>JAQISU010000011.1:3765000-4407500 GCA_029339505.1 Unio delphinus
GTGTGAAAATGTAGGGAGATAGTCTTAAATTTTTACTATTTGACAACTACTCCTTAGCGGGCGTTATTTTGTAATTAAAATATCGTTTCGGTTCAATATATCCTTACCACCACACGTTACACACAACTGTGTTTCTTCTTTAACCCCAGCACCACGTCTTAAACACTGCTTTGATCCTAGACTTTATCATCGCACGCTTTGTAGGTGGTATCCAGAGAATTCATGTACGCACGCTTTGTTACAAACAGTTATAGAGCCAGTGAACCAGTTACAGTTATTCTTTGCAGGAATCATTATATATTATAAACTAAACTTCAATTTCAATATATATTTGACTTAATTAAAACAATGGAGGATATGATCTAAAATCAAGCCTTCTAAATCCAGAATCCATCTTTACATAATGCGTCGCCAAGTTGGCGATTTGAAAGAGTTAACATGAGGAAACATAATATCGCTTATACCAAATCCGAATTAAATCAATCGTTTCCGTGAAGCCAAGGAAGAGTTTCCTAACGATGGTGCAGCTAATGTGTGGTCGAATTTCAAAATCGTGCATGACACCGAAGGCGTTAAAGATTCTACAACGAATGACCAACGATCAGCAACGATTATTAATTATCTTGATGAACGAAGATACCATGATGTAATAAAGTAATTGTGGAAACAGACGATACATGGATTATTAGTGATGAACGTAATACTGTTTGGGTACATTATGCTGAAAATATTCTAACCTTCAGTACAAATTTCAAACCAGGAGAGTGAGCTGGTAATTTAAATTTACCAATGATTATAAATTTAATTTTATCATAAATATCAGCAAGTGCGATCCTCTCTCTCTCTCTCTGTTTTTTTTTAGTTCAGATGTCGAAACTAAAAAACGCGATAAATTGGCACTAACTAACGGAGATCTTCACTTGAATTGTCCTCTCTCTCGTATAGATCTAAAGACGCAAAAAGTTGTTACTCGTGAATCTTGTTACACGTGTATCTTGACAATAAGGAATCGGCCAAGTCACAACGAACTCATGATAACAACAAGTCGAAGATTCATTCGTGTATCAAACAAAACAACAAATATTTTGCTTTGAATATTGAACTTCTACTCAGGTCACATATGCGGATGTATATAAATGATCAAGATCATGCTGTGGAATGTTCAAAACCTTTAACTCGCCTACCATTGGTAGAATTTTTAGTTGATATTGACGTATGTATTACGTTACTGCTGGAGATTCCCATTCTAAAAATAGATACGTGATGCCTCAACAAGAATTCATTCGCTTACAAAGGCTCTAAAACTGGAAAGACATCTTGTTTAAATTTATAACCCAACTAAATAACAATAATAAATAAATACAAATATAAATAATTGCAATTTAAAGAGCTTAACATTAGTTTCTTTCTGAGTTATCTTGATATGAACTGTCATTTTGCTGGCTCGCAGTGTACATAATTCTCATAATACATACATACATAACAACACACACACACACACACACACACACACACACACGCACACACACACACACACACACACACACACATATATATATATATATATATAAACATACATACATTTTTTTCTATTGATTTTTTTATATTTTTGTTTATTAAACTATTAGTAATAGTGTTTTTAATATATCTAACCTAATCACTTTTTTAACGAAATGCTTCGGTGGTTCTTTCCAGGTTTTTTTTTTTCGGGTTCTTCCCTCACTAATAATACTGTCCGCCATGTATCGTGTGCTGAAAAATGGCGTTAAACCCTACAACAACAACATTTCATTAATGTTTAACAATTTTCCGAGAACTAATGGTGCCTATTTGTATACAAGTTTGAACGGAATATAAATATAGTCTTAGCTTTGTGTAAGAATGATTATTAAAAACATTATTTTCATAATTTGATGATTGAGAAACGGTTCACATTTACAGATTACCTCCCTTGGTTATAACATTGAAAACGAAACAAATATCAGCACTGAAAACAGGATGGTTACAACCAGTGCAGCAGCATGAAGGAATACATTACCTGTTTTATGTGGGTAAATACAAATTTATATTCAACCAAATTCACAATAAAACTTAAAGATCTCGTAACAGTGACCATGTCAGTTCATAAAGATTCCTAACAAAAGAAAAATAATTATAGACGACAAAAAGGTAATTAAAAAATATAACGTTACCATTCACTAAATTCAGTAATTATAGCTGGGTTAAATTTAAAGATGGAAATAAAAAGTGACATGAATAAAATTATTCATAGGTTTGAAAGTTTGGAAGAAAGATAGATAATATAGATGCTGTAAAAGACAATAAACATAAATTATATTGTATGTACGTTTTTATTTCGTCTTAATTTTAAAACACTGAATATCATTTCACACATCTTTCCTGCGATCTTGATAGACCATTTATCAAAATGTAGGAGCAGCTTAAACAAGAAAAGAAAATGAAATGCATTGAAATTAGTTTCTTTGATTGACTATCTAACTATCAAATAGCGCAAGAAAGAGATACCAAACAATAAGTGGAATGGTCTGTTTTTGTCCGGTGTGTGTGTGTTATGATTGGGATTTTGATGGTATCTTTAATAATTTTTAAGTCATATCGCTACAATGTTTGCAGTCTGGAAGTTTATAGTTGTATATGGGGCATCATGCCACAGACATGTAGCACCATGTCCCACCCAGTCACATTATCTTGACACCAGGCTACTTCTTCTAACATTAACCTATTAATTCTGAGCGCCTAGGAAATATTTCACTCTGATCCAAACCAGAAAATCGATGACGTTTTAAGAAGTTTTCATTCCGGGAAACCCTAGAATGGTACGCTATGAGAAAACAATACAAATATATCCAAACACATCAAAAGTTAAACACCAGAATGGTACGCATTGAGAAAACAATATAGGTATATCCAAACACATCAAAAGTTAAACACCAGAATGGTACACAATGAGAAAACAATATAGGTATATACAAACACATCACAAGTGAAACACCAGAATGGTACACAATGAGAAGGCAACAAATCGACTTGAAACAATTTAAAGAACACGCCATATCATGGGAAATAATATTAATAATAGCTATTATGGGAAAGATAAAACTATATTTGATTTTTAATCCTCGGATATAAACGAAACAAATAGTTGTGGAATTGGTTCTGGTCCTGGAATATGTAATCTCCACGCATCTAATTTACGGAGAGATTTGCTTGGATAGTCCACAATGTCATTCATTTCTGTCTTGAATGATTTGCTGTGTACTTTTATCTGTGAAGGTTACTAATAGTTTATCTTGTTTCTCTGGCTGTCATTTATCTAGGGGTTTTACCAGTACAACAGTTTTATCTTTGTTTCTTGGTATCTAAATGGTGAAAACAAGTCCACGTTGTTGCATGATCTTTGTATAAAGTATAACTGAAAACTAAAATCTGCAGTAGACTTTTAAACATTTAGTCATCCTCGATAGAAATCAGCAGTTTAAATCAATAAGATTTTGAAACTCGTATCTGATTCTCAAGTTTAGATTTAGTACATGTAACAACTTGACTGAAAGTGTTTTGAATTAACCTGAAATTTTCATTTTTAATGCACTCTTTGTTCATGGCAGGATTCCTAAACGCTAGAAGTACAATAATTTTATTTTTACCTGCTTTTCATCTTCGCTATTTGACACGTATTTGAAGTTAAGACCGTAGCCATGGACGCACTGACACAAATGAGTTATTTGTTTTTTATTCAAAATATTGACTTTTTCTGATAGGTTATAATCAAAGATTTGTTTTAAAAAAGTACATAAATGTGTCGTTTATATTGGGTTTTCGTGCTTCATGGGTTACTTTAATGTTTACACTCCATTATGGTGCCGATTAATAATAGACAGGGATGTATATATTACTTGTACAATGACACGCTCGTATCTTAAAAAGGACTGCACTCACTGGGCGCATTCACATATGTTTGCACTCTATACAGTAAAGTAAAAATGAGAAAATATATGTTGCGCATATACGACATGTAGATGTCGAAATAAACAGAGAGAGAGAGAGAGAGAGAGAGTGAGAGAGAGAGAGAGAGAGGGGTTGGCTGTCGTAACTATTACTCTACTTCTGTTTCTTGAATATGAAAACAAAACGGTATATGTTGTATAGATTAGCATGAAATAAATAAAATGTTCCTTTCCTGTATTCGGGGTTTACTCTAAAGGTGACAAATAATTGACAATATGGCTATTATAAACTGTTTTATATAATTTGATAGGACAATATATAGACAGCAAGCTTCCTATGCATGAGTACGTTTGTATAAGTTTTTGCCGTTCACAAAATATATAACACGGTGGTCGATACAGGTAGCCCCCACCCCCACTCCTCTCTCTCTCTCTCTCTCTCTCTCTCTCTCTCTCTCTCTCTCTCTGTGTCTCACACACACACACACACACACACACACTGTACACATGAAAAATTTGGCACGCTTTCTCGGTTTTTCGAGGGAGAAAAAGATATTAAATGGCAATTAATCTGATGAAACGTGGATATTATCTGGTTTGAATGAAACCGAACAATCTTTACAGCCAATATTGTTGAAGATTTAGTACTGTTCAGATAATATGGCAATTTGCACGTAACTGCACCATTGGGCCTATAAGGACTGAAGCAAGCCCAAAGAGATGATACGACTTTAGGGTAGATTTATTGACCAATTGACTATATGGACAGAAGAGAAGGGTATGCTGTCTAGCTAGATTTATTGACCAATTGACTATATGGACAGAAGAGAAGGGTATGCTGTCTAGCTAGATGTATTGACCAATTGACTATATGGACAGAAGAAAAGGGTATGCTGTCCAGCTAGATTTATTGACCAATTGACTATATGGACAGAAGAGAATGGTATGCTGTGTAGCTAGATTTATTGACCAGTTGACTATATGGACAGAAGAGAACGGGATGTTGTCAAGGTATATTTATTGACCAATTGACTATATTAACGGACGTGAAGGGTATAATGTCTATGCAGATTTATTGACCAACTGGCACACCAAATATTTCCGTATAGCACACCCAGCCTGGAACTACTTTTAAAACTTGAAGTATTCATAATCCATGTAAAACTATTGTGAATCGATTATTACAATACATTTTTAACAGCTAAAATAAATATGTTTAAATAACTGATTTTGTGACTAGGGATATAATGCAGGATGACTAAAAGTTTTTGGTAACTTCAGGTCATCTACCACCGAGAAAGTATACATAGTTTTTGATAATGAATTATCGCATGATGTCGACGTACAAAGTTACACCAAACATAACGCAGAAATATTTTGTTGAAAATTTAAAAAATCCTAAACAATAAGAAAAACTCAGAGATTCAGGATTTAAGGTTCGCTAAAAATGCAATCACGTTCGGGAGGAAAAAAAACCAACTTTGCTTCTGTTTAACTAAACATTTAAATATGGGTCTACCTGGTTACTTTTATAAAACTTTCTGAGCAGTACATCCGCTGATCTCGTAATGACAAAAGCGGCATTTACAGTATAAATCATCTAAAATAAAAAAATACCATAAAAATATCAGGTTCATTGTTGAATAATATGGTCAGCGAAATTAGTCATTTTTAATAGTTATGTATAGGAACATCAGTTGCACTAATAACCTAGGAATCAAATTCGTTTAATAAATCTGGGATAAAACTGATAAACATTTGCAACAAGAAATGTAGATGTGTGACTGAGAGCATCAGCTTATATGACTAGGTTTTTGTGCAGAAGAATTACATCTTGTTACAAAGATGTTTTGTTGTTGTTATTGTTGGTTTAACACCATTTTCGGCACGAGATCACCATCACAGATCAATGCCATTTCACATCTGCCTACGAGGGTTAAAGTCTCGGGGTAGGCCAATGTAGGTATGTGAGAAAGGAGGCCAGCAGCTTTTTGTGGGTCGGTGGTGTTTTCTTGGGATTTCCCGGGTTCATCTTCCACCATTTATACTGGCCACCATCTATAATCTACCTTGTGCTGCAAAATGTCGTTAAACGCTACATACAACAACAGCAACAACAACAACAATCGCGTCCCAACAGTTACGTTTTACAGAAATTGAGAAATGTGTGCAATGTTTGACCATTTATGGAGTGAACGGTGTGGTATCACTTTGGCAACTATCACATCGATATCATATTGATTTATTTGACAAAACTCTCCACAAATCGACGCTTATACCTGGCACAGATCGGTATCAGATTATGAGTCATGGGATTGTGGTACACCGATTATCCGCCCCCCCCCCCCCATTCATTTAACTCACATAGAGTTAAATACCATTCCATTAGCAAAACTATGAACTTTTGAGACAGGTGCTATTCTGTTGTATGCTATTATTTCTCATGATTTCTCTAATTTGTAGCCAACATTTTGGATACTTGTTGTTGCTGTTATTGTAGGCTTTAACGCCAATTTTCAACCCAAGATAGGCTATACAAAAATGTAAGAAATTGCCCATTTCATTCTATTAAAATTATTCAACAGTTTATACCACAAAGCTTGCATTTTGAGATGACAAATATTTATAACTCTTGTCACGTTTCGTTGGTATCGTTTTCCATACAGGTGACATGCAATTCTTAGATTGAAAACATACCGTCATTGTGTTTTATCTACTTACACGAGTAATCGTTGCATCTTGTCATCGTCGTATCCATTTAGACGAGTATATATAACATTGCCATCGTGTTATCCATTTACAAGAGTAAATTTAGCCCATTGTCGTCGTGTTATCCGTTTGCACGAGTAAATACAGCACATTGTCAACGTGTTATCCATTTATGCCTGTTATAATAGCATAGGTTCAACGTATTATCCATTTACACGAGTAAATTGAGCATTTTGTTATCGTGTTATCAAATCCAGCAACTGTATGGGAACAACATTTTACTGAATATAGGCAATCAAGAGAGAGCTCTAACAAGTTTTTAATATTGTACAACAAATAAAGGAATGGAGGGGTTTCACTACCTTAAGTAGTACCCAAATGAACAGAGGGAAACAAATGCAACATGCATCTTTGATATCTCTCGAAGACTTTCTAGCTCGTAATACGTTCTCAAAATTTATTGTATTGGTTTAAGTTCGAATTCGTATAACATATTAATAGAGTCATGATGATAAGCTTTCAATATTTTCACAACTTTATGACGCACGAGTATTTTTCTTGATAGCCCAGCTTCCACCACATGTACAACTTTACTACCTTATAAAGGTAACAGAGATATATACAAAATAACTGGAAGAACTGGCGTTTAAAATATATTTCCATTACCTATCTTATGTACTGACGATGTCGCAAACAATATATATATATATATATATATATATATATATATATATATATATATATATATATATATATATATATATATATATAACATTGGAGGTAGGGTGGGGACACTAAGTGCCAGAAACTGTGTCTGATTATTTTGTTCTTAACAAATTATGTATAGCCTAAATGAAGCTCACATCCAGTCTGACCTAACGTTAGCTTGCAGGCTATACGGCGTCGTCTTACTCCAATGATACATGTCACACATTCGTGTAGATATTGAATGCACCGTTATACGTGTACTATTTATTCACACATTTAGATATACTGTTCAATCCAGAAATATGAATCAAACATGCATGCAATACCTTCCACTCTCATTTGATTGATTTTCTTTATAAAACAAAAATGATGGAAAGATCTGTAAGTCAGACGAACGATTTGTGTCGTTCATTTATACATGTCTATGGCAGAAAGAGCGCCATATGGTACTTTCGTGACGTAATATCGGCTTGGGAATCATCTGATTATATGTTAAAACGACACGGGAACAATTTGTCCCAGACGACACACGTATCCCTCGTCTAATTAATTCAAACTGTAACACCATAGAATAGAGTGTAATATATGATAGACTATACATGGCAGCTAGTATAACCATTCGAGTTACACTGGAAAACCAAGGAAAGATCGACCGACCCACGAGAAGCTATTGGCAAGCTTTCTCACATACAAATTAAAACTGAAATAGTGCAACCATGCTGTGTGGTAAACCACCTTCCCGTTACAAAACTAGCCGGCGCTTAGAAATAGCATTTGAACTGAGATAGATTTATTCATGGTGAACAAAGGCACGTTTCGATTTTCCTAACGATCGAGGAACGCAAAGGCAGCATTGCTGCACTTTGTAAGAAATCGGGTAACAAGTTAACATTTGTCGTACTGTTTTGTTTCTTTTATTTATTTAAGGAGTTACAGTTTGGTGGCCAAAAAAAAAAAGGAAAGAAAATTGATGTGTTTAAGGATATGATTCCAGACGAGAAGTCGAGAAGTGCTGGGACTACTAAACAAAGGACTGTATACCTGGCAAAAGAGCGGAAACGTTAAATATCGCCAAGGTTGTGGTCTATGACATTTTTGCTTGTTTTTTTCAAAAAATTTTCAAAACATTTTAAGAACAAAAAGCAAAAAAAAAAACTTTTTTGTTAAAAAATATAAATATTTTCTAGCACTTATTCAACTTTGTCAGAAAGTTTTTCGCTTGGATGAAGGCGACAGTGTCACAGTGTAATGCGTTAGAGATGACCCATGTCACAAAGTAATGCGTTAGAGATGACCCATGTCACAGTGAAATGCATTAGACATGACCCATGTCACAGTGCATTGCATTAGAGATGACCCATCTCACAGTGTAATGCGTTAGAGACGACCCATGTCACATTGTAATGTCTTAGAGAAAACCCATGTCACAGTGTAATGCGTAATAGATGACCCGTGTCACGGTGCAATGGGTTAGAGATAATGGGTTAGAGATGACCCATGTCATAGTATAATGGGTTAGAGATGACCCATGTCACAGTATAATGGGTTAGAGATGACCCATGTCACAGTATAATGGGTTCGAGATGACCCATGTCATAGTGTAATGGGTTAGAGATGACCCATGTCACATAGTAATGCGTTAGAGATAACCCAGTTTTATTATTTATCTCGATATGGCCGAAATTACTTTTCTTCGTGGCGCTCTTCATTCAAACATTCGGGCTGTTAGATTTCTATAAAGTCCATGGATGAAACAGTAAAATAAGTAAGTTTACAATGAAACAAGTCCTCATAAATCTAATACATTTCACTATTCTTGTAACGATTATGACAGGTTGTCAGCAATGTTACCTGCTATGAAAGACAATCTGATTAAAAGCAGATCTCCACTATTACACAGGGTCCCGAACTGCCGAGTGGTCTAAAGCGCTTTCCGTTACGGATCACTGCCATCTCACCTCTGTCTGCTTGGGTTTGAGTCTAAGATTCGGCTAATTTAGTTATGTCTGAAAGCTTGCCAATAGCTTCTCGTGGGTCGGCGGTTCTTTCCGGGGGTTTTCCCGGTTTCTTCCTCCACCAATAATACTGGCCGCCATGTATAGTCTATCGTTTGCTGAAAAATGGCGTTAAACTCTACAACAACAACAACAACAACAACAACAACAACAACCACTATTATACTTGATCTGAAAGCGGACACTGAACGGTAATATTCTGGCAACATGTGTTATTACCGTAGTAGTTCTGTCAACCTGTGTTATTACCGTAGTAGTTCTGGCAACCTATGGTAATACCGTAGTAGTTCTGGCAACCTGTGTTATTACCGTAGTAGTTCTGGCAAGCTATGTTATTACCGTAGTAGTTCTGGCAACCTACATTATTACCGTAGTAGTTCTGGCAACCTATATTATTACCGTAGTAGTTATGGCAACCTGTGTTATTTCCGTAGTAGTATATTTTATCAGCCAGTCAAATAAAGTTTGCTGACTGAGCAGTTTGGATGAAGAGCATACATGTCTACCAAACGATCTGATTCAATTTCAGATTTGTGAAGCTTCATTTCCAATGGCTAATTTAAATGCTTCAGAACATCACCACTAAGCGGTCGTCGTCAGAACTTCACGTAGGACAGCGGATATCTGCCTTTAATCAGATTGGTGAAGAAAAAGAAAAGTAGAAAGTTTCTTAATCGAATGGTTTATTTTGTTCCGAAGTGGAAGCGCGGCCGTTTTGCATTCATATCCTGTCCCGAAACGTCATTGATCTCTTTCACACCCAAACACAAAATTCTTTCCTGATCTCGTCCCTCTGTTTTGCAACCCTTGTCCGTTTCGTTTTACTTACTTGTTTAAAAATCCTGTTGTTCACAGCTAGAAGATCCTGAAGAAATGTTTTACACTTGAAGAATAAATGATTGAACTAGACTATTTATCAATCTATTTATCTTCCAGTGATAATAATTTTAAATCGTGTATGAAACGTTTGTTTCAAGACAGCAGCAGCCTACAGTGCTACCGAATTCCACCCCAACCCCCAATAATGGATGAAAACTAATATAATAATTGGTTAAGATACGGTCTGGAGCCATTTCATAACCGTGTCCGTTCACCAAACGGCACTAAATGCATTATACGTCTTAAGAACCAGGTATTACAGTATATTATGTAAATTGACACTGGAGGTTTCGTTACCATGGAAGAGGTTGCAAAATGGCTTGGTACCGTTTCAGGAGTAAGTAAAGGACAATCATGTATACATACATTTCTCCAAACACCTAAACCTGTTGGCATGCCACCCACCCCCACCCCCACCCCCCGCTGTAATATTGAGAACTTTTTTGTCATAAACCATTTGGAAAGAACTCAACATACCCTCCGTGCAATTCTGTATATTAGAAATGTAAATTATTTTCGTATATCTATTATTACTATCATCCCTAGGCCAGTCAATATACACTTTTACCGGCGTATTATGCTTATATAAATAAACCTATTTTCCACTATAGACACATAAACGGTATCTGCCAAGTCCATACTTATTGATTCGATTGTGTAATTTACTGGTTTCCTACAGAAAATACTGCCACCTCAGTCATAATAATCCTGTCTACATGCGATGCCATAATAATTCGCTAACGAGAATTAATTTCCGACTCACCGACCAGTCAAATAATTTGATTGATCTACAAGACGAGGTGTTAGCGATTAGTTTGTTTGTAAAGTCCTAAGGACTCGATCAAATATTTGGTTGAAATAAATTATTAACCCAAAGCAGCAGGGGGGCGATGACATCACGACGAGACCGAATTTTGACTAAACGATGAAAACGGTCTTGGAGTATGATTTGCGAAAAACGTATGTTTCGAGGAAGTAATCTTTTTCTTTTGGTTGAAAAAGAAGGATTCGAATTAATTCTCTCGAGATGTTTGTTAGATTTAGAGCAAATGATGTCTCGGGCAAATGTTCGATTCGCCACCCCCTGCTACTCGGAAAGTGGTCCAGTATTTAATCTCTTTAGGTTAGTTGAGGACCTCAGTTCGGAAAGTGGTCCAGTTTTTAATCTTTTTAGATTAGTTGATGACCTCATTTCTGAAAGTAGTCCAGTATTTAATCTCTTTAGGTTAGTTGAGGACCTCAGTTCGGAAAGAAGTCGAGTATGTAAACTTTTTAGGTTAGTTGGGAACCTCAGTATAAATGATCATTTATCACATAATTCTTACTAAATTGTTCCACAGAATATTGATATAACAAATATTAGAACTATATTTATGAGGCGTAATTCACATTTACTTTTAGATATCCAAACGTTGCCAACTTTCAGTTTCAATAATAAATCAATGATTTGTTGTTCTAACCCTTATCTAATTCAATAGTAACTATAAATCCAATCATATCTTATCCAATACAATAGTAACTATAAATCCAATGATATCTTACCCAATACAATAGTAACTATAAATCCAATGATATCTTACCCAATACAATAGTAACTATAAATCCAATGATATCTTATCCAATTTAATAGTAACTATAAATCCAATGACATCTTATCCAATACAATAGTAACTATAAATCCAATGATATCTTACCCAATACAATAGTAACTATAAATCCAATGATATCTTACCCAATACAATAGTAACTATAAATCCAATTATATCTTATCCAATACAATAGTAACTATAAATCCAATGATATCTTACCCGATACAATAGTAACTATAAATCCAATGATATCATTACCCAATACAATAGTAACTATAAATCCAATGATATCTTATCCAATACAATAGTAACTATAAATCCAATGATATCATTACCCAATACAATAGTAACTATAAATCCAATGATATCTTATCCAATACAATAGAAACTGTAAATCCAATGATATCTTACTGAATACAGTGGTAACTCTAAATCCAATGATATCTTAAACAATACAATAGTAACTATAAATCCAATGATATCTTACCCAATAAAATAGTAACTATAAATCCAATGATATCTTATCCAATAGAATAGTAACTATAAATCCAATGATATCTTATCCAATAAATAGTAAGTATAAATCCAATGATATCTTACCCAATACAATAGTTACTATAAATCAAATGATATCTTACCCAAAACAATAGTTACTATAAATCCAATGATATCTTACCCAATACAATAGCAAATATAAATCCAATGATATCTTACCCAATACAATAGCAACTATAAATCCAATGATATCTTATCCAATACAATAGTAACTATAAATCCTATGATATCTTATCCAATAAAATAGTAACTATAAATCCAATCATATCTTATCCAATACAATAGTAACTATAAATCCAATCATATCTTACCCAATACAATAGTAACTATAAACCCAATGATATCTTATCCAATGCAATAGTAACTATAAATCCAATGATATCTTACCAAATACAATAGTTTCTATAAATCCAATATCTTACCCAATACAATAGTAACTATAAAACCAATCATATCTTATAAAATACAATAGTGACTATAAATCCAATGATATCTTACCCAGTACAATAAATTACTATAAATCCAATCATATCTTACCCAATACAATAGTTACTATAAATCCAATCATATCTTACCCAATACAATAGTTACTATAAATCCAACGATATCTTACTCAATACAACAGCAAATATAAATCTAATGATATCTTACCCAATATAATAGCAACTATAAATCCAATGATATCTTATCAGATAAAATAGTAACTATAAATCCAATGATATCTTATCCAATAAAATAGTAACTATAAATCCATGTACAATTATAAAATTTATTGGAATGTCCTTTACCGCATACATACAAACATACATACATACATAAATACATACATACATACATACATCCATCCATCCATCCATCCATCCATCCATCCATCCATCCATCCATCCATCCATCCATCCATACATACATACATAGATACATACATACATACATACATACATACATACATACATACATACATACATACATACATAGAGAGATGGAATGTAATAGTTTTAAACGTTTACTTATTTTCCAATAACAAAAATGGTTTGGCAATAAACCATCTCTAATGTTGAGAATAAATGCACGTACTTTACCTTAATAATTCAACTTGTCGCAAGAAATTAAAGTGGACTTTTCTAAAAATTTCAGAATTGTTACTAAAACTCAAGTCTCATTCACACAGAACAATCTCTGCAAACTGTTATCATCAGAACATTTAATTGTAAGACCAGTGGTAAAGTTAATTTTCTAAGTCATTTTTACAGACATGCAGCATCCTTTTAGCTTGTTAACTGATCTATATTTTTGCCGAATACATGAATCATGGAATTTAAGAAGAGATAGCAGCAAAAATCCAGTTGAATGTTACCAAATACAAAGTACAAAGGTATCATGTATTATTGTCTGCTCTAATAATGAGATTGAAATAAATTTCAATAAAAAAGTGTGTGTGTGTGTGTGTGTGTGTGTGTGTGTGTGTTTGCGAGTTCTGAAGATGTATTATCGAGGTTTCAATAAGTCTCAAAGTGTTTGTGTGTATGTGTGTATGTGTGTAAATTCAAAAGATAAATTATTGAGTCTTCAATATATCACAAAAATGTGTGTGTATGTGTGTGTTTGTGTATGTGTTCTAAAGATTTACATTGAGGCCTGAATAAATCACAAAGATGCGTTTGTGTGTATATATGTGTGCGTAAGCGTGTGGGTGTATTAAAAAGATGTATTATTGAAGCTTCTATATATCACGATTGAATTTGTATGCGTGGGCGTGTGTATGAATTATAAAGATGTAACGAAAATGTTTAAATACCTTCAATACTCAAAAGATATTCAGTCTTGCTAATATGTGCGTCAATTTCACCTTATATACTCAAATTGCTTTCAAATTACTAAAGCTTTACTAAATATACTTCTTGCGTTATATTATAACTTGCAATTAAAATACACTAACCTTTGAAATTACTGTACATTGTATATTCTTTATTCATCCAAGCATAATATATGAACCACATCGACCACATCCTGTCACGCCGTCCATTTGCTAATTGATCTTGATACCATACACTTGGATGAATTCCTTCTACGTAGGGCTGGAATGAGAGATCACTCCTAACCTTCATGAACCAATCGGAAAATGCACGCCAATTTCGATTGTTTGGCGAAAATCCCCAAGTACCTATTATGGGATAGAGAAATGCTTTATGTGTTTTATTTACGTCTAAAAATCCATCCTGTTGAATGCCGTGTTTGATGCTTACACCTTGTAGAGAATATCCATTTATATTAGGGCGATTGTCAAACTTGCTGTGCACCAGCTTCAACCACATGTAGAAATAAGGTGATACTGTGAGATCGTCTTCAAGGATAACTGCAATTTCTGAACTACTATTCCTTGGATACCAAGTCCCAATCCATTGTCCATATATACCAACATGACAAGTTTGGTTATGGACGTAATACAGCCCATGTTTGAATGTAAAATCTCTTGCCACTGTGTATGTACTAGAGTCTAAAGTGCCATTCTTCGATCTATCTATCCAAACGTGTAGGACGATGTTATCCCCATAGAAATGCGCGTTGTTCAGAGATTCCAGCAGACGCTGAAGAGATTCTGTTCTATTGTACACAATTGCAATTATTCTCAAGTCTACATCACTGTCGAATGCAACGTCTGTATATCGCTCTTCATTGTATGACATTGAACAGAACTGAAACATCCTATGCTTCGGTTGAAGCATGTTTGACGTACGAAAGAAGACAAGCACGAAAATTATCAAAAGAAATGCAGTGAAAACCATGAACTTGAGCGTTGGATACGATGCCCTTTTCAATAGTGGTTTACATAGTCGTCGAGTCAACGCCCTCACGTTCATGTTACATTTGTAAACAACACCGTGCAAATGGAACGTTTGCAGTGAATGCGTTTAGCTGCTTCGCTTAGGTTTTATATGGCTATGAAGTAAGTACGACGCAATGAATACTCCGGTATTGACAGATAAAAATCAAGTATACTGCGTCCCAAACGTTACGAAGAAAATTACATGCAATCACTTGAGCTAGTCATAGGATCTTGTTTATGAAGGACGCATTGGTATACCTTTTCTTAAATGTAGTAATACGAACTTATTATACAGAGGTGAATAATAAAGTCTCAAACAAAAGAAAAAGGTGCACAAAGCATGTATATTTCAACTCACATAATTAGAGATGGAATAAAACCGAATCACATATCGCAGAAATTATACTAACGTTACCATAGCAATGGCTACATTTATTGTTCTCGACAACATTGCAATTTTAGACTATGTGCATTGATTCTACTTAAATTTGTATTTTTTTTAAAAAAAAAAAACATAAAGAAATATATAAACTTCTGAATAAAAATTCTTATACATGACATAAATAAATATCAGTTACGAATTTTTAAAAACTCGCCATGTTTTATGTGGCTCTAATTCTTCGTATATGCTAACACATCACCATGCCAGACACGCGACGCTAAATGGCTTATACTAGTGCAAAAATTCAAGAAGGCGGAAGTAATAGAAACATGAGTTGTCAATAACGAAATCATTATTTAAATAAAGAAGTCAGTTATTTGCATATGTCTCGCCACCGTTCGTTTTTGCTGTATTAATCACAAAAGTGTCATTTTAACACGACTGAGTTTTTGTTATTAAAGTGTCACTTGACAGTAATATATTTTAAACAAATATCCACAAATGAATATTTGAATGGATGGATAGTTATTGTATCTCCTACGCCTTATTTAAAGTCAATTTGTATCGATTGTTTTACCGTTATTTTCGATGACATTTAATCATTTTCAAATATGCTTCACTTTCTGCCATGAATCCTTAAAGCACGAATGGAAATGTTATAAAGTTGGTGGAATTAGGTCTACCTATGTATACGATAGACACCTATGTATATAAGACATGCCTATGTGTAAATGTAAATGTAAATGTGTGCAATGCAAATTGCTACTTTACAGTATTATCTTAGAAAAGAACATATATTTGATGGTTACGATGTCAAATTTATGTAAGTTTTAAATATGTAGTGATAAAATGAAACCAATGTTAGATAGCTGTTAGGTTTGCCTGGTCGCTGATAAACATTTATGTTTTAACATAAGTCATGCACAACAAAGGATAGCTAGCAATGAATCATGTCTACCAAACAGAGCTTTTTTAAGAATAAAAATCATCATACAATTAGAACTGGGTACCATTAAGAATGTACCGTGGTATACCGCGGAATTTTAGAACATACCGCGATAAGTACGAACACAATACACACCTATGTATACAATACACACCAATGTATATAAGACATGCCTATGTATGCAATGCATACCGATATATTCAATAATACCTAGGATAGTATATATACCTATATATACTTATACAATACAAGATATTGTGCTTTACAGTTTTACTATTTTATCTGTCTTTAGTAGAAAAATAACATTTGCTAGTTACGATGTGATTGTCAAGTATAAAATACATATCTTGGTATACAATACATACTTATACTTATATATACAATGCATATATATATATCTATATATATATATATATATATATATATATATATATATATATATATATATATATATATATATATATATATATATATATATATCGGTATTGAAGCCAAATAATAATCATACCGCTGCTTCTTTAGACAAATTGTTCGATTTATGTAGCTGTTGATTAAACAGTGTTAGAATGATACAAACGTTCTTTATTGTAAAATAGATGCTAGGTTAGAATGACCAACACTGACCATCTAAACTGATTTTTTTCAGCAAAACTCATATTGAATCTGAATAATATTTTCTTGAGCAGCAGAGGAGGCGAATCAGACAACATTTTTAAACAAGTTTTCAATGAAATCAGGCTTCTACGGCCAAGGTGTGGTGAATCGGATAGCGTTTTTAAACAAGTTTTCATGGATTAGGATCAAATCAAAAATTCAATGAAATCAATGAAATCAGTCCAAAAAAAAATCAATGATCAGGCAAAAAATTATGAAATCTTGAATGAGTAAAAACTTTTCAACCGAATATTTGATCCAATCCGGTCTTAGGGTCATAGGACGAAAATCACTACGACTTTACAAACAGACTAATTTGTAAAACTTCACCTTGTAAATCAATTAGATTATTGGACTGATCTGTGAGTTTGAAATTAATTCTGGTTAATGAATTATTATGACACCGCATATAGACTGGATTAGTTGGATCTTCAATAATTAGAAACCCTGGAGGAGCTGTTGGTGCAAATGAATACAAAATATATCCCTGCTGAGCTTGATTTGATCGTTCGATATTAATTTGATAGCTTCCTTCGATAACGTCACATACTAAATTGATTGCTATCACCGATGAAATATTCACATTGAACGGAGCAATATGCCTGCCGCCATCATCTGGGTCATTATTGTGTGTCAGGATAGTTGTTTGTGGTTGTGATGTTGCTTTTTTCCATTTGTCATGGATTTTTTTGAAACCTTCATCGATGGTGTCACTGAGATGTTTTGTTAGTTGTGGTACGTTATATCCTGGTAGTTTGAATGTTGGAATATCTTCTATGCGGATCTTATAGTCTGTTGCAAATAAATCTCTTGTTTTAGGATTACTGTCACCTAATACCTCTTGAATGATTTGCGCATTAAATGTTTCCATGTCATTGATGATTTTGTTACATATTTCTACAACGCTGATAAATTCATCTCGGGTGAGAGTGCCGGATCTAAGGGATATAAACAACAACGAAATATCGCTATTCATCGCTCCGAAATTTATAGTGATGTCATCCGGTCGAAGATAGTGGTAGATCTTCTTAGTGGGAGGATCTACCAATTCAATAAAAAAAATACAATTTGTCATAATCGCTATAGCTTTTTACTGGATTATCAGATTTTATCCTGTCGGTGATATAATCGGTTTTTTGTGGTTCTGGTAATTTAACGGTTTTTTCCCGGGGTGGGATTTCAGGCCATCCTAGTATGGTCCTTATTGAGCTTTGATATATATCTACGACATATCCTTCTGTGCTTATTTCAATGGCAGATGATAGTGTTGGCTCATGAACCGTTATAGCTATTTTTGACTCTTTTCCAGTAATCGATTTTATTCTACGCGCGAATTCATTATTGATTTGTTCGATTTGGTATGATCCGGTTGGTATGGAAACAACGTTCCAATCTGGAGTTCCATCGGGTTTATTCTTATTTGCAAATACCAGTGAATTATTCGGTTGTTGACCACCAAATGATTTTGATCTGATATTTGGCCAACTATGGTATACTCGCAATTTTGCTAGCGCTATCTCCTTCACTGGGACCGGAGAGGGGAAATTCACACTGAATTCTGGATTCGTTGAGGTTATTGAGATCATGCTGGTTTGTACTGGGTTCGTGTTCTCCACTATTTGTTGAAGTAATTCCATCGGTGTTGTCATCGTTGCTATACTTATGATGTATTTCTAATTTTGATATTGCGGAATCATAGACACGTACCATCACTGAGAACTCACTATCTGATATCGTTGAGGTTATTGAGATCATTCTGGTTTTCGGGTTTGTTTTCTCCAATTCCATCGGTGTTGTCATTGTTATTATACTCATGTTGTTGTATTTCTAATTTTGACATCGCAGAATCATATATATCTACCATCGCTGAAAACTCACTCTCTGATATAATTGTATCATCGAGAGATGACGATATCAATGAGGATAATTGCGAGCATGCAGTGGACACAACATGAAATTGAATTATGTAGTCTTGTAGTTTTCGTTGGCTGCATGATGATATTTTTTTGTGATTATTGAAATTATTCCCGCGATTGTTGTTGCCGCAGAAATGCAAATTGGAACAGCTATCGGGGCCATCATTGTCACTGAAGACAGTATAATACCAGCTCCGGTGATTACACCACTCACTGAATACACAGTAACATCAATTGCGGTAATTCTCCTGCGATATTTTTTAATTTTCATTGCATACTCCTCAGACAGGGTTTTGAGTCTAGTTTGAAATTCTCTGACCTGATCATAACGATATTGCGATGATGAAATCATTTTTATTTTAAAAACGCTAGCGTTTTCAATTACGATTTCAATTTTCAACTTAAATCTGCTACGAATTCCACATACCATGTTGTTGAAACCCTAACCAAATTTTTATCAGTAGCTATTAACGTGAACTGTTCAGTTGTATCCTTGTCGATGATAGTTGAAATCGTATTATTGACCCCGGATGAACTCGACGATGAAATATTAAATTGAGTCGTTCTCACTATTGTTAATCGATAAATACCCTTAACGGTTGCAGTGATATCTAATTTGTTGTTTGTAGGTGTCCACTCAAATGATCCGTGTTGGATTGTGTATACTACATTGTTGGTTTTCTCATGAGGAATTTTTGTTTTTTCAATAACTGTTATCATCCTCGAAAAATCATTTTTGATGGCCTCGGTGAAGATTTTCGTCTCATCGATGGATTTTTTTAATATCAGGGAGTTTCAGTTCAATTTTATCGAATGTAGTTCCAATAAATTTATCAATGATATTTCTACGAAATGAGGTAAACTGTTTTATGTGTTCTTCGGTTTTAGATTGAAGTGTTGCTAGTTCCAACACAGAATTTTTCAACTCATCGTTGAGAGTTTTAAATCTGTCTGTAATCGTTGAAAAAAGTACACCCGGTTTGAGTTTACCCTGATCCGAAAATAACGCGATAGTATTCTCGATTGCGTGTCGTTGTTTAACTAAAATATCATCCAACGACACATCACTGGTTTTCAATTTACCCTGTTTGTCCTGAAATACAACTATTTCATTCGGGTCAACACTTGTTAAATTTAACGTCTCAGCGATTTCATCTTTAATTTTTTTTTTATATCATCGGTTGCAGTGTCATCGGGTTTGGGTTTCAGAGGTCTTCCCCAAATATCAATCATGTTATTGTAAAACTCTTTCTCTCTTTAAAATCGTTTCGATTTCCAGCGACTACTAGTGTATTCATTTACGACAATGTGTGGTGGTTTTCTAGATGCTGAAATAGCATCAAGGACATTTAATACTTCGCTGCCGCATATTGGTGGGTCATTGATTTGTTGTGTTGGTAGCGTAGAATACCAAGTCTTCATTGAAATTTTTTTTATATAACGCATAAACTCTTTTGGCGGGGCTAATCCATATGAATCAAAATAGACGATTGCCCGTGGATCAATAGCGTATGCAACCCAGTGAGTTCCCGGTCCTGTGCTGTTATCGAGATTAATGATACCTGTTTCAGTTTTGTTTGGTTGATGTGGTAATTGATCTTTCATAAAAACACCTCTGAAATTTTTAATCGCTAGTTTTTTAGCAGCATCCGTTAAATCAAAATCGGACATGGGAACCATCAAAGATTCCTCAATTAATAAACCGTTCCTGGGATTCTCAGGCCTGATCCGTGAACGGATCTCCCGCTGTACCATGAATACGGGGTTCCTGGTAGTCTTAGACCCTTTCCCTTTTTTTATATCCTTGTCCAGTTGCCTTTTTCAACGCCATTCCTGCTGCAGTACCAACGGCTCCTAACGCCGCTGTTTTAGCCACTGCTGGGGCTGCTGCTGCAATCAATGCTGGTATTGCAGCTAACAATGGAAATATACCGCCTGTTTTAATCATATTTTTGATAGCAGCCGCAGAAAGGGTAATCTGGACACCTTTTTTTGCTACAAGTGCATCATTGAAATGTTTTATTTGACGAGTTGTCAGCGATAATTTATTTGCACCACCAGTCATTTGATTAGGTTTCAACGTCATTGTGGTTCCACATTTTTTAGCCGATTCTGATTGCAATTTTTTTATTTGACCAGGAGTTAACGCAACACTAATAACACTATATGACATTATAAATAATAGATTGATTCTAAATCGTTTACAATTTCAATGAAAAATCGAGAAAATCAATCAAAGATTTTCTACTGGGGCATCTACCACCCTCATTCTTCCTCCAACACCTTCAAGTAGCATTGATTTATCAATGAGAATGACAGCAACCGCTCTATAATTAGCAATAGCACCACGAGTCACATTAGCTCTAAAATGTATATCAACAACAGATTGTCTTGTTAAATCAAGATGTTCCAATGAAAAGTAATAGATTGGATACAGATTTTTAAAATCATATTGTGATATTTGTAGACCGGTATCCACATTTTGATCACGTGCCATAAATGACAACAATCTATGATAAACTCGTGCAATATGATTTTCTGTGTAATTAAGTTGTATATCTTCAGATGGTTCCTGTTGGCCGTTTATTCTCAGTGAGACGTCTTTCACACCTAACTGATCAAATATCATATGGCTGGAGAGTTGATTGCCAACTCGTGTGTTATCCTGTAACGCAATAAATATATGACGTGGCGCAGCAACACCTTGTTTTGATGCTAGATTCCACGTGAATAACCCTTTGATATTTGATTGTTTAACATCTGTACTCACTGATAACCAACTCAACAACGACTTTCCTCCTTGGTCCATAAATGATAGTAATCGTTCTTCTGCGGTGATTGCTGGAGTCAACACTGGCATCCACAATGATATTTTTGTTAATTTGACTTTACCGGCATCATCATTGGGATTTGCATTGTCTGCTGGAATCCTCCAAATTGCGTCATTATCATCACTCTTTCGTACAAGCGATACTGTATGCTTCGCCCCGTAGATAACTTTTCTGACGTTTCTACAGAATCCAAATATGTGATGCAGTGGAATCGCGCATGAAAATGATTTACGCCGCCCTTCCAACATTGAAATACGTGTTGCAGCTCCTAGATTGAAATTAGCATCGTTGTTTATAATCATATCCTCGATACCAGCATCACTATTATCACGTTTTTTTTGGTTGTCTTACAACAAATGGATTTCGTCCAGCGGTATTTTTAACATCTTTTGCAAACATCATAGAAGGTCCGGCTGATCTTGTATAATCATCGGAATATCTTGCTAGCCCTATGATTGTTGTAGCCACATCAACATCACGATCTATGGACTCAATTTCTTTTCCATCAATGAGATATTTTGCACTCTCAAATAACGCCATAATACCATTATTGACAAACCCGACTTGAGTACCAGCTGGATACGGTGCTGGTACAGTAGGAGTCTCAGCAGCTGTTACAATTTCTCCTTCTACTTCAATAAACGCTTCACAGGGCAAAAAGTATTTACTGGTATCATGGACTTGAAGATCAATTCTTGCTCGACTATTTGAGTCTATGGCATGATAGGCGTAATATTGATAATCGCGTACAGAATCATTCTTGGGGACTGGGGCGTCTATATCAAATGCTGGATCAGGTGACTTTTTGAACATTTTATTCTATTTATCAGAGTCTAAATCGTAAAATCGTAAACGATTTTCCATTTTCATCGACGTAGTTTTTTAAAGCCACTTCCCGCTATCATATTTGGGTCGGGAGTTAAAGCCATCGACGCTAGTTTTTCATCTACTGCGTTATTTATAATTTTACTAACACTTGCAGGCATTTCTGCTGTAGACGGTAACGGTTTCTTTTTTCGTGATTTTACTAATGATGTTATTTTATTCTTCGCGGCTGAAAACGCTTTTCCCGCAAGATCTCCAGCAGCACCAATACCCTTATCACGAATAACATCAATGGCTTTCATTGATAATTGTTTAGCTAACGGCATCACATTTGGGGCCATTCTTGAAAAGAATCCTAAAATGGTATTGCCTAAACCATCACCATAGTATGCTCTATAAACTGGAAACCGTGAATTAACTACATAGACGGGGATTGGTTTATCATGATTGTAATGTATGATCATTATTTGAAATCAGAAACAATTTTTCAATTGTAAAACAATTTGTCAATTGGAAACGCTAGTCACTGTGATACCCATTTGCTAACTCGTCAATGAAATCTCGATATGTTTTGATATCCATGATACCGCCGGCAAATAACCGTCTACAGATATCAGCTGCTTCATTAATTATTTCCGGTGAATTATTTCCAGCTCGGAACCCTCCGATTAGAATTTCTAATCGTGATATATCATTGATAACACTATCAGGACAAGTGTTTCCAACTAGACGAATCCCACTCCCGAAACTTTCATCCTTTGAGAGTTGTAAATAATCAAGAGGATCATCATCAGGTTCTTCTTGTTTTTTTTGTCTTCTTGTTTGTCTACGTGTTGGTGTTTGACGTCGTTCTTCTAATTCTCGTTGTCGCTCTTCTATTTGTTCTCTTTTATAATTACTAATTCCCCTTTGAAATTCCTTGTACCCCATCTCATCCTTACTCAAACGACCAATCCCTTTATTTAGTTTATACAAATTATCGGACCAGTCATTACTTGATATTCTATCATCCTTATACTCGTCCTTTAAAAAATCTTTTTTTGAATTATAGCTTTGAGCAGCAAAATCACCAAAAGCTTGATAATCCTTTGGTTTGAATAAATTAAATTGTTTTATTAATGTTTTAGCATTATCAGTAAATTTATTCAACAGAGAAACAGTCGTTTTTTTCGGATTAGTAGGTGGTTCAGTTTTTTCAGTTTGTTCAGTTTGTTCAGTTTTCGCTGCTAGTTTTTCAAGTACAGAAATAAGACCCTCTTCTTTTCTTTTACTGTCAGGAACATCTCCCAGTATAGCACGCTCTACCCCGTACGTTGCTGTTGTTACTGGTTTAAACAACTCTTCAGACCCCGCAGCAAAATCAGTTTGTAAACTCTGTCGTTGTTGCAGTTTATTCCTGACAGAGTCACGAATTGGTACAAATCTCTTAATTGCATCTAATCGTTCACGAGCCAATCGGGTTGTTAATGCTTCATTGACCATTATTTGAAATCAGAAACAATTTTTCAATTGTAAAACACTTTTTCCCACTTTTTGACATGTCGGATGATTTTTAACACGATCATGGAAGCGTTATTTCATCGTGAGACACATTCTATCAATGATGTTGAAAGTGTCATAATTGTATATAAAATAAATAATACTGACACTTTCAACATTCGATTTTTTGACATGTCAGATGATTTTTGATACGGTCATGGAAGTGTTATTTCATCCTATCAAGGTTGTGGAAAGTCACATAATTGTAGATAAAATAAATAATACTGTGACTTTCCACACTTTTCCATTGATCGTCCACCAATTTTTTATTCAGTATGAAATATTATTTTCTATTGCTGTGAAATATTTTTATTTTTTATTCACTGATTTCACTGATTTTTTGACAGTTTTGGTGCCATTTTGGTGGTTTTTCACTGATTTTTCGACAGTTTTGGTGCCATTTTGGTGGTTTTCAGTTGAAAATGTCAAAGAGATTTTACGGTCAAGTAGTCGATTTTGCATGGGATTTTCCGTAGAGAAAAGCTGTTAGGATTGATTTTCATCATTTTTCATCAATTTTTGCCTGTTTTCAGCTACTTTTGGTCATTTTTCATCGATTTTTATAAAAAAAACCACGTAGGGTCAAGTAGTCGATTTTGCATGGGATTTTCCGTAGAGAAAAGCTGTTAGAATTTTATTCAGTGTGAAATAGTTTTTATTCACTGATTTTGATAATTTCAATCAAAAAGTGCTAAAAAAATATGAAAATCCCATTGAGATTTTACGGTCACAATCAAAAAATGATAAGGGTCGGGCAATCAATTTTCTTGAATTAATGCTCGTAGGTTTCTAATTTTAGAGTTGACTTCTTTTTTCAATTCGTATTCGTTACCTAATTCTTTTCGTATCCCCTCTACGATAGTATACAACGGGACAAACACACTGATGTCACTGGAAAATGCAAGAGAGTCTCTAATAGAATTCTGAATTCTTTCGATGAGTGCATATTTCTTTGGCAGCATGTATTTGTTAGTGCTAACCCCGTATTCTATATCCTGAAAATCCGACTTGATTTGATCAGGATTTAACCCATCTGATAGTTCAATATCCAGATTTTTCAATTTTAAAATTTCAACTATGATGCTATTCATGTTTTCAGAATTCATTATTCTATAACATGACATATCTCTAATTGAAAAATATGAAGTATTAGACATAACTAAATTGAACTTTTTGTCCGCTCTTTTTTGAAATAGCCGTCTTGGTTATTCCCGATGCAACTTTTTGTACCGAGGCTCTACAAATATCGAAAAATTTACCGGCTTCATATACTGATTTAAATATTTTCTCTTCGTTAGTTGTTGTATTCAAAGATTTTACTGGTTTCGCTTTTTTCGAGTATTTCCCAGTCTTTCCTCGTTTGGTATTCTCACTTTGTGTGATAGCTTGCAGATTTGATAAAGAATTGTTTTTCGGATTAGAATCCTTGTGATCAATAACAAAACTATATTTGATCAATCCATTAAAACATTCAAATACGAAACGATGATTGCGATATATCTTCTTTCCAACATTAAACACCAAATACCCCATACCATTGTCAGCACCAACTGGGTTCTTCAGTATACAGTGTCTTACAACACCATCACTGGATGCTTCATAATTTGTAATCACTGGGTGTGGTCTGAATTATTGGGTCATTGGTATACTATACTATTTGTCTAATTCAATGACTGACCCATTTGCAGTGATTCATTATACATAAATCTTTCATTTAGACACTTGTTTTTAGTATAGCATGAGGGAGTTCAAGAGAGTGACTTCGAAAAATGCTAAATTCAATACTGATAGAGAGTTTAAGAGATTATTGAAAATTAATCCTAAATTTAATATCGATAAACCCAAAAAACGTCCAATAGACGGAAACATGAGGGAGTTTAAGAGATTATTGAAAATTAATCTCGATAGACCCAAACGTCCAAGAGACGGAAACAAACGTCCAAGAGACGGAAACATGAAAGAGTTTAAGAGATTATTGAAAATTAATCCTAAATTTAGTATCGATAAACCCAAAAAAACGTAACAAACGTCCAAGAGACGGAAACAAACGTCCAAGAGACGGAAACATGAAAGAGTTTAAGAGATTATTGAAAATTAATCCTAGATTTAATCGCGATAGACCCAAAAAACGAGTAGTAGACAGAAACATGAAGGAGTTTAAGAGATTATTGAAAATTAATCCTAGATTTAATCGCGATAGACCTAAAAAACGTAACAAGAAATTACCATGGAAAGATGCTCAATTCAATCTTGATATAGTTTCTAATACACCCAAGAATAAAATTCTTGATAAAGCCATCAGAGACTGTTTTAATGAATTCAAGCGTGATGGAGCATCTTATTGTTGGTCAACATTTCGAATTGATGGTGTTGTTGACGCTACCATGAATGATGAAAAAGCAGCAGTGATAATTTCACGTATTGGGGAAAAAAGTCATTTTTTCCGAATAAAATTCCTTATCCGTGAGGATGGAAAATGGATTATTAGGGATAAATTTGAACCCATTCTCAAGGGCAAAAAAACTATCACCGTGAATCAGGATTCAAAACCAGGAATTTTGACCGGAATTGACAAACCATACTACGAAAGATCTTATCCTGTCACAGCAGTTGTTTACGGGATCTATCCGCTCAATGAAAAACCTGATATCGCAAAACTAGCACCCATGAAATATTCGACAGGGCTCAATTGTGTAGCAGAACGAATAATGGAACACTTCACAAATGCGTCCCGGGGGAATAAACTAACTGATCTAAGACGAAAAAAAAGTAACCGAGTGGGGATTAACGGTAAAAGAGCATGGGGCAACAATTCAGGATATAACTAAATTAGAAAAATCATTAAGATTTCCAATATCAGTAAGGACAATCACCGGAGAAGTATTATACGAATCGAAATATAAATCACAGGGAGCTCCAATTGAAATTATTGATCATAACGAACACGCGTGGTCATTTGCAGTAACAATATTCCCACGGGATAGAACCGTAAAATATCTATCCCAAACCGAAGAGTTTTTTTCAGAGCAGAAATTATTTGATGCTATTTACCATTTGAGTAAAAACGATCCTGTGTCAATGTGGCTATTTCATAGTACTTCAGACGAAGAATGTAGATTTGATCAGTTTGTAAGGCCCAACGGCGAATTGTACCGTACTGAAGAACTGCATAATCAAATGAAACAACTAGCTAGTGAGTTTTCTGGGGACGGGGAAGACAACGATCAATTATTAGCAAACTGTTTTACAGTACCATCAATTGCAGCACATTTTTCTAGAAAGAAAAACGCGTGGAAACCAACACGAAGTGAGTTTTTATCGGATGTGAAATTGTCTTGTCTTGAATACGGCCATGGAGGATTATGGAATACAAAATACGACCCTGATACCGTTATTTCAGTTGATATGATTGCGTGTTATCCAGGAAGTTTTCTCGGGTATGGAGAATGCGATAAATATTTCAAACGATTTGGACACCCCACACACGAAATGACCCGTGTTGCTATTAATGGACCACTGCCTGATTTTGATTTAACCGGATTCGCTTGTGTGGTATCATTTGAAATGGCTGAAGGACTTCATCCGTGTAGTTATCTTTGGATTGGTAAACACATGTCTGAAAAACACTGGATGCCAATAGTGTTATTACGGTATATGCTTGATTGTAAGATGTTAAAATCATTAATTGTCAGTGAAGCAATTATATCCTATCGAGCACAGAAATCAGTGTGGTTACCCCAACCTGATCTAGAAAAAAAAATTAGCGAAGAGCGAAAACTGTTTCCTGATTTTAATGAACAACAAATCATGGATTGGTCCAAACAGTTATTTGAAATCAGAAACAATGAAGCAAAAGATCTCAGTAGAAGAATAATCGGTAAATTTACCCAGGGTGGCAAATATGACAATACGAGATATTCTTCACGATTGATTATAGACAATGCTGAATACGATTTTGTAATCGCGGATTTAACGAATAAAGGCCTATATGTCAATCGTAAGGACGCATTTATGTCCGATGGAACCAAATTGGGTACAATTGTTACTTACAATGATGGATACAATCCGCAGTACACACATTTGAGAGCTTCTATGCTTGGTTATGCTTCTATTAATCTGTTTTCAATGATTAATAAATTTCCTACCACCGCAGTTAGAGTTGCCACTGATTAATTTTACATAAATAGCAAAATGGCTGATTTTAAGGCTACTGGCAACGAGAATTGGGGGTCATGGAGAATTAAGAAAGAAATGATTCATGATTATATTCAATCAGCAGATGTTACCATTGAAAATAATTATTTAGAAAGCATTCAGTGTTCAGAATTTTCTAATGCACCACCGATTTCTGATCCAATATGCCGGTATAAAACAGTTTATTTAAACGGCTGTGGTGGGTCAGGAAAAACAACTCGGGCAATTGAGTTATTTCGTGGGAAAAATCCTACGGATTTCACAAAAATGATTGTGCTAACACCAACTCACAGACTCGCCAGAGAGATGAAACAACGAAGGGTAAATGCTTGCACTTATCATAGTTTCTTTCGATGGAAGGGAGATAAATGGACTCCTGAGCGTATGGGAGAGAAATTTATTCCTGAAATTATCATTTGGGATGAAATAGTCACAGTGTCAGAAGATGTATTAAAAATATTTCTTGAGTGGTTGTTATTGAAAAATACAAAAATCGTCATGTGCGGTGATCACGGCCAACCACCACCATTTGTCGGTGCATCCCCACATGAATGCCTAAAGGGTTTTGTAGACTATTATGAAGAAATTGATACCGATCATATATCACTTGATGAAAAATTAAAAGAATTTAAGAAACTAATTAGATTACAACCGGATAGAATCCAGTGTGAAATAGCCCGTGAAATAATTACGGAAACTCCAATGAATGATTTCTGGGAAATGTGGAAACCAAACGATTTGATCATTGCAAGTAGAACAATAGTCAGGGATACACTTCAGATGAAGTTATTTGAATTGCATAAACAAAAATTTGCAACACTTCCAGTGCCTCTTTGTTATAGGCCATCGGATACACGAAAAGAGAACATTGAAGTTGATATTCCAGGACAAAGTGAAAAACAAATTCTCGTATTAAATGATATTGTGCTGGTTGATATCAATGTCGTTGAAGATGCATTGCGTGCTAATAAATCCCCATGGACGCTAGGATACGCAGCAACAATACACTCTTCACAGGGATTGACTATATCAGATACAATTGTTTGGATGGTAGATAATCGCATAGAATGGTCGAATTTAGTCTATCTCGCAGTGTCTAGAGTACGAAGAATAGATCAACTTCGAAGAATTGTCCTCGATGATGAAATCATTGGTGACGATAATGACACCACAATGGATGATATTGATGTTAAAATGATTGATAAAAAACTCTCCGGTTACAAACAACAAGACAAAAAAAAACAACGAGAATTTGATATTGATGCTGAATTAATAATCACTTTGAAGAAACAACAGAATAATCACTGCGCAAGTTGCAATTGTATAATGCGTTGGCAGTATTCGGATAAGGATCCTCGCCAATTTACCGTTGACAGAAAAAATAATAGTCTCGGTCATGTCAGAAATAATGTGATGTTGACTTGTCTTGAGTGCAATAGACGCAACGGCGCTAGTTAAGACCATGCGGTGGCAATTGAGTATCGTCAGGAATCACTTGTAATTGTTGTCTAGTAAAAATCCGCTGAGGGGCAGTTGAATCCAGTTTATAGACTGGAGGTCTACCCGTAGATCGTGTTACACTAGATATCTTGTGTGCAGTAACACTCCAAATAGGATCAGTAGCTCTTTTTCTGCCACCCTCAAGCTCTCCTGGTTCATATAAATACCTCACAATGACATTACTACCAAGAATTGGTTCTTTGAAATCTTTTTGTGAAATTCTTCGAATTTCCATTTCAGGTATTGACTTCTTTTTAATCGCATTGATAGGTTTCATGTTGATTGTTCTAGTAATCTCGTTATTCAGTGCAGTAATCACAGCTGGTAACCTTTTAACCCATTCACGGGATCTTTTTTCTTGGATGAATTCTTTTGCGTATTGATATCCAAATAACCGCTCAGCAAGGGTTTTATTAAACCGTTCTACAATTGCCTGATCACGATGCAGTGCAGTATGCCCCCGTCTGATAGTGACATTGTGATATTTCATCGTTGTTAAAACAGCACTCTGAAATTCCTTGCCAGGATCAATTCGTAATAGATTTGGCCAGTGCAGAGGACCTCGTCGATAAATCTTTTCAAATGCAGAAGCTACTTCAGTGGCTGATTTTGTTTTTAACGGTTCTGCTTCCTTGTATCGACTTGCAATATCAACTACGGTTAATGCGTACTTGTAACCGTGGTCATGTGGCAAAAATAATAGATCAGCCTGATGAACTTCATTGGGTCCGGTTACATCAAAATGCGAGACATTAATTTGTTTAGGCGGTGGTAGATAAATTTGCCATAGTGCCTGTTTGGATAACCAATTAGCCGCAGTGGTTTTTTTTCACTTTTGCAGCGCTAGCGAGTTTATGGATTGCTGATTTACCCCTCCAGTATCCTCTTGGGGAATAATAAATAGATTCCATGTTGTTATTAATTACCTTCACCTAACATCAATTTGCTTTTCATTGCCGATTTTATCAAAAATGAAGCCAATTTTTCTTTGAAGGATTTATCAGGAATAGCATTTAACGCATGAATTAATTTCACATCTGCTAGATGCCTGTGTTGCAAATTGCTGCTTTTATAAGCAACATCATGAAGGTGACAGGCCTTATCAATAGCGTTTATTGGTTCCTCACCGGGTCGGGGCTGATTTTGATCATTGAGTCTGATATCAAGTCTTGTTCCCGGTCCACAGTAGCTATATCCTGGAAGGTGCTTTTCTCCAGGGTATTTTGCCCATGGGGTTCCAGGGAGTTTTGCTAATATGGCAGCGATATCACCTCCTCGTTTTTTTTAAAGGTTCCTTGGGTTTAGAAACAAATCTAAATTTCTTTGTACTACATTGTACGCATTTACCAGAAAGCGCTGATCGGTTATTTTTTGTTGTAATCGTCGTCAAGTCATCTGTGCCAGTACGTTTTTTACACTTCACACAATATAGATCCATAATTTATGTATAGAGATATGAATATAATTGATTTTTCAGCGACTAAAACAAGAGAACCAGTTAAGCATCATGCAGCGCTACCAAACTCTATCCGCGCAATTATAATAGGACCATCTGGATCCGGCAAGACGCAATTGTTGCTCAATTTAATAATGAGATGGATGAAGTGGGATAAGTTGTATTTAATTGCCCTTAGCGTAGATGATCAACGATGCTATGAAGTGCTAAAAGATTTTAATGAAAACGCTTCAGACATTGCCGGCGAGGATGTTATTGAATTTATAACCGATATTGACGAGGCACCATCAGTAGAAGACCTCGATGGAAGTATCAACAATTTAGTTGTATACGACGATGTAATGTTAGATAAACAAAAAAAACCAGCTAGAATATTTTCCCGAGGCAGGCACAAAAACACGGATGTGATCTATGTCACTCAACGATACACTCAGATTCCAAAAGTGATCAGAGATAACTGTAATGTGTTGTGTGTGTTTAATGGAGTTGATACACATACGCTACGAAATATTTGGCAGACATGGTGTTCCGATATGGATTTCAATCAATTTAGAAATTTCTTTAGTCATGCTCAGTCTGCCCCACACGGATTTATAACAATAAATTTACATGACCCTCGAACACGATATCGTATCGGATAGGATCAAATATTCGGTTGAAAAGTTTTTACTCATTCAGGATTTCATAATTTTTTGCCTGATCATTGATTTTTTTTTTGGACTGATTTCATTGATTTCATTGAATTTTTGATTTGATCCCAATCCATGAAAACTTGTTTAAAAACGCTATCCGTTTCACCACACCTTGGCCGTTGAAGCCTGATTTCATTGAAAACTTGTTTAAACATGTTGTCAGATTCGCCTCCTCTGCTGCTTCTTGTTTAATTTAGTCATACATTGAGTATTATTCAATACCGATAGCATTTGATGCAAACCAAGCAATATGTACAGTTATAGGCAATTTTGTAAATGGTGGATATTGTAGGATGCATACAGAAAAGCGGGAAGAACTGTATTTCACCGATCTATAACAAAATAAAACCAAAGATTATCTTTTATAGTATAAGAAAAAAATAATCTTAAGACAAATATTTAAAAAGCTTTAAGAGTAAGTCGCACTAGCACTCGATTACCCTTAAATTGTCAATACCTTATATTCAATAGATTTGCTAAAATATACGAAAGCTGACACACGGTGAAAAACGTTATGCTGACATTACAGATTGTATTGATATACTTTTAAATTGTTGACGCAGAAACCTACAAATTAGTAACTAAACTATTGATGTACGAGGCAGAGAAACATCGACTGGGATGCCAACACCTGTGCAATATATATAAAAGAATGAGCACTTAGCAAGCGATATTTATTGTGTTTGAAAAACTACATAAAATGCAAACCGAAAACAAATGACCTTTGTATGTATGTATGTATGTATGTATGTATGTATGTATGTATGTATGTATGTATGTATGTATGTATGTATGTATGTATGTATGTATGTATACATAATAGGTGATAGAGGGAAGTAAATCTTCGAGTACGAGTTAGTAATGCAGACGGTTAAATTATTGAATACACACAAAGTTGAGATTCAAATGAATAAGAATTTAATACAATTCAGTAATCATTGACAATCATTTTCCGATCATTCTTATTCCTCACGATCCTGTAGCAGTCTATTAACTCACTTAATTTCAACCTGTACTTTTATTCTACTCATCTGTGGATTCTATCTGATGTATGTATGTTATGTTATGTATGTATGTATGTATGTATGTATGTATGTATGTATGTATGTATGTATGTATGTATGTTATGTATGTATGTATGTATGTATGTATGTATGTATGTATGTATGTATGTATGTATGTATGTTATGTTATGTATGTATGTATGTATGTATGTATGTATGTATGTATGTATGTATGTATGTATGTATGTATGTATGTATGTATGTATGTATGTATGTATGCATGTTTATTCGAGTGCGGTCTTCCTGTAAGCATTCAATCTTGCTGAAATGAAGTCTAAACATATATGTCGCAAAAAGTAAGGAGTAGAAAAACACTTTGAACCTCATTTTAATTCCTTACCGTAATCAATATAACCTTTTACATACAACGCAAGGATGTTTCCGAGTCCATTTTCTATCTCAAGAGTTTTTGAGACAACTTATAAACAATTGGATAAATACAATACATAATGATGATATCAATAATGCAGTATATATTTGTTATTAAAAGAAAATTAAAAAACTCATTTCATCTTGTAGACCAAAATATTTACACATTTTACAAAATGATCCCAACTAACCCTTTCTCTTGGATTATGGCGCCATACTGTACACAAATTATCTCAATAACAATTTGTCAGTCTAAGTTCTAGAGATGCACCCCAGCCTTTCAAGGGGATTAATTGAGGTCATATTCCATTTTAACTCAATTAAATTATCCCGCATGCTATGCTGTTCAATTTAATACCGACTTATTTGCTGATGACACAGTTGTATGTATGCAAATCAACGGATCATACTGATATAGAACTGCAGAAGGACCTGGTCTCATAATCTAATCACATCAACTTTAACCATCCAAAATACCTGCGTATGGCAATCGATTTTCGTCAACGACTATGCGATACACTGGATCTACAAACTATCAAATGAATTCAACCGGTTACCATTATGAAGACCTCCTCATCACTGTCAGAAAGAGAAATGGTATGGCCATGTCAATAGAGCCAACAGTCTATCCACAACAGTACTGTAGGGTGGTGTCCAAGGTGGTAGAAGGAGAGGTAGACAGAGAAAAAGTGGAGTGACAACATCACAGACTGGACCAGGAAGAGTTTTGCAGAGACACAGGCATTGTGACATGATCGAGACAAGTGGAGGGAACTGGTCAGATGTTCAGCAGCACAGTGCCCCTCATCGACCACACATTTTAAGAGACTAATGATGATGATGGTTACCAAAACACATCTTGGAGTATTTATTGATGAAAGGTTGCGTTCATAGTGATCAGCATTGGTCACGAATATTAACTTAAAGTACGTATATCCTTTACAATATTCAAAGACAATTTATTGACTCTCGGTTCATAAAAAAGTAAATAATACAATTACATATTATGCTGTATAAAATATTAGACCTAAATACATATATGATCTTCTTATAACATTTCTAATAGTCATGGATGTTCCTTACGTCTTGTACTAAAAGCAATACATATTCATTTTCTTTTTTGAAGACCAGTCAGTGAAATATAGTTCCCTTAAATAAGAGCACATTATAGTACATGGAAATTATGCTGATTTTTATCATTGTTTTTTCTATGCGTTTAATATCCACATTGCTGTTTTGTCTGCTGTAAATTGTACATGCGTGCCTGGATATATATATATATATATATATATATATATATATATATATATATATATATATATATATATATATATATATATATATATATATATACGTGTGTGTGTATGTGTGTGTGTGCGCGCGCGTATGTGTGTGTGTGCATGCGTGCGTACGACATCGATGGAGTTCCTTAGAAGATCCATATAGATTCATGCATATAACATATTCGTCATGCTTCGTTCTCACTTCTGCTATGGGATTGTATGTGTACTAAAACCAATTAGTCGAATTTAACATGAGTGAAACTAGGTGGAAATGGATGTACCGAAACAAAAACATAGGTACGTAATTTAGATGTGTGTTTATAATTCCTTGGAATTATAAACGAATCAGACTCTTCATTCATTAAGTACAACACAAAATGATGCGCACAAAGTTACACACTAATGGCTATAAGAAAATTATATTGTTCCTAAATGGAACAGATTAAAGTATGGAATTTAAACAACTAAAGAAATATTCCGTTTTCTTAAAGGATACAAAACGCGCACTAAACTGTTATCAAATATGATTAACATAAGGAATTATAAGCAGATATGGCTGACACGTGATCTACCGATGCATAGGTAAGGTATACTTAGTTAATCTTGAAGAGTGAATACTAGAACTTAACTGACTAACTGACATTGAATTTGATTTTCAAATATATAGCGGTAATGACATTAATTAAATTATGAAACGTATGATGTGATTTATATGGTGTCGTGTATGATGGTAACGTGTATGATGTGATTTATCTGGTGTTGTCCAGTCGACGATCATGTAATTTTTCCGCTTCTGCAGCCACCTTCCAAAGCTGAGAAAACAACCCTGAATGGTCCGCTACTTCCATCCTGCCGAAGGATCCATCGAAACCCTCCTTATCCAGAAGACCCAATGATGCGAAATATTTGGCCCCTCATACTGCGTAAAACAGACCCGTACTTCGAACCAAGATCATCGCTAACAACAACATCCGGGTTACACTAATTAAATTTATTAAAAAATGAAATGTATCAAAGTTAGATGACTCCATGGGAACAAAAGCAATGGATAAATCAATATCCCTCGCCCCTCCCCTAAAAGCATTGTTCGCGAAAACAATACACATTTACACTTTCGTTCTAAAATGATACAACGATATTTTAGCATACACAATTTCGTGACACAGAAACCAGAGCACATAAGTTTGATTAAGAACGATGCAAAGCTGAGAGCGTCGACTCTGGTCTCCAGTAGCTCTAATGGTTTGCATGTGTATTTGTAATAAATTTGTGTTATAGATTTGACCAAGCACTAACAACGATCATCGTAAGTAAATGACAATAACTATCCATCAGCAGCTCTTTTCCTTTGCTATGCAGCCTTTTTATAAATTTGGCTCCAGTTTCAATCCATACTTGATGATAAAAACGTTTACCATTAAATCTACAATTCACTTATGGCAGATTTATTGCGACCTGAAATCAACACTTCACAGCAAATTTATTGGTACCTGGCATCAACACTTAAGTTATAGCAGATTTATTGCGACCTGAATTTCACAAAAAGACCGATCGAAATGAGTTTGTCAAAAGCTTCTCAAGTGACTCCATCTTTTCACATTCGCGATTACTGCTAAACAGTTAAACTTTAATCAGTTAAGACAGATTTGGTAAGTTAACACGATGGGCAATTACAAATATGACTCTTTGATAATGGTTTTGGCAAATATAGAAAGCTTGACCCGTTGCCATAGATACTAGAAAGTAAACGCTAACGGTGGGCACGGTTGGTGCGAACCATGTCGATATTCGAGTTTATAAAAATTGCCATGGGCAGTGGATGTTGATAGTTTGGTTTGAAATTTTGAAAAACCAATGAATTTTAAAAATGCAATCTCTTGAATATTTTATTTCATACATTGTGCATTACCAATTGGTTAAGGTGCCCCGAGTGGTCTAAAGCGCTATTCTTTACGGATCACTGCCATCTCACCTCTATCTGCGTAGGTTCGATTCTCAGATTCGGTCAATGTGATATGTGAGAAAGCTTGCCAGTATCTTCTCGTGGGTCGGTGATTTTCTTTTTTTGGGGTGAGGGGGCCGTTTCCTGGATTTTTCCTCCACCATTAATAATTAACCGCTAAGTATAGTCTTTCGTGTGCTGAAAAATGGCGTTAAACCCAACAACAACAACAACAACAACAACCAATTGGTTATATTGCACCTTGTATGTGTTTTTCAATGTATTTTCCATTCACATAAGGAAATGTGGTCTACCGTATGTATGTATGTATGTATGTATGTATGTATGTATGTATGTATGTATGTATGTATGTATGTATGTATGTATGTATGTACGTACGTTACATTTTATCTTTCCATCCAACTTTATACCTATGTATGGTTGAGACGGATGTATTTGTGTATGTCTTTTCATCTTTCATCCATATAATATGGGTAGTGGGAACAGAAACTGTTAGACAAAACTCTTACTTCTGGCGTAAAGCCATTACCAGGATATCAAGAAAGTGGTCAGAGATATATATATATATATATATATATATATATATATATATATATATATATATATATATTATAGGATTAAATGATCATGGTTGGGTATTTATTGATGTGTAAATTTTACCTAATCACTCACAAAGTAAATAAAGTCCGAAGGACTTTATGTTAACTTTGTGAGTGATTAGGTAAAATTTACACATCAATAAATACCCAACCATGATCATTTAATCCTTATAATTCCAATTTTATCATTTCTATCGTCAAATTAACTTATTCCATCAATAATGCATTCGAATTTACGTAGCGCGTAGTTACCTTTCATTCGGCCTTTCACACCGCCCCGTAATACATAACCTGTACAGAATCACACGAAGAAATTGACTACAGCCACAGTTACGTTTATTCATTAACTTCATCTTTTACATCATAGGCAATGGTTACCGTGGTTTTTAACATATTTTGTTTACTGACAACATTCTTGTTCAATTTTAGTCAGTCCCATCTGTTACGTCAGATGACCATGACCTTACATAATAACAACTGATACCGTCTCAACAAGTGTGCTAAATTAAATTTCACTCAAACCTGAAATCATTATGGATTTTTTCAGTGAATACTTCCAATTTTTATGGAAATATGAACAAGATGATGCTATCCCTTACTATATAAAGGTAACAATGAAATAAATTCTATACAAAAGTAACATTTTATGTTATTCTCAGCAGTGTTAATACTTAACAAGACCCACTCGGTGATCTACCGAGAAATGAAATGTGACTACTGTCACAGTTACGTTGTAGCAGACGAATGCTAAATTGTATAGTAAACTATGCATTTGAATCAAAGAATATTGGAAAAAGTATAAAAAGTGTAAAAGTTATATTTATTTGCAGAATTATATATTTTACAGATGACAAAATCGTTTCACAATAACGTGTCTGCAATGTTTATTTATATTTCTAAAACCGAAAGTAGTCCCAGAATTTATCGAAGTGTAAACAATTCCTGATCAACATCACGTGACCGTTTACATCCAATCATATTACAGGAAATTCGTTTAATTCATAAAAATTGGAATTATATATATATATATATATATATATATATATATATATATATATATATATATATATATATATGTATATAAATATATATACACTAAAGACTCATTATCAGTAATGAATAGAAACACGTGCAAATATACAAAAAGGAATAACCCATTATAATATATATATATATATATATATATATATATATATATATATATATATATATATATATATATATATATATATATATATATATATATATATATATATGTATATATATATGTATATAGGTAGGTAGGTAGGTAGATTGATTAATTGATTGAATGTATAAGAACAGATGTGTGAGCAGAGAATATTAACGGGCGTTCATTTGGAGATCATCATAACGTCTGTGACTAGCATTTGTGTCATTATTATTATTATTATTATTATTATTATTATTATTATCCAAATGCACTGAGTATTGTGTCGTTGTCTTCTTACCAAAATTCTGCTTATGGCCAAGACAGGCCTTTGTACCTTTCTAAGGAACTGCTGTCGGGGTTTTCAGGAATGATTAGAATCCATATTATTTCCAAAGTGTACATGCAAAGAAACATTCCATATACAATGTTTTAGTTTGATACACAATCTGCTTCCCCATGCTATCCCCATCGATTATTTACAAGCGGCATTTTATCACTACATGGATTATTTACAAGCGTCAGTGACATTTTATCACATCATGGATTATTTACAAGCGTCAGTGGCAATTTGTCGCTATATGGATTATTTAAAATTGTCAGTAGCATTTTTCTTAATATATGTATTATTGACAATTGTCAATGGCACTTTATCACTACATGGGTTATTCACAAGAGTCAGTGACATTTTTTTCACTATATGTATTATTGACAACTGTCAGTGACATTTTATCACGAAATGGATTATTCACAAGTATCAGTGGCATTTTATCACTACATGGATTTTTTACAAGTGTCAATGGCTTGTTATCACTACATGGATTATTTACAAGTGTCAATGGCTTGTTATCACTACATGGATTATTCACAAGTGTCAATGGTACGTCTTCACTACATGGATTATTCACAAGTGTCAGTGGTATGTCTTCACTACATGGATTATTCACAAGTGTCAATGCTATGTCTTCACTACATGGATTATTCACAAGTGTCAATGGCATTTTTCGCTACATGGATTATTCACAAGTGTCAATTGCATTTTCACTACATGGATTATTCACAAGTGTCAATGCTATGTCTTCACTACATGGATTATTCACAAGTGTCAATGGTATGTCTTCACTACATGGATTATTCACAAGTGTCAGTGGTATGTCTTCACTACTTGGATTATTCACAAGTGTCAGTGGTATATCTTCACTACATGGATTATTCACAAGTGTCAATGCTATGTCTTCACTACATGGATTATTCACAAGTGTCAATGGTATTTTATCACTACATGGATTATTCACAAGTGTCAGTGGCATATTTTTCACTATATTTATTAAATGAGTAATGGAAATTCAAACTAGAAGACGCATCACGTGATTGGCGTACCTACTACAATTATATATCCGCGTCATTGGCGGCATGAAACAAATTTGTAATGTTTTGGGTAAATAATAATTTGAATTTTAAAACTGAATAATATAAAGACAATTTATGGGCTAGTAATAGTAACCTGTCCACCTAACAGGTGTACTGGTGTTATTTCTATTCACTTTTGGAATGGCTGATTATTGCATTTTCTTTCTTTTACGGTATTGAAGAAAAGAGAGTTTTTATTTTGGAGATGTGTGAATGTTCTCTTTGCTGGCTTGAAACAACCTGTTGATATTCAAACTTTGGGAAATGGGTGGTGAATTCGAAATATGTAATACAGACTTAAATAAATTCCTACTGGTATAGAGTACTTACTCATGGGCATGAAGTATTCAAAAATACCTACAGGAATAACAATAAACATGTGACTAATAATTAACATTGCTAATATGTGCGCCAATTCCACCATATACACTCAAATTGCTTTCAAATTGTTAAAGCTTAACTAAATATACGTGTTGCATTATATTAAAACTTGTAATAAAAATACACTAACCTTTGAAATTACTATACATTGTGTATTCTTTATTCATCCAAGCATAATATATGAACCACATCGACCACATCCTGTCATGCCGTCCTTTCGCTAATTGTTCTTGATACCATATGCTTGGATGAATTCCTTCTACGTAGGGCTGGAATGAGGGATCACTCCTGACCTTCATGAACCAATCGGAAAATGCACGCCAATTTCGATTGTTTGGCGAAAATCCCCAAGTACCCAGTATGGGATAGATAAATACTTTATGTGTTTTATTTACGTCTAAAAATCCACCGTGGTGAATGCCGTGTTTAATGCTTACACCTTGTAGAGAATATCCATTTATATCAGGGCGATTGTCAAACTTGCTATGCACCAGCTTCAACCACTTGTAGAAATAAGGTGATACTGTGAGATCGTCTTCAAGGATAACTGCAATTTCTGAACTACTATTCCTTGGATACCAAGTCCCAATCCATTGTCCATATATACCAACATGACAAGTTTGGTTATGAACGTTATACTGGCCGTGTTTGAATGTAAAATCTCTTGCCACTGTGTGTGTACTAAAGTCGATAGTGCCATTCTTCGATCTATCAATCCAAACGTGTAGGACGATGTTATCCCCATAGAAATGCGCGTTGTTCAGAGATTTCAGCAGACGCTGAAGTGATGCTGCTCTATTGTACACAATTACAATTATACTCAAGTCTACATCACTCTCGAATGAAAAGGCTTTATGTCTTTTACTTCTTTCTGATATTTTACAGAACTCAAACATCCTATGCTTCATTTGAAACACTTTTTGCTTGCGTTCAAAAACAATCACGGCAATTATTAAAAGGAATACTACGGCAAATAAGTACTTGAACGCTGGATACGATACTCTTCTCAGCAAAGATTTACACATTTTACGAGTTAACTCTGTCATGTTTGTAGTATGTATGTTAACAACACTAGGTGAATGTAACGATTAGTGCAGACGTTACATGTTGCTTGCTGCGCTATGTACCGAACGGCTATAGAGTACGACTCGGTGATTACCACCTATTGGCAGAGAAAAATCAAGTATAATCTGTATCAAATGTTACGGTTCAAAGACGGTCTTGCTTCGAGAAATTTGATAAGTACACATTTTCTCAAATGTTGTTACTTGTGCTTAAATGTATGATGTTCAAACATGCCTTACCTTATAAATGTCATCTGAAATCCATGGATAAATTATGGACACATAATGTAATAAACTAAACTTCAGTCGAGACAGTTCAACTATCCACTTTATCAACGGCAAAAATCTTCATAATAAATTATTGGTCATTTGATCTGTATTTGTTTAAACTTGTGACTCATACATTATAACCCTTTCGCTGTAGATGTAGTTAGGCTTTCGGGCAAATTATACAGAGGTTATATAAGTGGTACTTACGGTTATTTCCTTTTCTCATTACAAGTATTCTCGTTCATGAGATATTTTGAAACATTCTGTACTTGTGACCCATTCACTGAAACTCGTGTGCTTGTATTACTCCCATTTTACAAATAGATAATAATGACACTAATCTGATAATTGTAATGTTAATCAATTAGACTGGTAATATATAGTTGTTGTGGTGACCGTCAGTCAACCAGTCTCAGTTGTATATGGGGATGCTCTAGTGACAATGGGAAATCCAGTCAAAAAAGTCGTGGGAACATCTAGCGACAAAGGGAATTTAACATGAGGAAATATAACATGGCGCGAATGGGGAATTGAACATTGAGACAAGGATTGGGTCACGTTAGTGTCATTGGGACCTTAACGTTAAAAATGGGTATATCAAAATTAGTGTTAATGGGAATTTAACACGGGAATGTCACCTGGAGTTTGGTGACTCCATTGTGTTTATAGGTTCAAAACTATTGATAGGGTAAAATGAACGTGTAGGGACAAAGGGCTGATAGAGACAAACATAGATATACAGAAAGAAACAAATACTCATTGAAACACACAGAAAAGAGGGCAGAGATGTTCTAAAGAAAGACCCAAAGATAATAAAAGTCTATGATATGAGTTCAAAACATTTATTGAAGTATATACATGGGATCTCACTTACCTGGGTAGTAAGGTCGCCACGATTTCACTTACCTGGGTAGTAAGGTCGCCACGGATGGAGATAGCACAAGGGAAGTCGTCACAAGAATCGGCAAGGCCAACCAGACCTTCGCAATGCTGAAGACCATATGGAGGACAAGAAACCTCAGCGTCTACACGAAGATTCGTATCTTCAAAAGCGACGTGTTGAGCGTCCTTTTGTACGGCTCAGAGTGTTGTAATTCCACTGCGAACATAGAACACAAGCTCGAAGTGTTTCAAACCAAATGCCTGCGTCGCATCATGAGGATCTTCTGGCCAAACACGATCTCAAATGAGGAACTTCGGCACAGAGCGGGTGCAAGCACCATCTCTGAAATCATTTCAGCTCGGCGATGGAGATGGCTCGGCCATGTCTGCAGAATGTCCCCTGACTCACTACAAAGGGTGGCACTGAGATGGACCCCACAGGGGAAAAGGAACCGTGGCAGACCCAAAGAGACCTGGCGACGAACAGTAGAGAGAGACCTTAAGACCAGAGGCCTCACCTATCAGACCGCCCAAGCAATAGCTGCCGACAGACGGAAATGGTGCTCCCTTGCTGTTGCCTCAAGCACCAGACGGCGCAGAGAGGATTGATTGATTGATTGATACATGGGCTCTCAGGTCTGTGCTTTAGCCTAAGCACTATCCATTTAAAAAATTCAAATCTGGACCTGGAATAAATCTCTTCACATGTTATCTATTTCTTGGATGTAGAAAAAATACTTTTAAAATTAAATTTTATGCCTTCAAAAAAAGACCCTACTTTACATACAACGCATAAGCATTTCATATAACAATAACACTTTTCATACAACAATTAATATGCATTTTTAGGAAAAAGCTAAACAAAAAAAAAACAACAAACAATCAAATAGAAGAAAGTTCATGTTGCTTTCTATATCCGTCACACACATTGTTTAAAATCTGGTCAGCTATCGCTTGTGTCCCATTGTAGAAGTTTCCCATTACGTACCCATTTCATTCGTAAATATGCTTGAGTCTTACGCTCGATACTTGGTGTGTGGAATGATTCATCTTTCTCGCTTCGCAGTGTTAGTCACAATGAACTATCGGTCTTGGACGATACCTCTTTTTATACGCTGACCAACATCGACGTGACCGTACGGTAAAGTGAAGTGATTGGGAAGCCACACTCTCTTCTGGTACACGATTTGATACACTTTTCCCAAAGACCTACTGACAATTTGGTGTGTGGGTAAACGTACGATCTTGTGCGGTTCGTGGGTGGTCACTTTAAAAGTTTCATCCTGTCAAGACTTCAAGGCTTCTTATAGCACGTCAAAGTTCACCACTCGACTGGTGAGATAATTGAGAGTCAATCCTTTCACTTTACATTCGGTGTGCATTTCTCCTTGACGGTTTCGGTATTCGTAGCCGTAATTTTTAAGACAAAACTTAGAATCTTGTCGTCGGGATATTCATCTGTCCAGGCTCTTAAACGGTCTCATCCGATAATAATAATAATAATAATAATAATAATAATAATAATAATAATAATGAGGACTTTGTATAGCGCCTAATCTTTAGAAGCTCTAAGCGCTTTACACCATCAATAATGATATGACTACACTACAGGACAACAAATGACAAAAACAATGAAATTGGAAAACATAAAAACATGCTGAAAACATATAGTATACAAAACATGATTTTGTCGCTAAGTTTGTCAATGCAGTCGAAACAGATGAGTCTTGAGAGCACTCTTAAAAGGGACCACTGTGTCTTTGTGTCTAATTTCAATGGGCACTTCGTTCCACGTCGCCGGGCCCTGGTGTGCAAACGAACGTTGTCCATATGACTTTCTTTTCACCTTGGGAACAATGAGTATACGATTATCAGAAGAAGAGCCTAAGGATCTAGCTGGTGTATACACATAGGTGAGGCTGGATAGGTATGTTGGACTGGAGTCTGTCATTGAAATATAGCGCAGAGAACAAATTTTGTGATTGATTCTGTATCGAATTGATAGCCAGTGTAGGGTACAGAGCAGTGGTCAGGCGTGCTCTGATCGAGGTACTCTAAAGATGATCCGTGCAGCTGTGTTTTGAACTTTTTGAAGTTTCTGGAGTAAATATTGTGATGAACCAGACAGACTTGAGTTACAATAATCCAGTCTTGAAAGTACTAATAAACACACAAGTTTTTTTTTGTGGCATCAACTGAAAGATATTTATGAATGGAACTGATGCGTCTCAATTCAATATATGCAGCCCTGCAGATGTTCATGACATGTTGGTGCAATGTGAGAGTACTGTCTAGAGTAACGCCTAGATTCCATACTGACTGTGAGAATTTAATGTTGGTGTTGCTGATATGTATTGTCTGAGGTAAAGGATGTGAATGAGAAAGTCTTTGTGTTGTGATCAGAATAGCCTCAGTTTTATCATCATTCATCTGCAGCTTGTTTCATGTCATCCATGATTTCACACCTATATAAACCTGGACAGGCATGTTGCGGTTTGCTGCCAGAATCACTATGAGCTATGTTGCTTCACTACTCCTGGAAAAATGTTATCAGTTATACAAACCCAAACTAACATTTGTTTTTAATACCATTCAGTGGTTACCTTTGCTGTTTCAAATTTGTCAAACTGAGTTTTAAAACTTGTATGAAAATTTAATTGTTGCAATATATTTAGTTTATAAATTTAAATGTTTATTTAAATTTTCATTAAGTTTAAATTGATCAATATTTTTAAATTGCAAGCATATTTTCAGACAGGCTTTATCTTGTAGTACAATTAGATGTTAGGAAGATATAGCAAACTTAGTTTCTCAAGAGCACTTAGAACAACAAGTGCACCGTGTGAAACACCAGCACTACACTTTCTGACAGGTGTCACTGGACTTGTTAGCATGGAAATTCGAAGAGATTTCATGTATAAAGGTCAAATAGGCGTGGCATGCAAATATAAAAGTTGTACTAAAATTGACCAATCAAAGTTGGGCTTCTCAGGAATCACATTAAAACTAGTATTTCCAGTTATATGTAGTTCTAGTCTATTTTAGAACATCTTTTCCTCACTCATTTTAATGGTGATAGAAGACTTATATTTATACATGTTTTGTAGTGATTTCAAGGTAATTGTTTATTCTTGAGACGAAGCACAGAGTGTGGTTGTCTGTGTGTATTTTGGCGACAGTACACATTGATTAATAATGCCTTGGTGATTATCTGCTCGTTTTACAACGCTGCCTCTCAGTATAAGAACTTTACCGTAAAGTCATGTTTGAATGTAGTTTAGATTAACATATGATCTGTACTTATTGTCACCCAGTGGAAACGTCAGTACTGAGAAATAAATGTAGAGAACATATAGTAAAATTAATTGTGATGTATGTACACTTGCCCCAAAGTGTGAGCGCCAATGGGACGCTCAAGTTTTCTCGGTGATACGTCTTTTTATCCCCGCGACAAGACCCTTTTTCATATTTTGGTCAGCTGTAGCTAAACTTAATAATAACTAAAGGTTAGTCTTAGGTACACAAATATGAGGTACTTAATTGACAGTTAATCCTTATCATTACATGCATCCTGTGAAAAAGACTGGCCCTCTGACATAAAACGAAGAAAGCAAGTGCTACAGAGCGGGTAACGAGTCAGAAAGGACCGGTACGGAAAAGACCCAGTCCAGAAACGAAAGGACAGTAACGGGTCAGAAATGACCTTGACGTAAAAGGCCCGGGTTAAAAAGGACCGTTCAAAAGAGAAGAAGAAGACTCATATCTATTCACTTCTAAGTCAATAAAATTTTCTGCAATTTTGTTGTGTTTTATGTGGTTTTTTTGTTTGTTTGTTGGTTGATAAGCGAATATCTGTGATGCACTCTTTTATAGTTTGGTGATTATTTTTTGCTGTTATTGTAGAATTTTTAACTATATTGTGCTGTTCAATTTATCGGACAGCCATTATGTGCAATATTGTTGTAGTATTGTATATATACATGATTTTAATATTCATGCATTAGCAATAATTTGTGTTATTATTAACAAATATATAAATCTTGAAATGGCTTGTTTGTCTTTAGTCGCTTATGCATGTTAGGCATAATATCGTTTCTTTGAGTATCTCTATACCATCATAATACTTTTGTGTTGTTATTGGTTTTATAAATACATGTAACCATTACATTCTCTTCTAATTTTGTCTTGACTTTCCTTGCAACCACAACTCAATAATTTTACTTACAAGGCACACAATATAGCAAATATCTCTTTAAAGAATACCTTATAATGAACAAAAATAAAACTGCGCATACACATGTATTAACGATACTGAATTTATGTAAAACAGAAAGAGTCAATAGTCGTCGCAACTGAAAAAATTCACTCATCATTAAGGAAATATTCATTAATTAATTAAGCCATGACCATGACAAAGTTGATATGCACAAACCACACGAGGGTGACACTAACTCGTATTCAGTCTTGATACATTATAACAAAGATATTATTTATTGACTTTACTTCCAATGTTTTCTTACACGATTATTATTGGCCCTCTTTTAACTTTCTCCCATTCATTAACTTGCATTATTCTTTGTTCGTTTTACATATAACACGTAATAGCGTGTCGCAATTAATAGCATGATCACTCACGTACGATTGTGACTAGTGCAAAATGATTCTCTACTGCTCATTATTTATAGACATTTCACAATACATGATAATTACTTTTAGGATACTAGTGACTGGTACTTCGTTTTGGAACGGGTCTTTAAAACACTAGTCTGTTTTGGTTGTGGTCTTTTTGGTGTCGGTCCGTTTTGAGCTTGATCCACAAAGTGTGTTTGTCAGCACATCAATGTATTGTGGAATAAACCATGCCCTACCTTTTGTAGCGTACACTGCCAAGGACTTTATTTTAACAGTTTAAATCTGTACTCAAAAGTTACCGTACCTGTGGCAACTGTTTTCCTACATTTTATATTCCACCTTATTTCCGTATGTTTAAGTCTCTTGGCATGAAATACTGTTTACTAAATACACTAAATATTCTGAATTAGTACCTTGGTGTTATATTTTTGTTGTATTCCTTTTTTATATTTAATCGCGGTAATTATAACTTACATATATGGTAGAGGAATATCATATGTTAACTGGCAGAATTGATTTGGCTGAAATTGGAGAGATGGGATTTTGTTTGCAGAAAAAAAATACGCAGCATTAATAATGATCATTCGTGTGATTTAAATTAATGGGTAACACGTTTTTTGTAGTTGCTGCGGTACTGTTGTAGCGGTTTAACAAATCTGAAATTTACGTGAATAATGATTAATCTTAACATTCTATTTACTGAAGAAAAAAAACACGTGTGATATTAATAATTTTCCCACTCATAATATTCACAAGTGATACATATGGCATGTGGATTGCATACTTTATATAAATATAAATATTTATGTACGGTTTGGTTTTAAATCCTGCGAAAAGAAAATTGACAGACATAATGTAATAATTGGAAGTTATCTGCGACAACTCGGGAGATATTACGAGATTAGGATGTAGGTGTTGGAAAAAAAACACCAAATTGGGATAGATTTCTCTCCCGGCTTGCAAAATTTGATAGGTATGAACTGTCCGAGTTTGTAGAATTTCCGTCAGGGCTAGTGAGTTTATTTACGTCACAAGCATGGGACCTGTATCTAAATAAAACAAATTTCTTTCACCACTGACCAGTAGAGTACAGAAACTTCTTTTACCAGACAAGTATAGGCCTATACTATCATATTTATCAATACGATAAATGTAGCCTGTAGTAGGGGTGGTGGTGTTCTCGGAGGGGAATACACCTCTGGCAGGCTAAGCAGTCGTACTCCTTCGAGGGTAGCTCGTCCACCTTTGTTCCGCATTTGCCACTCAGCTCTCACCTGTGACTCAAAGACGTTGTGGCATGCCCAGCTGCCACACCCAGTTAAATGGCCTCGACTGGCCGGCAAAACATACTAAGAGTATCCTCGGTGAGTTAAGCTTTGTCTACCTAGCATGTGAAGACTGGATTCGGCAGTCTGCGCTGAGGAACTATCAGCTGGTTAACGGGCAGACTGGCGATTTTAAGCAAAGCGCTGTGGAGCGCTAAGATCACCACGAGACATAGGTCGTCCTGGTCATCCACTGCACTCAACTCTGTATCCGGCCGTCTCGATTATGTCGTGCTGCTGGACACAGATAGCTTTGAGAATGAGGTCGACGAACTGCGCAACCCTTCCTCACTTAAAACAAAGTTACAGCGCAAGTGATTCTTGTCATCCACCCATCCAATTTCATCACTCACACATCATGTGGCGACGTGAAAGCGACGAAGTGGCAGGTTTGGGTACACTGGCAGCAGTAGCTGCAAACCTGCACACATGCGACTCAGGCCATAAGGGCGTTCAATACTGACATGGAACGAACAGCAGTGAAGTCCGGCAGCCCCCTGAGTGACTGAGCAACCCTCTTTAGAAATGCATTGTTCACATCCCTGGCATGAAGACGGGACTAGAAAATTGGGCAATAAACATTACCCGCTATATACGTCTCTAACCAGCATCCCGCGGCTGATACGGACTCTACACCAGCGGTCAAAATACAAAAAAGTAATTGAAGATTGTTCCTCTCACACTTAGTGCATGGAATGTATGCACCTTATTGGACAGAGACAATGCGGAAAGACCCCAGAAGAGAAACACCCTAATAGGAAAGGAACTCGCCATATACAACGTAGACACTGCTGCCTTGATCAAGACCCGGCTTGCAGAAGAAGACGAACTCTTTGAAAGGGGTTCCGGATAGACTTTCGTTTGGAGCGGCCGAGGAAGTGAGGGGCGCCGTGTAGCTGATGTCGGCTTTGTAATGAAGACATCATTGATTGTCATATTGGTTAGATCACCCAAGGGAAGTAAACGAGAGATTCATGACCATGAAACATTTCCTCTTGTCTGGAACAAAGCATCTTACCATCAACAATATCTATGCTCTTACCATGACGAACCCAGATGAAATGAAGATCAGGTTCTTTGAAGATCTTCACTCCGTCATTGCTGACCTTCCAATGGCAGATAAACTCATCATCAAGCTCTTAATCCGCATTTAACCCAAAAGACGCCCACAGGGGAAAATGGTTCCTAAACGACTGAACATCACCATGCTGAAGTACACCAATAAAAAAACAATCTCTCGTGGATGCCTTAGAAGAACGTCTGAAATCCACCCTTCACGTTATTAGAATGCAGAGATTGACTGGGCGGTATTCAGAGCACTGGTCTACAGCACAGCTTTGGAAATCCTAGGAACCTCAACCAGAAAGCACCTATACTTGCTTGATGAGAATTGTGACAAGATCAAGCAGTTGTTGGATAAGAAACACCACCTCCTTTAAACCTTCCTCAACAACGCAAAGTCCACCTCAGGGAAACAGGTGGACTTTTCCTCAGGACTTTTCCTCAGGGAAAGATGCGTACAACAACATATTAAGCAGAACTGTACAGCATAAGCTCCGTCAGAAGCGAGCCACATGGCTGCGAAACAAAGTTGATGAGTTCCAGTGCTACTCAGACTAGAATGACATGACGAACTTCGGCAATAACCTGAAATAAGTGTATGAACCTACATCTTCTGGATTATCCACCTTTTTCTAAACTCAGACGGGAACACACTAATCACTGATAACACGAAGAGTCTTCGGCGTCTTGATTCGCCCTTCATGCATCAATGATGAATTCATTAGTCTCTCTCCAAATTACTCATCAACGACTCACTGGATGACTCGCCAACCTTGCTCGAGACACAGAAAGCGACACAAAGCATCCTCCAGTGGCAATACACCTGGTTCAGAACTCCATCCCATCTGAAGTCTACAATTAAGGGTGCATAGCCCTGACAGAAAGGCTCCACCAACTGTTGTTACTGATTTGTCAGCTAGAGACGATCCCCAGGAATTTAAAGACCATTCCATCACCCACCCGTATAAGCGGCAAGGGAAAAGCAAGGCCTGTGACAACCGCCGAGGTATATCCTTACTCTCAATTGCATGAAAAATATTGGGCAGAACCCTACTGAACCGCCTCACTATGCACCTCGACCAGGGACAACTGCTAGAACGCCAGTGTGGATTCCAAAAAGAACGTGGGACCGTCTACATGGTGTTTGATACGATGCAGCTACAAGAGACGTGTAAAGAGCAAAACACTAACATTTTCTGCATCTACGTTGACTTGACAAAGGCCTTTGATATTGTTAGCAGAGAAGCCTTGTGGAAGGTAATGGCCAAGTACGGATGCCCAAGAAAATGTATATTAATGGTGCAGCATTTCCACGATGGTATGCACGCACGAGTCTAGGACAATGGAGTAAGATCTGAGCCATTCCCAGTAAATAATGGCGTCAAGCTGGGTTCTGGCAATGACACTTTTCAGTCTATTTCAGAGACGGATATGTTGGAATCAGCATCTGGTACAGTGCAAATGGAAAACTATTCAATTCCTGGTGGCTTCAATCGAAAACCAAGGCCATGACATACACCATCAAGAAAATCTCTTTTTTGCTGATAATTGCTCCCTCAATACTGGCTCAGAAGCTGACCGGCAATGCAGCTATGACAAGTTCTCCAGCTCCTGCACAAGATTTGGTCTCACCATCAGTACCAAGAAGTCTTAAGTCCTGCATCAGCCTGCCCCTTGACAATCTATTAAACATATTCAATGGATAGGCACATATTGTTTCATTCACGTCACACGTGACTTAGGATACTAAATATTCTTATAATAGCAATCTAGACATCATGACTATATTTGTCTTCGGTCTGCGAATACCGCTGTGGTTCTGGAAAGAAAAAACACGTTTCTGCCTATTTCCATAGATTAGTATTCCATATCGTTTTTTTTCTAATAGTCTACAATCACTTCTCTGAAGCTTTAGATTTCCGGAGTATTGTGAAATTTTGTATACAAAATGATATTCATTGTGATGGCAATAACTACTTCAAACTGATGTTCCACACGACGTTAGTCATAAGTACGGCAGACTGGAGGTCCTCACAAAGTTGGGCCGATGTTATAGATCGGGGATATCCCTCGTCAATGTCTTTCTCAGGAGTGAAATGAAATCCTCACAAAACATATCATATTATATAATCGTCATGATAAATATTGGGGCAACTGTTGGCATAGAGGTTATGAGGCAATAAGAAGTGTCAACTAAAATCTCAAATAATATTCCTTGAAACAGCAATGTTCCAAGGGTCTGTTACATTACGTCTGTTCATTTTGGATGACTTCTTCCTCGGATCTATGTATGACTGCTATCGATATCGTAAGTAGTCTTCTTTCTTATTCACTAGTTGTAACTCTGGACAGGAAAACATTCCTTTTAACGCTTCTCCATTTATATCTTCCATTTTTATAGTTTTGCTTTACCTATGCCAACCAACATCTGTGTTTTATTTTTATTTTGGTTGATCCCTTTGTGGTGTAAACAAAATGCATTACTTACCCTCTGTACAACAAAGATAATTATAGATTAACTCATTTACACAAGATAATTAATCATGGATGGATGTTTTGTTTCTTTAGCGAAATCATTTGAGTTATATATTATGTTTCAAGAAATCTAAGATATGTAGTTGAGGTAACGGCTGTACCTGGCTATGCCTTCCACAGAACAGAGATTAACCCCTATGCATTTATAAGTAAAGAACATAGATTAATCCCATTGCATTTGTAAGTAAAGAACAGAGATTAACCCCTATGCATTTGTAAGTAAAGAACCGAGATTAACCCCTATGCATTTGTAAGTAAAGAACAGAGATTAACCCCTATGCATTTGTAAGTAAAGAACATAGATTAACCCCTATGCATTTGTAAGTAAAGAACAGAGATTAACCCCTATGCATTTATAAGTAAAGAACAGAGATTAACCCCTATGCATTTGTAGGTAAAGAACAGAGATTAACCCCTATGCATTTGTAAGTAAAGAACAGAGATTAACCCCTATGCATTTGTAAGTAAAGAACAGAGATTAACCCCTATGCATTTATAAGTAAAGAACAGAGATTAACCCCTATGCATTTGTAAGTAAAGAACAGAGATTAACCCCTATGCATTTGTAAGTAAAGAACAGAGATTAACCCCTATGCATTTGTAAGTAAAAAACAGAGATTAACCCCTATGCATTTGTAAGTAAAGAACAGAGATTAACCCCTATGCATTTGTAAGTAAAGAACAGAGATTAACCCCTATGCATTTATAAGTAAAGAACAGAGATTAACCCCTATGCATTTGTAAGTAAAGAACCGAGATTAACCCCTATGCATTTGTAAGTAAAGAACAGAGATTAACCCCTATGCATTTATAAGTAAAGAACATAGATTAACCCCTATGCATTTGTAAGTAAAGAACAGAGATTAACCCCTATGCATTTATAAGTAAAGAACAGAGATTAACCCCTATGCATTTGTAAGTAAAGAACAGAGATTAACCCCTATGCATTTGTAAGTAAAGAACAGAGATTAACCCCTATGCATTTGTAAGTAAAGAACAGAGATTAACCCCTATGCATTTGTAAGTAAAGAACAGAGATTAACCCCTATGCATTTGTAAGTAAAGAACAGAGATTAACCCCTATGCATTTATAAGTAAAGAACAGAGATTAACCCCTATGCATTTGTAAGTAAAGAACAGAGATTAACCCCTATGCATTTGTAAGTAAAGAACAGAGATTAACCCCTATGCATTTGTAAGTAAAGAACAGAGATTAACCCCTATGCATATGTAAGTAAAGAACAGAGATTAACCCCTATGCATTTGTAAGTAAAGAACAGAGATTAACCCCTATGCATTTGTAAGTAAAGAACAGAGATTAACCCCTATGCATTTGTAAGTAAAGAACAGAGATTAACCCCTATGCATTTGTAAGTAAAGAACAGAGATTAACCCCTATGCATTTGTAAGTAAAGAACAGAGATTAACCCCTATGCATTTGTAAGTAAAGAACAGAGATTAACCCCTATGCATTTGTAAGTAAAGAACAGAGATTAACCCCTATGCATTTGTAAGTAAAGAACAGAGATTAACCCCTATGCATTTGTAAGTAAAGAACAGAGATTAACCCCTATGCATTTGTAAGTAAAGAACAGAGATTAACCCCTATGCATTTGTAAGTAAAGAACAGAGATTAACCCCTATGCATTTGTAAGTAAAGAACAGAGATTAACCCCTATGCATTTATAAGTAAAGAGCCGAGATTAACCCCTATGCATTTGTAAGTAAAGAGCCGAGATTAATCCCTATGCATTTGTAAGTAAAGAATTACCATTTACAATTGTACAGATAGACTGAAAATGTTTCCCAGCAATAACGAACACTATATGCACAATGTATATATTCAGTGATCCAGTCTTTATTTTCATCCTGTTTAATATATGTATTACTGTTTTCAAGCTTCACAAAACCCATCTCTCTCTCTCTCTCTCTCTCTCTCTCTCTCTCTCTGTCTCTGTCTCTCTCTCTCTCTCTCTCTCTCTCTCTCTCTCTCTCTGTCTCTCTCTCTCCGTCTTGCCTAACATTGCCATCTTAGGTTTGGGACAACAAAAAGATTATATCCAAAGAATTATCACCTCCATTAAATTATAATTACAGATATAAAATAAATATTGGGAAATGAAAATTGAAAAACTGAAATACAAATTAAAGACTATAAATTTTCGAAAAATTGAAAATAATTTTTTTTCACAAAATTGAATTACCACTTTGTAAATGACAGTTAAAATATTAAAAAAAATGTTATTAATTGAAACATTGACACGAAATATTTGAAAATGAAAACTAAAAAATGGAACAAAAATGTTAGAATCGAAAATTTAAAGTCATATGTGAAAAGAAAGTATTTTGAAAATGAAAACAGATAAACCAAACAGAAATATAAATTTAATATTAAAGACTAAATAGAGAAATTAAAGAAAAAAAAAGTTCATATTTATAAAAAAAATGAATATAACAATTTAAAGATGGAATTTTTAAACCATGTTTGCTTGAAAATGAAATTGAAAATGCAAATTGAAAACCAAAATTTAGAAACTTATTTCGTAAAGTGTGTGATAGTATGTATGAATTTTAATACTCCTTGTACATCATATCCTTTAAAAAAATCATGTACTTGTCTGCTCGTACAAAATATCATCTAAAATGATCAAGTATTTGTCTGCTTGTACATCATATCCTCTACAATGATCAAGTATTTGTCTACTTGAACATCATACCATCTAAAAGGATCATGCATTTATCTGCTTGTACATCATATCCTCTAAAGCGATCATGTATTTGTCTGCTTGTACATCATATCCTCTAAAATGATCATGTATTTGTCTGCTTGTACGTCATGTCCTCAAAAATGAAAAAGTTTTTGTCTGCTTTTACATCATATCCTCTAAGTAGCTCATGTATTTATCTGCTTGTAAATCATATGATCTAAAATGATCATGTATTTGTCTGATTGTACATCATATCCTCTAAGTTGATCATGTATCTCTGCTTGTACATCATATCCTATATAATGATCATATTTGTCTGCTTGTAAATCATGGGTTCTAAAATGATCATGTATTTTTCTGAATGTACATCATATCCTCTACAATAATCATATCCTCTAAACTTATCATGCGTTTATCTTCTTGTACATCATATCCTCTAAAATGATCATGTATTTGTCTGCTTGCACATCATACCATCTAAAATGATCATGTATTTGACTGCTTATACATCATATCCCCTAAAATGATCATGTATTTGTCTGCTTGTTCATCATATCCTCTCAAATGATCATGTATATGTCTGCTTGTACATCACATCCTGTAAAATGATCATGCATGTATGTGCTTGTACATCATATTCTCTAAAATGATAATGTATTTGACTGCTTATACATCATATCCTCTAAAATGATCATGTATTTGTCTGCTTGTTCATCATATCCTCTCAAATGATCATGTATATGTCTGCTTGTACATCACATCCTGTAAAATGATCATGCATGTATGTGCTTGTACATCACATCCTGTAAAATGATCATGCATGTATGTGCTTGTACATCATATTCTCTAAAATGAAAATGTATTTGACTGCTTATACATCATATCCTCTAAAATGATCATGTATTTGTCTGCTTGTACATCATATCCTCTAAAATGATCATGTATTTGACTGCTTGTACATCATATCCTATAACTAGATCAAGTATTTGTCTGCTTGTACATCATATCCTCTAAAATGATCATGTATTTGTCTGCTTGTTCATCATATCTTCTAAAGTAATCATGTATTTGTCTGCTTGTACATCATGTCCTCTAAAATGATCATTTATTCGTCTGCTTCTACATCATATCCTCTAGAATAATAATGTATTCGTCTGTTTGTACATCGTATACTCTAAAATGATCATGTATTTGTCTGCTTGTATATCATATTCTCTTAAATGATCATTTATTCGTCTGCTTCTACATCATATCCTCTAGAATAATAATGTATTTGTCTGTTTGTACATCGTATACTCTAAAATAATAATGTATTTGTCTGTTTGTACGTCATATCCTCTAAATTGATCATCTATTTGTCTGCTTGTACGTCATATCCTTTAAGATGATCATCAATTTGTCTGCTTGTACATCATATCTTCTAAAATGATCATTTATTTGTCTGCTTGTAAATCATATCCTCTAAAAAAATCATGTATTTGTCCGCTTATACATATCCTATAACAAGATTAAGTATTTGTCTGTATCCTCTAAAATAATCATGTATTTGTCTGCTTGTACATCATATCCTATAACTAGATCAAGTATTTGTCTGCTTGTACATCATATCCTCTAAAATGATCATGTATTTGTCTGCTTGTACATAATATCCTATAACTAGATCAAGTATTTGTCTGCTTGTACATCATATCCTCTAAAATGATCATGTATTTGACTGCTTGTACATCATATCGTATAATTAGATCAAGTATTTGTCTGCTTGTACATCATATCCTCTAAAATGATCATGTATTTGACTGCTTGTACATCATATCCTCTAAAATAATCATGTATTTGTCTGCTTGTACATCATATCCTATAACTAGATCAAGTGTTTGCCTGCTTGTACATCATTTCCTCTAAAATGATCATGTATTTGTCTGCTTGTACATAATATCCTATAACTAGATCAAGTATTTGTCTGCTTGTACATCATATCCTCTAAAATGATCATGTATTTGACTGCTTGTACATCATATCCTATAACTAGATCAAGTATTTGTCTGCTTGTACATCATATCCTCTAAAATGATCATGTATTTGTCTGCTTGTACATCATATCCTCTAAAATGATCATGTATTTGACTGCTTGTACATCATATCCTCTAAAATGATCATGTATTTGTCTGCTTGTACATCATATCCTCTAAAATGATCATGTATATGTCTGCTTGTACATCATATCCTCTAAAATGATCATGTATTTGTCTGCTTGTACATCATATCCTCTAAAATGATCATGTATTTGACTGCTTGTACATCATATCCTATAACTAGATCAAGTATTTGTCTGCTTGTACATCATATCCTCTAAAATGATCATGTATTTGACTGCTTGTACATCATATCCACTAAAATGATCATGTATTTGTCTGCTTGTACATCATATCCTCTAAAATGATCATGTATTTGTCTGCTTGCACATCATATCCTCTAAAATGATCATGTATTTGTCTGCTTGTACATCGTATCCTCAAAAATTATCATGTATTTGTCTGCTTGCACATCATATCCTCTAAAATGATCATGTATTTGTCTGCTTGCACATCATATCCTCTAAAATGATCATGTATTTGTCTGCTTTTACATCATATCCTATAACTAGATCAAGTATTTGTCTGCTTGTACATCATATCCTCTAAAATGATCATGTATTTGTCTGCTTGTACATCATATCCTCTAAAATGATCATGTATTTGTTTGCTTGTACATCATATCCTCTAAAATGATCATGTATTTGTCTGCTTGTACATCATATCCTCTAAAATGATCATGTATTTGTCTGCTTGTACATCATATCCTATAACTAGATCAAGTATTTGTCTGCTTGTACATCATATCCTCTAAAATGATCATGTATTTGACTGCTTGTACATCATATCCTATAACTAGATCAAGTTTTTGTCTGCTTGTACATCATATCCTCTAAAATGATCATATATTTGTCTGCTTGTACATCATATCCCCTAAAATGATCATGTATTTGTCTGCTTGTACATCATATCCTATAACTAGATCAAGTATTTGTCTGCTTGTACATCATATCCTCTAAAATGATCATGTATTTGACTGCTTGTACATCATATCCTATAACTAGATCATGTATTTGTCTGTTTGTATATCATATCCCTTAACATGATCATGTATTTGTCTGCTTGTACATCATATCCTATAACTAGATCAAGTATTTGTCTGCTTGTACATCATATCCTCTAAAATGATCATGTATTTGACTGCTTGTACATCATATCCTATAACTAGATCAAGTATTTGTCTGCTTGTACATCATATCCTCTAAAATGATCATGTATTTGTCTGCTTGTACATCATATCCTATAACTAGATCAAGTATTTGTCTGCTTGTACATCATATCCTCTAAAATGATCATGTATTTGACTGCTTGTACATCATATCCTATAACTAGATCAAGTATTTGTCTGCTTGTACATCATATCCTCTAAAATGATCATGTATTTGTCTGCTTGTACATCATATCCCCTAAAATGATCATGTATTTGTCTGCTTGTACATCATATCCTATAACTAGATCAAGTATTTGTCTGCTTGTACATCATATCCTCTAAAATGATCATGTATTTGTCTGCTTGTACATCATATCCTCTAAAATGATCATGTATTTGTCTGCTTGTACATCATATCCTCTAAAATGATCATGTATTTGTCTGCTTGCACATCATATCCTCTAAAATGATCATGTATTTGACTGCTTGTACATAATATCCTCTAAAATGATCATGTATTTGTCTGCTTGTACATCATATCCTCTAAAATGATCATGTATTTGTCTGCTTGTACATCATATCCTATAACTAGATCAAGTATTTGACTGCTTGTACATCATATCCTCTAAAATGATCATGTATTTGTCTGCTTGTACATCATATCCTCTAAAATGATCATGTATTTGTCTGCTTGTACATCATATCCTCTAAAATGATCATGTATTTGACTGCTTGTACATCATATCGTATAATTAGATCAAGTATTTGTCTGCTTGTACATCATATCCTCTAAAATGATCAAGTATTTGTCTGCTTCTACATCATATCCTATAAAATGATCATGTATTTGTTTGCTTGTACATCATATCCTCTAAAATGATCAAGTATTTGACTGCTTGTACATCATATCCTCAAAAATGATCAAGTATTTGACTGCTTGTACATCATATCCTCTAAAATGATCATGTATTTGTCTGCTTGTACATCATATCTTCTAAAATGATCATGTATTTGTCTGCTTGGACATCATATCCTCTAAAATGATCAAGTATTTGTCTGCTTGTACATCATATCCTCTAAAATGATCATGAATTTGACTGCTTCTACATCATATCCTATAACTAGATCATGTATTTGTCTGCTTGTACATCATATCCTCTAAAATGATCATGTATTTGTCTGCTTGTACATCATATCCTCTAAAATGATCAAGTATTTGACTGCTTGTACATCATATCCTCAAAAATGATCAAGTATTTGACTGCTTGTACATCATATCCTCTAAAATGATCATGTATTTGTCTGCTTGTACATCATATCTTCTAAAATGATCATGTATTTGTCTGCTTGGACATCATATCCTCTAAAATGATCAAGTATTTGTCTGCTTGTACATCATATCCTCTAAAATGATCATGAATTTGACTGCTTCTACATCATATCCTATAACTAGATCAAGTATTTGTCTGCTTGTACATCATATCCCTTAAGATGATCATGTATTTGTCTGCTTATACATCATATCCTCTAAAATAATCATGTATTTGTCTGCTTGTACATTATATCCTCTACAATAATCATGTGTTTGTCTGCTTGTACATCATGTCACTAAATTTATCATGTATTTGTCTGCTTGTACATCAAATCCTCTAAATTGATCATGTCTTTTTCTGCTTGTCATCTAAAATGATCATGGGTTTATCTGTTTGTATATCATATCCTCTAGAATAATAATGCATATGTCTGCTTGTACATCATATTCTCTAACATCATCCTGTATTTGCCGGCTTGCACATCATATCCTCTAGAATAATCATATAGTTCTCTGCTTGTAGATCATATCCTTAAAAAGTATTATGTATTCGTCTGCTCGTACATCATAGCCTCTAAAATGATCGTACATTTGTCTGCATGTACATCATATCCTCTAAAATGATCATGTATTTGTCTACTAGTACATCATACCATCTAAAAGGATCATGCATTTATTGGCTTGTACATCATATCCTCTACAATTATCATGCGTTTATCTGCTTGTACATCATATCCTCAAAAATGATCATGCATTTGTCTGCTCGTAAATTCGATACTCTAAAGTGATCATGTATTTGTCTACTTGTACATCATAGCCTCTAAAATGATCATGTATTTGTCTGCTTGTACATCATATCCTCTAAATTAACCATTTATTCGTCTGCTTTTACATCATATCCTCTAGAATAATCATGTATTTGTCTGCTTGTACGTCATATCCTCTAAATTGATCATGTATTTGTCTACTTGTACATCATACCTTCTAAAAGGATCAAGCATTTATCTGCATGTACGTCAAATCCTCTACAATGATCATGTATTTGTTTGCTTGTACATCATGTCCTCTAAAATGATCTTGTATGTGTCTGCTTGTTCATCATATCCTCTAAAATGATCATGTATTTGTCTGCTTGTACATCATGTCCTCAAAAGTTACCATTTATTCTTCTGCTTGTCCATCGTATCCTCTAGAATAATCGTGTATTTCTCTGCTCGTACATCATATCCTCGAAAACGATTATGTATTTGTCTGCTTGTACATAATATCCTCTAAAACGATTATGTATTTGTCTGCTTGTAAATCAGATACTCTAAAATGATCATGTATTTGTCTGCTTGTAAATCAGATACTCTAAAATGATCATGTATTTGTCTGCTTGTACATCATATCCTCTAAAATTATCATGTATTTGTCTGCTTGTACATCAGATCCTCTAATATGATCATGTTTTGCCTGCTTGTACATCATATTCTCTAAAATGATCATGTATTTGTCTGCTTGTACATCATATCCTCTAAAATAATCATGTATTTGTCTGCTTGTACATCATATCCTCTAAAATAATCATGTATTTGTCTGCTTGTACATCATATCCTATAACTAGATCATGTATTTGTCTGCTTGTACATCGTATCATCTACAATAATCATTTTTTTGTCTGCTTGTACATCATGGCCTCTAAAATGATCATGTATTTGTCTGCTTGTACATCATATCCTCAAAAATGATCATGTATTTGTCTGCTTGTACATCATATCCTCTACAATGATCATGTATTTGTCTGCTTGTACATCATATCCTCTTAAATCATCATGTATTTGTCTGCTTTTACACCATATCTTCTAGAATAATGATGTATTTCTCTTCTTGAACATCATAGCCTCTAAAGTAACCATTTATTCTTCTGCTTGTCCATCATATCTTCTAAAATTATCATGTTTTCGTCTGCTCGTACATCACATCCTCTAATCTGATTATTTTTTTGTCTGCTTGTACATCAAATCCTCTAATATGATCACGTATTTGTCTGCTTGTACATCATGTCCTCTAAAATAATCATGTATTTGTCTGCTTGTACATCATGGCCTCAAACATGATCATGTATTTGTCTGCTTGTACATCATATCCTCTATAATGATCATGTTTTCGTCTGCTCGTACATCACATCCTCTAATCTGATTATTTTTTTGTCTGCTTGTACATCAAATCCTCTAATATGATCATGTATTTGTTTGCTTGTACATCATGTCCTCTAAATTGATCATGTATTTGTCTGCTTGTACAGCATATCCTCAAAAATTATCATGTATTCCTCTGCTCATACATCATATCCTCTAAAATGATTATGTATTTGTTTGCTTGTTCATCATATCCTCTAAAATAATCATGTATTTGTCTGCTTGTACATCATGGCCTTAAAAATTATCATGTATTTGTCTGCTTGTACATCATATCCTCTATAATGATTATGTATTTGTCTGCTTATACATCATGTCCTCTAAAATGTTCATGTATTTGTCTGCTTGTACATTATATCCTCTAAAATTATCATGGTTTTGTCTGCTTGTACATCATATCCTCAAAAATTATGATGTATTCCTCTGCTCGTACATCATATCCTCTAAAATGATTATGTATTTGTTTGCTTGTTCATCATATCCTCTAAATTGATCATGTATTTGTCTGCTTGTACATCATATCCTCAAAAATTATCATGTATTCCTCTGCTCGTACATTATATCCTCTATAATGATTATGTATTTGTTTGCTTGTTCATCATATCCTCTAAAATAATCATGTATTTGTCTGCTTGTACATCATGGCCTCTAAAATGATCATGTATTTGTCTGCTTGTACATCATATCCTGTTTAATGATCATGTATTTGTCTGCTAGCACATCATGGCCTCTAAATTGATCATGTATTTGTCTGCTTCTACATCATATCCTCTAAAATGATCATGGTTTTGTCTGCTTGTACATCATATCCTCTAAAATGATTATGGTTTGGTCTGCTTGTACATCATATCCTCAACAATTATCATGTATTCCTCTGCTCGTACATCATATCCTCTAAAATGATCATGTGTTTGTCTGCTTGTACATCATATCCTCTAAAATGATCATGTATTTGTCTGCTTGTACATCATATCCTCTAAAATGATCATGTATTTGTCTGCTTGTACATCGTATCCTCAAAAATTATCATGTATTCCTCTGCTCGTACATCAGATCCTCTAAAATGATTATGTATTTGTTTGCTTGTTCATCATATCCTCTAAAATAATCATGTATTTGTCTGCTTGTACATCATATCCTCTATAATGATCATGTATTTGTCTGCTTGGTCATCATATCATCTAAAATGATCATGTATTTGTTTACTTGTTTATCGTATCCTCTAAAATGATCATGTATTAGTCGGCTTGCACATCATATAATCTAATGAGAAAAAAATATTTAGGATTATTAAAACAAATAAATATTATTAATTATGTAAACTTGCAAACGAAATCATACAAAATAATGGTAAAATACGTACTTATCATAGTTATTTTAGATACAGCGCGACGCATGGACTCCTTCGAGGATGATAGATAAATATATTCCCAGGGTTATCATTTAGGATAAAATATTCACTGTGCCATTGCTGGTGATGTCAGCCAAACCCAATTTGACACCTGTTCTTCCTAATTTGATTTAACATTGGAATTCTGCGTCTGCAAAATCGTCTTCTACAGCGGTGACACCCTAATCCTCGTCCTTTTTAGCGGCAGTGGCAGATACTCACAAAGTACCTGTCCCCAAAATCAACGTCCAAGAAAGATCCGGCGTGTTAGAGAGTTTACTGGATTTGTGCTAACAAGAACTATCACGAGTTAGTCCGTTACGAATCCCTTCACGACGTGTGTAGTATGTCATGAAGTTGATACGACACATAGACACTAAGTGTCGTCTCATTACAGTATACAAAATAACTTGAGGTATTTTCTGTGCTACTTCTGAGCACACAATGATGCCCCCTGAAAGACGTGCACACAACAAACATCGTCGTTCTTCTGTCCAAAATGGGGGAAAAAAAATAATCTCGTCATCCCACAAAACGCTTAGCCAAACATCGACGTCATCCCCTAAATATACGCAGTCGTTTAATGAAAAAGAGGAGTCCCCAAAGAGGAGATTTCTTTGGCGAGTTTCAAAAACACATCGTCACCTTTTTAAAGAGCTAATTCCAAAAGTATATAAAAGGGTGTGTGTGTACAAGTTATCGACGTTTGCGTAGAAAACATCCTTATTAACCCTCAAAGGAAAGAAAAAGAAAGGACTAACTCCTGGTTTAGCCAAACATCGGGGCATGTTGTTCGTCCTGTGGAACCCATGCGAAAATAAATCATTAAAACTGCCTCCACAGATGTCATCAATATTGTTCGAATGTCTTGAAAGGCACCATACCTCTGTCTCCACATAAGAAATAAATGCTTAGCCAAACTTCGATATCCGTATCAAATGAGTATTACAAGTCAGTCTAGTGCATACCCGTTAGGCTTTGTCCCACGATTCAGGTTAGCCACTTGTAACATTGTTGCAACACTGGGTACCATAACGTCAGACTTTCCCTTGTCCCTATACAGTCCCAATATACATAATATATAGCTTCTATGTTAACTGCCCCATAGTGTCCCAGGCTATTTTTTTTTCTTTGTTCTCATAAACCCCTATAGTACAACTGCCCTATAGTACAACTGGCTGATTTCCTTATATATTTATTGTATGCACTACGGTATCCCCATTAACTAATTACACGAACGCATTTTTTAATAATTACATTTTACAAATTAAATCAATTAAAATCATATAAAATGAAGCATACATTGCCTTTACATTAAAATTTTTCTACTATTAAATACATCATAGGAGTAACTCTTATAATCAACAGCTTCGATTCAGACTATTTTAGTATCAAACTGGCCCGATGGCATATGGAGCAGAGAAGTTTCGATAATATATAAGGGGCGTGACGACCACGTGACACTGATGGTGGGCCACCCAATCGGAAAGCAGATTCAAATTTTTTTCCCAGTCAAACTCTGCCCTATTTACATATTTTATGTTTGCTTAATGAACATATATTGAACGATTTATTTGATCAAAGACAAGACTGTGGTGCGATATTAGTCACGATCTTGTTTCAAAAGATGTATTAGTTCTTTTCTCTGTTGAATAAAATATCAGGTACCGTAGAGATTTAATCAAGTGATTGCTTTTGGCCATCTGCTTCATGGTCCATGCATACGTGTTAGTTTACATGTTGAAATGTCTTGCATTTCGCATGAATAAATTACCTCCAAGTCGACTTAAATTAGTAACTCGTCATTGATAATTAGTAACTCGTCATTGATAATGATGATTGCATAATACAGATTGGAACAATGTGCGTGCGTGGGGTCTGAAGTTTGGTCTATGTGATACGTATCTCATGATTAATGTATATCTTGCATTCAATTACATTGTCTTAACGTAGTATAAAGAAGGAGCTAATGCTCATTGCGTTATCATGTACATGTACTTCATGATTTAATCTGCCATAACATTTTACCTACCATCATCGTCTTCACTCTCTAATAACATCTGGTTTGATATACGCCATCGACAGCAACACAACAAACAATAACACAATTAATAATAATAATAATAATAATAATAATAATAATAATAATAATAACAATAATAGTAATAAGTGTAGTAAAAATAATAATGAGGACTTTGTATGGCGCATTATTTTTAGAAGCTCAAAGCGCTGTACAACATATATAATGATATGAATACAGGAAACAAAACAACAAAACAATCACCATGAAATTAGAAAACATGAAACAAATGCTGAAAATATTTAAGTTACGAAACATTATTAGGTCTTTAAGTTTGTTCTTGCAGTCGAAAAGGTGAGTTTCAAGAGCATTATTAAAAGGGATCACTGTGTCTTTGTGTCTAATTTCAAGGGGCAATTGGTTCCATGCTGCTAGGCCCTGGTATGCAAAAGAACGTTGTCCATATGACTTGGTTTTCATAGTGAGAACAATGAGTATACGATTGTCAGAAGAAGAGTAGAGGCATGTTGCTGGTGTGTACACATTGGTGAGGCCAGATAGGTATTAAGGACTGGAATCCGTCATTGAAACGAAGCACAGAGATCAAAGTTTGTGTCTGATTCTAGATCGAGTGGATAGCCAGTGTATGCTACTGAGAAGCGGGGAGGTGTCCTCTGATTATGGTATTGTAAGGACGATCCGAGCATCTGTGTTTTGAAAGCTTTGATGTTTCTGGAGTAGATATTGAGACTAACCTGGAATAATTGAGTTACAATAGTCCTGAAAGTGCAATTGAACACACAAGTGTTTTAATAACATCATCTGAAAGAAGCTGATACCTCTCAGCTCAAGATATGCAGCCTTGTAAATATTCATGACATGTTGGTGCAATGTGAGAGTAATGTCCAGATAAACACCTAGGTCTCGTACCATGTTAATTTAATGTTGGTGTTGCTGATATATATATATATATATATATATATATTGTTTGAGGTAAAGGATGTGAACGAGAAAGTCTTTGTGTTGTGATCCAAATGGCCTCAGTATTATCATCATTCATCTAAAGCTTGTTACATGTCATCCATGATTTCACTTAAGAAATGCACCTCTCTACTCACTGGATGATAGCATCAACTTCAGTGGCTCGAATTGTATATTTCGGTGTCATCAATTGGTGAAACAGTGGATGATGATCTATGACACTTGGTAGCGGCTGAGTGTATAGAATAAAGAGAACAGGACCCAGAACACCTCAACTTAGATCAACTAAGCTGGAATGTAATCCTTATGCATATACAATTTGTGTCTTGTTTACTAAATAAGATTTGAACCACAGTAAAACTGTATTGTGAACGCCGAAACAATGATGGAGACGGTGAAATAATAAATCATGGTCTATTGTGTAACAAGCTGCAGACAAATCAAGGAGGGTAAAGATTATAATCTTTCCGCTCTCCAAAGCAGAGAGAAGGTCATTAACTACTTTCAGGAAATTAGTTCAGTCCAGTGGCAAGGGAGATTAGTACTTTAGTAATCATATTCATAAGAGATACAATTTGTGGATATTACAAGTAAAAAGTATGTTTGAATTCAGATGAGATGCAAGTTGGGTAAGAATAACGTTTTCTAACATTGGGTATATGAACGGGAGATTAGAAGTTGGAAGGTAGTTCTTTAAATCGTTATGGTCACGTGTTGGTTTCTTCAGCAGAGGCTTTACGATGGCAGTTTTGAGAGAGAGGTATTAATAACATCAGTTAGTCAGTGAAGGTAATATTGGATATATGCACTCAAGCAGCAGTGATGTTGTAATCGGATCATGTTCGCATGACTTTGGTGCACTCTTCACCACGATTGTCCGTACAAAATCCATAGAAACAGTTTCAAATACTGCTAATGGTTGTAGATGAAATTCTGTTTCGCAGCTGAATGGTGACGACGAGTAAAATTAAATTATGTTGTCAAGCTTATCTGTAATGGTTTGTACCGTGTTAAGGAAGAAATTTACAAACAGGTCCGAACGTCTACTGGAGAGAAGGTAGTTGGAAGTGGTGAACATTTGTTCCTTGACATTAGCTTGTTAGTAATCTCGAAAAGCTCTTTACAGCTAGAACACTCCGTGAATTTAGTACTTTAGTTTCATAGTTTTGCTAAATGGACTATGTTTGGAACATTCTTCTTAGCGACTGCATAGATTTGTTTATGCATAGTGAATCTGGTAGAAAGCCAAATACTCTCATCTTTACGGTGATCTCTTTTAGCAGTGCGAAGCTGGTCCCTAACACTGCTATACCATGGAGGGGAACACTTTTGAATTGATACTATGCACTTCGTGGCTAAAGCATGTTTTTCAAGCAATGACTAGTTCTTACGATTGTGGCAGAAATGGAAGATTGTGTTGTTTTGAAGACATTTCATCATGGAATTCTTTGTTATGACAGCAATTTCACCTCCGCGAGAGTGGTAGGGTAACGACTTGATGGAATATCCGGTGGGTGTAAGATCCGCGCACTTGCGTTCATCCCCTGATGATGTGCGCTTTTCCGGTGGTCCTACTAATTGGGCCTTGAATAATGCAATACGCAGTGTTATCTCCGTAATAGTTGACTAAAACGTTGACCATTTAATAAGGATAAATTAACGACCGAATTTTTACACCGTTTTGCCGGAAAGGGAGATAACTCAAATTTTATACCTGTTCTACGTCGGTCAGCTTTGAAACAACGTTTCTTTATTCGCTTCCGTTTACATTTTAGCAATGATAAATGCTATCTCAGTTCGTTTAGTCTTGAGCACAATGTAGTATGGAGAAACAAGGAGTGGTCATTTAAAGCAATTAAGGAGGGTCAATCATAGCATTAACGGGTTGATTGGCGATCACGTGATGACGATGTATTCAAGAATAATAAATAATCAACAATAATATTAATAATAATAATAATAAATCTGAACAGGATTAACATAATTTCAGTAATCTTGTTGTTGTTGAGATTATTATTATTATTATTATTATTATTATTATTATTATTATTAAAACAGTAATTATTGTGGTCTTCATTAGTATTATCATTAACAATATTATTAGCAGCAGAATCTTGTCTTTAAAAAAAATATTGGGCATAGACCCAATATTTCATTATGTTCACTGACATAATATAGTTCTTTTTGTTAACAGTCAAAGTCCAATCTAAAAGTCCGAAAATGTGAGACATTTCAATTTAGTCTTTCTTAAATCAACAATTACCATTGTCCCTTGAAATTTACACGCTAGGTGTAGTGATGATCTCCGGCTTAAGTAAACAAGAAGGATGGATGGATGGATGGATGGATGGATGGATGGAATACCGGATGACTAGTTGGTATAATTATGCAGCATGACAATATTTTAATTATCGGTAGCCTCTATGGCCGGCGTCCCTCGTGTTTACATTTATTTTGATTGCATATGCTTTGAAGTGCAACAAAACAATTATATGAATAAAAGGAAATTCAGGCCATATTTTATTCATTAATATCGGCCTAGGCATCTTATGCGAGAAATATGCTCGTATCACATAGTTGTCATATATTTTCTTGTATCAGCACGTATTGAGCTTAACATTTATACTGGACTGTGTCGTTAGGTAATAAACGTGTCGGCAAAATGAATTGTCTGATGACCAGGGCCTTAAAGTAATATTTTGTATTCCATCGTGCTGTCAAAATGACTTGACGGACTGCCAAGGTCCTAAGGTAGTATTTTGTATTAAAGTGTTGGCGTAATGACTTGTCTGTCAGCCATGGTAATCTTTTGTATCCAAACACGTTTGCAAAATGACTTGTCCAACATCTAGGTCTTTGATTTAATTTTCTGTTTTAAAGCGCGTTGGAGAAATTACCTATCTGACACCCAGGGCTTTAACTTAATATTTTGTATTAAAACCTGTTGGTAGCATGACTTGTCGGACAGCCATTGTTTTAATGTAATATTTTTATACTAAAAACTGTTAGCAAAATGACATGTTGGACTGACAAGCAGAAGTATAGATTTGTTCTAATCAGAATAAGTGTTAATGTTCTTACCTAAAATTTAACCGAAATTAAATTGTATGCTTTAATTGCAGAAAACCGACACGACTTTCAAAGAACTTTGTAAAACAAATCCCATATGTTGTTAATAATTCAAAGAAAATATTTTCAAAGACTTCATTTTCCGTACAAATTTCTCACATTACATAGGAATAATAAAGTTGAGAAGTTTTTTTCTATAAAATTATTGATCAGTTTGACTAATTGTCACAGATATCGATCGATTTAAATGTAGTTATCACAGAATCGAGAATGTACTTTTCACGGTATCGAAAAAGTTACTCGACTCATTATAGTGTCGATCAATTTGAGTGCATTATCACAGTATCGATCACTTTCAATGCACTTTGAATCGCGATTAAACTGGTTGTACATATCACATGATCAGTGATTTTGACTGTAGTTATCACAGTATAGATCAATTTATCGATTTTTCTACACAGTTCTACATATTGATTGTGTGAACACACACGGGGAAGTTAACCCCCTCGTGTGAGTGTTAAAATGATCAGAATGTTCTACAATATTACATTATTATATTACAATATTACATTAGCTAAGAGATATATCGCACCTTGATGAAAATTTGGAAATTTACCTAGAGGGAAATCAAGGTCTATAAGAAAATCAAGGTCTATAGAAAATCAAGGTCTACAATCAAGGTCTATAGGGAAATCAAGGTCTATAAGAAAATCAAGGTCTATAGGGAAATCAAGGTCTATCATCAAGGTCTATAGGGAAATCAAGGTCTATCATCAAGTTCTATAGGGAAATCAATGTCTATAGGGAAATCAAGGTCTATAGTAAAGGTCTATAGGGAAATCAAGGTCTATAAGACAATCAAGGTCTATATGTAAATCAAGGTCTATGATCAAGATCTATAGGGAAATCAAGATCTATAGAGAAATCAAGGTCTATAATCAAGGTCTATAGGGAAATCAAGGTCTATAGGAAAATCAAGGTCTATAATCAAAGTCTATAGGGAAATCAAGGTTTATAGGAAAATCAAGGTCTATAATCAAGGTCTAAAGGGAAATCAAGGTCTATAATCAAAGTCTATAGGGAAATCAAGGTCTATAATCAAAATCTATAGGGAAATCAAGGTCTATAGGAAAATCAAGGTCTATAATCAAGGTCTAAAGGAAAATCAAGGTCTTTAATCAAGGTCTATAGGAAAATCAAGGTCTATAGGGAAATCAAGTTCTATAGGGTCTATATTGAAATCAAGGTCTATAATCAAGGTCTATATGGAAATCAAGGTCTAAAAGGAAATCAAGGTCTATAGGAAAATCAAGTTCTATAATCAAGGTCTATAGGGAAATCAAGGTCTATAGGGTCTATAGGGAAATCAAGGTCTATAGGGAAATAAAGGTCTATAATCAAGGTCTAAAGAGAAAATCAAGGTCTATAATCAATGTCTATAGGGAAATCAAGGTCTATAATCAAGGTCTATAGGGAAATCAAGGTATATAATCAAAGTCTATATGGCAATCAAGGTCTATAATCAAAGTCTATATGAAAATCAAGGTCTATAATCAAAGTCTAAAGGGAAATCAAGATCTATAATCAATTTCTAAAGGGAAATCAATGTCTAAAGGGAAATCAAGGTTGCAACATAATTGGCCAAGTGCGTTGCTGTTAAAATAACCGAGGAGAGAAAAGCACACTGCAAATAGTCATTTTAGTGGAAATAACATTTCCTTCTTTATTTTTACACACATGAACGCTTGTTTTTTTTATGGAATTATTCCCTTAAACGATATACATTTAGGGTGGGATTATAATCAGTCCCATGGGTATGATCAGGAGCACTTACCCGGTGGTAAGTAGAGAACTAGATTTACTCTTATAGCTGTACAACGAGCTTGTCCTTTTCTTGTCAGTAACAAAAACTTAATATGGATGTAAGTTAAGTGTTTCTAAAGTTATTACACAAAGACTGGACACAAAGGATACATACAGACAGAAACATGACCCAGGGACAATGTTGGTATGAAAAGAGAAACGGTCAACATTGAAATTAGGAACGTTTCTAAAATAAACGTAACTCTAAATCTGCCTCAATGATTCGTCTTACGGGTGTAAATTCATTATGATAAGAAAAGCATTGTCTGCCAACATACCATTTCAAAATAGCACCTTTTATCCAATTCATATATATATATATATAGATATATATATATACATATGTGTGTGTGTGTGTGTGTGTGTGTGTGTGTGTGTGTGTGTGTAAACATTTAACGAAAGGGATTTAACACAGACGTGAGACGACATCAGAATTGCTTTGAATGGTATTTTACTCTGAAAAAACAGAATAAAATGCATATTATGAAATTATGTTACAATAGGAACCCATACAAAAATATGAGTTGATAGTTTTATTCATATAACAATTACGCATAGTAAAGAAGCACCCACATCAAAAGGGTGGTCGTATATACACTCTGCTTTCACAGGGTTAGGAATGCTAAGACGTACACACAAGCATCCAAAGGTAAGAAGTATATGGAGATAGAAGGCTACGATTATACGTACACGCTGTACGCACACATAACGTTATATGCAATCACAAACATGGTTTGAGTTCTGACACGTAGGCACAAAGATATCTTTAAAAGGCAGGAGTAGTCACTCAAACACATCTAAGAAAATGGTAGGAGTGTTCGAATATGCTCAAACATACTGAAAGTGTAGAAGTGCTCAAATAAATAGCAGTTGCAACTAAGGATAGACGGTTCGACAGTTTACAAGAACATTCATGCAGTGAAAGTTCACAACATCAAAACACCGCATGTTGTATGTTTTCAAAGAAGATGTAATGTATATAAAAGTGCATTAAGACCAGAGTTTGTTTATTGTTAAATTATAATTGTTGTGTTTTACAAACTTGGTGTTGCCACAGTTTGCTGATGAAACTATGTAGAGAAAATAAGACCAATGTAATGTAACATATGGTATATTTATATTTTTCCCCCCAAAGTTTAAACGAATTTAAGTTAAAATTAAGTCTTTTTATTCATTCAGGACACCAAACATGAATATTATTTTTTATTCCAGAGGATAATATGTTATTGTGTTAAGTATTAATTTGTTAAATATTTTATTGATAATTGAATTGTTTCCTTCTTATGTAGCTGTTTCCAGTTGCAAATCAAAATATTCAAAATAACAGTTTGCATACACAACTAATTTGTACCACTAGTGAGCTTTTTACTCATAGGAATGTCGACGGTTTTTTTTTTCGGTTTTGTTTTCTTTCTGCCCTATGTATAAGTCCCTGTATATTATACATGTGCATCATAAACAGGTTCCTGATTTGATCACATACGAAATTAAATAGTGACAGGCATAGGACGAAGCTCCCATTTTTTTTTTAAATAACATTTGGGGGAGGGTATTTTTTGCAAAGTTCTTACCAAAATGCAGCCTTGAAAGTATTCATCGCTTGGTATAACAATATTTAGCTGCTGCAGTTTTATTCACTATTAATGGGATGAAACGTTTTTAAAAAAAAATTGCCTTCTTTTTTAACAATAAATTATCTTTAATTTTAAATGTCAGTGGCGTATAATGTTAGAAAGAAAGAAAGAAAGAAAGAAAGAAAGAAAGAAAGAAAGAAAGAAAGAAAGAAAGAAAAATGAGATCTTATTTGAAAGCTTTATCAAACATTGTTGCAACAGTCAGCTTTTATTCGATTGTATCATCATTCAAATTGCATTCTCCCAACTCATTGCTATTTGTAGGTAAGTGTAAGTCCTTGTAGGTCCTTGAGCTCCTTTGTAAGCCTCAGGCGTGTTTTCAATAAAACTATTAACATCGGCATGATTATGCCTCTTTGTGTATACACTATTCAGTAACATTTTCGAAGCCCGAGACACAACACCTACTAAGCCTGTTGGACAGTACGTCACTGCTAGCTATGTCTAATGAGAAGGTTTTACAACCGCTCACTTGTTTTGTACTAGATTCAAAATTAAACTTTATTTCAGAGCCATGATTCAATAGGCGAAAATCGATAAGTGTTTTATTGCGGAGAGCAGCAGAGAGGGTGAACAGACCACGATTTCAAGCAAAAATAAGGCTTCCAGATCATGTTTTCGAACAAAATATGGCCTATAGATAACGTTTTCGAACAAAATATCAGGTTTCCAACAAATCTCATTTATCCAAAAAAAAAGTCTCCATTTTTGCAAAAACGGAGATTTTACGATTTTTTAATCAATTTTGCTCGCAACGATGTGGTCATCCACCCTCTCTGCTGCTAGAACTTTCAGTTCTGGGTTAACAAAAAATAATAAATGATTTTAACCGAATATTTGATCCAGTCCGATACGATATCGTGTCCGAGGATCATGCAAATTTATTGTTGCGAATCCGTGTGGTTTTGACTGAGCATGACTAAAGAAGTTTTTAAATTGATTGAAGTCCATATCAGAACACCATGTCTGCCAAATACTTCTAAGAGTATGAGTATCAACTCCGTTGAATACAGAAAGAATATTGCAGTTATCTCTGATGACTTTTGGAACCTGAGTGTAGCGTTGAGTGACATATATCACGTCAGTGTTTTTGTGACGCCCACGGGAAAATATTCTAGCAGGATTTTTTTGTTTATCCAACATTATATCGTCGTATACGACTAAATTGTTAATATCTCCATCAATATCATCAATGCTCGGTGCTTCATCGATATCGGTTATAAAATCAATGGCGTTTTCACCCTTAATTTCTTATGCATTCTCGTTAAAATCTTTTAGCACTTCATAACATCGTTGATCATCTACGCTAGGGGCAATTAAATACAACTTATCCCACTTCATCCATCTCATTATTAAATTGAGCAACAACTGCGTTTTACCGGATCCAGATGGCCCGATTATAATCATCCGGATAGAGTTTGGTAGCGCTGCATGATGCTTAACTGGTTCTCTTGTTTTAGTCGCTGAAAAATCAATCATATCCATATTTCTATACATAAATTATGGATCTATATTGTATGAAGTGTAAAACGCGTACTAGCACAAATGATGTGACGACGGTTACAACTAAAAATAACAGATCAGCACTAACTGGTAGATGTGCAACATGTGGTACAAAAAAATTTAGATTTGTTTCTACAAAATCAAAGATTTTACAATCCGGAGATGTTTTTAAAAAAAACGAGGAGGTGATATCGCAGCCAAATTGGCAAAGCTCCCTGGAACCCCATGGGCAAAGTACCCCGGAGAAAAGCACCTCCCAGGATATAGCTACTGTGGACCAGGAACCAGACTTGATATCAGACTCAATAATCAAAATAAACCCAACCCCGGTGAAGAACCAATAAACGCCATTGATAAGGCCTGTCACCTTCATGATGTTGCTTATAAAAGCAGCAATCTGCAAAACAGGCATCTAGCAGATGTGAAATTAATTCATGCGTTAAATGCTATTCCTGATAAATCCTTCAAAGAGAAATTGTCTTCATTTTTGATAAAATCGGCTATGAAAAGTAAATTGATGTTAGGTGCTGGTAATTAATAATATGGAATCAATTTATTATTCCCCAAGAGGATACTGGAGGGGTAAATCAGCAGTCCATAAACTCGCTAGCGCTGCAAAAGTGAAAAAAAACCACTGCGGCTAATTGGTTATCCAAACAGGCACTATGGCAAATTTATCTACGACCTCCTAAACAAATTCAATTCTCGCATTTTGATGTGACCGCTCCTAATGAAGTTCATCAGGCTGATATATTATTTCTGCCACATGATCGTGGTTACAAATACGCATTAACCGTAGTTGATATTGCAAGTCGATACAAAGAAGCAGAACCGTTAAAAACAAAATCAGCCACTGAAGTCGCTTCTGCATTTGAAAGGATTTATCGACGAGGTCCTCTGAACTGGCCAAATCTGTTACAAGTTGATCCTGGCAAGGAATTTCAGGGTGTAGTGTTATCAACAATGAAACATCATAATGTCACCATACGACGAGGGCATACTGCGCTACATCGCGATCAGGCCATTGTAGAACGATTTAATCGGACAATTGCTGAGCGGTTATTTGGATATCAATACGCAAAAGAATTCATTCAAGAAAAGCGATCCCGTGAATGGGTTAAAAGATTACCATCTGTGATTACTGCACTGAATAACGAGATTACTAGAACAATCAACATGAAACCTATCAACGCGATTAAAAAGAAGTCAATACCCGTACAACCACAAAAAGATTTCAAAGAACCAATTCTTGGTAGTAATGTCATTGTGAGGTACTTATACGAACCAGGAGAGCTTGAAGGGGGTAGAAAAAGGGCTACTGATCCTATTTGGAGCGTCACTACGCATAAGATATCTAGTATAACACGATCAACTGGTAGACCTCCAGTCTATAAACTGGATTCAACTGCCCCTCAGCGGGGTTTTACTCGACAACAACTACAAGTGATTCCCGAGGATACTCAATTGCCACCGCATGGTCTTAACTAGCACCGTTGCGTCTATTGCACTCAAGACAAGTCAACATCACATTATTTCTGACATGACCGAGATTGTTATTTTTTCTGTCTACGGTGAATTGGCGAGGATCCTTATCCGAATACTGCCAACGCATTATACAATTGCAACTCGCGCAGTGATTATTTTGTTGTTTCTTCAAAGTGATTATTAATTTAGCATCAATATCAAATTCTCGTTGTTTTTTTTGTCCTGTTGTTTGTAACCGGAGAGTTTTTTATCAATAATTTTAACATCAATATCATCCATTGTTGTGTCATTATCATCACCAATGATTTCATCATCGAGGACAACTCTTCGAAGTTGATTTATGTTTCGTACTCTGGATACTGCGAGATAGACTAAATTCGACCATTCGATGTGATTATCCACCATCCAAACAATTGTATTCGATATAGTCAATCCCTGTGAAGAGTGTATTGTTGCTGCGTATCCTAGCGTCCATGGGGATTTATTAGCACGCAATGCATCTTCAACGACATTGATATCAACCAGCACAATATCATTTAATACGAGAATTTGTTTTTCACTCTGTCCTGGAATATCAACTTCAATATTCTGTTTTCGTGTATCCGATGGCCTATAACAAAGGGGTACTGGAAGCGTTGCAAATTTTTCTTTATGCAATTCAAATAGCTTCATCTGAAGTGTATCCCTGACTATTTTTCTACTTGCAATGATCAAATCGTTTGGTCTCCATGTTTCCCAGAAATCATTCATTGGAGTTTCTGAAATCACTTCACGCGCTATTTCGCATTGGATTCTATCCGGTTGTAATCTAATTAGCGCTTTAAATTCTCGTAATCGTTCATCAAGTGATCTATAATCAGTAGTAATTTCTTCATAATAGTCTACAAAACCCCTTAGCCATTCATGTGGAGATGCACCGACAAATGGTGGTGGTTGGCCGTGATCACCGCACATGACGACTTTTGTGCTTTTGTTTAACAACCACTCAACAAATGTTTTTAATACATCTAATGACACTGTGCATATTTCATCCCAAATTAAGATTTCAGGAATGAATTTATCACCCATACGCTCAGGAGTCCATTTGTCACCCTTCCATCGAAAGAAACTATGGTAAGTACAAGCATTTACCCCTCGTTGTATCATCTCTCTGGCGAGTCTGTGAGTCGGTGTTAGCACAATCATGTTAGAAACGCTAGCGTTTCCACGACGAAATAATTCAATTGCACGAGTTGTCTTTCCTGACCCACCACAACCGTTTAAATAAACTGTCTTATATCTACATACTGGATCAGATACCGGTGGTGCATTAGAAAGTTCTGATTGAATTTCAATACGGTTACAACAAAGATATTTATCATCCATGGCAACGTCTGCGGATTCACAATACTCATGTAGCATCTCTTTTTTAAATCGCCAACGCCCCCAATTTTCTTCGGGATCTGTGAATGCCGCTACAGCTGATTTGTACTTATTATGTATATACATCGAATCAGTGGCTACTCTAACCGCGGTATTAGGAAATCTATTTATCATCGAAAATAGATTAATAGAAGCATAGGCTAGCATTGAACTTCTCAAATGTGTGTACTGGGAATTATATCCATCACAGTAGGTAACAACCGTACCTAATTTCTCACCATTGGATAGAAAAGCATCCTTACGGGATACAAGTTTTCCCTGTTTCATTAAATCCGCTACAATAAAATCGTATTCAGCGACATCTATGATCAACCGCGAAGAGTATTTTGCGTTGTCGTATCGTCCACCCTGGGTAAATTTACCGATAATTCTTCTTCCGAGATCTTTTGCTTGTTCTTTTTTAATTTCAAATAACTTCTTAGACCAATTTATGATTTCTTCTTCACTGAAATCTGGAAACTGTTTTCGTAGTTCGTTGATTATTCTATCTAGATCGGGTTGTGGTAGCCAAACTTCTTTCTGAGCTCCATAGCATATAATAGCCTCGGAAACAATCAACGATATTAGCATACCACAATCAATCATATATCTCAATAGCACTATTGGCATCCAGTGTTTTTCAGATAGGTGTCTACCGAGCCAAACATAACTACACGGATGTAATCCTGACGCTAATTCAAATGATATCACACGAGCGAATCCGGTTAAATCAAAATCAGGCAATGGTCCATTAATCGCAACACGAGTCATTTCATGCGTGGGGTGTCCAAATCGTTTGAAGTACTCAGCACATTCCCCATATCCGAGAAAACTTCCGGGATAACACGCGGATATATCAATTGAAATCATACCATCACGTGAGTATTTCGTATTCCACAGTCCTCCATGACCAAATTTGACGCAACTCAATTTAACATCCTCGAGAAAATCACTTCGTGTTGGACGCCATTGAGTTTTTTTCTCTTGCGAAGTGAGCTACCACTGATGGAATAGTAAAACTATCCGTGAGTAGTTTTTCATGGGAATTCTCCGGTGAAAAATCACTAGCGATTTTTCTCATTCTGTTATCTAATTCTTCAATGCGATATAATTCACCATTTGGTTTTACAAATTGATCGAATTCTTCATCACTTCTAAGTAACCACACTGACACAGGATCATCTTTACACAACGCATGAATAGCATCAAATAATCTCTCTTCATAGAAAACATCCCCGACGAACTCCTTAGGGATATATTTCACGGTTCGTTCTCGTGGAAATATTGTTACCGCAGGTGTCCACGCGTGTTTGTTATGATCAATAATCTGTATTGGGGCTCCTCGCGATTGATATTTCGGTTCGTATAATACTTCTCCGGTTATTGTTGTTACTGATATTGGGAATTTTAATGATGCTTCTAATTTAGCTATATCAGAAATCTTTGCACCATGCTGTTTCACTGTCAGTTCCCACTCGGTTATTTTCCTACGTCGCAGATCAGTTAGTTTATTTCCTCGGGATGCATTTGTGAAGTGTTCTATTATTCGTTCTGCTACACAATTAAGCCCTGACGAATATTTCATAGGAGCTAGTTTTGCGATATCGGGTTTATCATTTAACGGATATATCCCATAAACCATTGCTGTTACGGGATAAGATCTTTCGTACTATGGCTTATCGATTCCGGTTAGAATTCCTGGTTTGGAATCTCTACTCACAATGACAGCTTTTTTATTCTTGAGGATTGGTTCAAATTTATCCCTAATAATCCATTTACCATCGACTTCGATAATGAATTTGATTCGGAAAAAATGCCGTTTTTCCCCAACACGTGAAATTATCACTGCTGCTTTTTCATCATTCATGGTAGCGTCAACAACACCATCAATTCGAAATGTTGACCAACAATAAGATGCTCCATCACGCTTGAATTCATTAAAACAGTCTCTGATTTTACTAATCATGGCTTTATCAAGAATTGTATTCTTTGGTGTATTAGAAACTATATCGAGATTGAATTGAGCATCTTTCCAGGGTAATCTCTTGGACGTTTTTTTTGGTTTATCGAGATTAAATTTAGGACTAATTTTTAATAATCTCTTAAACTCTTTCATGTTTCCGTCTATTAAACGTTTTTTGGGTCTATCGAGATTAAATTTAGGACTAATTTTGTTACGTTTTTTTTTTGGTTTATCGAGATTAAATTTAGGACTAATTTTTAATAATCTCTTAAACTCTTTCATGTTTCCGTCTCTTGGACGTTTATTACGTTTTTTGGGTCTATCGATATTAAATTTAGGACTAATTTTTAATAATCTCTTAAACTCTTTCATGTTTCCGTCTCTTGGACGTTTATTACGTTTTTTGGGTTTATCGAGATTAAATCTAGGATTGATTTTTAATAATCTCTTAAACTCTTTCATGTTTCCGTCTATTGGACTTTTTTTGGGTCTATCGAGATTAAATCTAGGATTGATTTTTAATAATCTCTTAAACTCCTTATCAGCATTTTTCGAAGGCGTTCTCCTTAATTCCCTCATGCTATAATTAAAACAAGCATTTAAATGAAAGATTTTTATATAATGAATCACTGCAAGTGGCTTATGATTGGATCAATAACCCCGTGTAACAAATCATGCAGAAATGAGTTCTGTGGGTATCATATGCAAAGCTTTCGTCGTGGAAGCCTTGGTCCGTTACCTTGTATTCTATGTGGAGTTGGGGTCAGGGGAAAATCTCAGTTGTGTCTAAATTGCGGTGGTAAGCGATACAGGGAGTTGAAGCGTTATTATGATAAAAGAATAAAAAATGGACAATCAATCAGAAATTTTGACCCTGAAAAGGTCCTTGACCCTGACAACATCAAGGATAAAATCATAAGAACCCCTCAAGACTGCATTGAAAGATTCATCATTGAACCAAACGATGAATTAGACAAACAATAGTATAATATATAAATGAACCAAGAATTCAGACCACACCTTGTGATCACAAATTATGAAGCATCCAGTGATGGTGTTGTAAGAAACCGCAGACTGAAGAAACCAGTTGGTGATGTGAATAATCATGAATATTTGATGTTTGGTGCTGGAAAGAAGAAATATTACTGCCATCGTTTCGTGTACGAGTGTTTCCATGGATTGATCGAGGATGATTTTGTTATTGATCATATCGATTCTAATCCGAAAAACAATTCTTTATCAAATCTGCAAGCTATCACACAAAGTGAGAATTTGAAAAGAGGAGAGACTGAAAAATGCTCAAAAAAAGCGAGACCAGTAAAATCTTTGAAGACAACAACTAACGAAGAAAAAATATTTCAATCATTATATGAAGCCGGTAGGCACTTCGATATTTGTATATCCTCAGTACGATTCGTTGCAGAGGGGATAACCAAAACGGCTATTTCAAAGGGGACTGGACAAAAAGTTCAATTTAGTTACGTCTAATGCGTCATGTTTTTCATTTAGAAATATATCATTATTATAGAATAATGAATTCTGAAAACATGAATAGCATTTTATCCGAGATTTCAAAATTGAAAAGTTGGGATATTGAACTATCAGATGGGTTAAATCCTGATCAAATCATGTCTGATTTTCAGGATATAGAATACGGAGTTAGCACTAACAAGTATATGCTACCAAAGAAGTATGCGCTCATCAAGAGAATTCAGAATTCTATTCGGGACTCTCTCGCATTTTCCAGTGACGTAAGTGTGTTCGCTCCAGCAGCAGAGAGGAAAAACAGACTTTCTCTAATTGGGGTATATTTTAAGCAAAATATTCTAAGTCTCCATTTGCCAAACTGAGACTTAATAATTTTAGAGCTCTGTTTGTCAAACGGAGCCTTCCTCAAGGGTAAAAAAAAAAAGACGCCATTTAGTTGACGTTCACCTCCTCGGCTGCTATGAAAATCTTCGATTGGAAATCCGAAGGATTTCACTAACTAAATATTTGATCAAGTCTTTAAGATTTCACAAATAAACTAATTTGTAAAACCTCACCTCGTAAATCAATCAGATTATTAGATTGGTCAGTGAGTTTGAAATTAATTCTCGTTAACAAATTATTATGACATCGCATATAGACTAGATTAGTTGGGTCTTCAATAATTAAAAATCCTGGAGGAGCCGTTGGTGCAAATGAGTATAAAATATATCCTTGCTGAGCTTGATTTGATTGTTCGAGATTTATTTGATAATTTCCTTCGATAACGTCACATACTAAATTGAGCGCAATCACCGTTGAAATATTCACATTGTTCGGAGCAATATGTCTACCGCCGCCTTCTGGATCATTATTAAATTTCAGAATATTTGCTGTAGGATTTTTCGATTTTTTCCAATTATCGTGGATTCTTTTGAACCCAATATTAATAGCATCGTCAAGTTGTTTCTTTAGTTTATCCGGGTTATATCCAGGGATTTTAAAATCTTTAATCTCCGTTTTATTAATATTGTATAGATCCGCAAACTTATCATGTAAGATCTCTTCATTTAATACTTCTTGAATAATTTTCGAGTGAAATATTTTCATATCGTCGATGATTTTATTACCCGTTTCTACGACGTTGATAAATTCATCCTTGGTGAGAGAGCCGGATTTAATAGATATTAGCAGTAGTGAAAAATCATTATTCATTGCTGTGAAATTTCCGTTAATGAGAGGAACATAAATTTCTTTATTCAAGAATTTATTAGGAGCATAATCCTGATAACTCTTGACTTCATTGACGGGTTTTATTTTGTTGGTGATATAATCGGATTTCTTAGGTTCGGGTGGAAAATCCTTCGAATTTTCTCGCGAGTTATCCGGTGGTAATTCAGGCCATCCTAACACTGATCTTATAGAACTCTGATAAATATCTACAACGTATCCTTCTGTATTTATCTCGATAGCGGATGATAATGTTGGTTCATGAACTGTTATAGCGATTTTTGATTCTTTTCCAGTGAGAGATTTTATTCTGCGTTGAAATTCAGCATTGATCTGTTCGATTTGATATGACCCAGTTGGTATAGAAACAACCTGCCAATCTGGTGTTCCGTCTTCACGATTCTTGTTTGCAAATACCAAGGAATTATTCGGTTGTTGACCACCAAATGCTACCGATCTAATATTAGGCCAGCTATGATACACTCGTAGTTTTGCTAGTGCGATCTCGCTCACGGGAACAGGAATTGGAAAATTAACACTAAATTCGGGACGTGTTGAGGTTATTGATATCGTGCTTGTTTTCACTGGTGTTGTATTTGTTACTATTTGTTGAAGTAGTTCTTGCGACGACATTATTATTATTATTCTGCTCTAATTTCAGCATTGTTGATTTATACAATTGAGCCATAGTTGAAAATTCGCTATCTGATATTGTTGTGTCATCCAACGACGATGATATCAACGAGGATAATTGCGAGTAACCGGCAGATGCAATATGATATTTAATTAAATAATCATGTAGTTTACTCTGGCTACACGATGATAGTTTTTTTGTGATCCCAGTTAATATACCAGCAATTGTAGCCACTGCGGAAATAGCGATTGGAACTACGACCGGAGCAATCATTGTAACCGAAGATAGTATTATTCCAGCAGCAGTGATTACTCCTGACACCGAGTACACGGTGATATCAACTGTGGTTATTCTTCGTTTGTATTTTTTGATTTTTATTTGATATTCTTCACAGAGAGAACTGAGTTTAGTTTGAAATTCTCTGACTTGATCATAGCGATACTGATTCGATGATGGAGTCATTTTATTTTAAAAGCGTTAGTATTTTCAATTTAACTGTTTACTTAAATCCGCTACGAATTCTACGTACCACGTTACTGAAACCTTGGCTAGATTTTTATCATCATTTGTTATCTTGAATTGTTCAATTGTATCCTTGTCGATTATCGTTGATACCGTATTATTGTTAACTTCAGATGAACTCGACGATGATATATCAAATTTAATCGGTGATACTATTGTTAATCGATAAATACCCTTGACTGCTGCGGCTATGTTTAAAATGTTATCTGTAGGTGTCCACGTATATGATCCGTATTGAATCGTGTATACTACGTTGATGACGGTAGATTTATTATGAGGAATTTTTACTTTTTCAACAACGTTTATCATTCTCATTGCATCATCCCTTATTGCGTTGTTGAATGTTTTAAGTTCATCGATGGATTTTTTAATATCGGGAAGTGTTATTTCAATTTTATCAAATGGGCTCCCAATAAACTTGTCCATGAGGTTTTTACGAAACGTCATAAATAGTTTCGTGTGTTTTTCATATTCGGATTGAAGAGTTGCTAGTTCCAATATAGAATCTTTTATTGTGGTGAGTTTTGGTGTGGTTACTGGTGGATTTCCAAAAAATTCTAGCAGGGGTTTATCAATTTTGTCAACTATATTTCTTTGTAATGCAGTAAACTGATCAAATGCAACTATATGATCGTCATACTTATCATTAAGCGATTTTAATGAATTCACCGTGTTATCGTATGTTGTTAATTTATCCGTAATTGTTGAAACAAGTACACCTGGTTTGAGTTTACCCTCATCAGAAAATAACGCGATAGTATCCTCTGCTGCGTCTCGTTGTTTAACCAAAATATCATTAAGAGAGATATTACTACTTTTCAATTTACCCTGACGATCTTGAAATACAACTATTTCACCAGGATCAACATTTGCTAGGTTTAATATTTCGGATATTTCATCTTCGATTAGTTTTTTAATATCCTTGTTATCAACGGTTTCAACTCCACTATCAGGTTTTTTCAGCGATGATAAAGGTCGTCCCCAAATATCAATCATTATTATAGAAATATTTTCATCGTTTAAATCCGATGGATTTTCAATCAAAAATTCGTAGAATTTTCAAAGATTTTTAAGGAGATTTGCCGCTAGTATACTCATTTACTACTATATGAGGTGGTTTCGAAAATCTTTTGGATATAGCATCAAGTACGTTTAATACTTCATTACCACATATTGGTGGATCAAGCATTGTTTGTGTTGGTAACGTAGAATACCAAGTCTTCATTGGAAGGGTTTTAATATAACGCATAAATTCTTTCGGCGGCGCTAATCCATATGAGTCAAAATAAATAATCCCACGTGGATCAATTGCGTAACAAACCCAGTGAGTTCCAGGTCCGGAGCTGTTATCTAAATTAATAATACCGGTTTCAACATCATTTGGTTGTGCCGGTAACTGATCTCTCATAAAAACCCCTCTGAAATTTTTTATTTTTAATTTTTTAGCGGTATCAATTAAATCAAAATTGGACATGGGAACCATCGGTTTGGAAATCGAAGATTTCGGAACTATATCGTTCCTGGAATTCGAAGACCCTTTCCGCTGTACCATGAACTCGGGGTTCCTGGTAGTCTTAGACCCTTTCCTTTTTTTTTATACCCTTTTCCAGTTGCCTTTTTCAATGCCATTCCTGCCGCGGTACCAATAGCTCCTAATGCTGCTGCCTTCGCTACCGCTGGGGCTGCTGCGGCAATCAACCCTGGAATCAACCCTAACAACGGGAATATACCACCAGTCTTTTCCATGTTTTTAATCGCGCTCGTAGAAAGAGTAACCTGAACTCCTTTTTTTTCTTTCAGCGCTTTATTAAAATGATTAGTTTGAGTTTTCGTCAGCGATAGTTTATTCCCTCCGCCATTCATTTGATTAGGTTTCAGCGTTATTGTGGTTCCACATTGCTTAGCTGATTTGGATTGTAATTTTTTTATTTGACCAGGTGTCAACGTAACATTGATATTACTATACGACATTATACAAAATAGATTGATTCTAAATCGCGAGTCATTTTTAAAGAATTTTGGATTAAGAAAATCTTACAGATTTTCAACTGGTGCATCTACCAATCTCATTCGTCCACCAACACCTTCGAGTATCATTGATTTATCACTAAGAATGACAGCAACCGCTCTATAATTAGCAATACCAACAGGACGGTTTACATGAGCTCGGAAGTGTATATCAACTACGGACTGTTTCATCAAGTCAAGATGTTCCAACGAAAAGTAATAAATTGGATACAGACCTTTAAAATCTAATTGTGATATTTGTAGACCAGTATCTACATTTTGATCACGTCCCATAAATGATAGTAATCGATGATAAACTCGTGCAATATGGTTTTGACCGTAATTAAGTTGTATATCCTCTGATGGTTCTTGTTGTCCGTTTATTTTCAGCGAGACTTCACTACACCCAAGTTGATCAAATATCATATGGGAATGTTCTTGATTATCCAATCGCGCTCTATTCTGTAGCGCAATAAAAATATGCCGTGGAGCTGAAACACCCTGTCGTGCTGCCAAATGCCATGTAAATGTACCATCAATATTAGAATCCATGGTATCTGTGGACGTTGTCAACCAGCTTAATAATCTCTTTCCCCCTTGATCCATAAATGATAGCAACCGCGGTTCTACTGACAATGATGGAGTCAACACTGGCATCCATAGTGATAGTTTTGTTAAATTTACTCTACCATCGGCAAGAGGAGCAGGAGGAACACCACCAGTAGCAGGACGCCAAATTGCACTATTATCATCACCTTTTCTTACTAGTGCTACTGTATGTTTTACTCCATAAATAACTTTTCTAACATTTCTACAAAATCCAAATATGTGATGGAGCGGAATAGCACATGAAAACCGTCGATGATCTCCTTGTAATGTTGCTAATCGTGTTGCAAATCCTAGGTTATATTCAGGATTAGTATTTATAATCATATCCTCGATACCACCAGCAGCACCAGCAATAAAATTAACAGGATTAGCAGCACGATCCCTTGGTTGCCTTACTAGATAAGGATTACTATTAGCGTTATTAGTAATATCCTTAGAGAATATCATAGATGGACCGGCCGATCTTGTATAATCGTCAGAGTATCTTGCTAGCCCTAGTATTGTTGTTGCTACATCAACTTCACGTTCAATAGATTCGATTTCTTTTCCATCAATGAGATATCTTGCGCTTTCAAATAAAGCCATGATGCCATTGTTAACAAAACCAACTTGGATATTATCTGCATATGGTGTATTATCACGCTGTAAAAGTTCACCTTCAACTTCAATAAAGGCTTCAGCGGGTAAAAAGTATTTACTGGTATCATGAACCTGAAGTTCAATTCTTCCACGAAGATCAGGTTGTACTGCGTGATAAGCAAAAAATTGATAATCGCGTACAGAAGTATCTTTAAGTACTGGGGCTTCCATGTCAAATGCAACATCAGGGTTCTGTTTGAACATTTTTTATTATATATCCGATGGTCTAAATCAAAAATTCTGAAAGAATTCTGAAGGAATTTTGAATTGAAAACCCCAGGAATTCATTTAGAGAAAATCGATTTTCATGAAATTATGTCGACGGATTAGCTAAAAAACAATACAAAATCAATAAAAAAAACATCGAAAATTCGATAAAACAACATAATTTTAGCCTCACAGGATAAAAAATCTGATCAAAATCGATTTTCTCTAAATGAATTCCTGGGGTTTTCATCCTCGATTTTCATGAAATTTTGTCGATAATTGCATAAAAACACTAGAAAAATGAGTAAAAACACTAGAAAAATGAGTAAAAAAAGTAAAAAATCTAACAAAATTAGCAAATTATAAATAATTTTCAAAATTCTAAAGAATTTTTAAAATAATTATTTAGTTGGGTGTATTTTAATAATGATGATGAAAATATCTGATAATGAAGATAACGTTAGTAGAATCACAAGTGATTCTGACATTAATGATTCTGATACAAGTGATTCTGACACAAATATTTCTACAATAACCATAACAACTGAGCATCCTATTCAAATAAATAGAATCACAAGTGATTCTGACACAAATATTAGAAACACTAGTGTTTCTACAATAACTATCATAATTGGAAATCCTGTTCAAATAAATATTTCTAACGTTTCCGGCGAATCTTCTTAAAGCCACTTCCTGAAAGCCCACTTCCGGCTATCATATTTGCTGTTATGTTATCCTGGGCGTTAGTCATTAATGATTGTAGTTTTTTATCCACGGCGTTATTTATTATTTTACTAACCTGTGTAGGCATTACTGCAGTAGATGGCAGTGAAGTCATTCCAGAAACACTAGTGTTTCTAATGCTAGCATTTCCAGGTTTTGATTGGAAATTCGAAGAATTTCTACGTCGAACTAGCGCTGTTAGTTTATCCCGAGCGGCTGAAAATGCCTTACTAGCAAGATCACCAACAGTGTTAATACCCTTATCTCGGATAACATCAATTGCTTTCATTGCTGCCTGTTTTGCAAATGGAGCTACTTTTGGAGCCATTCTTGAAAATAATCCCATTATAGTATTACCGAGACCATCTCCATAGTATACTCGGTATTTTGGTAATCGTGAGTTTACCACGTAGACGTTAGTTGGTTTATCATGGTTGTAGTGTATGATCATTCTTCTATACAAAAACGCTAGTGTTTTTTCAAATGCTTTAGCATTTCCAATTATCTAATCGCTATGATAACCGTAGAAATTCGAAGAATTTTCGGCTAACTCCTCAATGAAATCTCTATATGTTGCAATATCCATGATACCACCTTGAAATAACCTCCTACAGATATCAGCTGCTTCATTGATTATTTCTGGTGAGTTATTCCCGGCTCGTTTTCCTCCTACGAGTACTTCTAATCGTGCTATATCACCAAGAATATTACCAGGGCAAGAAATACTTGTATTTCCACTCGAAGAGTTTCTAACATTAGAGTTTCCAACTAAGCCACTGCCTGTTTTTTCAGTTGTACCAGTTGCACCTTGTGTAGAAGATCTCTCATCTAGAAGGATTTTTAAAAGATAATCATCATCATCATCTATTTTTGAACCGGGTTTTGATTTTTTAGGTGAGAAGGATATTTTCTTCGAGGGATGTTTCCGCCGCTGTAATTTTTGTGGTTTTTGTTGTTGTTTTAGTTCTTCATATTGATTGTATACACTACCCACTATTTCCATATATTTAATGTATGATGCACTATCTGTTTTAATTTGACTTTTCTCAGTTTTTATTTTGTAAATCACATCAGCGTAATGTTGTAAATCCTTAATATACTTATATTGCTCTTTTTTCAACAGTTTTTTTCTGTTTTCATAACTCGTAACAACAAACGCAGGAATTTTATCTGGTTTAGTGTTATCAATTTCTGCTATCCCCGCCTCGTTAAATCTCTCCCGTAAACCCTCTACTGTTCTTTTTGATTCAAATGGCAATTCATCACCGACATCAATACCGCTTTGTCGTTGTATTTCCATCTGAGGTGCCATATCACCTGAAAGTTTTTGTACAGCCTGTTTTGTTTGTCCAGTTTCGATTGCTATTTTTTCAAGTTCACCAAGAAGAGGCCTCTCTATTCGTTTTCCTTCTTGGGGGACATCTCCATATATCGCCCGTTCAGTTGCTGTTTTCACACCCTCAGTTGCACTAACAATAGGTTTGAAGAGTTGCTCTGTATCCTCTGTGAAGTCAGTTTGAAGTAATTGCCGTTGTTGAAGTTTTTCGCGGATTCTATCACGAAGGGGTAATATTTTCTTAAGAGCTTCAAGTCTTTCTTTAGTGTTCCGTGTAGTTAATGATTCTCCTATCATTATTAAAAGAGTATTACTATTGTCAAATTAGAAATGCAAAGCATTTCATTGCAATTTTTAATTAAAAAATCCAAAGCATTTTAGAAATGCAAATCACTAACTAAAAAATGTAAAGTATTTTAATACTTCCCCCTTACACACATAATTTTACTTCCTCATACCGTATCGGTTATACAAACAAAGGAGGCTCTCTACGCGTGGGCTCATCACCTTCAGAGTTTTCCATTAATGTTTTTAATTGTCTCACTTTACAATTAATAAGTCTCTTTTGTTCATATTCTAATCCTAATTGCTTACGTACACGTTCAACGATGCTACATAATGGTACGAAGACATTAACATCTTCAGTATTTACTAAGCTCTCACGTATAAGCTTTTGGATATTTTTGATTAAAAAATATTTCTTAGATAGAACATATTTTCCTGTCTGTTCTGCAAATTGTATATCCTCGAAATTGGTCATAATTTGATCACAATCCAAACCTGAACATAATTTTACATTTTGATCCTTCAACTTATTGATTTCAATAATAATCAATTTGAGATTTTCAAGATTCATATATATATAAAAATATATTTGTTTAAATGCAAAGTATTTTAAATACAAAGTATGAAAATTCTTTAGAATTAAAAATGCAAAGTATTTCAAATACAAAGTATTTCAAATACAAAGTATTTTAAAATGAATTCTGGATACACTAAGGTGTTGATCATCTTAGTATACCCAGAAGCTTAATGCGATTATAGGTGATTATGATTATATATAATGAATGACGACGGCACATTTACCGTTTTAAACCCCCTTGGTGTTTTATACATCAAGCAGCGCGCTCAACGGTTAACCGACAAACACATAACAATAGATTATAGGTGAACAATGAATGAATTGATTTCAATGACAATGCGACGGTACAACAATAGATTATAGGTGAACAATGAATGAATTGATTTCAATGACAATGACGACGGTACAACAATAGATTATAGGTGAACAATGAATGAATTGATTTCAATGACAATGGATGACGCGGGCTATTCTACATTCAAGTGTAAACAAAACCGCAAAATCGAAACTTTGGTTTTGAATGTCAATAATAACGTTCATACCACGTGTGACGGTGTGGTTTTGTTTACACTTGAATTTCGGCTAATGCCCAATTATAATAAAGACGAATTTGTATATATACACTCATTACGACGAGGTGATATAAAATAGGTGTAGTGATTGTAATTATTTGTTTGTTTATTAGCGATCACTGACAACGTTGAAAACACATATAATACTTGAAACAGACATTAAAAAAAATGTTTAAATACGACGTGTTTATAAAACAGTTCTGTTAATACTTGAAAAAAGACAAAATTGATTGTGTTTTGTTCAGATTTATGTAATTATAACAACCAATGAAAAATCGAAGATTTTCCAACACTAGCGTTTCCGTGTTTAAGATCCGTAACTCTGTCATTGGTGGAAATCCTATGGATTTCACACGCGTTATACCTAACGGAGTTATCTCCCATGTGAAATTGCAAAATTGAAGATTTTCAATGGAAATTCTTTCACAATTTCACGAAGCAATTTCCAATGCAAATTATACATAAACAAACTGAATTTTGTTTTTAAAACGCTTTGAAAAAGCGGTCTTATAAATTCCTTCTGCTACTTTTTGTACCGAGGGGGGGAAAATATCGAAATACTTACCAGCTTCTGTTATTGATTGAAATACCATCTCCGTGTCAGTATTAAACGATCTTACTGGTCTAGCAATTTTCGGGTATTTCCCAGTTCTTCCTCGTTTTGTGTTTTCACATTGAGAAATAGCTTGAAGGTTGTTCAATTTGTTATTCTTGGTATTAGAATCAATATGATCAATAACAAAACCATCCTTGATTAATCCATTATGCACTTCATAAACGAAACGGTGATTGAGATACATTTTCCCTCCAGCATTAAACATCAAATAACCCATACCATTATCCCGCCCAACAGATTTCTTATTTTTACTGTGTCTAACAACACCATCACTAGAAGCTTCGTAATTTTTAATAACAGGATGTCTTTGAAATTCTTGGCTCATTTGTATATATAATATATCTATTTGTCTAATTCATTAATTGGCTGAATTATAACATTAGAAAATCTGCCTAAGTAATCTTGAGCAGTTTTTATGATTTTGCTATTGACGTCGTCAGGATTTTTGATTCTTCGCTTGTCATAATAACGTTTTAACTCTCTATAACGCTTACCCCCGCAATTAATGCATAACTGCGACTTGCCTCTTACACCTACCCCACAATGCAAGCATGGTAGAGGTCCCTCCGAACCGTTTCTCACACTCTGCATATGATACCCACAGAATTCATTTCTGCATGATTTGTTACATGGAGTCTTTGATCCAATCATAAGCCATTTGCAATGATTCATTATATAAAATTTTCTTATTTAAATACTTGTTTTAATTATAATATGAAGGAATTCAAGAGATTATCGAAAATTAAGCCTTGGAAAAATGTTAGATTTAATCTCGATAGAATCTCTGATATACCTAAAAGTCTAGTAGATGACAAAACCATATTGAGTAAAATCAGCGACTGTTTTAATGAGTTTAAGCGTGATGGAGCATCTCATACGTGGTCGACATTTCGAATTATTGATGAAGATGTCAATATACCTGTAATTGATGCTACTATGAATGATATAAGAGCAGCTGAGATACTTTCACACCTTGGTGAAATTGCAAAGCAATTTCTACGGAGGTATTTTTTTAGAATAAAATTCATTATCGAAGAGGAAGGTGAATGGATTATCAGAGATAAATTTGACCCAATCCTTAAGGATAAAAAAACTGTTATTGTGAGTAGAGATTCCAAACCAGGAATTCTAACTGGAATTGACAAACCATACTATGAGAAATCTTACCCTGTAACAGCAGTTGTGTATGGGTTATATCCAATAAATAATAATCCAAGTATTGCAAAACTAGCTCCAATGTTTTCATCATCAGTGGCTTTGCCACTTAATTGTGTAGCAACACGGTTAATAGAACACTTTACAAATGCATCCCGGAGAAACAAATTAACTGATCTACGAAGAAAAAAAATAACCGAATGGGAACTAACAGTGAATCAACGCGGGGCAACGATTTCCGATATAGCTAAATTAGAAGCATTATTAAAATTTCCAATATCGGTAGCGACAATAACCGGAGAAGTATTATACGAACCGAAATATCAATCGCGAGGAGCTCCAATTGAAATTATTGATCATAACAAACACGCGTGGACACCAGCGGTAAATATATTTCCACGAGAAAGAACTATTCGATATATCCCTAAAGAATTTTCTAGGGATGGTTTAAAAAATGAGTATCATTTTAATGAAGAGAAATTATTTGATGCTATTCACGCGTTAACCAAAGACGACCCTGTGTCAGTATGGTTACTCAGGAGTAATGAGGATCCGGAAATAGGATTTGATCAGTTTGTAAAACCAAATGGTGAATTATATCGAACTGAAGAATTAGATACTAGAATGAGAAAAATCGCTAATGAGTATTTAGAAAATTCTAAAGAATTTTCTGTAGAAAAACTACTTACGGATAGTTTTACTATTCCATCAGTGGTAGCTCACTTCGCACGAGAAAAGAATTCATGGCGTCCAACACGAAGTGATTTTCTGGAGGATGTGAAGTTGAGTTGCATCGAATTTGGTCATGGAGGATTGTGGAATACGAAATACTCACGTGATGGTATGATTTCAATTGATATATCCGCGTGTTATCCTGGAAGTTTTCTCGGATATGGAGAATGCTCTGAATATTTTAAACGATTTGGACATCCCACACATGAAATGACTCGTGTTGCGATTAATGGTCCATTGCCTGGAACTGCTAGCAGTTCTAATTTTGATTTAACCGGGTTCGCTCGTGTGATATCATTTGAATTAGCTACAGGGTTACATCCGTGTAGTTATCTTTGGCTTGGTAGACATATGTATGAAAAAGCGTGGATGCCAATTGTGCTATTGCGGTATATGATCGATTGTGGTATGCTAATATCGTTAATTGTCAGTGAAGCGATTATTTGTTATAACGCTCAGAAAGATGTTTGGTTACCAAAACCCGATCTCGAAAAAATAATTAACGAACAACGAAAACAATTTCTAGATGGAAATTCGAAGAATTTCAGCGAGGAACAAATCATAGATTGGTCTAAGAAATTATTCGAAGGTAGTAATAGAGAGGCTAAAGATCTCGGACGAAAAATAATCGGTAAATTCACTCAAGGTGGAAGATTTGATAATGCAAAATACTCTTCTAGATTAATCATAGACGATGAAGAATACAATTTCATAATATCTGATTTAATAAAAAAAGGGAAATTTGTAACCCGTAAGAATGCTTTTCTATCAAGGGAATTAGATGAGGAAGCTTACAAATCTGCGAGCGGAACTAATAATGTTTGGGTAGATGATGTCCTTCGAAATGGTAAGAAATTAGGTACGGTTGTTACCTACTGTGATGGAAAAAGTTGTCAATACACACAATTGAGAAGTTCTATGCTAGCCTATTCTTGTATTAATCTATTCTCGATGATAAATAGATTTCCTAATACCGCGGTTAGAGTAGCTACTGATTCGATGTATATCCATGAGAAATACAAATCAGATGTAGCTAAATTCACAGATCCTAAGGAAGCGTGGGGAAATTGGAGGTTTAAAAAAGAAACACTACATGAGTATTGTAAATCCGCAGACGTTGCTATGGATGATAAATACTTGAAAAGTAACCATAATATCTCAGAGATTCAATCAGAATTTTCTACTGCACCGCCCGTATCCGATCCGATTTGTAGATACAAGACAGTTTATTTAAACGGCTGTGGTGGATCAGGAAAGACAACTCGTGCAATCGAATTATTCCGTAGAAACGCTAGCGTTTCTAACATGATTGTGTTAACACCAACTCACAGACTCGCCAGAGAGATGATAGCGCGTGGAGTAAAAGCTTGTACCTATCACAGCTTCTTTCGATGGAAAGGCGATAATTGGACTCCTGATCGAATGGGCGATAAATTCATTCCTGATGTAATAATCTGGGATGAAATATGCACGGTATCGTTAACAGTATTACAGATATTTCTTGAATGGTTGTTATTGAAAAATACAAAAGTCGTCATGTGCGGGGATCACGGCCAACCGCAGCCATTTGTTGGTGGATCTCCACATGAATGGTTAAAAGGATTTGTAGATTATTATGAAGAGATTAATACCGACCATAGATCACTTGATGAACAATTACGCGAGTTCAAAGCGCTAATTAGATTACAACCGGATAAAATCCAATGTGAAATAGCGCGTGAAATAATCTCTGAAACTCCCATGAATGATTTTTGGGAAATGTGGAAGCCAAATGATTTAATAATCGCGAGTAGAAAAATAGTCAGAGACGCACTTCAGATGAAGTTGTTTGCGCTACATAAAGAAAAATTTGCAACACTTCCAGTACCACTCTGTTATAGACCTAAGGATACACGAAAGCAGAATATCGACGTTGACATTCCTGGACAACAACAAAAGCAGAATTTAGTATTAAATGATATTGTGCTGGTTGATATCAGCGTCGTTAAAGATGCATTAGGTGCTGATAAATCCCCATGGACGTTAGGTTATGCAGCAACAATACACTCTTCACAGGGATTGACTATATCCGATACAACTCTTTGGATAGTAGATAATCATATTGAGTGGTCAAATTTAGTTTATCTCGCAGTATCCAGAGTACGGCGAATAAACCAACTTCGAAGAATTGTGGTTAATGATAATGACAATACAATAAGTAATATACACACCGATGATAATATAATCAGAAAAAAACTCTCTGGTTATAAACAACAGGATAAAAAAAATAAAAGAGAATTTGACATTGATGCTGAATTAATTAAGACACTAAAGCAACAACAGAACAATCACTGCGCGAGTTGTAATTGTATAATGAGTTGGAATTGGTCGGATAAAGATCCTCGCCAATTTACCGTAGATAGAAATGATAACAATCTCGGTCATGTCAGAAACAATGTGAGGTTGACTTGTCTTGAGTGCAACAGACGCAGAGGTGCCAGCACCTTAGGTGCTAGTTAAGACCACGCGGTGGCAATTGAGTATCCTCGGGAATCACTTGTAATTGTTTGCGTGTAAATCCTCGCTGAGGAGCAGTTGAATCCAGTCTATAGATTGGAGGTCTACCAGTTGATCGTGTTATGCCGGATATTTTATGCGTAGTGACACTCCAAATAGGATCAGTAGCTCTTTTTTTACCACCCTCAAGCTCTCCTGGTTCATATAAGTACCTTACAATGACATTACTACCAAGAATTGGTTCTTTTTGTGAAATTCCTTGGATTTCCATTTTGATAGACGCCTTCTTAATAGCGTTGACAGGTTTCATATTAATTGTTCTAGTAATCTCATTATTGATTGCGGTAATCACAGCTGGTAATCTCTTGACCCATTCACGGGATCGTTTATCCTGTATGAATTCTTTTGCGTATTGATATCCGAATAACCGCTCAGCAAGGGTTTTATTAAACCGTTCAACAATTGCCTGATCGCGATGTAGCGCAGTGTGTCCTCGTCTGATGGCGACATTATGATGATTCATCGTAGATGTAACAACACCTTGAAATTCCTTGCCAGGATCAACTTGTAACAGATTTGGCCAGCGCAGAGGACCTCGTCGATAAATTTTTTCAAATGCAGAAGCTACTTCAGTAGATGATTTTGTTTTTAACGGTTCTGCTTCTTTGTATCGACTTGCAATATCAACTAACGTTAACGCGTATTTGTAACCGTTGTCATGCGGCAGAAATAGTATATCAGCTTGATGAACTTCATTAGGTGTTGTAACATCAAAATGCGAATAGTTAATTTGTTTAGGCGCTGGTAGATAAATTTGCCATATTGCCTGTTTAGATAACCAGTTTGCCGCTGTAGTTTTTTTCACCTTTGATGCACTAGCTAGTTTATTGATTGCTGCGTAACCTCTCCAGTATCCTCTCGGAGAATAATAAATAGATTCCATATTAAAATGCTAGCATTTTCAATTACCAGCACCTAACATCAATTTACCCTTCATAGCAGATTTTACCAACCAAGAAGCCAACTTTTCTTTGAAGGATTTATCAGGAATAGCATTTAACGCATGAATTAATTTTACATCTGCGAGATGTCTGTGTTGAAGATTGCTGCTTTTATAAGCGACATCATGAGTATGACACGCCTTATCAATAGCGTTTATTGGATATTCGCCGGGTCGGGGCTGATTTTGATCATCAAGTCTGATATCTAATCGTGTTCCCGGTCCACAGTAGCTATATCCTGGAAGGTGCTTTTCTCCTGGATACTTTGCCCACGGTGTTCCTGGGAGTTTTGTCAATTTGGCTGCAATATCACCTCCTCGTTTTTTTTTAAAGGTTTCGTGGAAGTAAATCTAAATTTTTTCGTACTACATTGTACGCATTTACCAGAAACCGCTGATCGATTATTTTTCGTTGTAATCGTCGTCAAGTCATTTGTGCCAGTACGCGTCCTACACTTCACACAATATAGATCCATAATTTATATATAACAGTTATGAATGTAATTGATTATTCAGCTACTCGACAACGAAACACTATTAAACATCATGCAATGTTACCAAATTCTATTCGCGCGATTATCATCGGACCATCTGGAAGTGGTAAAACACAATTGCTACTTAATTTGATAACGAGATGGATGAAGTGGGATAAATTGTACATGATTGCTCCGAGTGTAGACGATCAACGATGTTATGAAGTATTAAAGGATTTTAACGAAGCCGCGCAAGAAATTAACGGTGATGGTGTTATTGAGTTTATAACCGATATCGAAGAGGCACCGAATATTGATGATATTGATGGAAGTATTAACAATTTAGTCGTATATGATGATATCATGTTAGATAATCAAAAGAATCCTGCTAGAATATTTTCCCAGGGGCGTCACAAAAACACCGATGTGATATATATCACTCAACGTTACACTCAAATACCAAAAGTGATCAGAGATAACTGCAATATGCTGTGTGTATTTAACGGAGTTGATACTCATACTCTTAGAAATATTTGGCAAACTTGGTGCGGTGGTGATATGGATCATAATCGATTTAGAAATTTCTTTAGCCACGCTCAGACAATCCCACACGGATTTGTGACGATAAATTTATCAGACCCTCGGACAAGATATCGTGTCGGACTTGATCAAATATTTAGTTAGTGAAATCCTTCGGATTTCCAATCGAAGATTTTCATAGCAGCCGAGGAGGTGAACGTCAACTAAATGGCGTCTTTTTTTTTTTACCCTTGAGGAAGGCTCCGTTTGACAAACAGAGCTCTAAAATTATTAAGTCTCAGTTTGGCAAATGGAGACTTAGAATATTTTGCTTAAAATATACCCCAATTAGAGAAAGTCTGTTTTTCCTCTCTGCTGCTGCTCCGTTGTATACCATCGTAGAACGAATACGAAAAGAATTGGGGTACGAATACGAATTGAAAAAGGAGGTTAATTCTAAAGTTAGAAACCTACGGGCGTTAATTCAAGAAAATGAACAATTTTGATTGACCAACCATTTATCATTATTTGATTGTGACCGTCCCTCATAGAGATTTTAATTTTTTTTAGCATTTTTTGATTGATAATGTCAAAAACAGTGAATAAAAAATTGATGGCTGGTTCGGATTGATCAAAAATAGAATGAAGGAAGTGTGATATTAATTATTTTTATAGCAGTTTCCACACTTCCTTCATCATTGATAGGATGAAATAACGCTTCTATGATCGTGTTAAAAATCATCCGACATGTCAAATGTTTTCGTCTGTTAGGTCAGGTTCGGGAAAATTGTTTTGCAATTGAAAAATTGTTTCTGATTTTAAATAATGGTCAATGAAGCATTAACAACCCGATTGACTCGTGAACGACTGGATGCAATTAAGAGATTTGTAGCAATTCGTGACTCTGTACGGAATAAACTACAACAACGACAGAGTCTTCAGACTGATTTTGCTGCGGGATCTGAAGAATTGTTTAAACCAGTAACCACAGCAACGAAGGAGATAGAGCGTGCTATACTGGGAGATGATCCTGACGGTAAAAGAAAAGAAGAGGGTCTTATTCCTGCGTTAGAAAAAATAGCAAAAAGAACTAAACAAACAAAAAAATCCTTGCAATCACTTCCTCAGGATATATCAACCGCTTCAGAACGAAAATTTAAAGGATTTCAGGAAGAACTAGTTAGTGGACTACCTAAATCAATTATATTTACCGAGAGCGCTAAACAACAAATTCTCAACGAGGATATAGACAATTTAGGTGAATTCGCTGCTAACAGCTATGATTCACAAGAGAAGTTTTTTCACGGACAATTATTCGGATTATAGAATGTCACATAATGAATGGGCTGATATAGTGTATGAAATAAATACTGGGAGTTTAGATAGAAGGATGAAGGAATACAGAGACTTCAAGAGAAAATTTCAACTCCAAATAAGACGGCCATACGATGAGAAGAAATTTTTGGGGAGTGGTCTAGTTGGAAACGCTAGCGTTTCATGTCCTGGTAGTGTTCTCAGTGATATATCACGATTAGAGGTTCTTGTAGGAGGGTTCCGAGCCGGAAATAACTCACCGGAAATAATTAATGAAGCAGCTGATATCTGTAGACGATTATTTCAGGGTGGTATCATGGATATCAGCACATATCGAGATTTCATTGGCAAGTTAGTGGAAAGTGGGTATCATAGTGACTGAATTGAAAAGTCAATTGAAAAATTGTTTCTGATTTCAAATAATGATCATACACTACAATCATGATAAACCAACCCCCGTCTACGTAGTTAATTCACGGTTTCCAGTTTATAGAGCATTCTACGGAGATGGTTTAGGCAATACCATTTTAGGGTTATTTGCGAGAATGGCTCCAAAAGTGATGCCGTTGGCTAAACAATTAGGAATGAAAGCAATTGATGTTATTCGTGATAAGGGTATTGGTGCTGTTGGAGATCTTGCTGGAAAAGCGTTTTCAACTGCGAAGAATAAAATAACATCATTAGTGAGACGAAAAAAGAAACCGGTACCATTGCCATCTACAGCGAAAATGCCTGCAAGTGTTAGTAGAATTATAAATAACGCAGTAGACGAAAAATTAGCGTCGATGGCTTTAACCCTCGACCAAAGCAATATTGCAAATATGATAGCAGGAAGTGGCTTTAAAAAACTACGACGATGAAAATGGAAAATCGCGATTTAGACTCTGATAAATAGAATAAAATGTTCAAAAAGTCACCTGATCCAGCGTTTGATATAGATGCCCCAGTTCGCAAGGATGATTCTGTACGCGATTATCAATATTACGCCTATCATGCCATAGACTCAAATAGTCGAGCAAGAATTGATCTTCAAGTCCATGATACCAGTAAATACGTTTTACCCTGTGAAGCGTTTATCGAAATCGAAGGAGAACTTGTAACAGCTGATGATACTCCTGCTGTACCAGCACCGTATCCAGATGGTACTCAAGTCGGTTTTGTCAATAATGGTATTATGGCGTTATTTGAGAGTGCTAGATATCTCATTGATGGAAAAGAAATTGAGTCGATAGATCGCGATGTTGATGTGGCTACAACAATAATCGGGTTAGCGAGATATTCTGATGATTATACAAGATCAGCAGGACCCTCTATGATGTTTGCAAAAGATGGTAAGAATACCGCTGGAGGAAATCCATTTGTTGTAAGACGACCAAAAAAACGTGATAATAGTGATGCTGATGTCGAGAATATGATTATAAACAACGATGCTAATTTCAATCTAGGAGCTGCAACACGAAACTCAATGTTGCAAGGAGCGCGTAAATCATTTTCATGCGCGATTCCACTGCATCACATATTTGAATTCTGTAGAAACGTCAGAAAAGTTATCTACGGGGCGAAGCATACAGTATCGCTTGTACGAAAAAGTGAGAACGACGCAATCTGGAGGATTCCAGCAGATGCTGCAAATCCCAATGCTGATGCTGGTAAAGTCAATTTAACAAAAATATCATTGTGGATGCCAGTGTTGACTCCAGCAATCACCGCAGAAGAACGATTACTATCATTTATGGACCAAGGAGGAAAATCATTACTAAGTTGGCTAACCGTGAGTACAGATGTTAAACAATCAAATATCAACGGGTTATTCACTTGGAACCTAGCATCAAAACAAGGCGTTTCTGCGCCACGTCATATATTTATTGCGTTACAAGATAACGCACGAGTTGGCGATCAACTCTCCAGCCATATGATATTTAATCAATTAGGTGTGAAAGACGTCTCACTGAGAATAAACGGCCAGCAGGAACCATCCGAGGATATACAACTTAATTACACCGAAAATCATATTGCACGAGTTTATCATCGTCTGTTGTCATTTATGGCACGCGACCAAAATGTCGATACTGGTTTGCAAATATCACAATATGATTTTAAAAATCTGTATCCGATCTATTACTTCTCACTGGAACATCTCGATTTGATGAGACAATCTGTTGTTGATATACATTTTAGAGCTAATGTGACTCGTGGTGCTATTGCTGATTATAGAGCGGTTGCTGTCATTCTCAGTGACAAATCAATGCTACTTGAAGGTGTTGGTGGAAGAATGAGAGTGGTAGATGCACCAGTGGAAAACATGTAAACGATTTAGAATCAATCAATTATGTATAATGTCATATAGTGTTATTAGTGTTGCGTTAACTCCCGGTCAATTAAAAAAATTGCAATCGGAATCAGCTAAAAAATGTGGAACCACAATCACGTTGAAACCCAACCAAATGACTGGTGGTGCAAATAAACTATCGCTGACAACTCGTCAGGTGAAACATTTCAATGATGCACTTGCAGCCAAAAAAGGTGTTCAGATTACTCTCTCTGCGGCTGCTATCAAAAATATGATAAAAACAGGCGGTATATTTCCGTTGTTAGCTGCGATTCCAGCATTGATTGCAGCAGCAGCCCCAGCGGTGGCTAAAGCGGCTGCGTTAGGAGCCGTTGGTACTGCAGCAGGAATGGCACTAAAGAAAGCAACTGGGAAAGGATATAAAAAAAAGGGAAAGGGTCTAAGACTACCAGGAACCCCGTATTCGTGGTACAGCAGAAAGGGTTTAAGACTACCAGGAACCCCGTATTCGTGGTACAGCGGAAAGGGTCTAAGACTACCAGGAACGATTTATTAATTCAGAAATCTTCGATGGTTCCCATGTCCAATTTTGATTTACTCGATGCTGCTAAAAAACTAGCGATTAAAAACTTCAGAGGTGTCTTTATGAAAGATCAATTACCACATCAACCAAACAGCGTTGAAACCGGAATCATTAATTTAGATAACAGCACTGGACCCGGAACTCACTGGGTTGCATACGCTACTGATCCACGTGGGATTGTCTATTTTGATTCATATGGATTAGCCCCACCAAAAGAGTTTATGCGGTATATAAAAACCCTTCCAATGAAGACTTGGTATTCTACGCTACCAACACAAACGATGATTGACCCACCAATATGCGGCAGCGAAGTAATAAATGTCCTTGACGCTATGTCTAACTCCTTGAGTAACCCAAGCGGAAAACCACCACATGTTGTCGTTAATGAATACACTAGTAATCGCTGGAAATCGAAACGATTTTAGAGAGAGAAAGAGTTTTACAATAACATGATTGATATTTGGGGGAGATCTTTGAAACCCAAACCCGATGGCACTGCACCACCTGATTCTGTCAAGGATGTAAAAAAACTAATCAAAGATGAAATAGCTGAGACGTTGAACTTAACAAATGTTGATCCTAATGAAATAGTTGTATTTCAAGACAAACAGGGTAAATTGAAATCCAGTGATGTGTCATTGGATGATATTTTAGTTAAACAACGAAACGCAATCGAGAATACTAGCGCGTTATTTTCGGATCAGGGTAAATTGAAAACCAGTAATATTTCTCTGGATGATATTTTGGTTAAACAACAAAACGCAATCGAAAATACTATCGCGTTATTTTCCGATCAGGGTAAATTGAAAACTAGTGATGTCTCTCTGGATGATATTTTAGTTAAACAACGAAACGCAATCGAGAATACTATCGCGCTATTTTCCGATCAGGGTAAACTCAAACCGGGTGTACTCGTTTCGACGATTACAGATCGATTAAAAACTCTCAACGATGAGTTAAACAATTCTGTGTTTGTACTAACAACACTTGAATCTAGAATTGAAGAAAACGGAAAACAGTTTACATCATTTCGTAGAAATATCATTGATAAATTTATTGGAACCCCGTTAGATAAAATTGAAATAAAACTCCCGGATATTAAAAAATCCATCGATGAGACGAAAAACTTCATCGAAGCCATCAAAGGTGATTTTTCGAGGATGATAACAATCATTAAAAAAACAAAAATTCCTCATGAGAAAACCAATAACGTAGTATATACAATCCAACACGGATCATTTGCGTGGACACCTACAAACAATAAATTAGATATAACTGCAACCGTTAAGGGTATTTATCGATTAACACTAGTAACACCATTAACTCAATTTAATATATCATCGTCGAGTTCATCCGGGGTTAATAATACGATTTCAACGATCATCGACAAGGATACAACTGAAAAGTTCACTATAACAGCTACTGATAAAAATTTGATTGGGATTCCAGCAACCTGGTATGTGGAATTCGTAGCGGATTTAAGTAAATAAATTGAAAGGAAAATCGTTCGGATTTCACAATTGAAAACGCTAGTATTTTTAAAATAACAATGATTTCATCAACTCAATGTCGCTATGATCAGGTCAGAGAATTTCAGAATAGACTCAAAACCCTCACTGAGGAGTATCAAATAAAAATAAAAAAATACCGACGAAGAATCACCGCAATCGATGTTATTGTGTACTCTTTGTCAAGCGTTCTCGCTGGCGCCGGAATAATACTTGCATCGGTTACAATGATTGCCCCGGTCGTAGTTCCAATTTGCATTTCTGCGGTGGCTACAATCGGGGGTATATCAACCGGGATAGCAAAAAAGATATCATTATGCAGCCAGAGTAAACTGCAGAATTACTTACTTCAATTTCATATTGCATCAACCGCATATTCGCAGTTATCCCTGATGATATCGTCGTCACTCGATAATACAATTATATCAGATAGTGAATTCTCAGCGATGGTCAGTATTTTTGATTCCGCGATATCGAAATTAGAGCGACAACATGAGTATAATAACAATGACAACACCGATGGAATCAGAAAACACGAACCCAAAAAACAAAATGATCTCAATAATATCAACATTACCAGATTGTGAGTTCTCAGTGATGGTCAGTATTTATGATTCCTCGATACCAAAATTAGAGCGACAACAACAGTATAGCAACGATGACAACACCGATGGAATTACTTCAACAAATAGTGGAGAACACGAACCCAGTACAAACAAGTATGATATCAATAACATCAACGGAACCCGAGTTTAGGGTGAATTTCCCTAGCCCAGTCCCCGTGAAGGAGATAGCGCTAGCAAAATTACGAGTATACCACAGTTGGCCTAATATCAGATCAAAATCATTTGGTGGTCAACAACCGAATAATTCACTGGTGTTCTCGTATAAGAATAAGGACGACGGTACCCCAGACTGGAACGTCGTTTCGATACCAACAGGGTCATACCAAATCGAACAAATCAATAATGAATTCGCGCGTAGAATAAAATCGATTACTGGAGTAGAGTCAAAAATCGCTATAACAGTTCATGAGCCGACACTATCATCCGCAATTGAGATAAACACAGAAGGATACGTCGTAGATATCTATCAAAGTTCTATTAGAACCGTACTAGGATGGCCTGAATTACCACCAGGGGAAAAAACTGTTGATTTACCAGAACCACAAAAAACTGATTATATCACCGACAGAATAAAACCTGATAATCCAATAAAGAGTTATAGAGATTATGATAAATTGTATTTTTTTATTGAATTGGTAGATCCTCCCACTAAGAAGATCTACCACATTCTTCAACCGGATGACCCCACTGTAAATTTTGGAGCGATGAATAGCGATATTTCGTTGTTGTTTATATCCCTTAGATCCGGCACACTCACCCAAGATGAATTTATCAGCGTTGTAGAAACATGTAACAAAATCATCAATGACATGGAAACATTTAATGCGCAAATCATTCAAGAGGTATTAGGTGAAAGTAATCCTAAAACAAGAGATATTTTTGCAACAGACTATAAAATCTCCGTGAAGGATATTCCGACATTCAAACTACCAGGATATAATATCCTAGAACTACAAAAATCTCTCAGTGATGCCATCGATGTTGGTTTTAAAATAATTCATGATGCATGGAAAAAAAAAAACATCACCGGAAATAAAAATCCTCAAACACAATAATGACCCAGACGGTGGCGGCAGGCATATCGCTCCGTTCAACGTGAATATATCCTCAGTGATTGCGCTCAATTTAACATGTGATGTAATTGAAGGAAGCTATCAGATTAATCTAGAGCAATCAAATCAAGCTCAGCAGGGATATATTCTTTATTCGTTTGCACCAACAGCTCCTCCAGGATTCCTAATTATTGAAAACCCAATTAATCCTGTCTACATGCGATGCCATAATAATTCATTAACCAGAATTAATTTCAAACTCACCGACCAGTCAAATAATCTGATTGATTTACAAGAAGAGGTGTTAGCGATTAGTCTGTTTGTGAAATCATAAATGATTTTCGTCCTAAGGACTTGATCTAATATTCGGTTAAAATCGTAAAAGAATTATTAACCCAGAACTAAAAACTTTAGCAGCAGAGAGGGTGGATGACCACATCGTTGCGAGCAAAATTGATTAAAAAATCGTAAAATCTCCGTTTTTGCAAAAATGGAGACTTTTTTTTGGTTAAATGAGATTTGTTGGAAACCTGATATTTTGTTCGAAAACGTTATCTATAGGCCATATTTTGTTCGAAAACATGATCTGGAAGCCTTATTTTTGCTTGAAATCGTGGTCTGTTCACCCTCTCTGCTGCTCGGAGAATGAAATTTGCAATATAAACCTTTGGGTAGATACAAACAGGCACCTCATTTCATTTCAATTTGGCCACCCCCCACCCCCCATCCCCACCATCCGACGTTTTGATGAAAACCAGTTAATGCTTATCAATAGTCGATTGCATTTCCCGGGAATATATATATACAAATCAGGGTTACTCGGACCTTCTGAGAATCGCGGAGGTTTGCCTGCAGTTGTTTTAGGATGGCAAAATGTGGCAATGGGACCGCGAGGCTCAGAAAAAATATGGTTTGGACCGCGGTCCAAAAAAGGCGAGAACCACTTGTTGATTTCCAAATCAATACACACTCAAAACGCTTTATCCAGGTATGTTTCTTGTTATTTTGATACATCTAATTACGAATGATGTATTCAATTCATCTTTCTCCCTCGAATGTTGTGATTAGCTTTTAAAAACTCAAGACCAAATAATTTATGTCCTTTAGCCTGAGTAAGAAAGGGTGGTAACCATATTATGTAAGAAAGAGCTGTAACCATATTGTGTAAGAAAGGGCGGTAACCATATTATGTAAGAAAGGGCGGTAACCATATTATGTAAGAAAGGGCGGTAACCATATTATGTATATACTGTTGTGTACCAGTATAGATAGTTTTGCCGACTACAGTAATTTTATAAGCAAAATATTTGTAAATTTAGAAAACGGGCATGTGCATTATATATTATTTACATAAATAATTATAATCACATGGTTGACGAAGTTTAATAGAACGACTATCCGTGTCTTATCGTTCCTGACACAATTCAACAAAATCTAATTTCTTCGACTAAGATATGGGACCATATACTAGAAACAAAATACAGACTACATCATCACCGTAAAAGTCAACTCAAATACTGCGGTACGCTTGGCTATATTAAAAGAATTATTTGCTTTTTCAAGTTTAAAAATTAGCACATTCTTTACAGAAAACAAAATGTTTTGTTGGTACTAAAAAAGTTTTATATAGCTGAACCTTCGAAATAAAAGTCTAGCTGGTAGAGTGATAATATTATTATTAGAAATGAACTTCAGTTTCCATGCTATAATTTCATTAAATGTACCTTTTGTATTTTGATGTGGCAAGTGATATCGAATTAAATGGCTGTTATCAACAACTTACAAATCATTAAATTGCGACCTGGTTTTTGATGCCGGAGATCTGTGATTTTCAAGTCTCGAGCAGTTTTTTTGTGTATTTATATAAAAGTAGTCCATAGTTTTTTTTGTGTATTCATATAAAAGTAGCCCATGACTTACTTTCATAGCATAGTTTCTTAACCAGGCAAACGATTGTGAATAATTTCTATAGTCGTTGCATTTAAGTTTTCTGCTGCGGTCCTCAGCTTTAAAAAATATTTGTCAAAAATGCTGGACAGCACTGCCGTAAAACATATAAGCCCCGCTCTTACATGTACCAACATTATGGATTACTTCAAAGTATGCAATAAAGTTGCGGGGGGGGGGGAGGCAAGGTCTGGACATGACGTCTCGCTTGCCAAAGGAAAGCTAAGCGTCTCTCATAGACTTTCTTTTTCAGGTTTAGTGATTCCCGCAGGACCACTGTCTCGCTCTGCTGGACAGGAGGTTACATGCATATGGCCTCTCTTACAGTATTGTGTTGACAGCAGCACCTTCACGCGGGGACCCTTGTTTTCACAGAGCCTGCTGTGTGGCGCGACCGAGTGCTCGGCGGTATAACTGGAAGGCAGACTGGGCTCATTAGCCTTGGCAGGCAGCCAGTCTAAGAATAAGAAAACTTTGACTCCAAACCCAAGCAGATGAAGCTTGTTAGCCTTTTGATGGCAATTCGTATAGGAAAAGGCAACTCTGATTCAATCCCTACAAAGTCCCTTCCATTTGATGATGGCTCCACTGCCTTGTAGATATCTTCGAGAGAAGAAAAGGCTACGGTCGTAAACCCAGACAGGAAATCCGGAGTGGAGCAGCCAAGGCGGCTGAGCGTCGACTACGACTTCCTTCCAACAGCTCTTATATCCAAACTGGTGTCAAATGTCATGCTCAGCATTCCTTTGAACCCCCACTCCCCTCCAACAAGGACCAGAGGGGGATCCTGACGTTTCCCAGGATTTCCATATTCCACGCCAAAGCTTGCGACCTGGAGAGGTCACTCCAGTCTCGTTACTGAGTGAGGAAACAACACTGAAGCCGACAGTCTACGGGTTATAAGTCCAACCCGATTGGCGTAGAGACGGGGCGCCACTGGTCATCTTTGATGGAGGGAGTGATCATCGTTTCCCACTGGCCAACTACCTTCCGTCTCAAGACGGGCAGCTTCTGGCCGATACGGTATCGACCCGCCATCGTCTGCCTGTTCCAGAGGTTGTCTGGAGCTCAGTGTTGCTCAACATGACAAGCAGACGGAACTTACACACCAGACAAAATAAACAAGAAGCCAAAAATGAAGACTCTAGTTCTTTGATTCGCACTGGTACATCACAAACACTTTCTTCAAGTGTAAGCCACAACAAAAGTTTCATGGAAACACCCCAGGTCCGATCGCTGACACCAACTTGACTTGGTCATCACCAGGTGTTCTGCCCTTAATATAGTCCACTCCAACAGAACCTACCACAGTGCAGACTGCGATTCCAACCATGCCCTCGTGAGCGGCAGGGTGCGATTACAGCCACACACACTACACCTCTCAAAACCAAAAGGAAGATCTCGCATAAACACTGCACATATGTCGGTAAACTTCAAGGTGGAGGAATATGTGTCTGCCCTTGAAAAGGCTCCCCAGGACCTGCCATAGCACGATGCCACAGCCGAGTGGAACGCCATCTACATAACAGCCATGTGCACGTTTGAACCACGACCTATTTAGGACTGGTTCAACGCACATCTATCAAGGATGGAACCACTAATCGAGGACAAGTGAAAAGCCTTTATAGCCGACAACAAATGCACTAATAAACGTACGCTTCGTGCCCGAAGCAACACCCAATGCATCGCTAGACAGTACGCGAAGGAGTACTCGCAACTGTGTGAAGGAATTAAGCGTAGTGCCGAGTCCGGAAACATCCAAGGTACGTACAGTGGCATCAAGAAGGATATATGCCCTACAATGAAAGTATTCGCTCCCCTGAAATCACTGATGGGAGTGAAGATCACAGACAATGGGCAACATTGGCCAGATGGGTGGATCACTACTCTGAGCTATACTCTCGCGAATTCCTTTAGCATTTCTATTTTGTTCAAAATCCATCTAAACATCGTCATCCAGGTTCATGAAAAATTCTAACACCGAACAAGTCGGTCAAAACACCGGTGCTTGTAAAATCTGAATACGCATAGTGTTTCTATCCATCTATCTATCTATCTATCTATCTATCTATCTATCTATCTATCTATCTATCTATCTATCTATCTGTCTGCCTGTCTGTCTGTCTCTCTGTCTGTCCGTCCGTCCGTACGTCTGTCTGTCTGTCTGTGGAGCACACACACAAATATATATATATATATATATATATATATATATATATATATATATATATATATATATATATATATATATGTATATATATATATATATATATATATATATATATATATATATATATATATATATATATATATATATATATATATATATACTGATGTTATTTGTTGATTGATTCGCATTTTAGTTAAATTTAATTTAACAACAATATCGTCACTGTTTATAATATAATAAGTGTACTTTAGGAGGATTTCAAAATTTAGCCATAATCTAATATTTTTTGTGCAATAAAATATTTCTTTAAGGTAAACTGCATTTCGTAACCAACTCCATATTTTGGGGACATCAGCTTGCGACATGGTTTACCTAGATGATCTATGAAATGCCGTTGTGTATATTACACTGTTTTCTTTACGCCAAGGTAACCAAGCCGTTCTGTTTATCTAAAAAAAAAGAAAATCTATATGGCCGGATATACTGTGTAGAGAGTCAGGATACATCTTTTCAAATTATTAAGTGCACATACACATTGAACGTATGTTTTTATCCCACCGGTTTAAAGATTAATTAAGTCTTTAATTGTAACCAGCTATTGATCAGTTTTCTGTACCTTTCATGTTCGCTATCAGTGATATTGATTGGATTATGTGCGAAACTAGAAATCGATTACAAATTGTCCCAAATGCTGCCTGCGTGACATATATTATACAGCTTTATTGTTGAGGTGTTAACGTTGAAACCAAGTAGCAAACGTTCAGAATAATATATATATATATATATATATATATATATATATATATATATATATATATATATATATATATATATATATATATATATATACACATTTATTCCACATTTATTTATAGACCGTGAACATATGATTTGAATTTGTAATCAGTTAATAAATACATCTCTTACGAGCAATAAATGTTTTCAAAATATAGTTCTTAGTGGCTGCACGCAAAAACGTAGTCCTAAGATTCTTAACTACGATACTTAAAAAATATATTTTATTTAAATAAACAGTGAAAATTCATATTTCACATTAAAGGCTAGAAAAGATAGAAAAATATATCATCTTCTAGAGTCTTTATTCGTATCTGGGCGTGGCAAATAAAACATATATACACCGGTTTAAAATGTGTGACATATGAACAGTATCGGTTCATGCGTTTGTTCGATATAGAAATTATTGAATACCGTCTAGCAGCTGAATATTTTTGTACTACAATAACGTCGTCAATCCCAGCCTAATATACCGTAAATATATTTTCCTAGGTTTTCGTCATAGTATGCCACATGCATCACGTGCAAAGAATAATGTGCGTAACTGTCAGACGGGGCTCAAGAGGAGACAGGAACATGAAGCAAGCTGAAAAGAGATACAAAACAAAGGATAAAAAAAAAAACTTGCTTTGAAGTTACACCATTGTCTTCTTTTGACGGACGGATGCCAAAGATAAGACGGAAAAGACAACCATGATCTCAATAACCTCAACGGATCCTGAATTCAGTGTCAATTTTCCCACTGCGACTCCGGTTAAAGAGATAGCACTGGCAAAATTACGAGTATATCACAGTAGGCCTAATATTAGCTCAGTACCATTCGGTGGTCAACAACCAAATAATTCCCTGGTGTTTGCGAGTAAGAATAAAACCGACGGTACTCCAGACTGGATTGTTGTTTCCTTACCATCTGGGTCCTACCAAATAGAACAAATCAATAACGAATTTCAGCCTAGAATAAAATCCATAACAGGAAGAGAATCAAAAATCGCTATAACAGTTTATGAATTAACACTATCATCCGCAATTGAAATAAACTCACCCGGATATGCCGTAGACATATATCAGAGTTCTATAAGAACCGTGCTAGGATGGTCTGAAATACCATCTCAAATATCCTTACAAATACCACCGGAACCACAAAAATCTGACTATGTTTCAACGAAGGAAGATTGTCATGGTCATCGTGGATATCATGGTACTGCATATGTAGATGAATTAGGATATTGGACAATACTTACTGACTTTACTCGTGGTTTTTTTTGAGTTAGAAAGACCCAGGGACGATAAGTATTATGTAATAAAGGAAAGAAATAATGCGAAACAGTTCACAGATATGAATTTCAATTTTGAAAAATTTAAAAATAAATTTATAGCAGAAATTTTTAAAATCCCACCCGAACGAGATGAAGCCATCAAGTACATAGAAGTTTGTAACAAAATTATCGCCGACATGGAGGAACATAAAATGCGAATTGTTAAATTGATATTAGCTAATAATTCTAAAACGAGAATAGAATTTGCAAAACAAAAATAATATACACGAAGAAGATATCCCCGATTTTAAGTTGCCAGGATATAACCTCCCAGAACTAAACATATCTCTCAATGATACCATAGATGATGGTTTCAAAAATATTCACGACGCATGGAAAAAAATATCACAACAACAAACAACTATCCTCAAACATAATAATGACCCAGACGGCGGTGGTAAGCATATTGCTACTCAAAATCTGAATATATCCTCGGTGATTGGAATAAATTTAGTATTTGATGTTATCGATGGAAGTTACCAAATAAATCTCGAACAGTCAAATCAAGCACAACAGGGATTTATTTTATATTCATTTGCACCAACGGCTCCACCCGGATATTTAATAATTGAAGATCCAACTAATCCGGTCTATATGCGATGTCATAATGATTCTTTAAGGAGAATTAATTTAAAACTCACTGACCAGTCCAATAATCTGATTAACTTACGAGGAGAGTTTTTACACATTAGCCTGTTTGTGAAATCATAAAGGATTTTCAAATTTGTCTCCGCAGTACCATCGACGCCGGGTCTGTCTTGAGACTTTGTCTCCGTATCGTAAGAAACCGAAACCATTCATCGTTTTTTTTTCGGTTTGTCTGAAATATTTTCGGCTTGCTTGAAATAGCTTCGGTTTGTCTGAAATAGTTTAGGTCTGTTCACCCTCTTTGCTGCTATAAGAGTTCCAATGTTCCTAATATATTTTCGCGTTCTCCTGGATTCTTATTGCAGTTTTTGCATCGAACAAAAATATTATACACACTTCGCACAAGTAAGGCAAAATATAGTGACGCTTCTGGTACAAGTTTAGAATAAAAAGACAAAATGTACTTGTTTCTTTTTTATTTGTGTTAGTTTTACATTGATACTCCATGGAGGTCATTGCTATTGATATATTTAATTGATATTCGAGCCACGATTTTGTCATAGAAACTGGATGTTATTTCTTGGAAAACGTTTACCTTTTGCATTGTTGGTTCGAGGACGATTTCCGCAAGTTGAATACAATCTCAATATCTTAAAATGCACTAACCGAACCACAACAAATGAGTCGAAATTGGATGTAGCGCAATTGGCAACATCTTCGTGTAGTTGTGTTGTGGGGTTTTGTTTTGGTCTGGTTGTTGGTTTGATCATTTTTTGTAATGGACTGTTTGCGTATTGCCTCAATGCCCGTGAACTCATGTATGACAATCGAGGTAAAAGTAAATCATGGGGTCATGATGTCATGGGCCCATGGGTTATAGAAGGGGTTCGTTTATCTCAGCTCTCTAAGTCTAAAACGTTTATGTAAGAAAACTGACATTAACATACAATTTTGTTATACATTCGTGAAGAACGGATATGTATGAAAAAGAGGAAAAATTGCTGTCAACATAATATCAATGTCTAGATGATTTATACCGGCAATTTAGTAATACCATCATATGTAACACACACACACAGACACACACACACACACACACACACACACACACACACACACACAGAGTATATGGATCTATATTCTCGTGGGTTGGTGATTCTTTCCGGGGTTTTCCCGGGTTCTTCCTTCCCCAATAATACTGGCCACCGTGTATAGCTCATCGTCTGCTGAAAAATGGTGTTAAACACTAATACTGCTCCTACTACATTTTACAACGTATTCCTAATTTATAAAAAAATTCACTCCTAATTTTTGTATCGGATACCTTACTCAAGTCAACGAAAGCGCGGTTTGCTGTTTTGACCTCACTCCATACTTATTGACCAATGGAATATAATATAAATTAGCATCAACCGCTGAGCGATTCCTTTTTATAAACCATTCTGCGCTTCTGGCATTGCTTTGTACTTATCATCCTAGTCACGGAATTATATAAATCATTTTATTTATTAAATACGGGTATGGGAGTACGAACCCAAGTTCAAGCCTGTGGGGTCTAAAATGCACCCGGAGCTCTAAGAGAATAATCGTCGAGGACTATGTCCACGGATAATCCTATTATGATTAACTTTATTTAGCGGTTAAGAGCATATGTTCCTCCCAACCATAAATCCCACCGATATGTTAGTCAATGATATTATGTTCCAGTTTCTCGAATGAATCCCCAGTGAATCTTCTTTTGAGGAATTTGTGATCTCCACCGGAGCATGTACAGAATGGAAACCAGCTTTGTGATGGGGAGAAATGAAAAATGTCAACAAATACTTTAGTGATGCAAGAATTATTATATGTCTATAGCAGACAATGTCGGGTTTTGCGGACGGACTGGACACGTAAGCAATGTGCAATTAGGACTGATTCATGAATTAGGACTGATTCATGAATTAGGACTGATTCAATAATTAGGGGTATAAACCGAAAAACAAACAACTTAACCAGACAGAAAAAGTCGACATAAATAATGACTCTTGAATAGAATACTGACTCAAGACACGGAATATTCTGGAGCAACACAAACGTAAATAGACAAGACATTCTAAAATAACTAAATTAGAAAAAGAATAATATTGTACTTCGTCTGAAGTATAGCCTGTTTAGCTCTGACTCTGTCACCCCCAGAAAACTCAAAATAAAGGTGGAGATTCTTGGAACCTATTGGATGACAATATTGATGGATTACTTTAAAAGCCGCCATATGATTAACTTATTCAAAACACAGGAATTGTATTATAGAAATCGATTAAATCAACTTATTTCAACTCGATATAATTACTTTCAATTTGCCGAAGCAAGACTTAGTATTTATTATTACTGTTTTCATTATATTTTGATAGCGAATTTTAATATCTGAATAAATATTACAATCTTAGAAGGGAATACGTCTGTATTCCGGATTTTTGGCTTTTATCATGCAAGTACGAAATACGAATTGACAATATAAAACAACATAACAACAATCACAATATGTTAAGGCAAGGCATATAGAACAACTATAATACCAGTAATAAGATGTACTGCATGCACTCACCAAAGAAACTTAAGCACTTCAACGCTTTATTTGTTTTCCAACACTAAATATTCTTATTTCGGGTTTAAATACTAATTCAAAACAAATGTGGCTGTAGCTGAGTGTGCTGGTGACGCGAGAGTGTAACTCCATACATGTAATCTTTTAGCCGCGGACTAATTTTGGGGGTTTGCAATACCCAGCATCTTTATGTGACTGTAGAGAAGTTTATATATCTGTTCCTGTTATTTACATAATTTCACTATTTTGAGTGAATGCTTTTAACCAAAAGTAAACTACCCCTTTTTGCTACTGGAGTAAACCACAACATTCTTTTGCGTTGTGAAATCAATGTGAATCATTCACCCCTTGTCCTTGTTCTGTATAATGTCATTTATTTGTATTTTCATTATTAAGTCCGTGCGTTTTATGTTAATTGATCCAATATTTGGATCATAGAGACACACACACACATATTAATCATGATTAACTGCTCATTCAAGTCATTCATCATTAAACATTGTATTTATATCACCATCAAAAGTTCTGTTGTAAATAAGAAATCCCACCAGAGTATCTTGCTACAATGCTGTGTAACTAATCTTTCACTGAATATCCTCGCGAACATCTTGTGAAGAAAATTCCCTTCGGCTAATCCTGTTTAACTAGTTAAATCCTCGGGATTTCCTTTTGATGCAAAGGTATAATGCTGTCACAAATATTACGTTAAAAATCGTCGCCAAAAATGATATAATTATATGAGAAAAGTGCTAAATGTATTTATTTAAAAATTATATGATGATTTCTTATTTTCAGTATTGAACGTATTTGTCACGTATTCCAGTATTATAAGAGAAATGTCATTTAGTGGGACGTAAACAAGTAAGAATGGTTTTTTGGAGATAGAATCCTCGGTGGGGACTCAAAGGTCAATGTCTTGGAATCAAATTGGTGACCCCAAGTGGCCGAGTGGTCTAAAGCGCTGTCCGTTGCGAATCAGTGCCATCTCACCTCTATCTACGTGGGATCGAGTCTCAAATTCGGCCAATGTGGGTATGTGAGAAAGCTAGCCAGTAACTTCTCGTGGGTCGGTGAATCTTTCCGGGGTTTCCTGGGTTCTTCCTCCACCATTGATACTGGCCGCCATTTATAACCAATCTTGTGCTAAAGAATGGCGTTAAACCCTAAAAAACAAAACAACAAAACAATCCATGAAATTGTGTAAACAATTTACTATTATTAATGAACAAGTTCATTGGCGTTTATTTTCACCCCCCCCCTCGTAATAATAACAGAGTCTAGTACCCAACACAGTATTACTTCATTTATATCAACAACGTCGTTGTCGACCACGTCTCCAAAACCAGTAACAAGACTGATATTTATGCTAGCCAACGATATTTTAAAATACCATAAAAAATGTTCATCAGATAAAATAACTATTTTTATCGACCAATCGATTTCAAAACTATCCTACATTTCACAGGTTTAATTAGTTACGTTGCTTCTAATTGTCTACACTTCAAAGTGGAATTCTATTTCTTCATAAGTTTCTTGTGTGCTTTTTAAACACGAAAGTTCGTTTCCGTAATCTTTATATTTTTCTCCCAACATAATCGTATGATCTTTAGAAAGTTCGCGACAACATGAGAGAGAACTGCTTTATACATTCATTTTGGGGTTTCTATTTCATCCAATATTGACTCAAGTTTCTGAAAGTTTCCACATGGGTTATTCCAATTCGTCAAAATTGTACATGTAACTTTTCCGCATGTATTATATATGCTGCTCTACCTGTGCGTTTCACGCTATGCTATTAACGGTTAATCAGGCATGGTCTGAGATCCGTAAATGTTAAATATCAACTTTATTTATGAGGTCAAAGAACGTGTCAGGCAACACTAAATAATGGATGACACTCAAAACATTTACACCGTAATAAAGAAATTGTCGCATTCAGCTATTACTACCTACCTTCACTTTTCTATTCGAACTATTAATTTCAAACAAGCTTTCTAGATGCAAACTCTGTTCATTTTTATATATCTAACAATACTCCTTATGTGTAACTTATCGTGACATTTGTCATGCGTACCTCTGTGTAGGTAAAGAACAGGTACATGTGTATCGATTTTTTGTTTGTTAGCAGAAACAGTATTGACCTAGGTAACGTCTGGCTGTTTACCTACTCTCCTATTAAGCTCAGTGTAATTAACACCTTGTTGACCTTATTGACCTATCTCGCCAAACATATTACCAAGAAGCAGTTATTTTTGAAGGTCAAAATAGAACAAGGCACATTTTAACTAAATGTGATTTTGTTAGTACATACTTGTCATATTTTCTGAAAAAATTAAATGCTTAATACCTATGAAAACAAATATAACTGGATCAAGACAAGGGCATCAAAGTCGGAAATGACCTTGCAAATATCATCTCAGACGTTTTCGTAACACGCCGGTCATTACATGTTGGATATGAAAACGAGTGGCCCCGAGTGGTCTAAAGCTCTCTCTGTTACGGATCACTGCCATCTCACCCATGTTTGCGTGTGTTCCAGTCTCAGATTCGGCCAATGTGGGTATGTGAGAAAGCTTGCCAGTAGCTGTTTGTAGTTCGGTGGTTCTTTCAGTGGGATTTGCAGGGTTCTTACTCCACTATTTATACTGGCCGCTATATATAGCCTATCTTGTGCTGAAAAATGGCGTTAAACTCTACAACAACAATGTGAATATGTTCAGAGTGTCGTATGATAACCGCTGCTGTTTGCCCTGAAGTTAGCACAGCTTTATGTCAATATATATAACTAATTGTAAACCAGACTAAATTTGATTTGTAGTACGCATGACCAGTAGCAGGTAACGTGTTCTCAGTCCCACTGGGCATTTTGCTCTCATTCGTTTAACCAACTAACGCAAGAAATGGTATAAAGACCGACACATTTATATCATTATGTTACAACCAGACATCTCCCGCTGAAGAAAAAATAAACGTTATACATAGGTACCACTAAATCTGTAGTTTTATTAACGTAGATTCAAGAGAGGACATTATACAAGCGGACTATGCTAGGTGGTGTTGTAAACCTCTTTGTTATACCTGGGTAAATGCATATTTGTATTCGGGTGTGAAATACAAATACGCTCTTGGGCATTCTATTTTGTACGTCTCAGTCTCTACTGTAAATCCAGGCCAGTTAATTTATTCTGCCGGTACGACGTAACAATGAGCGGAGTGTTCTGTAAAATCCGACCGATAGGTTGTAAATTTGTGTTACTTTACTTTTTAATCTGTCTATCGCTTCTATGTATTTTCAATACCTATATTATTAAATATCTCAGTTGGATTCGTGATAAACATAATAACAAGTTTGGGAGAGTAATTAGGATATCTCAATTTTGCGAAAAATTCAACGATGCTCAGTTTGAAGCAGTGCCATACCACACTGTGAAGTTAAGGATCATTGTGATTGTTTACAACAGGGCTACATCACTCCGTCGTCTTCTTGATTCCCTAAACAATGCACATTACTTTGGAGATGCAATCGCTCTTCATGTTTGGATTGATAGATCAAAGAATGGGACCATAGACTCTAGTACGTACGGTGTGGCGAGAGCTTTTATCTTCCGGTATGGCCAGTATTACATCCATAACCAAACTTGTCATGTTGGTATATATGGACAATGGATAGGAACATGGTATCCAAACGTTCACAGCTCTGAATTCGCAGTTATTCTTGAAGATGATCTCACAGTTTCCCCATATTTTTACAAGTGGTTGAAACTGGTACACATGAAATATGATCATTATTCCTACGTGAACGGTTATTCTCTACAAGGCATAAGTATCAAACATGGCGCTAAGCAACGTGGATATCTAGACGTAAATGAAACACACAAAGTCTTTCTCTATCCCATATTAGGAACTTGGGGATTTTCGCCGAATAATAGAAACTGGCGTGCATTTTCCGATTGGTATCTGGAGAAAAGGCGAGATCCCAAGTTCCACCCGTTTGTTCCTGGAATCCATCCTAGTGAGTGGTACAAGGCACAGTTAGCCAGAAGTCAACAGGACCACATGTGGTCGATGTGGTTCATATACTACGCCTGGAGGACATACGAGTTAACAGTGTACAGCAATTACAAAGGTATTTTCTTTTATTTCAAAATTTGTTTCATATATCCATATTTCACAAATCCTCTAAAACCGACTGAACATAAATAAGTTAATAAATAACATGTCGATCGTTAAGTACATTGATTTTGCTGTTGGTTTGGTTTGGGTTTTTGTACTTCGATATGGTTTTTATTGGTTTGTGGTCGTTCTCTTTTTTGGAGAGGTTCCAGGGGGCAAATTAAGTAAAAATTTTCGCTGTGAATTACATGACGTCCACTTTCTAGGCTTCATTCTCAGCTTTCAAAAGCTGTAATTTTGAGTTTATACTTTAACCCTGGTAGGAAAAGAAGTTGTGATCCTAAACGGAGAAAAGAAAAATGAACATAGAACTATTTTAAAATTTCGTCTTAATTCCACTCTACTAATTTATAGTTGGCCAATTCCTTCTAGGCATGACATTTGTCTACGCGAGAGAAAATATTCACTCGTCTTGTAGTATTTCTTCCGCATATATATATATATATATATATATATATATATATATATATATATATATATATATATTTGAGTAGTAAAATATAAGAAAAAGGTGCTAACGATGGATGAAGAAGGTGACAAATGATAGCGTTGATTAGTTCATTATTGTACTAAGTAGCATTCTGTAACATTTCTGGAAAAAATGCTTAACTTATGTACACAAATTTACAAAGCTAACAAGTTTATTCCTCTTCTCTATAATAAGAGTTAAATAAGAAATATTGTCGCAGGTATATGATACTGTCTCAATACAGGTGAGTATTACAGGTATATGATACTGTCTCAATACAGGTGAGTATTACAGGTATATGATACTGTCCCAATACAGGTGAGTATTACAGATATATGATACTGTCCCCTTGGATCGATAGAAGTGAGTATTACTCACTAGTACTCAGATTTTTCTAGATCTCACTGAATATTTTCCAATAATCTAGATTTTTTGCGTAAATTCGTCTCTGAGGTTTGTTTAGTGCGGCCAAAAGGATATGCAATAAGTTCTTGTATGATATAATCATTTCACTAATTGAGTTCAGTTGCATATATTACCTTTTCTTTTAACACTAGAGGTGAGTATTATTCACAGATGTATTTTTATTGCTACTGAATTAGATTTGTACATGAGTTCACGCAACCTCCTCACTCATACCCAGCATATTAGACACGGAATTAGGCCGGCACTGCAAATTCTGATATTTCTCTTATGAATACTGCAATTAGTCTTGTTCCCTGCTTAGCATACTCCTTTCGTTGCACTCCGCTATACTAAGCCAGGCCAACGATGACGCCATATTGTCACGTGATCAAAAACAAATGGCCTCATACGGAGAGATCTAGTTAATCTAAGCATGGCACATTTATTCCATTAATATTTTCTTTCTTAATGACAAAATATGAACATTACTAATACTTTTGATTTGAACTATAGCAGTCGTTATATTGTGTTCAATCTTAACCACCAATTTGTCATATAATTATTTTTACAAATATATTTACTACTAGGCGAAGACGAAGGAAAAGGGTACACACAACGATATTTTGATAATATCGCAAATTTTGCAAACCTCTACCTCCAAGAGCAACAACATAAGCTGTAGCGTAAACAGTGTTAATATTGACAAAGAAAATAGAAATGAATGACGCATTACAGCAAAAGTTTAGTTCCAAGGCGATTGTCATCTCAGAGATTCCTTCTCTAATCGAAAGGAGCATGCTACGCAAGGAAACAGACTCTACTGCAATAATGTCCACGACAGTTTTTTCGCAATGAGTTACTGATCCGATCTTTGGCATAATTATAGTATATATTTTTGTCTAATTAGAGAATAGTTATGTTATATTAAAGAAAGTATTATCATATAACACAGCAATGACTAATACTGCTGTTGCAAGCACTTGATGGAACAATTGTTTAGTCTAACAGGGATAAAACCACTTTTTCCAAAGTCGAGAATTGAGCAAATTTTAAATACAAATTACTAACCTCGATACTGGACGTATTCGATGACTCCGACATAAATTTAATCGTAGGACAAAAGTTAACTGAGAAGCTTTTTCTCAAGCCTTCGCATGAAAATAATGGCATACGAAAGATATATTTTGGTGTCCATTTTCAGTCCCAATTGTTTGTAGGAATACAACATTGCATAGAAAATTGTTAAACTTGAGAACCTGTGTTAAAAATTTGACTAAATATAACGTTTGACCAAATATAACGTTTGACCGAGTATAAACGTTCGACCGAATATAACGTTTCACCAAATATAACGTCTGACCGAATATAAATCATTTACCGAATATAAAGTCTGATGGGATGGATATGGTCAACTATATCTTGCTTCATTGCAGACCTTGATACCCCTCCTGTGTGGTGTGTGTGTGTGTGTGTACAGCAATGTGGCTAAATCTTTATTACATGTAAGCTAAGTATGTAAGTGACCCCCAAAAAAGAAGGAAATTCTATATTGCAACTGCTGGTATCAGTAACATGAAGGATATGCAATTGTTTATAGCTATAACATCTTTCAGGTTTCTAAAATAAAACTTTATTTATATAAATAATGTTGATAACGTAAAGAATAAAATAGAAAATCTGGTAAAGATTTGTGCATGCCCCGTTTCCAGACAAAAGTGAACATATATTCTACAACTTATCCGTACTTCTTAAACATTATCATTTTCAAAAGATACACATATGTGGTTATTGTCAAATATCGTCGTTTCTAACAGATTTACATATTCGGTTTCTGAAATTGGTTCACAATTAATTGTAACTAGCAGGCCTCAAAGGTTTGACTATCATCTGGAAAGAACAAGGATTGCATTATTCAAAGTTCAACAACAAAAGAAACAAAGATTCATTGCTTGTACAATGGAAACCAGAATACGAAGATCTCCCAGAACAACCGGTAATTATAGATGTTAACGGCAGAGCGATAAGCATCGATCCTGAGTAATATATACTGAATCAATGATTTTGTTAATAAAGAAACTTGATAAGACTTTAAAATGCATTTTGTTCATTCATAGATTGACATGAAATAAGTGTACCCACTGCAAAATCCAACCGTTGCACGTGAAAAGCGAGATGAGTGCACATGAATGGCAAGATGGGCGCACGTAAATGCAAAACATGTTATTTGTTTGCTTGTTCGATAGAAATGAACGTGAAAGTCAGACATTACAGGCAATCAATTATATGCTTAAATACTTTGAATGTGCTTCTATGAGTATGGTTACGGATGGCACGTGTGTGGTGTGTACATGTCTTTTTCTGTGTTGGATTTTTAACGTAGTCTATAACTGTTCATATCGCTATGATTTATGCAGGGTGACAGTTTGTGGTAATGTCTAGCACATGGGCACCATACCGCAGACATGTATCTTGTCCTATCCAGTCACATTATTCTGACACCAGGCCGACCAGTCATAACAATAACATCTTAATGCGAGCGCTCTGCGACGCAGCTGTTAGTATCATTTATATTTGATTTATCCTTGGTATGACTTGGCCGGGGTTCGAACCCGCGACCTGGATTGAGCTTTAGGGCTAGGGAAAATTATCATCATAACTTCTGATTTCGGAAGATACAAGCAACAACGGACATCATTTAAGAAGGGTTGAGTGATGCAGGCAAAGACGGAATGAATTGTCATTATTTTGGTATCCATGATCCGGAGTCACACTCTGACACTACTACCCCAGCTACAGTAGAATCAGTTCGAGCGAACACACATTTATCAATATATGAAGTAAACAAATAAATTCATAAGACACCAACTTAACTTCCAACAAGTAGAAACTTAACTCAGTCCTACTGTATCCACACCACCTATAAAGCAAGAACGCATCATTATCATCATCATCGTCGTAATTATCAGTCTCGTCGTCGTTGAGGCACTGTACTGATGAACATCTGATTAGTTTCCTCCACTTGTCTCGATCATTTGCCAATGCCTGTGTCTCCGCAAAACCTTTGCTGGTCCATTCTGTTATGTTTTCAGTCCACTTATTTCTTTGTCTACCTCTCCTTCTGCAACCCTGGACGCTGCCTTGCAGTACTGTTGTGGATAGACTGTTGGCTCTAGTAACATGGCTATACCATTTCAGCTTTCTTTTTGTGACAGTGGTGGTGAGCTCATCATATTGGCTATGGAGTTACGCACTTCTTCATTTGTGACGTGGTCCATGTAAGAGATGCCAAGGATGGTTCTGTGGCAACTCATTTCATGTGCCTGGATACTTCGTTGTGATTCTGCTGTCAGGATCCAGGCCTCACATAAATATAACAATATTGAGATGACGAGAGCTCTCAATAATCTGATTTTAGTTTTTCAGACAAATATTCTTGTCTCCCTATATGGGTCTTAGCTTTGACATAGCTGCCGTTATTTGCACTGCTCGTGACAAACTTTCTGCTCTTGATCCCTCTTCGATGATTATTGAACCAATATATTTTAACTGGTCCACTGTGTCTAGTTCCTGACTTCTGACTTTAATCTTGGCTGATATTTGTTCCCACTGTTTGTCATCAGCTTTGTTTTCTTAGCGCTTATGTCCATGTCACATCTGGAAGATGTTTGGTCCAAGTTCTTCACTAAGGTGGCAAGGTTGTATTCACTGCCTGCCAACCCATCCAAGTCGTATTCAAAGCGTTGGTTGGTGATGTTACGCCCTCCAATGCTGACTGTCCTACAGTAGTTTTCCATGGCTTGGCTTATGCTGCGCATTAAGTAGATGTTGAAAAGAGTGGGAGATAGGAGACAGCCTTGACGTACTCCAACTGTTGTCTTGAACCAGATTTGCACAAAACCTTGAGAAATTACTGCACTGATAGCCATGGCGTACAGCTGCTTGATGGTATTGGTCAAATTTTGACCCATGCTATACTTCTACATTGTGGCCCATAATGCATCATGCCACAATCTGTAAAAAGATAAAAGCCTTTTTGAAATATATGAACACAAGATAAATGTCTTGTTGATGTTTGCGAGTACTTTTCACACGGAACCATAAGATTGAAAATTTGTTAAGTTGTTCTTCTTCCACTCCGGAACGCTGTCTGTTCTTCAGCGATTATTTCATTTGCTTGCGGTTTCAGTCTGTTCAAGATGATCTTCAGCATCACCTTACTAGCATGGCTGATTAAACTGATAATTCTGTAATTTTGGCACAGCTGGAGATTGCCTTTTTTGGGCAGTGTTATATAATCAGTGACTGGGTCAACTGTGATGGCCATTCTCCTGTCCGCCAGATCTTGTTGCATATTTTTGTTTGTAGCTCTATCACTGATTCCACCCTCCCATTGTTGATAAGTTCATTGGGGATGTAAATGGCGTTCAACCATAAAAAATAAATAAATAATCTACTCCAGATGCCTTCCCGTTCTTCATTTCTCTTGATGCTGACTCAAACTCTTCTTTTATGAATTGGGAAATCATCATCATTTGTGGAGTCTGGAACGTGAAGCACCTCTGGGTCTTTTGAGGTTGTAGAGGTCTCTTCGGGCATCGCATAGATGCAAACTTTTTATGTAACCCAGGGTTGTTTCTTTGGCGATGGAGGCCATTAATGTCTTTGGCAGCTCCACAATGATCATCCCAGTCTTTTAGAGCATCTTTGGTATTTAAGTCCCCTTGGATGAAGATGATGTCTTTTTTGCTACCAATGTCTAGAATACCTTGAAAAATATATGGGGTATCGAATCAGTTGTACATGTAATACCTTAGCTGTCAATGTCTAAAATGCATACTTTGAAACTACCCACGTGAACATTCAGAATATATATATATATATATATATATATATATATATATATATATATATATATATATATATATATATATATATATATATATATATATATATATATATATATATATATATATATATATATATATATTTGGGTTAAAGAGGGATATGAGAAAATGGGGGCATGATGCCACTATCAACATAAAGACAGCGGGTTGAAGAGTTAGTCAGGCAATTAGTGATATGAAAAAAGCAACCGTGCAAACATGTGTGTGTGTGTGTGTGTGTGTGTGTGTGTGTGTGCAAACATTTTTACAAGACAAGTAACCAGGGTAGTTCCTGTGTAAAATATCTGTTAAATATCTACCAGTCTCATACAAATGCGAAGCTATATATGTAATTCCGATCATAAAAATGATATGATTCAGTCAATTGTTCTGCCTCTACCGTCCTCCTCCTGGATTAAAAAACAGACTGAATCCCTGTTTTTAAAGCAGTCTCCGTATCTCCTGGAGTATCGACATTCGATAGGCGGCATCCTGATTATTCTTGAAGATTTCAACGTTCACTTTCACTGACCTGGAAACCCATACACATCAAAATTCCTAGATTCCATTCATGTTTTCAACCATAAATAGTCAGTTAACCAACCCACCCTTAAACTTGGTCACATTTAAGACTTGATGTTTTGTGGACCTAATGATAATATTCTACGGTCCACCCTTGTATCCCGTGAAATTTCATCAGATCACCTCTGCAGAATATACCATCTGGACGTATCAGTCACTAACCCTCCACCTTTATTTCCTACTAAGAGTAACCATCGTATGATAAATAGAACCAAACTAATGCATGACATCCAAAAAAACTAACAACTTCCTTACATCCTACAGCAGAACAACTAGATAACTGCCTGTGTTCATTGCTTGAAAAAACATTCCAGTGCAGAGTATCAATTCAAAGTGTTCTCATTGGTATAGCAGTGTTAGAGACCAGCTTCTCACTGCTTAAAGACACCGCTGTAAACATATATATGAAGCCGCTAAGAAGAAAGTCATATAATCCATGCACCCAAATTATCCCACTACAGTACTAACATCAAGGAAGGTTCCAGCTGCAAAGAGCTCTTCGAGATTACTAACAAACTTATTTCAATGAATAAGTTTACTTCAAATAACCTTGTCTCCAGTAAACCTTCTGGACCTGTTTGCAAATTTCTTTCGTGACAGGGTTTAAACCATTAGAGATAAATTGCAAACACAGTTTCAATTGACTCGTCGCCACCATACAGTTGCGATACGGAATTTCAGCGACAACCATTAACAGCAATTGAACTTGTCTCTATGGATTTAGTACGGACAATGGTGATGAAGAGTGCACCAAAGTCATGTGAACATGATCCAATTCCGACATAACTGCTGCCTGCTTGAGTACTTAGATCCAATATTACCTTCACTAACTAACTGAGATTATTAATACCTCTTTCTCATCTGGGGAATTCCCATCATTTTTCAAAACTGCTATTGTAAAGCCTCTGCTAAAGAAACAACACTCGACCAAATGATTTTTAAGAACTAAGTCCATATTCTAATATCCCGTTCAGATAAAACATCTTAGAAAAAGTTGTTCTAACCCATCTTGTATTTCATCTGAATTCAAATAGTTTTTCTTAGCAATGTGCAGCCAGCATATTTCCCCTGCTACAGTTCTGAAACTACTCTTCTGAAAGTAGTTATTGACAGTCTCTCTTGTTTCGATAATTCAATAGGACAGATTACATTCCTTACCTTCCTTGATTTGTCTGCAGAATGTTACACAATAGAACATGATATATTACTTCACCGTCTGCTGCATGTATTTGGTATTCACAATACAGCCTTATAGTGGTTCAAGTCCTACTTAGTCAACAGGACACAAATTATATCTGCAAATGGAATAAACTCCAGCACATTTGATCTATGTTATGGTGTTCCACATGGTTTGTTCTTGTACGTGTTACGCTTCATTTAATACACTCAGCCGCTCTCAAGTGTCATTTATCGTGACACCCAAATATATAAGTCTAGCCACCCAATTGAAATTGATGCTTCGTTCCAAGGAGTAGAGAGGTGCATTTCTGATGTGATATCATGGTCTACATTTAACAACCTGCGGAAGGTTGATGACAAAACTGAGTATATTCTGATCACAACACAAAGGTTTTCTCATTCATATCCTTTACCTCAAACAATAAATATCAGCAACACCAACATTACATTTACACAGTCAGTGCGAAACCTAGGTGTCACTCTAGACAGTACTCTCACATTGCACCAACATGTCATGAACATATGCAACGCTGCATATCTTGAGCTGAAACGCATCAGCTTGATTCGCAGATATCTTTCAGTTGATGCCACTAAAACACTTGTGTGTTCGTAAGTACTTTCAAGACTGGACTACTGTAAATCAGTTATTTTTTTGGTTCGCCTCAATATATACTCCAGAAACTTCAAAAAGTTAAAAACCGATCGTTAGAGTACCATGATCAGAACACACCTCCCAGCTGATCCAGAGTCAAACATAAACTTTGTTGAAATGTGCCATGTTTAACTGACGGACTCCAGTCCAGCTAACCTATCTGTCCTCTCCCCCCATTTGTAAACAGCATGATACTTACACTCCTCTTCTGACAATCGTATACTCATTATTCCCACTATGAAAACAAGTCATATGGACAACGTTCTTTTTCATACCAGAGCCCAGCAACGTGGAACGAATTGCCCTTTGAAATTAGACACAAAACACAGTGATAACTTTCAAAAGTTCTTAAAAACTCGCACTTTTCGACTGCAAGAACAAACTTAAAGACCTAATAATGTTTCCAACCGTAAATATTTTCAGCACTTTTTTATGGGGTGGTGGTGGTGGTTGTAGCCATATCATTATATATGTTGTAAAGTGATTAGAGCTTCTAAAGATTAGGCGCTATACAAAGTCGTCAGTAAGATTATTATTGTTATTATTATTATTATTATCATTATTATAAACAATTATTATTATTATTAACAATTATTATTATTAAATTATTTTTTATTTATTATTATTATTATTATTATTATTATTATTATTATTATTATTATTACTATCAAGTAGTAGTAGTAGTAGTAGTAGTAGTAGTAGCAGTAGCAGTTGTTTAGCAGTAGTTGTATTAATATTATTATTATTATTAAGAATTATTAGGGTTATTATTATTAATAATTATTATTAAATTATTATTATTATTATTATTATTATTATTATTATTATTATTATTATTATTATTATTAACATTGTTATTATTACTTTAGTTATGAGATTTGGAGCATACCAGTTAAATCGGTGAATGTCAGGATATCTAATAACCGATGAATATTCGTAGAAGCGTAAAAGCGCTTTTTTTGTGATATCACCCAGCTCCAGCGACTCTTCGTACGTAACAGAAGAGTCTAATACTTAATGATTCATTCATATCAGCAACGTCCTTGGTTATCGCATCTCCAACATCAACATTCTTTGCCTATGGCTTTCCCAACATCCTGAAAGTCATTTCCTACCGCATCTCCAACAGCGCGTACAACTTCCATCTCTCTCTCTCTCTCTCTCTCTCTCTCTCTCTCTCTCTCTCTCTCTCTCTCTCTCTCTCTCTCTCTCTCTCATAGTTTCACATTTTAAATACATGTAGATAGAGGCACGTCGCAATGTTTGTTGTTTATTTTTTATTTTAAAATATTTTCTTCTAAGCTGGCTTCAGTCGATTCCTAATATGTATACTACTAGTGTTATAGAATTTGTAGCCCAGCTTATATGTTACAGTTTTAAATGTATTGATTTAAAAATAGATTGTTTACAGAGTAAGCATAAGTAACGTGCCCTTCATTGACCCTGGTATTTTTATCTAATTCTTTTGAAACCAATTGATGTGTGGCGCATTGTATTGTACAAGACGGTAACGTGTATGTCAGTATGTAAAAGCCAGAACAAGAATTAAATTTAGTAATACATGTATAGCTGCCGTGCTTCTTTAACCATATCATTTCGATAAATTTGAAAAGGAAGACTTTACAATTGATTCTCCAGGTGATTTAGAATGCCTTTTGTTTACACCTGGCTGCTCAGGAGATAATTTATTTTTATTTTGGGTGTATAACAATAATACGCATTTTGGTTCTTCAATTCTGAACGGTGCTATCTGTTCTTAATGCCTAAGTCTGTTAACATCTTTTTCCATGACAGCCAATACGGCGTAACAATGAAAAGATCGTTCTGCCATATTCTATCACGAGGATGTAAGAATGTGTCGATGTTTTTCTTCCTTTATCTTTGCATTTTCGGTATCAGCATAATTATATATTTCACTCTAAACCAGGCAAAACAATATGACAAGTCGAAGAGAGTAATAAGGGTAGAAAACGTCGTCAAACAATTTAGAATAGCTCAGTTTGAAACAGTGCCATACCACAATGTGAATTTAAGGATCATTGTGATTGTTTACAACAGGGCTACATCACTCCGTCGTCTTCTTGATTCCCTAAACAATGCACATTACTTTGGAGATGCAATCGCTCTTCATGTTTGGATTGATAGATCAAAGAATGAGACCATAGACTCTAGTACGTACGGTGTGGCGAGAGATTTTATCTTCCGGCATGGTCAGTATTACGTCCATAACCAAACTTGTCATGTTGGTATATATGGACAATGGATAGGGACTTGGTATCCAAACAACACCAGCTCTGAATTCGCAGTTATTCTTGAAGATGATCTCACAGTTTCTCTACATTTCTACAAGTGGTTGAAACTGGTACACACGAAATATGATCATCATTCCTACGTGAACGGATATTCTCTACAAGGCATAAGTATCAAACATGGCGCTAAGCAACGTGGATATCTAGACGTAAATGAAGCACACAAAGTCTTTCTCTATCCCATACTAGGAACTTGGGGATTTTCGCCGAATAATAGAAATTGGCGTGCATTTTCTGATTGGTATCTGGAGAAAAGGAGAGATCCTAAGTTCCACCCGTTTGTTCCTGGAATCCATCCTAGTGAGTGGTACAAGGCACAGTTAGCCAGAGGGCAGCAGGACCACATGTGGTCGATGTGGTTCATATACTACGCCTGGATGAAACACGAGTTAACAGTGTACAGCAATTTCAAAGGTATTATCTTTTATTTCGAAATTTGTTTCATATATCCATATTTCACATTAGTCAACAATGAATTTGGAAATAAATTTCTTTACTATGTTTCACATCGATCGGTTGATAATCTGTTTTAATTTGTTTCTGTTGTGGAGGTTTCTGTGTTTGTTTTGAGTTTTCTTTTTGGTTTAGGTTGTTGGGGTTGTTAACCGTGTAACAAATAAGCAAAAACATTTGTAGAGAGTCCCAGTTCTTCTACATCTAGTTTCTTTGCATGTGTGTACAGCTTTCAAAAGTTGTCTTTAATTGTGACTTTTTACGTGAACCCTAGTAAATAAAACGTTGCGAGTCTAAAGCCAAAGAAATACAGAAATTGCGTCGTTCAGAATTTCGTCATAATTATACTTTAATATTATGTAGACTTTCAGTTTATTTTAGGAGTACTATTTGTTGAAGTCTTTATTCGCTGTTTTAATGACCTTTATGGTGGTTCTAGTTCCGCTCTATTAGGTGTTACCTGCATGCCTTTAACTAAATTGGTGCCGTTTTCATAGGTAATTATCTCAGATGAATCGTGACCATAATGGGTTGATCACCTCTAAATCCTAATCAACTTGAGCGAGAGAATAATACCTCCGTCATGACATAGATATGTTAGCATTACATTTTGAAACTGTCCATTCATTTGTAGAAATGACGACAAATAACTACAATGTTACAAAGGATAATATTGCATAGTTACTTTAGTATATGGCTCAAGACCTTTCTTCTAAAGTTATACGATTACTACAACATCCAGTCAGTCTGTTTGCTTGATAACCAGGGAGGATCACCATTATTTAATGTTATACGAGTACTCACAATCAAGCAATGTAATGTCCAACCATGTAGGTACTGTGGGAGGAATACCACTATAAAGTCATACGATTACTCTCAGCCCGGTAATGGTAAGCCATACAGTTCTTGTACCCTGGAAGGAACATCATTATTTTACGTTATATCGTACTCCAGCACGTTTATTCAGAACATACATACATACATACATACATACATACATACATACATACATACATACATACATACATACATACATACATACATACATACATACATTGATTGATTGACAGTCAGATACCTCAATTTGATCTCACAATCAAATGGCTCAATTAATCACATTCAGCTACAATTCAGAGAAATTCAGATATGTTCAGCTACAATCATATACGTTCAGATACGTTCAGAGACGTTCAGCTACAATCAGCAACAATTTCAGAGATGCTCCGCTACAATATCAGCAACAATTTCAGAGATAGAATGACGAGCTATCTTTCCTGTGATAAGATACTTTTGGACCCGTAATATAATCAGAAATATTCTGCCTGATATTTCCTAAAATAGGTGAGCAGAATTCACGGCAAAATTGCCGTGCACCCCGTGATTCTAATGTTCCTGACTTCAAGTGATACGAAGTCAGGCACATGCAAATCGTTACACGCCGCTTACCTTGAAAAAGCACTTATTCACCCCAGATAACGCATGTACGACGAAACAAAAAAAAAATGGTGAGATTAGTTTGCGATTCAAGAAAAAAAAAAATTCAATTTTCGCCTAATTCTGTGGCATGTATAAATAGCTTTCTCATTTTTTCGGGGGGGTGTGGGGTACCTCCACCCTCATTTCTCAAAACAATGTCAGGTGTTTTATGTGTATGTGGTACCCCCAAAGGTGTGTATGTCTGTTTTATTTTTATCCTAAATTTCCACAAGAAAGAGTTTTGGCTGGGTATTTTTTCCCTAGTGTTTTTAAAGAGTGGCTCCTCCATACAAGGTTATTTTTCTAGTAGTGGACTCTATCCAATTTTTTTCATTTTTTTTCAAATATGAATTAAGGTCGCATGCACAACTATGTGCTTTCGCGACCATTTAATGCCCGAGGGTCGGGCTATTTGATTGGTCGGGACCAAAGGTAACTTTGACTACACTAGGCTGAGTTGTTTCAGTCTCCCCAGGCACCAACGTTAAATGGCAATCTCTCCTTAGAGTAACATGTCGGGTCACGGCAGAGCAGGAAGGCACCCGGTTTAGGAAAGCTAGTTTGTCAAATTGTTTCACTCTAGTTAAAGACATAATCCAATCGATTTGATCTCTTATTACTTCTAAAATGAAGTATTAAGTATCTGTGTAATGAGTGAGTTGCCAAATAGTTTAGTTGTACTTTACATCAGTGTGAGAATAGGACGAGCTTGAAATAAAGATTTCCAACATCTAATCAGAACCCGTGTTACGTAAAAGTAGATAAAGTCCAATGGATCAGCCATGTTTTCGTCGACAATCAGGTTAGCCTATTTCTGTTTCTCCACACTCCTGGATGTTGCCATAGTTTACGCTTGAAACACCCTTATTTCTAATCTAGTCCAGTTTTACTATGGACAGAAAAAATTCCAATAATGTGTAAGCCACCTGTGCAATTATATCAAATCCATATAGTCATAGAATGTTTCATCTTTCCTATCAATAAATATTTCTTGTGCATAGTGTACATGTTGTAGGTCCTTAACAAATTGAATTGCTAAAATGTCTTAGCGACATAAATGAGTGTAGTCACTGTTAGGGATTTTAGCTTGTTAATTTTGAGCGGTGGTCAAAATTGATCAAGCTAGATTTCGAGAAAGAGATTGTTCGAAAAGGGTTCTCGTACCAAATGAGAACCCTGGGGAAAAAGAAAATTTAAAAAAAAAATTTTTTTTTGTTGGAGTGGGGTGTGTTTGGTGTTATTACATTTCTTCCTTCTTCTTTTTCTCTTCTTTTCCCTTTTTTCTTCCCCACTTTCTTCCTACTCCCTTCTTCCTTCTTTCTTTATTTATCCTTCTTCCCTCCTTTTCCCTTTCTTTTTACTTTTTCTTGTCGGTTGGTTGGTGTTATGTTTCCTAGAGCTATCACTATTTTATCCCGGTATTCTCATCACACTTATATTTATCTTGCCACTTGTCGGTTGACTGGTTTTACTGTACCTACATTGTGCCACTACTTAGTGTAATGTTCTCTTTTCCCCCCTTTTCCTTCTTCCCTTTCTCCCTTTTTTCCTTTCTTCCTGTTTTCCTTGCAATGTTTATATTATCCCCCCTTTCCCTTCCTTTCCCCTTTTCTCGTTTTTATATATGTATTTTAGGGTTTTGTTAAGTGGTTCTGCTTTTTTAAGCTAGCAGTATTACTATCCGATCTGGCCCCTTTAACCGATATGGCCTTGTTAATTATTTATTTATTTGGTAGTTATAATATTTATTTTTTGTCTGTTTAGTAAAGGCAATGTTACGTGGGTCTGCTTTTGAGCAATCGGTGTTATTATCTGCCCTGGCCCCTTGATTGATAAATGTTAACTCTATGGCTATGTTTATGTTTATTTATTTATTTATTTAATGGTTTTGATATTTATATTTTGTGTTTTATGTCTATTGATTTTAGGTAATTAAGTATATTTATATAGGTAGTATTTACGTTTTTGTTATACCTTTTATCTAGAATTTGTGGGAATGATGTAACTGAGTCAAGTTTTCTTTGTTGTAGTTGGAGAACGGTACGTTGTCGATGGTATTTGTGACATATGTTGAATACATGTTCCAATGTTTCAGTTTCTGGACAGTGTGGACATTTATCCGGTGTGGGTCCTGTACTTATATGTTTCATAAAACTACCATTTAGTAGTGTTTTACCTGTTCTGATTCTGTTGATGATTTTAATATCAATGGCTGCCAGGTTTTTTGGTAAACGTTGGGTTCTAGTGACCTCTTTTTGTAGTTGGTATAGATGTCTACACTTTGTGGAGTTTTCCCATTGTTGTTGCCATTTATTATTAATTCTGTCTCTAAATTGACTATATAGTTCCTGAGTTTTGTACTGTACGGGTTCAATTTGGTCTTTCATCAGACTGCTTTATGCTGCTTGGTCTGTTTTTTCATTTCCAGGCAAATTGATGTGAGATGGCACCCACAAGAAGTGTATGGTTTGATGTGATTTGTCTCCTTCCCTGATGGTCTGCATAGTGTCCTCCAGCATTTTTTGTCTACGTTTGGAATTACCTGTCTCAATACTTTCAAGTACACTAAGTGATTCTGTTATGATTACGTACTGTTTTTGATTTTGTGTTACTATCCATTTTAGGGCTCGGTGGATGGCCCAGAATTCCGCGGTATATATGGAACAGTCTTCCGGTAGTCTTGTCGTAAATGTGTCTGATGTTCTGGGATCACTACCGCTGCAGCCGTTCTATGTTGTTCTTTAGATTTTAAGTCGTCAGTATAGATTTTTACATATCCATCATAGTTGTTGTTGACGAGGCTTTGTACTTGTGATAATGTGATATTGGGGTTGTCACGATTATGTACCAGTTGGAGTGCTGTTAGGTTGATGTTAGGTTGGTTATTTCTCCAAGGTGTGGGGTCCTTGATAAGTAGTTGTTCTGCTTGGAGTTCTATTTGATTGAGTTCTTTGCAGAGTGTGTGTATTCTGTTAGCTGCTGGAGGATGTGGTACCAGTCTTGAGCTAAAGGTGGTTTGACATTTACTTATTATGTTTCTGGTGGGATTGATCTCCTTATGTATTGAGATTCTACAGGCGTATCTAAGTATGTGTTCTTCACTTCTCAGTTGTAATGGTGGTTCACATGCGAGGATTTGTAGTTCTTCCAGGGAGGTGTTCGGTAATGCACCGGTGCAGAGTCTAAGTGCTCTATATTAGATGCTGTCTAGTTGTCTAAGTGTTTCCTTGTTGGCTGAGGAATAGATCTGGCAGCCATAGTCTATCTTAGCTTGAATTAAAGATTTGTAGATCTTTAGCACAGTTTGCTGATCAGCTCCCCATGTAGTACCTTTGATGTTTTTAAGTATGTTTAAATCTTTTTGACATTTTTGAATAGTTTTTTGTATGTGTGGTTTCCAGTTGATTGTTTCATTTAGTAGCATTCCCAAGAAGCGGGTCTCTTTTTGGAATTGGATGGGCTGATTCTGCATATATAGTTTAGGGTATTTAGGTTGTTTATTAGTTGGGGAGAAGAGCATGGCAACTGTTTTTATTTGGAATATTTTGAAACCCCAGTTGTTGGACCATGTGCCGATGATGTCTAGTCCTTTCTGAATTTGAGTGATGTTCTTTTGACTATTGGGATTTCCTGCTTTCCAGATACTACTGTCATCGACAACTTGTGACAGATCAACTGGGCAATTTTTGAGATAGTTGGTTAGATTGTTGATCATTAGATTGAATAGGGTTGGGCTAATCACACTTCCTTGGGGGGTTCCATTATCCAGTGTATATGTTTGGGACAAGGCCTCTCTTACTCTAGTTTTAAAGGTTCTTCCCGTAAGGATGTGTGCTATCCAGCGGTGCATTCTTCCTGTTATGCCAAATTGGTTGAGTTGAGAGATGAGGCTATTGGACCAGACTAGGTCGAAGGCTTTCTCTAGGTCTAGAAATATTGCTATTAGGTGTCTATCTCTTTTCCTTTTGGCATTAAATGCTAATTTGATGTTGGCTTCCAGACGGATTAATTGATCAAGTGTAGATCGGTTATTCCTAAATCCACTTTGGGTTTCAGCCAGTAGTTGATTTTGTTCTAGGTGTTGTTTTAATCTATTGTTGACCATTGTTTCCATAACCTTACAGATTGTATTTGTTAGTGAAATAGGTCTGTATGAGGTTACATTAGTAGGGTCTTTGTTGTGTATTTTGTTGCTCCGTTGGGCACGAGACGTATATGGTGGTACATAGGGGGAAGTGGTCGCTGCCTAATGTAGAATGTTGCATCACTTCCCATTGGGTAATTACAGCCAGGCTAGGCGTCGCAATGCTGAGGTCAATGGTTGAGAGTTTGCCTTGGCTGGGGTCTATACGTGTGGGGGTTCCGTTGTTCAATAGTTCTAGCTGTTCTTCTGTTATGTATTTTAAGATGTTTTTCCCTCTCGTATCTGTGCGGTCACTACCCCATTCTGTGTGATGTGCATCGAAGTCGCCGCAGATAATAGTGTTTGTGCCCCTTTTCTTGAATATTTGTTGAAAAAGCCGGTTGTTGTTTTGGCTATTTTGTCCTGGATCATATATGTTGTACAGATGTATTGTTTTGGTTGCTACTGTGAAGACAATTTATTGAAATTCAACTGGTGTTTCTGTCGAGTTCACATTAATAACTTTCTCTTCTGCGTCTGTGATGGTGTCATCATGTACATACATGGCTAGGCCTCCTCCTTTTTTGCCGGTACTTCTGTGTTTTAAGAATGTAGTTTGATAGCCTGTTATTTTAGGAATGTTTGTACTAGTTTCCTTAAGTAGAGTTTCTTGAAAACAGATGATCTTGGGCTTGGTGATGGTTCCGTGGATTGCTGCGATTAGTTCTCCATGGTTTTTATTTATCCCTCTGCAATTCCATTGCCATATAAGTAACTTGTCTGGGGTCTTGTTTTTTGTTTTGTTAGCCGAAGCATTATTTTAATTTTAATTTTTATTTTTATTTCTATTTCCAGTATCCATTGTTTATGCTGTTGTTAATATTTTTTGTTTGTTGTTGATTTATTCGTGATGGGTTGATGCTAGGTAGTCCTGTATTTGCTGCATATATATGCTAATACATTCATCTTTAGTAATTCGGTCGTTCCTCATTTGGTTGCTGATTGATTTTTGGAGTTGGTTTAAATAGGTGCCAATGGTTGTTCTATTGAAAATTATCCCGGTGTTTGCGGTTGTATCTAGGTTTCTCGTTCTCGCAGGAGTTAATGTCTGTTCCTGATTTGAAGCTTGCCTTGTTGTATCTTTGTCATTATTTTGTTTAGTTGTTTTTGATTTGGGTTGTACTTCTACCTTTTTTGCTTTAGGTATGATTTCCTTTTGCATATGTTGTTTCTTGGCTTGATTATAGGAGATGTTTTGTTGATCCATTAGTCGAATAATAACTTTTTCTTGTACTGCTATGGGGCATTGGGTATCATATGATTTGTGATCAGCTCTACAGTTAGCACACTTTGGTATTTTGATTAAGCATGTTCCTGTGTGTTTGCCGCCACATTTTCCACATCTTGGGTGTGAACGGCAGCGGGAAGAAAAGTGACCCCATTTACAGCAGTTATTGCAGTATCGGGGTTTGTTGATGTACTGCTGTAGTTTTACTTTAGTTCCATGTGGTCCAATTCTGACGTGTGTTGGTAGGGGTTGTTGGAATTCTAGTAGGATTGTTGACGTTTCCATTCCTAGATGATTTCGTAATTTGACAATCCTTTTGCAAGTTATTTTGTGAAATCTGAGGTCATATTCAATATTTTCTTGCGTGTTCTACACCATTGTTCGAGATAGTTTAACGATTGCTTTGTATTTAGCTTGGTTTGCTAAATATGGTCTTTGAGTGTATTTATCCTTATCTTGAGTGGTGCTTTTTTTGTTATTGTTATTGTAATTTTTGATTGTGGCTTTGTACCTTGTGATTTGTACTGGGAGCCCTGCTATGGTTGTGATTTCCATATATTTGCAGACTTGTTTCAATGTGTTGCACTGTATTATGATATAATCCTTTTGCGGTCTAACAATCCTAAACTCTCCGCCATGTTGTTGTACGAGTGCATTAGCTAGGCTCCTGTTACTAATGCGTAGCAGTCTCGAAGTTGCACTGGCTATGAAGATAGTGTGTTCTGGTGCATGGTACTGGTATTGGTGATTGCACATTTTCCTTTGTTGTTGATGTTGCTGATACATCTTTTTTTTGTTGCTATCTCCTGTTTGTTGATTATAATTGTCGTTTTTGTTCTTAGAGGTATTGTCTGTGTACCTACATTTTTGGATGTTGTTGCCAATATTATCGTTGGTGCTGTTTTGTTCATTTTGCACAATTGTTTTTAGTTTGCTATTGTTGTCAATATTCGTTCTAACGTGTTTGATACTTTTGATTTTTTGTGGGCCTTTCATTGGATGTTTCCCTTTATCTTCTTTATTTCCATTTCCATATGCCCTTTGCCTTGTTTTTGCTGCTACTGTTTGCCATTGTTCGTATTCCTTTCCGTACCGTTCAACCCGATCAGCCTCAATAATGGCTTTGTTTGTCTCTTCCATCTCTCTATCCGAGATGTGTTTAGATGGTCCGGGTTCTTGACTACTGTGTAAGGTGTAGCTGTTTTTCTTTTCTGTTATGTTGATGTTGTCCTTGTTGTCATGGTTTATGTTGATTGAAGTTAGATTCATTTGATATATTTTGTCTCCTATTATATTCTTCTCATGTGGGTCATCTTTTGTTATTGTTGTTATTTTTTCCATTTCAGATGTTATCATTGTTGTTGTCTTTTCTGTTTCCTGTGTTATTGTTATTGTTGTGTTGTCAGTTCTCACTCCATTGTGACCTTTGCCATTGGTTTCCAAAGTGCCATGTGTGTTATATGTGTATTGCTATATGTGTATTGCTATATGTGTATTGCTATATGTGTATTCCTATATGTGTATTGCTATATGTGTATTTCCTATATGCTGTGGCTATCATAGATTTTGTTGTTAGGACGCATTATTTACTCAAATCTTAATCCCAGTTGTCTTATCATACATTTTTTCAAAATATTTTTAAAACAGCCCATTTTTCTTCGTCATTTTTAAATTTTGAGAGAAACGGTGTGTTGTATGATATTTTGACTTTTTTTGCTAGAAAAAAAAAATACATGAAATTCCTAGTGTGTTTAGTGCGTATTCATGCGTGTCGTTACACCCTAATTTGAAATAAGTTCGGTTAGTCTTGCCATTGGAAGCTACATTTTTGTCTGATTATTTTATGTTTCCAATGTGGCTTAACCAATCTCATACCTTTTATTTAAAAAATTGCTAACATTAAACAGAATACTTATATTTTCTCAAAGATTGTTTAAAAAAAAAATCAAAACGGGTATAAATTGTTTCCTATCTTTAAATCCCCGTGCTTGTGTACTGTACGTCCATATTCTGTGTGTAGAGTTTTTCAGGGGCTCTTCCCCAGATCCGTTCATTTCGCTATGCGCCCTGTGACATATATATGGGATAAATACGCCCACTACTTGGCTCCCACACAGAGCCCTGTTCCCTTTTCCATTTCGTTTATTCTAAGGGTAAAAAAAAAGAAAAACACCCTTTTCCTTATTCCATTATTTCTTATATCCCAATGGTGATCACTTGACCACACGATAACATTGTACTTGTTATGTAACTTGTAATATTATGTTTTTTTTTAAAATAAATATTATTAAATTTACAATCTAAATATAAGCTTTCCTTTCGGTACTCTCTCTCTCTCTCTCTCTCTCTCTCTTTCTCTCTCTCTCTCTCTCTCTCTCTCTCATATTTTACATTGTACTATTACGTGCAGTTTAGTGTAAGGGGCACTTTTACATAGTGGACATTTTGGCGATACTCTGATTATAAGCCGTCTCACCGCAACCTCTCCTGTCAACCACGCATCATGCATATATTTAAAAGAGATGTTTTGTATTTTTAAAGATCATAATTTCTGCCAGTTTTATCATGCCCTCCCCCATTTTATTTCTATAGGCTTGTGTTTTATTTTACATTTGAGTTTTGTATGTTAACTCTTCTCTTATCCATTAATATGTTTCTTCATTTTTAATTTAAATAAATCCTCCCTATCCCTATCTTTTACCAATACATTTTAATTTCTCTGAACTTTTTTTGGAATCTCTAACAATATGTTATAAGTTTATTATTTATGTATATATCCCCCTTTTTCTCATTGTGAAACCAAACCAATATATGTATAACCCCGCCCATTGTGACGTTGGTTCTATATTTATAGTTTTGAACCTGTTTAAAATATTGCACTCATAAACCAAACTAAACTTGGTAATCCCCCACTCTTTTATTTTGCCTATTGAAAATTTCTTTGTTTAAATAGTGAGTTTTATACGCCCATGTGTATTTTATGATATGCTTATCAATGTAGTTTAGTGCGTAATTTTTAAAATCTGTAGTTTCAGGAATAAAAATTAATATTTGAAAACATGTATGTTTTGGCCACTTGGGCCGGCTCCATTAGACTTAATGACGTCAGCACCCAGATGTTCAAGTTGTTTTCTATTTTCTTTTTATTGCTTTATAGCTTTCTTTTTCTTCTCCTTTTCCATAGAGTATCCATTTCGCATTTACTCCGTCTTTAAGTGGGGTAGGCAATCCTGGATCATTGCTTTTCAGGCTCCTTATTTTAAGTATTTCTGTTTTATCGTGATTTTATTGACCCTGATGCTTTTCCAAAACGTTTAAATTATTTTTCCAAGTATTTAAAAGAATTTGGGTCTCTTATAAATTTTGTGCAGTCGTATGCATGTTGGAGCATTTTTACTTCTTCCCTTACATTAGGGGATTTTATACCTTGCATTTTCTCAATATTTTTATACTTAACATTTCTAATGATATTGCATACAAGAGTTTAGTTTAGGATCTGAAATTTTGAATCCCGTGAATTCTGCTTTAACACAAATTGTACGACCCGAGTTTCACAGTAAAATCGATCTAACTTAACTCTCTTTCTTGTCTTTATATTCATATGTATGGGGAGCATTCAAACCCGAGGCATGCCTTTTACGAGCAAAAAATGTAAATCAATTCGCCACCGTCTAGGATTAGAAACCACGTGGCAATTGGCGAATGTTCTGTGTAGGGAATAAATACAGTGTCCCATACAATGCCTCGTTTTTAGAGATAAGGTTTTCAGTTAAAAGCCAGATTTTGTTATTTGTTCCTTATGTAGCCATCTATAAAGAAATTAACTTCGACTGGGTTTAATCAAACGCATAACAAGCTATTTTTATTACACACATTAACCTCTTCTTCCCCCCACCCTCTCATCTGATTACGGTAATAAAACCTTAGCTGTTATGGTATAATTTTCGTGAAACGGAAATGTGTGTTCTACTTTTAAATAAAATAAAGTCATATGGTTGAAGTTGGATTTTTAAGTGGACCACTAAATTGCAATCGGTCTACTGAGAAACACAGCCCTATTATAATCACATCAAGACATACCGCTGTCTTGCTAATTACGCTCTGGCAAAGATGATTAAATTATGTTTTCAGCTTTTTCATGAAAATAGCGATTTAATTGTATTCATCGCAATGTCAGCACGCAAAGACATGAGCACAAGTTCTAGAATGGTTGTTCATCTGTGTGGGTTATATAACCCCGGAGCAAGCTAATATAATAAAGATACGGGTTCCGACGCAGTCGTTCTGAATAAGGAGGGCCACATACCGGATATAGCCTGACATTTGAACCAAAACAGATTCTACCAAAAGCAATCTTGATAATTCCATCCTGTCTACAGGACACGACCGGTTATCTCATAAGATACAAAATAACCGAACCAATGACACTAGAGGTTTGTTTCTGATGCGCTGTATCATTTCGTTGTGCGGTATCTCGTTGTACAGTGATGTGTTTTTACAGGGATATACCGCACAACGAACGGATACAGGCGTTAAAGAAAAATATGAAACAAGAGCTGTACAATATCCTCCCGCCCATTCCCGACTTAAATTTATATTATTAGTCTTACATATAAATAAATTTGTATTCAGTGCAAGAAAATAAACCAATGGACCCCTCCCCCCCCCCCCAATGGGTAAACATGGTCATTTCTTGGAAGGGAAGACGTTCGACAGAACATGCAAGATAACAACGGGTATACTTTATTAATGTATCTTGTTGGTTTTGATATTATTATATAATTGGAATTGCCAGTGACAGAATTTAAGGTTATATCAGTTTTATTATTAAAATAATGGCACTTTTATACTACAATCCCAACTAGATTGACATTTTATCATCGGAGTACATATTAGTAAGAATCAATATCATCAACTTTTAAAGAATACTTCCGTTTTCTCATTATAAAGCGTTTTGTAAATTCAATGTTTTCATTCCTGTATTTATTGTTTATCTTGTATGTCTCTGTTTGTAATGATGTATTTGACTAAGACTCGGCGAGAGTCGAAACGGAAAGTTGCAGGTTAGAAGCAAAGAACGAATTTTTCATGTTTCGTTAACAGTTTACTTTTGTATTCCTAATAAGCAGTCTCTCTGACCGACGCAAATCCCTACTATAGATATGTATTTGTCTGTATATATATATATATATATATATATATATATATATATATATAGAGAGAGAGAGAGAGAGAGAGAGAGAGAGAGAGAGAGAGAGAGAGAGAGGGTGGGGGATAGATCGATTCGACGAAGACCTCTCTAGTCAGCCGAGGGTCGGAAAAGCTGATTCTGTTCTGTGCGTGCGCAGGTGGCTGATGAGAACAACCCTTGCATGGAATGTTGGTTTGCATAAGGGGCAGGTGATGAGTCGGACATATCCAGGAGGACTGATGGCACGCGCTTTTCTGGCTTCCCTCTTCCGATCTGCAGGTGATGTCTTGCTAGATTCACACAACTTGGAGCCGTTTTGCACAAAGGAACACCACATGACTCGATCGCTCGATCGCTCACATAGATCGGGGTTTGAATGCTTTCAATGCAGCTTTGAGATTGTCTTTGAAGCAATTCTTCCGATCTCCTTGTTATCACTGTCCTTGCTGTAGCTCCTCATAAAAGAATCTCTTTGGCAGCCGGTCTTCTGGCATGCGTAGAACATATCCCGCTAAGTGTAGCTCGCACTGCATCATCGGGATGGTGTGTATGCTGGGGAGACCTGCTTGGGCGAGTACCTCAGTGCCTGAAACCTTGTCCTGCCATTTGATGTTGAGGATTTGCTGTGACTTTTGGTGTGAAAGTGGTTCAGCTTCCTGATGTGGCGTTGGTACACCGTCCACGTTTCGCATGCGTAAAGGAGTTTGGGGAGTACAGCTTCCCTGTAGACCTTTAGTTTGGTTTGGATGCTGATGATCCTATTTTTCCAGATGTTGGCATACAATCTGCCAAAAGTTGCACTGGCTCTGGCTGTTACACTCTGTGACAATGTACTGCCAAGGTAGGTAAAGCAGTTCACTACGTTGAGATTTTGATGGTTGACGGTGATGTTGGGTTCAAAATAGAGCTTTCCATGGGCCGGCTGATGCAGGACTTCAGTATTCTCGGTACTGAAGGTGAGACCCAAACTTGTGATGGAGCTGGAGAACTTGTCAACGCTGCATTGTAGATCGGCTTCTGATACTGCATTGAGGGTGCAGTCATCACCACATATGAAATCCCTGATGGTGTCTGTCATGACCTTGGCTTTTGCTTGAAGCCTGCTGGGATTGAATCGCTTTTCATTATACGGTGCCTGATGCCGACTCCAACGTCTCCGTCTCTGAAACCATTAGTCAGCATGGCGGAGAACAATAGACTGAACAATGTCAGTGCCAGAACAAACCCTGCTTCACACCATTTGTTACTGGGAATGTCTCAGATGTCTATACATTTTCATTGATTTCTTCCCTGCATACCATCGTGGAAATGCTGCACTATGGATATAACTTTTCTTGGGCATCCATATTTGGCCATTACCTTCCACAAGTCTTCTCTGCTGGCAGTATCAAAGGCCTTTGTCAAGTCGACGTAGATGGAGAAAGGTCTGTGTTTTGCTTTTGACATTTCTCTAGTAGCTGCCTAACTCACAGCAACCAAGATGTCGATGGTCCGACGTTATTGTCGGAATCCACACTGGCGTTCTAGGAGTAGTCCCTGCCCAAGGTGTGTAGTTAGGTATATACAAGTGTATGTACTTACTGTCCATATTGCTAAATTAACATTACATGTATCATGAATAATGTAGTTAACAAAGAAGCCTGTGATTTCCAAATTGCACTGATTAGCATCGGTAAATTGGTTGTTCATAGCAATAACATGATACAGCTTTCTTACGCAATATGTTGATGAAATTGCATCAAAAAGTAACAAAAATTAAAAATCAATGTCGATTATGTAAAACAAACAAAAAATTAAAATGCGGTGTGTGTCGATTTGTGCTTGCCACCTGTCCAGAAAGGAACAAGTCAAAATATATTCCAGAACATTTCTGAAATAGCTTAAAAACTTTTGTGAAAACGATCCACATATGTGGTTGGTGTAAAATATTTCATAGTTCTTTTTCTTTTTTAGGCCACGCAGGTTTATCAATCAACTGGAAGGAACACGGGTTACATTATTCAAAGAACGACAGCAATAGAAACCCAGATCCGTTGCTTGTACATTGGAAACCAGAATACGAAGATCTTCCAGAACAGCCGGTAATTATTGATGTTAACGGCAGAGAGATAAACATGGATCCTGAGTAATATTTACTAAATGAATGATTGTATTTGTAAATCAAATGATGGTACTATTAAAGTAAATTTGTACGACTTTAAAATGCTTTTTTGTTTATTTATAAAAGATAAGGAGATAGGAACACTCATTGCAAAATTCAACCGGTACACGTGGATGACGAGATGGGTGCACGTGAATGAAAATGATGTTATTTGCTTGGACTTTGATCCTTTGAGAAAAAGCTAGCACGATGAACCCGATCAGGGATCGATGTTTATGTGAAAATTCGGATATTTGAGGCAAACGATCCCTTATAATCCCTAAATGCGCTTCAATGATCAGAAATCAGGATGTTACCGTGATAACCCCGTGTAACTGCCGTGAAAGCACAGCTGTTTCTACGTTCATAATAATAGTCATAGCCAGAATCAATAAAACAAATTGACTAAAGAGATCTGAGCGGATATATAAAACTGAATAACACGAGCATCCTTACATGAAATAAAACAGTGTAAAGTAGACTAGAAAAAAAAAATTATTTTATAAATGTAATTCTTTACAAATTCTAATTCGAATATAATGTTTATTAAAAAAATATCGTGTGCGGATATTGATTATATTGCGAAGAAGATACCATGATTCCGTAAATTGCCGAGTATTTCCGAGTTTTAATGAGACGACAAATAACGTGGTCTCGTGACGTCATACTAACCAATCCTCTTATACAAACAGAAAAGTGGCAAGCAAGGCAGACAGGAGGAGACCAACGTTGAATCTGCTTCTGAGATATGCTCATAACTATATATTTTGAAGTATGTTTTAACAATGTTTTTAAGACATATCAGCAGAAAAGTACAGCAGTAAGAAGGTGCTCATATTTCATATTTTGGAATTTAAAAAGACAAAACAATGTAATTTTAAAATAAATACTGATGAGATGTGTGCTGTGCAAAAATGTACAAATGATTAAGTGATGGTGTCGAATGCAAACAACTTTTTTTGGTGCCAGAATGCAATAAATTAATTTAACAAAGATGAGGTTCAATCGTACTATATATGCAAATATCATATTCATTACCTACCCATAGCACACACACACACACACACACACACACACACACACACACACACACACGCGGACTGATATGTTGTAAAATATACATCTATGAGAGATAATACTGAATTATGGGCTAAGAGACTTGATAGGGAACAGACTTGTCTGTGAAATAATATCCATTACCACCCGGGCAGGTGCAAAAGGTCATTGAGAACGGTTTTCATCGGAAGTAATTTTGCACACACACAATAAACAACACCCAACAATTAAAAAGGAAACAATACGTAATTAATTTAAACATTAAGAAGCTTCGTTTCTATGATTCAATTACATGGTATTTTACATGCAGGCTACAGTTAGCGTGTTGACAGATCTATAGGTATAAACACGCCTCGTTAAAAAAGATTACGTACTGTACTGGTCAGTGCTGAAAGAAATGTTTTAAGCACAGGCCCAGGGCTGATGACTTAAATAAGCTTACTAGCCCTGACTGAAATTCCACAAACCCGAACAGTTCATATCTGTTAACATTCAAGCCTTGAGAAGAAAGAAAGAAAAAAACAGAAAAGAAAAACCATATATAAATTTTTTTCAAGTGTGCAATCCACAGATGACATATTCTATTTTATCACTTGTGAATATTACAGTGAAGAAATAATTAATATCACAGGACAGTTTTTGTCTTCAGTAAATAGATTAAGATTAAACATTATTCACGTAAATTTCAGATTGTTTAACTACTATAGAAGTACTTCTTGTAGAAAAAAATGTCACCAATTAATTTAAAACCCATGAATGATCACAAAGAAGGCTGCGTAATTTTCTCTGCAAACAAAATCTCCATTTCCGCCAAAGAAACTCGGCCAGTTAACGCCTGACATTCCTCAACCATCTATGTAAAGTTTCATTACCATGATTAAATTAAAAAAAGGAATAAAAAAATACGACGCAGTTTATGTGCCCCTAAAATACTAATTCAAAATAAATATTTAATTCAGTAAACAGTGTTACATATCTTAACACTTAAAGTAAAGGAAAAAGGGTGGGATATAAAATGTGGGGAAATAATGGCCACATACATGTACGGTAACGTTTGACTGAGAGATTTAAACTCTTAAAATGACGTCTTTGGCTTCAAAGTTACAACAAAATTGGGCATCGTTTATTTGCCAATGAATTGTTGGTGCCAGTCCTTTTCACAAGATAACTCTGATTTTATATCGGACATCTTTTCTTTTAATCACTGCTATTTAAACTACCCAAGGGATATATATCAGTTCCAATCATTACAGATTACTGTATATACATTTTACGTGTAATAGGCATATACTGAAAGATTGTGCTTTTTCAATTATTTTTTTTTTTTAAGATTACTTAAAAATGTTTTTCTAGAATCGCGACCGTACAAGGGTTAAGAATCTTATTATTATTTTTTTTTAAGCAAAGCTTCCATTTGATTAAAGTCAGATCTCAATTTCACATTGGACAGTGGTGAATTTATTTAGATTGCAATCTTGAAGAAGAAAAAAACATTTACTCATTTCATCAGTACGGAGCCCCAGAGAGGACACGAGGTAAAAAATATTATTTCGTTCCCTCAAATTAATAATTTGTTCCCTCAAGTTAGCATTTCGTTCCCTCAAGTTAATAATTTGTTCCCTCAAGTTAGCATTTCGTTCCCTCAAATTAATAATTTGTTCCCTCAAGTTAGCATTTCGTTCCCTCAAATTAATAATTTGTTCCCTCAAGTTAGCATTTCGTTCCCTCAAGTTAATAATTTGTTCCCTCAAGTTAGCATTTCGTTCCCTCAAGTTAATAAATTATTCCCTCAAAATGATAATTCGTTCCCTCAAGATATTAATTCGTTCCCTCAAATTATTAATTCGCTCCCTCAAATTGCCAATTCGTTCGCACAATTTATTATTTTGTTCCCTCAAGTTAGCATTTCGTTCCCTCAAGTTAATAATTTGTTCCCTCAAGTTAGCATTTCGTTCCCTCAAATTAATAATTTGTTCCCTCAAGTTAACATTTCGTTCCCTCAAGTTAATAATTTGTTCCCTCAAGTTAGCATTTTGTTCCCTCAAATTAATAATTTGTTCCCTCAAGTTAGCATTTCGTTCCCTCAAATTAATAATTTGTTACCTCAAGTTAGCATTTCGTTCCCTCAAATTAATAATTTGTTCCCTTAAGTTAGCATTTCGTTCCCTCAAGTTACTATTTTGTTCCCTCAAGATCATAACTCGTTCCCTCAAATTAATATTTCTTTCTCTCAAAACTTATACTTTGTGTACTTGATTAATGCATTACAATGGCGGATGCTGGTGTTAGAACTGAGCTTATTAAGTTCTACTTCAAGCTAGGACTTCTTTATCAAGACATCATCACTGTTCTTTCAGTTCAACATGGGATTACCATCAGTGAACGTCATCTAAGACGTATACTAAACTTTAATGGTCTTTCAAGGCATAAAGATTACAGCGATGTAGCAAATGTTTTATTCTTTATATCTAATGAACTCAATCATTCAAGTCAATTACATGGATATCGATGGATGCACACAAAATGTTTGGCTAATGGCTCAAAAGTTAGAAAAGAAGACGTGCGACTCATTTTATCTGCGTTGGATCCTAATGGGTGCCAGGCTAGAAAAGCACGACGTCTCAATAGGCGGGAATATTTTGCCAAAGGACCAAATTATATCTGGCACATTGATTCGTACGACAAGTTGAAGCCGTACGGATTCTGCATAAATGGATGTATCGACGGATTTTCAAGAAATATTGTATGGCTTTATGTGTATCATAATTCCAGTGATCCAAGAATCATAGGTGGTTATTTTATAAGTACTGTTGGAAAATTAAACGGAGTACCCACTCTCGTAAGAGGCGATCTGGGAACTGAAAATTGTTACGTCAAGAGTTTCCAGCGTTTCCTGAGGAGAAACAGGCAAAATGAAGAAGTTAATGAAAATGCATTCATAGAAGGTGCTAGTACTCATAACCAGAGGATAGAATGTTGGTGGGGACATTTTCGGAAACAATGTGCAGAATTCTGGATTGATCTCTTTCAACACATTCAAAATGATGGCTACTTTAGTGGAGACATTTTGGACAAAAGCATTCTACAATTTTGCTTTATGGGAATGATTCAGGTATAACTACCTTTCGTTAGAATTTTTCTTTTAGAATATAGATGACTGAGCATAATCATAAATTATCAAAAGTTGAGTACAATGACAAATCCGAAGAGGCCGGCACTTATCCCTTCGGATATTTCAGCTCCGGCTATTTTTTTCTTGCACTTACGCTGTGTACCCTCACTGAAATCTCTTTGCGTGTTTTAAAGCATATATTAGAGATAAGTCGTGTCTTTCATATGGTTAACTTTTACATCTAATTTCAATGTTAGTACGAAAATTTGCACCAGAAAACCAAAGATATTGTTGGGTGAGATATATTGTTACGCGCACATGGGTATTACTTGACCGAGAAGTGCCAAATCCTGGCGCGAATCCAGCAAGAAATCATGTTTCCCCAAATTTACAAAGACTTCCATACAATTTAAGTTGTTAATTAGAAAGCCAGACGTGTATGTTTTGACTCGAATCAATATAAAACCACAGATAAAACAACTTGCCAAAAGTCCATCAACCGCATATTTGCCTGGTTTCTCTTCATCATCATCAGGTTTCCGTACCGCGAACCAGTTACACCATAGAAAATTCACTAGGAACTATTTTAACTCCGCCACCTTAGGCCAGTCAATGAATGCTTTTCCAGGCACATCATGAGAATATAACTTCACCCATTTTCCACTATGGACACATACACGGTATTTGCTAAATCCCTTCTTATTGATTCCACTGTGTAATTTACCGGTTTCCTACCGTAAATACCTCAGCCACACCATTATTGTACGTCACTACCGGTAGATTTTAATATGGACTATCTTACTCCAGGGTCAGTCATTCGGTTTTGACCTGAATTCACTACAAGCGAACCATGACATCATTCAAACTCACTAACACTTGACTCCGTGACGTTTGCTCCTAGTAATTGGATAATTATTTCGGGCTAAGAATATTTCCATGGCGCCGAATCACAATAATCACACAATCTAAGAATTGCTTAAAATGGGGCGCTATCAAACGCGCATACTCCAAATTTATTACAATATTATTCTCACATATTATTTCAATTTTCAAGTACGCTAGAGGTCAGAGCCTCAGCTTCGAATGCGGAAGATCGCGGGTTCTAAACCCATCCGAATCGTACCAAAGACTTATAAAAATGGTACTAGCAGCTGCCTCGTTTGGCACTCGGCTTTAAAGGGTTATATATAACTGGTCAGCCTGGTATAAGGATAATGTGACCTGGTGGGACCTGATATCACATGTCTGCGGCACAACGCCTCAGTGCTGGAATCACTATAAACTGCCACAATGCAGACATCGTAGGGATATGACTGCAAAAATTTTAAAGTTACTTTAAAAATCCAAAACACACACACATACTCACAGACATACACTTAAAATTGTGCGACTTTGAACAACTACATAGACAGACACTGCACAAAGTATTTGGAAAGCTAATCTTTTCAGCTTTCAGAAGTTAGCACGAAAACTATATATCTTAACAATGTTTTAGTGGTTTTACAGGATCGCGTGTATATATTGATCTCAGGCATTCCTGCGCATGTAAGGTTTCTGTCAATAGTATTAACGCAAACCGAATACCGAATTCGACAGATCGATGAAAATAAATTATGCTTACCATTTGAAAAGCTTCAAGTGTTACTAGAACATTGTTCAACATAGTACCAATTTTGGACATACAGGATACCACACCTGTGTTTTCGTGATTCGCGATGTATTGGTCTATATTCTGGACATGGCTTTGAAAAGATGTAATGCTTATGCATCAGGCTATGTAAATGAAATGCATTACTTTTTAAAAGACTCTTTCTGTCTGCATTTTAGCCAATGAACAAGATCAGATCAGATCGCTGGTTTGACAAAATTCAATGTAACAATGCCATTAAATGGCAAGAGATATTAGCAAAATAAACCAATTTTGTAAAAGAATTTGTAAAAGTTCAACATTTTATAAAAGTATGTTGAAGAGAAACGATAATGAATATAATGCAATGTGTTTACAACGTCTCTTTTATGGGAAAAAATAAAGAATTTAGAAACAGACCATCGAAAATCAGCAAGTTGACAATTTGTCACTTTAAAGGTATGATAAACAGGGTCATATTTGGTAATCTGAGATACATTTGTCGCCCTGTATGATTTTATTCCTTAAGATTATTGCCTTTTTTCAAACATCAACCTCGCATTCAGTACCTGTTGTTGACCATTAGAATTCACATTTTCATATGTACATGTATTTGTAATATAAATATGAAATATTTTTTTATGCTTTATGAAAATCACTTTCCTTATTTAAACACAATCATTCTTTCAAATCGGATTGTCAACCAAACACAAAATATGATCCACTGTTTACAGAAATGACGTATTGTTGCGCAGAATTATATGATGAATAGGCCAACATGGTGTGTGTATATATATATATATATATATATATATATATATATATATATATATATATATATATATATATCTATGACAGTTTTATTGAAAACTGGATAGACTAATGAGATATGTATATGCATTGTTATTGCTCCAAGATGAGACTGTGAGTAAATGCAGACCTTATTTCACATGGATATTTAACACATATTGGCATGTGCACGTTCATTTGTTTTTGCTTTTGCTTGTACGTTGTGCGGGGTATTGTGCTCTTGATATATATCAATTTGCTGTAGATATGCAAATCTCGAAAGTCTTTAAACTTCATAAAAAGATACAAGCAATAACATTTTCTGTTGTTGTTGATGATGTGAACCTGTGGTGGTGGTGATGATTATAATTTCTTGAGATTTTGTTTTTGTTTTCCCGCTAGTTTAGTCTGAGGGATATAGAAATGAGATAAATGATGAGAGAAAATGAAAGACTTGGTATCGTTTTATCATTTAACATCCCTATTGCTTTTGTATCACTGACTTCAAAGTTACTTGAATATATACCAGTTGTTAAGAATCTATGATGTCTGAACTTCATCATATTTTAATAAATATGTAACAGACCACATTTTGGAATAATGTAAGTTTCATGAATGGAAGATGATCCTCTCCGTTGTATCCCATCTGCTATGTTTACATAAAAAAATGTGTGATAATCATAAAGATTATTAAAATCTATTATTAAAGTTTTGTAAAAAAAAAACAAATCAAGTCTTTGCTTTAAGTAAGACTATTTCTTTATTCTGCCCAAAAAAATTGTTTCAGAATTGTATTTTTTTAAAATCATTAGTTTCACCTTAAATGATCCTTTAGGCGAATTAAGAATTTGGACATGTAGGCAATTGTTCTTAATTCATGGCAGCAAAGTCTTCAAGACTTATTACATTCACAAAATAAATATTTTAATGTATTTTAAGAATTATGATGATGATGTATCATCCAAGAAATTAATCCTAAATATTCACTGTAAAAGCGTATTTACCGTATTTTCGCGCATATATCCCGCACACGCAGATAATCCGCACCCTCATATAGCCCGCGGGTTTTGGGGTTTTGTGTAAAAAATCGTTGGCATAACCCGCACCTTTGTATAACCCGCAACCATAGATATATTTATACAGCTACAATCGGAAATGAAATCAATTACAGGATCACGGGGCTTCGCTGATGTAGCAAACTGCGATTCTGTTTTCCGTTTTGGTGACAAAATTTACCATCTGGTGATATTTGTGGCGACACCAATTTTGGCTGATAAAAACCGTATATACAGTCTTGCGTTTGGAGTAGAGAAAATCAAAGGCACCATGACAGGAAACAATGTACTGGAATATATTGTTAAAATAACAAGTCCTTGTCTCATACTGGCAAACCACACTAACAGTGCACTGTTATATCATAATCCGCTAATGATGATATCTGGCCTTATTACTTTATGCAACTGACTAGTCAAAATCCGAATCCGCAGAAGGCGTAAACGTAAAATGAGTACAGTCAAGCAGATGACACTAATTTAAAAACAAATACCAGATGGAAGAAGAAAAAATACGTTTGCTGACACTTCAAAGAGAACTGATTACCTTTGAAGCACTGATATATACTAAACAAATTAAACAAATCTGTTTCAATGTTCTACAATTATCTGAAGTTGCCGCAGCAATAACAAACAGGTATTTGTTTCACCCTTCAACTGGAGCCTTTAGCGGCGCCATCATCAAAGTAAGCCGACGACCTTTGCTCAATAAAAGTCAGGAAAAACACGGTACACGGTGCTTGTGTGCGTAGGAGCTGTGCCTCAACTACAGGCTACATAAACACGGACATTTTTAAATAATCTTGTATTCTTGTGAAGTGTAGATTCGAGTTTAAATAATTTCTTTCTGTTTAATTTAAAAAATGCCGAAACGAAAGTCTTACACAGCCGACTTCAAGCTAACTGCCATTGCGTATGCTGAAGTGCATGGCAATAGAGCCACAGGCACAAAATTTGATATTGATGAGAGTGTAATCCGAGGTTGGAGAAAAGAAAAAGGAACGTTGGAGAAGATGAATCCACGAAAACGTGCTCGTCGCGGACCTAAAGCAAAGTGGCCTCACCTTGAAGCTGACCTGAAGCAGTGGATCGTGGCCCAGCGGTAAAATTAGGTACTGCAGTTTTTTCGATTGAAAACAGAAAATATTGATTATGAAAAAGTGACGGATACGAAATTTTAAGTTTTTATCCCGAAATGTTGATTTGGTCCCGATACCGTAAGTTGTTGTAAAGTCACCGTAGTAGCCATAATATCCAACCCTAGCAAAACAAAACTAGAACAATATATGTTATGTAGTTACGTTTTTCAAACAATATGTTGAAATATCATTATGTGTAAAAAAAATTGTGATATAGCCCGCACCCTTATATAACCCGCACCCCCCCCCCCCTGCGGGGTTTGTAAAATCTGGTATAATCCGCGGGATATATGCGCGAAAATACGGGTATTCCAGATCAAATTAAAAGAATATCATTTCTGTCTTACAAATAATATCTATAGACTGTTAAAAATGATGATGTTATGCAACAGAGTTCTAATAATATTGCAGGATGAGATGGATGAAGTTGTGAAGGTGTGAAACATGCATCTCATTAGGCCAACAAGAAACTCTGTTATGCCAAGTGGACGCCCCGAAGTTATGTACCAAACTCCTACACTGTACGGAACTCAAAACTATCAGACATTTGTCCCAATGGAAGATATTGACACTTGCAGAGCTGAGTGTCTTTTTAGAAAAACATATCCTTGTTACAAGGAAATATTTGACTTGTGTGCATTCATCATGGAAGAAGAGAGACTAGCATTCCCTACTGACCCATATGAAGGCCTAGATTTGTACCTTTTTCTAAGGAATAATATAAGGCAGGATCTTGAAAATCTACAATGATATCTTATTTTGTTGCTTACTAATCAAGAGCATAACAAAGGCTGTAGATCTGCGACATTTGACCTTGATTAGGAATTATAATTTATCAGCTCTCTCAAACAATAATTAAAGAAATGTAAATATTCTTTTAGTTCCATAAATCTGTGGTTTATTTTAAAATTTTATATACTGTGTTCAAATGGCATAACAATTATGGTAATATCTAATAATATGTCTTCTTTTTCCTCAACCAAAAGGTAGCATATACAGTTTTATTTTTTTTTTAAATAAAGAAATCTGTACATATTTCAACGTCTATTTTGAAAAAAATTCCTGAAGTAACACAATTGTACATTTTAGCATATAATGCCTATTTTATCATCTTTCCATTTTCTATTTATTCATGGATGCATGAATAAATTTGAAAAAATAGATGGATGTGGTAGAAACAGCGATGTCATAAAGGAAGTCATGCACATGGCAAGTTCGGATAAACTATGGACACTGTTGATTTTGATGTGTCAAACTGCTTAGGTTTTAAATTTACACAACTCTATAGTTTTGATTGTCTTCTAGCACCAGCTATATAATACTCATGATATATCAAACAAAAAGCAGATGCATGAATGGATGGATACAAGGAAATACTGATTGATCATATTAAACAATCAGTAAAAAGGTCAACTCAAGTTTATGGCTTCTCAGTAGGATAAGACATTTCATCCCTGAAAGGCACAGAAAATTATTTTATAACAGTTACATACAACCGTATTTAGACTACTGTAATACAGTATGGGGTAATTCAAATGATAAAAACATATCAAAGTTGGAAAATCTTCAGAAAAGAGCAGTTAGGCTAATATCAAACCAGAAAGACAGCAAGGAAAATTTTGCTGGTAAGTTAAAAATATTACCTATTAAAGACCGAATATGTTTAAGAAAAGCCAAATTAATGTACAGGATATCCAATAATAGTGCTCCTGAATATTTACAATCCCTATTCCAGTATAGGCTACCTGGTAATACACCCTACCTGCGATCAATATCTACTAAACAGTATAAAATTCCCAAACTAAATAAGGAATTATTCAAGAAAAGTTTCCAATACTCTGGAACTTTGCTCTGGAATTGTATTCCAGTTGAGATTAGAAATACCCACTCTATTTCCATCTTCCAAACCCAATATATCCAGTGGCTCCTGAGATGCTGCTGAATTAAATAAATTCCTTGTGTGAGGGCCTCAAGGTAGATTAGTTCTTAGCTAATTGTGTTACCCTCTTTAAATAAAGTCATTATTATTATTATTATTATTATTATTAATATTATTATTAAAAAAAACTCCATTTCAGACAAAGCACATTGTGGATCAAACATTTTCCACCACAGCTGATCAAATGAAATGCATAACACAGAAAAGAGATAGTAATGATTGTAGATTCCAGTCATTCTCCCTTTATAACATTTACTGGCTTTTTTAAACTTTCAGTTGCCACAGCACTTTACACGTGCACATACAGACCTAGTTAGGCACATGTTGACAGAAAGACTAAAATAAATGTTCTTGCACAACTCAAGTTTATTAGTAACATTATCAAAAAATAAAAACAAAACACATTATCAATGCACAATAAGGTAATACTGTTTCTTTCACAAAATGCATTTCCTTATGCTATGAAAGAAAAAACGTTTTGAACAAAATGAAAATAAGCACAAAGATGTGTTTTAAAATTGAAAGTTCATGTAAGATAATGTTGTTGAAAATGTTCATTGATATATCTCTATGCCTGATTTTTAATATAGCAACATATAAAATCATTTCTTGCAAACATGTGTCCATATGTTTTATTTCAAACAGTTTTAGCATTCCTTTATGCTATCTATGGTTTAAAATCCAAAGTCCCTTGAGGGGCAGGTACTCAGATGATATTTACTAAATATATTGCTCTATATCAGATGTACAACATAACAAATGCTTTTCAACTTCCAAAATATTGCTGTGACTTTGACAAGTGCTACATATAATGGTCCCATGTTACAATGGATTTGGATATAAGTAAAATGTTCATTGGAGTGAGGTTTTCATTATGACAAAGCATTTATCAACATATTTGTATATATTTTATCTAATTATGTCTGGTGAATTGTAAAAATGTGGTTTAATATTGTGAAATATCAACCTTTTGGAGATCATACTATAAAATATCACACTATACTTTTTCAGCCAACTGTTTGCAAGAAAATACTATTAAATAAATTTAAAAAACATGCAATCAACAAGTAGCCCAAGTGGGCCTGTTATTGCTATCCTTGTATTGGCCTTGAGACATACCCCATTAAAAGTATCAGAATGAGGTTTGACCAAAATCTCAGTTTGATCCAAACATTAAGTGTCATCAATACCGTATCCGTTATAAAGTCTTTGTGATGGTAGCAAGGACATCTAATCTAAGCCAAGATTAAGTCAGTTATTGGCATTTGCTTTGTAAGTAGCAAATTCTAACAAGATGTTATTCACATAAATTCAGAACAGCATGCTTAATCATTTTCTTTATAAATAACACATATAGCATATCCACCAGGTCAAACAAGATCAAGTTTCCCTAGAGGTGCAAGACTGAAAGTAAAAAGTCATCTTTATGTTAGAAAATGGACATAAATTTTACTAAAATAGAAATATCCCTTTGGTTTCAGAATTGTGGGTGAAATATAACATTTGGGGATTTCTGACAAATGAGAGTAAAGAGAAAACATTGAAGATCCAATTTCACTTTTATAGAACTTTTCAACTTGAGTACATATTTAATTCAAACTGTGTCTACAAATTTTTCTAAGGTCAAATTTGTGGTCAGTATCTTTGTTTAATTCTTAATATCCAAAATAAGTAGGTTTAATGCAATTACATGCATTCTAGTTAAGTTTACTAATAATCAACAGCCAGAATGTGAATAAGTTTTAACACACTTGTGATGTATGAAAGTAGAGGTAGATGAACAATATGCACAGATTATACTGGTATTCTAAATTTGTAAAGACCATAAAGTTAGGCCAATGAATTAATATCATTTATCAAAACATGGAATTTGATCAAATTATGTCACCTGGTTTAAGAGTAGTCATGCTAAGTTTTGTTTCCATTTTTAGTAATATAGGTAAAACCCATGATAATGAGATTCATTATAATGCAATTCTGCTTAAAATGTGAAGGCAGCATGGTTTCCATTTTATAACTTAAGGTGACCTCTCTTTTTAACACACTAAATATATGATCTCAGAAAAGCCGATTATATGTATCACTAGCAGATTATATGATCAAGAGGTTATTTAAAACTGATGACATTGAAATTTCAATGCATTTCTATGGGGAAGTTTTTTAAAAAATTTGTTGACACAACCCCACATATATCGCTATGCTATTCTTTGGACCCTGAGCATCATTATTATAGGTTGTACCTACAGTGATAATATTAGGAAAAGCTCATTTTTTTTATAGATACTATCCTCAGGATGCTGCCTGTTAAATTTGTTTAAATGCTGAACAGATCTAAAATAAATATAGAAAACAACTAAGTATGATGCATGACAGATGGAAGTCCATACCATATTAAGCAGATTAGCTTACAATTCAGTGAAGTCGCTCTATATCTAAACATTTAAAAAACATATGAACAGTTTGTCTATCTTCAGAATAACATTTTGTCCATTCTTCATGTTATTTTCAACCAATGATAGTTTAATATGAACAAAATTTTAAACTCAAACTTGTTTGTATTATCTGCATACCAAAAATGCATTTCAACCAACTGCATGAACTGCATGCAGTTTTGTAACAGATTTCTTTATTATATACAAGTGAAAACAACTACTTTGAAAATATATTGAAGAACAGTTTTGCAAGAATACTGAAAGCAATAATACATATGATTCTTAATATACTCCACACTATCCTTAACATTGTAGCATAACATTTTCCGTTAAAAAAACATGAATGACTACTGCATAAAATTACTACATGGTTATATTATATCCATGATCCAGATGCGTGATTCCAATATACCATTAAATTCTCTGCGGAATTCGACAAAGCTCTCATAATTTGATGGTAATTCAAGAACACAGCCACTGGTGTGAGCAATTGGTCTCCTGGTGAATTCAGAGTCACAGCACACTAACCGAACAAATATCCTTTGTACAGTCAGTAGATCAGCACCTGCAATAAATCAGTATAATGTAATTCAAATATATGACATTTAGATGTGCTTGAAAGATTAACACAAGATTAAAAGAAATATGGATTTCTGGGGAAGCATAAGTATTTGAATTTTGGGGAAGTATCTAAATAATAGAGAACTATACAACAAAGTTCTGTATTAGCGAACAGTGCACGCTTTCAAAGTTATCTCCATGCACATCTGCATACTTTCACAGCCTGATTATCAGTTGTTTAATGCCATTTTGTTTTCAATTTCTGGTATGTTTGTTCATATACTGGAAAACTCTACTTCCATCTGTATGGTGACTTTTCTAATCATCTGCTTATTAGCTAATCTTAGATAATAAGATACAGGCAAAAATTGGCTTGTGCTACCTTGTACATCAGGGCTGTTTGGAGGATCATGCAAAGTTTGGATGATATTTTCCTTCAAGGAGTCTGTCAAGATGGCAAATTTATGTGTGGATGCAATGTCATGGAGTAAATTAACATCTTGGGTACCAGTTGACAATAACTGTCAACACTTTGAAGGCATACAAATGTCCAGTGATACTAGCTGAATCAGTCATCAGTATCTGGTTGAATTAGCCATTTGCATAAAACAAAAATGCATTTAAAACTATCTTGACAATCCAACTATCTCAAACAATTTGAGATCTTTGCTTGTTTCCTCCAATCTAAATTTTTTATATTTTTCTCTTGCTTTAGGTAAAAAAAAAAGTAAATCCATGTTTCTTATACCTTGCATCCTTACCTGTGACAAATCTCAAAAAGTTCCTCAGCATGTCTTCAGAAAGGCCTTTAATATACTTCTTCAGGTACTGAATAGTTTCCCTCTCTGCATTGGACAAGTTATCTGGAACATCCAGGATCTGCAGCACTTTTTTTGTTGAGGGAGCCAGACATAAAAATAATTCACTAACGTCTCCTGGTAGCAACGGTTGAAGATCCAAACAGAAAATATCATGCCAACATTCAGCAACAAAGGCAGGTGCCTGGATGAGTTCCTTGTGGGCCACCTGTTTCAGTATTGTACTAATGTTATCTTTGGTTGGTCTGTGACACACATCATGAGATTCACAAGCTTCAAGTATATTGTCAAAGTTTACAGATTCGAAATCAGTTGAAGCTTGTATAAATACGTCTTTTTCCATGTCAGAAACATACACCATAAATATACTGACAAGACTGTCACTGTCAGTATGACTGTTGCCTGGACCATCCATTGCACTTGACAAAAAAGGTAAAGCAAGCTGAATGGGGAAATATCTCTCTTGTTTGTACCCAAGAATAATTATTCTAGCACAAGCTTTCCAATGTTTGTCAGTCATGATGTGAGAAATGGCTGGAACTTTAATATGATTGCCAACTGTGCATGTTTCATAGAATGTATGCCAAAATTCTGATAGTGCATCACGTAAAATACCACCTCTGTCCTCCCCAGCCTCTTTTTCACCATTGGGTAATATCATTTCTACTTCAATGTTTGTGCCCCTTAAATCAAAACTACTATTTTCCAAGAAGAATTCAATAAATTCTTTGAAAACATGTCCTCTATGGAGCTGAATTACTTTCACACATGTCCCAATGGTCTCATTTAGATCAGAAATTTCTGATGTTGGAATTAAGTATGAGAACATAACCTCACTGCTATCATCTTGAGAGTGACTATAAGTTGCCATATCATGGGAGAAAGGAATTTTTTTCTGAGGAGAGTTGTAAGGCATTATCAAATGAAGAATCATTTGAAACTTCATACATATTAGATTCTCTGCCAAGTTCTAATAGTTGTCCCAAGTGTATGTCTCTTTGAACTTCTGATGCTTCTTTATTGGTGGCAAGGTCTGAGGATTCATTATCTTTAGTCTCAGCATTTCCAACTGAGGCGCTTCTCCTAGTTGTTGCCATATATACACGCAACAATTCCATTTTTGTATCATTATATACTTCCTCTAAAGTTTTTTCTTGAGGAATGGAACATTTGCTAAAGTCACTGATATCAAATGTAAACTCATCAAGCTTGCCTCGCATTGATTCTCCATTAGGAAAGAATAATATCTTTGCTGTTTCCAGTAATTCTGTCATTGTAATGCGCAAGTCAAGTTTAAGCTGTCTTGTACCACCACCACTAGCTGTTTTGACCTGCTTATAAGACTCGGTTACTGGATCAAAATCCAACCATCCAACTTCCAACCTTCTCTGTACCTTTTTTGCATTTCTATTTCCAATTAAAGAAAGATAGCGTCCATGAGACTGATTACTGTCTTCACCTACAGCAATATTACGTTTCTTTGAACTGAGTCGATCTTTCAACCGCATCAAAAGATTGCGCTTTCTATCCTCACTTGAACTTCCTCTCTTCATTGACTCGGAAGATACAATTCATCTAGCGAAGGCAAGCACTGCTATTCTGTCACCATACTTAGGAACATATTCCTTTAAATCCTCATCTGTCATCAGAGCAATGACAGACTTGTCAACCTATAATGTTGGAATAATGACAAGAATGAGGATAAACAGAAGAAGAATGGGTTGCATTTTAAATGTACATTTTCCCCCTAACCATCATAACAATTGATTTTATTATGTGATGCTGGCACTTCACAGAGTGAAGAAAAACAAAACAAGGTGTAAAAAAAAGTTTTAAAAAAAAGATAAATATGAAAACTGATATTTGAGATTTTTCAGGTCTCTATTTAATCTTCCTCTCATGAAATACAACAGTTCAGTCAATGTAAGAAGCATACAAAAAGTTACACTTTTCAAAACTGAAGCTAAGCTTGACATTTGTTAAAACAATGGACCAGAAGGCAGAAATCATGGATCTCACTCCACAAAAGAAAACCAAATGTTCCAAAAGCAAGCCATTAACATGTATAAAACCATGCATGCCAAAAATGTCAAGTACAAACAAAAGTCATTCAATGTGACTTGTGCTCTACTGGCAGAACAGAATTTCTGCAGTGTCAAAATCTTTATTCCCCAATTAAACCTTTATTCAGTTAGCTGCTGTGGTGGATATATTCAGTGTCAGAATGAGATTGGTACCCATTTCATTTAGGACAATCAATATTTTATTTAGGACCAACACTACATCATAAGTAGTCTTCTGGAGGAAACCAAACATTGATATGATTGTCTATTTCAGAGGTGTAACTATAAAACAAGATTTTCAAAATGGCTGCAATGGTGGCCTCACTGGACATTACATTCAAACCATTTTCATGTAGGACCATCTAGACATAAGAACACATTCAGTAAAAAAAAAACCATGTTGATATTTATTCAGGATAAAGACACACTTTTCAAGATGGCTTAGACTGACATTAAACTGGCACATGTTCAGTTCATGCCAATTAGACATGATAAGAAGTGTTCTGGTGAAAACCTCATGTCATTGTAACTTGTCATTCTAGCGAAGTAATGATAAAATGTTTAATATGACTACTATGGTGGCCATATTGGAAGTCAGATCAACTTCATTTTCTTTTAGGACCAACTATATTTCATAAGAAGTCTTAGTGAAAATCCCATGTATTCAGCAGGATTAGTGACAGTATGGTGGTCATATTCTTTTGGATGTTCAAGTGGCATCATTTTAATCAAGACCAATTTGACTATATAATTAATGTGCTTGTAAAGTTTAATGGCAATCCTTTAAGTAGTTTAGGAAGAGTAGGAATACTAAATACACTAATGGTCATTTAGATGATAGACAATAGACCATTCTATAAGATTTTTGGTCTATGAACAGATACAAATATTTCTTAAATGTGTAAATTGCTAAAATGGTCTGAAAATCGAAATGTGTCATTTACATAATAATATAAAAATATAATATGCCCACCAAATTTTAGTCATGAATCTCAAGTGACATTTTATGTAAATGTACTAGCAATGTCTGGTCAAAAATGCCTTACAATGGTTCCAATGAATGTCTAAAAAGTTTTAAAATAGGTCACATTCAATGGAACCTAATTAGGTCTTGGAATCCAATCAAATTATTTAAATGTCCAATATGGTCTGACCAAGCTCAATAGATTTTTATTTTCAAATATCTCAAAAAAGTGTGATGGACAGATCTCTCTCTCCAATTGTTGTCTGCGTGCATGCATATGTATGTGTGTGATAAACTAGCAATCCTGTGTAGCTGATCACTGTAAGCAAATGCAGCTGTTAGATGATTCTGAACCATAAGAAAGATGTCTGACCTTTTGAACCCCATCTCCACAAGGAGTTACATTTACTCCAAAGAAGTATAAAATTTAAAAAAAAATAATAAACACAAATGTTACTAAGTGCACCAGATAACTTTTGAAACCTACTGAGTATTTCACTCATTAAATTAAATTTAATTGAGTGAAGTCCCCTCCCTATTATAATTAGAGAAGGCATTAGAACTAAACATTTTGATTGAGATTGATTTGTATTTGAAATGGCACTTGTACATATCAAATTACTGACTGCTAAGAAAACAGGAGTAAATTGCCACTGAAGCTGGTCTAGACAGGTTTCAAACAATCAATTGACTCTGAAACTAGCTTGCTAACTATGTAGCTACAGTAGTTCCCTCTAATGGTATCTATAGTCAATCACAGTGGCTTCCTCTAATGGTACCTATAGTCAACCACAGTGGCTTCCTCTAATGGTACCTATAGTCAACCACAGTGGCTTCCTCTAATGGTACCTATAGTCAGAGCCTCTAACATTTAGATAACATGTAAGAAAATATATGACCGTGAAGTCATAGGTAATATATATATATATATCTAAAATATATCTAAAAATGTTGCTAGATCAGAACTGTAATTTTACCTTTTTCCCTACCATATAACATTTCAATCATAGACAAGCCAGTTTTCATGTAAGCCAAACAAGTATTCTGACTATTCAAGATAAGTGCATCACTTATAATCTGACAAAACAGTACACAATTTCTTCATTTGCCAAGCTATGGATATGTATTCCTTTATTAATTAGAATATCTCTTTTAATCAGCTGTTCGGACAATTTTATTGCTGGAAATAACAATGAAAGCTCCTGAGAAGACAAAAATAGACAACAAAAGAAAGACAAGTGTATCAACATTTCCTGAAGTAAATGTGTGACAAACTTTACAAAGTACAGACTATACCTACTTATTATGCAGTTAATTTCTTTTGAACTTCAAAGAGTCTAAAGAAGTAAAATCTTCAAAATGTTTGATGCATGTTTTAACTATTGTCAATGGTTGAAACCAATAAACTGAATAACAACACAACCCTACCTTCTCTTCCTCAATTTTAGTTGTATCCACACCTCTTCCCTTCAAAAAGTCATATAGCTCTCTGCCTGCCATTTTGGACTGTATTTAAGAGAAATTGTAATGCTTATTTCCATTTCATAATTCCATAAGTCTGTTCATTTTTTATGCTTACAGTTTAAGATTTGTGTAATTATCCATTTTATCTTAGGTACATGTGCTTTGTAATTTAGAGAATCAATTAAATTAGTAAATAAAATGCATTTTTTGCACACCTTTATAAGCCCCCTCTACAAACATGTTAAATGTTGTACAAGTTGCAATAAAAAAGCTGTAACTACAATGGGATTATTAAACTTGCACTATTGCTGATACTGGTAAAGACTTGGTACTGACATTACACAGCCTATTGATGGAAGTATGAAGTGTTGATACTGTGAAGCCATCTGTTTTCTAGCTATACTACTGAAGTAACAATCACCTTGGCATTGATATTTCTAGTTGGTTACCAATCCTGCATGGTATTAATAACAAAGGTGTAATCTTGCATGATTTTGATAACAAAGGTATTATCCTGCATGCTTATCATAATACACATGTATACTCCTGCATGATTATATTAACAAATGTATAAGCATGCATGCTTATAATAACACAGGTATAATCTTGCATGTTTATAATAATAAAGGTATAATTCTGCATCATTAAAATAACACATGTAATCCTGCATGATTATATAACACACACACACACACACACACATATATATATATATTTGTAATAAACCAAATTTGTCAAGTGCTGTTATCAAGTTACATTATCATTTCCTCCAAAGGTAGTCAATCAGAGCAAATATATCATAACATTCCCTATTTTTTATCATTGGTATACAATATAAATTGATTCTCACATAATCCTGCCACAAAGGACATGATTTCATTCTGCAAATCAAAAGACTACATAATTCACATTTGTATGGTTCTCTTCAGTGCACTTCATCTATTCTATATTACAAAATTGGAATCTGAAGTTAATTTTAAACTTTACATTTTGTAGAAAGTTCAATATCTCTGAATCTACATAGATCTATACTTTGTCTTCTGGATGTGTCATAAAGTTGAGACTACTATTCCGTGGGCACATATACAAAAGATTTCACATTTGTATTTTTGTTCTCTATTTATATTTAAACACTGTATTATTGCGGGCTCTAAATTATCACAGCAAACATGATTTTCCAATTAATTTTAGACACATGCTATCTAGCGGTAGTTTATTGATGTAAACTCTTGCCAGTATGGATGCAAATATAGCAGAATTTTAACTCCTCTAAAATGTCAATATTTTTATATTTTACATTTTTTGTAAAGTGCATGCAATTCTACTGTTCATCATATACAAAACTCCAATTTAACTTGCTAGACCTGCATTGGCTTTGATTAAAAAACTTAAGATATTCAGCATATCATCTGATGTTTGATGATTATAGGTCATTTACTGATGGTAACATGCATGTCCTTACAGATCGCTCAGGTGGCCAAGTGTTTAGAGAGTCTGTCTCGGATGCGGGTGGTCATCGGGTTGAACCCTGACCGAGTTGTACCAAAGTGGTTAGTGTTACGACTGATTGGTCTGGTGCCAGGATAATGTGACTGGATGGGACATCATGCTGCATGTCTGCAGCATGATGCCTCAGTGCTAGACATTACTACAAACTGCCACACTGCAGACATCGTAGCAATATCACTGAACATTAAAATCGAAATCACACACACGTGTCCTTACAAGGTTACGGTCATAATTTTATTTCATGGCAGCCAATGTGGGCAACACTTGACAACATGCTGCTTATGATCATATTTCTCTTATATAAATAAGAAACAACAATAGTTAACTTTCTTGTAAACATTAACATTTCCATAATAACATTATTAATAATATTAATATAAATTTTTTATATATTTATATTTACTTTCCCACAATTCATATAAAGATAAAAAATAACTCTTTTTAAGGTGTAATGTTGTTATTCATAGATTTCCACATTAATTACATATGTGTGTTCCATTTGATCATTGGATCCTTTCGTTTATTGTTGACATTTTTTGCTAGTACAAACATGGACATTTGGTCTCATTGATCAGTTGCAATTTAGGTCTCACTGGATAGTTTCGCATTTTGACACCTAATAGTTAAGGTAGAAGGCATGAGCCTAATTATCACAATCGTAGTATTTGTCACTTCACACATAAGCTAAATCTGTAATGTGGTTTAGAATTACTTTGAGTTTGGCTTGGAAACTGGTTGACTTTTTGTTGACTGCCTGTCACAGTCAGACTAGCATTGGAGATCAAAAGCCTAACTTGGGCTTGAAATGAGCCGCCGACTTGGCTTGCGTATTTTCATGTGTCTGCTACAGAGGTAAATATCTCAAAATATAGATGGTTGAGGGGTGATGAAAAGTGGGGCGGGGGGCAGTGTTGATTCAGTATAAAAAGCCACTAGTTGCATAAGGAACTAACTTTAATACCTCGATCAGAATCTTACAAGCATCATTTCAACAAAAATCATTATTTAATTTGTATTTGTGTCCTTAATGTAATATTATTATCACTTTTCTGCTATAGGTCATTGTCACACAAAAAATTGCCAAAAAAACTGTCCAGTGAGACCGTATGTTTATTATATTATATTACATGCATGCTATCATACCCAAGTTAGGCAAATACCATGATAATACTGTAGAGTTGTTTCCCGTGTTAGGTCAATCTGAATCTGGGACAGATACCACATGCTGTTTTATTCGAATTTACGACAAAGATTTTTTTCTTTTCAAAAAAAAAAATAGAAAGAGGGAAAGTTATTGAAACTTTAAAAATTATAAGTAAGCAGCAATAGGAAAACAGATTTAATATGTACCGATAAGAACATTAAGGACGGCGATAATACGTAGCGTTCCGGGCTACTGCATATTTGTCAGGCGAAAGTCTCTTTCGTATAAGGTATTTGACGATTAATTTAAATTCATATTCAATCTACAATAAAAAATATATCGATCGTTCAGACATTTTAAAGAAAAGAACATTCCAATTCTACGGAAGCCGGTTAGTGCCACGTTGAAATCAATTTTTTATCTCGTAATTACGAGATACTATCTCGTAATTACGACTTACTATCTCGTAATTACGAGTTAGCTATCTCGTAATTACGACTTACTATCTCGTAATTACGAGTTAGCTATCTCGTAATTACGACATACTATCTCGTAATTACGAGATACTATCTCGTAATTACGAGATAGTAAGTCGTAATTACGACATACTATCTCGTAATTACGAGTTAGCTATCTCGTAATTACGACTTACTATCTCGTAATTACGAGTTAGCTATCTCGTAATTACGACTTACTATCTCGTAATTACGAGTTAGCTATCTCGTAATTACGACATACTATCTCGTAATTACGAGATACTATCTCGTAATTACGACTTACTATCTCGTAATTACGAGTTAGCTATCTCGTAATTACGACTTACTATCTCGTAATTACGACTTACTATCTCGTAATTACGACTTAGCTATCTCGTAATTACGACTTAAAGTGTCTTTGAATTGTGGAACCTTTTTGTCATTTTGAATGGATCGTTCAAGGTTATGCAGCTTTTATTTTCACTTGGGATTGAGTTACTCAGAAATTCTTAGTTTTCTAGCCCAGATACATGGATTATGCATTAGCATGAGAACACTGAAACGAATACTGCGTAATCTGTGTCTGTTTAGAAGAAGATTTCATTCTGATGTATTAGAGATAGCCCAGTTTATCGAAGAGAATGTTAGTAATTCCGGTAATCAACAAGGCTATCGTTGGATGCATTTACGATGTCTTCATCATGGAATGATAGTATCAAGGGATACCGTGGGGATACTTATGCAGTTACTCGACCCTGCTGGTATACAATTGCGACTAAGGAGACGTCTTAGGAGACGACAGTACTTTGGACAAGGACCGGATTACATTTGGCATGTCGATTCTTACGATAAACTCAAACAATATGGGCTCTGTATAAACGGATGCATTGATGGTTTTTCAAGGCAGGTTATTTGGCTTAATGTTTACATAACAAGCAGTAATCCAAAAGTAATCGCTGGTTATTATGTGGAAGCAGTGCAGATGCGTCACGGATGTCCGGCCTTAATGAGAGGTGATCGTGGCACAGAAAACGGTTATGTTGCTCAGATGCAAGATTTTATGTCGGGAAAGGAAAGTTTCATTTATGGAAGAAGCACAGCCAATCAGCGAATAGAAATGTTTTGGAATTTTCTGCGGAGGCAATGTTGCCAGTTCTGGATTGACACCTTGGGAATGTTGAAGGAAATCGGCCAGTTCACAGGGGATTTCGTAGATGTCAGCTTGATTCAGTTTTGTTTTATGGGCCTGCTTCAGGTACATATGAAAATAAACTTGTTTAGTCTTAATATTCCTCTAAAACGTGATTGGAATCTGTCATAAAATAATTTGTGTGTAGCGGTATACCGTAATATTTATAATTAGTTTATAATTTGTGTTATCATTATTCTCACACCTACATTCTTTTGACGCTTTTCGAAAATGCATTTGTTCTCTTTTTTGAAACAGCAGAAAGTGTGCAAACTACAAGTTGAATCCATTTGATCCCATCCTTTAGGAAAAAAAGTAGTTTTAAAAAAACAACTGCAGTTTTGTCCATTGGATGTAATCTTAAAGAAAATGATATAAAACTTCATTCTTTTTGTCTCGTTAAAATTAATTTTAAAAGAAAAGGACGTAAAATAACGTTCTTCATGTATCTTGGCTTCGAGTGGAGGTCTGGAGGATTACAAACGTCAGATTACAATTTGAAGATCTAGGAGTGTATCATGTTGCCAAACGGATGAACGGATTAAAGAGGGAGATGGACTTGTACCTTTTATATTCTTTCTTTTATGTGTGACAATAAATGGTGAAGGTTTTATGAATGCACCTATTGGCAGTTGTGAAGAATTCGATTCATAATTATAGAAATGGGTATTGCAAATTTGAAATACATTAATTACATTAAAAATTAATCTAAGCAAATAAATACAATGAATAATTAAAGATTAAATATGGAGGATATCTTAGAAATGTAAGCATTTCAGTTTTGGTGTAGAAAGTTATGTAAGACTTAAAATCCGTTTGAATAGGTTCTACTGTTTTCCTTCCGATATAGTCCTGATACAAGTGATCAAATCAATCTGAACGTTGAAAAGGTTGTCGACGAATCATTCTGGCAACCATTAGAGAAAGGCAAACAGACAGAGAGAGAGAGAGAGAGAGAGAGAGAGAGAGAGAGAGAGAGAGAGAGAGAGAGAGAGAGAGAGAGAGAGAGAGAGAGAGAGAGAGAGAGAGAGAGAGATTTTCTTTATTTAATTAATGTTCAGACAAGCGGGAACGTTTAAAATAAAAATCAAGTCAGAGAGACTATGATGTTTGAAATAGTCTCTTTTTTTTTTGCAATGGGGATGGGTATTTTCCTCTAAAGAAATGCCAATTAACAACAGATTTATTTGCAGAATGACATCGATAATATGGTCCAGGTTTGGAATGTGCATCGTATAAGACCGACCAAAAACCAAAATTGTCCAAATGGCCGACCTGTTGTGATGTACAAATTACCAATGATTTATGGAACCCGAAGCTACCTCCAGCCAGTGGACGAAGACAAAATAGAAATCTGTCGAGATGAATGTGTATTTCGAGATGAATATCCATGTGACAGAGATGTATTTAATATCTGTACTCTCTACATGCAAGAAAAGGGATGGACATCGCCTACAAATATCGACGATGCTTTGCAATTATATTGTGATGTACGAAACATGTTACTTGTGGATTTGTGACGATAACGGCTTTACTACTACTGTGAATCTATGAAGAGAAATATTATTTTTCTTCAGCTGAATAACACTAAATGATCTTCAAACGAGACTTCGCTATATCTTTACTTATCCAAATGTACTTTGCTCATATACTTTTTATTCCAATTAAAAAAATGTCTAAATTTTCCATTTCTTGTTACCGTTTTATATAAAAAGAGAGAAAAATAACAAAGTGTGTTTAGGACGACAGCTACAAACTTTTTAATAGAACGTGAAGTTTGGTAACGAACGTGATAAATGACATTTGGATGCTTTCGCAGCCAAAAAGTTTGGAATTTTCATAATATAATATGACACAAAATTCGACTGAGTTGTTGACCCTCTGACTTTAAAAGTTTGCAATTGCAAATATAAATTTTGTTCTCGCTCTCTAAGTTAAAAAGAACAGCATTCAACTGAAACATATTGTTACATTCACAGGGGCATCACTTGACCGAGCGGTGTCAAACACTGGCGCAAATCCCGCTGGAAGTCATATGTTTTCCACACATATCCAAAGACTTCCATAGAAACTGAGGTGTAAATTAGAAGGTCAGACGTGTCTGTCTTTATATACTAAATTTTACTCTAATATATTCGAGACAACAGATAAAACAACTTACCAAAAGTCCATCAACCGCACATTCGCATGGTTTTTCCTCACCATCATCAGATTTCAGTGCCGCCAGCCGGTTATGCCATAGAAAATACACTAGTATCCCTTTTCTCACTGGGAGCTATTTAACTTCGGCACCCTAGGCCAGTCAATATACGCTTTTACTGGCGTATTACGCTAATATAACTGCGCATTTTGTCCACTATGGACACATACACGGTAACTACCAAGTCCCTACTTATTGATTCAATTGTATAATTTACCGGTTTCCTACCGTAAATACTGCCACCTCGGTCACAACACTATTATACACCACTAGATTTTAATATGGACTATGTTGCACGGACTGTCGTTCGGTCTAAATTCACTACTAGCGAACTATGGCATCGTTCAAACTCATTACCACTCGACTCCGTGACGTTTGCTTCTAGTAATTGGCTAATTATTTCGGGCTAGGAATATTTCCATGGCGCCGAATCCCAATAATTACAAAAATCTAAGAATTGCTTAAAATGGGGCGCTATCAAATGGGCATCCTCCAAATTTATTACAATACTATTGGTCTCTCTCTCTCTCTCTATCTCTCTCTCTCTCTCTCTCTCTCTCTCTCTCTCATATATATATATATACATATATATATATATATATATATATATATATATATATATATATATATATATATATATATATATATATATATATATATATATATAAACCTAAATACAATTTATTTTTAATCTTCTTTTCAACAAATGAAGTGTTAAACTAGTGTTCTGTTTGACATAAAAATAAATAAAAAAATAAAATATGAAGGTTGACAAAGATGGGCCAATAAAACTTGACCTGCCCCTTTATATCCTTTATTCAGGGCTTGACCTTCGACCTAGCTTTCATCAAATCAATGGGCTGCTGACTCTATCCATGGTTAAAGGAAGTTTAAGGTTTAAACAAAACACAACAACACAAAACAACAGTAAATTCAAGTATTGTTGTGGATACACAATTTCTATGGATGGACAGACAGACATGATAAGCTATATAATCCCTTCACACTTTTTAGAAAAGTGGAATTTATGCGTCTTTAACGAACAATCGAGAGATCTGTGTGCATGTATTCTCATCATTCTTTTTCATTGCGTTTGATATTACAGCTTTAAGCAATTTTAACATTATTCAAAAATATCACTTTGTGCATTAGTTTGTCCCGGATGTTGTCATGTTGGTACAAGCAATTGGTGAAAAGTGGCCATACCATAAATTCTGATTCTCATTTTCCTGTTAACCTGATAAAGTAGAACACTTCAATCCTCAAGACTTTTCAACAGTAGTTTAAAGCCATTGTATTTAAACGTGTGTTACTTTGAAGTGTCGAATGTCGAATTGTATTGAACCTTAAACTTGAATACAATGAGCATTAAAATGTTATCGCATTTAAGCCAGAAAAGTCTCTGTGAAGGGTCACTTCGACCTTTCTGCTTTTCTCCCGTCCCTGTGATGCGAGGATAATGTTCTATCGTACTAAGTCAGAATTTACGCAGTGTGTGGATAGCTAGTATGCTTCTGAGTAACAAAGTGATAGAATTGTACAGGTAGTTTTGTTTTTTTAAGGAACAGCTTTCTGGGAGAGATACAGGACTGTACAAAGACGGAAGTCCGAGAAGAAAAAGGACGAGGTCATAATAAAGGACTAGTAAGTCCAGTAAGGGATGAAGCGTAGGGAATAGGAAGTCCACGAAAATGGAAGATCTTGATACACGCACGGTCATGAGAGGAAGGTTATGAAAATTGATCGTGAACATTGAGCTGTTTTCACCACTCGTTATTTTTATGGAATAAATCCGAATAGAACACTGCTATTAATTATGTTGACATAACTTAGATTGAATTGGTATTGCCACATTTAATTTGTTTTTATTAAATTTTTTATTTTTCTTGTCTAAGGGAGCTCGTATTACTTTATTTCCTCCTAGTATTCTTGCTCAGTTCTTGCCAGCCAAATCCAATTAACCACCTCTCGTACTAAGAGGGCGATGTTACAGTTTACAATCACCATCAAAGCACACTTTGAACAAAATAACATGTACCCAAGATATGTCCATGTATAATAATTAAAACAAAATGACAATATGATTTTAAATATCTTTTATTCCCTTATTCGTCCTCTGAAAGAAATATTCTCAGTGCATCATCATTGTAACAACTATCACAACTACATGTTATCAAAACATGAAAACTTTTAACCAAAATCTCATGTTCTAGATCACTGACATAATCCATGATTATTATATAATTATTTCTTAAACTAGTTCTCAACAGTACATGTGTAAATGATACAAATGCACTGCCAATGTATTTCTTTATGTTCTGGCACATACATGTCATAATGTCCACTACATGTGTTGTGTACCCAAGAGGCTTGAAGGATATAGAGTAGAGATAAAAATAAATATTAAACAAAATGAAACATTAGCTCTCTCTTGAGCTTACTGTCACCCCAATACTTTGTTGACATTGATGATTTCAAAACAGAATTGGCAAAATAATCACTTGAAATGAGAAACTGACAGTAGTCAATACCAACAACTAAAATACATAATATCTGTCTTGATATTTCTAGCAGTGAAAACTGTAACAGTATGTCGCATGCTGAATGGTAGTAATAATTAACATTAATTCAATGCTGATCTGCTGATAATTAATGAAATTGTTGATAACATTAAAGTATAGGTCAATTTCAAAACACTATAAAAATGATCATCTCTGGAATCCATGAAAACTAGAGTCCTTCCAGGTGTCCCCTACTTAATCCAATTTATGTTTTAAATTTTGGTCAAGTATTTTCTTTTCCTAACCTGACAATATCCTAAAGGTGAAGTTGGAATTCATTATGAATAATCACAGATAGCAATCTAAAAGGAAGGAGAATTTTCAATGCTGATGAACCAACAAGATATCAGTTTTCAACAGTACCTGTATCATTGCAATGGATCAACCCGAGTTTGATCATCAATTGCCTCTACCAAGGTTTAATAATCTCCACTATAAATGTTAATTATCTGGGGGAAAATTAATTCAAACTAGAGCAATCATGATTATAAAATATTGGTTACTTTTCTATTGATTTTCTGTTTAATATTGTTCTGATATGCCCATAAACCATAGATCTACATACATAACTACTGGGCATACAAGACACAAGAACCAAAAAAAGAAAGAAATCAAAATAACAATTGTGTATATGAAAATACAGGTACTATAATGAGTAGATAACAACCTGAGAGTAATTCCATTTTGCTTTTGTTTGCCTGTTTTATTTTTCAATTACTGTTTACTACCCACCCATAGAGTCCAGACTTTACTGGGTGAAAGTCAGGTGGTCTGGGTTACTGCTAAAAGTACAAACATTATTCCTGTATCCGCAATCACCTTGAAAAGAAAACTACTGTTGAGACCTTACTTAGAAAGCATGCTAAATGCATGCAGTCTTGTCATCTAATTGATATATTCATAAGCAATATGCAGTTAACCTGTTGAGCCTAACCCATCATAATACATAAATTTCAATCAGGCAAATAGATAGTTTACCAATGAATAAACATATTTATCACTAATTTCAAGTACATGATCAGAAAGGGCCCTCTATGCAGGCTAAGATGTACATAGCATAGAAAAAGCTCATGTATTCATAACCAAGATATACATATTTAACACATCACTAAAGCATAACATGAAGGTCAGAGTGATCTTTGATGATAAAGGTGAACGTCTAACAGAGAAGCATGCAATTATAATGTTTCGTGATCTTGTCATAAACAGCATCCAATAAATGAACTTGAAGCACCAAATTTCATAAAATGAACTAGAAACACAAAATGAACTAGAACCACAAAATGAACTAGAAACACAAAATGAACTAGAACCACAAAATGAACTAGAAACACAAAATGAACTACAACCACAAAATGAACTAGAAACACAACATGAACTTGAAACACAAAATTTCAAAACAACCACTAAAGCATGAAATATTTGTTACGGAAGACCTCTGTCTGCAACAAGTATGTATTATTTATTTAACAAGATGTATCCAGTCAACAACTGTATTAAATTTTGATAGAACACTATGTATGTAGCATGAAGAAAGAAAAAATCCAATCCAATAATGAGTTCAACATAAAAACTTCAATTTTAAACCAGTTAAATGGGAAAACTGAACCAAAGTCTGTGGAAGCATTCAATATGGATTGCAGTGACCTATCTTATGTTATGAGGGTATAATTCTCATCAAGATGCATCATCTCAAAATGTTTCAATTTTAAAGATGTGACATTATAAATACAGAAGATAAAAAGCTATGTGATCACGAGTTGACATTAAATGCAACTTAAAAACTATGCAACTAACATGCGTAATAAAGGACACATTGGCCTTCTTAAGTAGTTTGGGTTTGGTATTATCAGAAATGCATACTATCATATTGTCAGATGATTCTAACATTAGCTGAACTTTAGAAATAAACTTCCAACAATACCTTTGACCAAAATCTGTGAAATGTTACATGTGCCACAAAGTGTCCTAATTTTGAAAGTTAGATGTAGTGCTTGTCAAGATGTATCCACTCTTACACTCTTCAATTACATGACTCCATAAACAATATGGAAAAATGTTGAACTGAATGCAAAATCTTTAAATCTATTATTATACATGTGTGTAGAAAGTAGTTTCCATAACACCACCCGATGGCGGCAAAGGCTATGAAACCCAATTGTAGTGTGATATGACTGGTCAGCATGACAAATGAAATATCCTGATCATTGATTGTAACAAAACTTAAATTATGTCCATGATCCAGATGTTACTTTCTAGGACACTGTCAAATTCAGATCTAAATTCCATAAAAGTATCATAATAATCACCAATTTGAAGGACACAACCGCAAGTATGCCCTATTGGCCTTCTTGATAAGCCAGTCATATTGACAAATTCTACAGCTATGTTGGGCACTGTAATAAGGTCAGAACCTGTGCAGAAGCGAAGGAAAAGACACAAAGCCTTCAAATCAAGTTCTCTGACGTATCTCTTCAGATATTTTGAAACTTCATTAGTTTGGGCATTCAGAGATTCTGGAATCTGAAGCATCTGTACAACTTTTCTGTTACTTGGAATCAGAGTCGAGAAAACATCATTAAGATTTTCAGTGCTGATGCAGAGTTCCTTCAGGATATCTCGCCAGCAGTCACATACATACATAGGCATTTGAATCATCTCCTTATGCGCTATTTCCAGAAGGACAGCCTTAAAATTTTCCCCACTGACCTTAGTCCGGCATTCATGGGCATCCAGAGCATCCAACAAGTCTTCAAGACCAACTGAAGAGAAGTCAGCGAATCCCTTCTCGAACACATCTCTATCTGGCAGTGAAATAAACTGATAAAAATCCTCTAAAAGCTCATTATTGGTAACATCAGTATCTGGAAAGAGACAGTGCTTCATGAATGTCTTTGCAAGTTTTATTGGCCAGTATCCAACATTTTGCCATCCATATGCAAGCAAACGCCCAACAGCCTTCCATTCTTCCATGCCAAAATCATGGCGCAGACTTGGAACCTTTACATCTCTGCCAACGGTGCACTTACAATAAAACTCTGTCCAAAATTCAGTAAACAAATCCCTCAAAACACCCCCTGTATCTTCTGCTCTTTCTTTCTCTCCATTTGCCAAAATTCGGGTGATGATAAGATGTCTATTTAAAATACTGGGATCTTTAAAGTAATTACATAGTTCTTGAAATGCAAAGGCACCTCTGTGAATGTCTATTTGTAAGGGTTCAGAGGGAATGAGTGGTGGAATATATGGCAGAGTATCATCAATATCATGAGCAATATTTGGTGAACTGGTATTCTTAAAGAAAATCTCAGTTTCTGATTCATCTAGAAAAGAAGGTAAAGAATGGCTAAAATGATCATCTGGAATACTTAACAAGGGTTCAGTCTCATTCTTTTCTTGCATTCTGAGTCCTTGTGTTTTGTCAAATTCTGTGTGTGGTATATCTACAGGTTCAGCCAGAGTTGGTATTTGCCTCATCTCTTTGATGCTTGTATATTGTGGTGGAGGATTCTTTTGCTTTGATGCAAGATAAAACCTAAGTATATTCATCCCTGTCCTGTCATACATCTCGCCGATAGTTTCTTTGCACTCTGTCTTTTCCTCAGAAAAATCTCTAATTTCAAAATCAAAGTCCTCTATCGATCCATTTGGGGAAGTTCCATTAGGGAAAAATAAGGACTTTGCCACTTCTTCAACTTCTTTAATAGTGGACTCTTTACATATGTCTACTCTACGGGTGCTTCCCCCACGTTTCTTTCGTACCTGTCGGTACATCTGGTTACTGGTATCAAAATGCAACCATCCTATTTCTATCTTCCTGCTTCCTTTTTTTGCATTTTTATTACCAGCTAAAATACCTCTCCTGACTTTAGTGATTAATGAGCTTTCCCCATCTGAATCTGACCCTTCTGAAATATGTGTTGCTCTCCTGAATAGCAGTTTTTTCCTCAAGGACTTCAGTATTTGGTTTTTTCTTGTTTCTTTAGCAACCAAGTCTCCTTTGGATGCTCTCATAGATTTGCAAAAATCTTTAACAGCAACTCTGTCACCTATATGGGGCAGATATTTGGTCAGTGTCGTGTCATCTGCAACCTCAATCACGTATCTGTCAAGCTGAAAGACAAAAGCTCTGTAAGTGAAGTTATAACTCTATGGTTTTGAGAAAGAAGCAACAAATAAAAATCAAGAAAAAAAATTATTTCTCTACGTTACCAACAGATAAATCTATTTCTCTAAGTTACAAGGTGTAAATTCAAGAGGAACGGACAGTATTGTGAATTAAATATCAAATAATTCTAAAAGTTCTAACACAAGTCCAAAAGTATATAGTGTTCCGAATGAAACCTAATACTGAATATGCTGAAGTACCAGAAGTCCTGAATAGGCTTATTAATTAAGTCTTAATGATATAATCCAGAATGTCTTTCAATGAATTTTCGTGTATATTTAATTTGTATTGTGTGCTAACATTTCTCCATGATTACATGCTATGTATATATGTGATGGGAATCGCTTTGCTTGACCTTTGGTTAATATTCCTGATGAAGTTTTGACAATGCAAAAAATTGTAATTCCTTAAAAGTTTAAAGTTTTGCAATACAGTAAAACCTGTCTTGAAAGACCACTACTATTTTAGACCACCTGTCATGAGAGACTACATTCTCAGTGCACAAATTTACTGATTATAAAGCATTGTGACCTGTTAAGAGAGACCACCTGTCTTGAGAGACCATGAGTTTTTGGCAAAACACCTCTTCTACATATGGATACAAATTATCAAGCTATGTTTTGGTATTTGGACAATCTTACCGACGAACTCCTCTGGATGGACAGACAGAACTGCAGACAGATATTTAGATGCACAGTTCGATATTCAAATGGACATGAAAATTAACATGCTCTTGCTGTCACAAGTGGGGTATAAAGACAATAAAGAAAATAATTTGCACCAACCTCACTAAATTTGCATACCCTGGTGAAAATATATGTTAACACATGTCACCTTGCTAATACAACTGTATGTATATTTGGACATCTGCAAACATATACACAATCAGGCACAATTTTGTGCATGAGAATGGGATACCTTTGTAGAAACTCTGCATCAAATGTGTTGCTGCTCTGAATTCTTCATATTATTTTTCTTCTCCTTCATGTATGATAGGATATATAAAATGACTACGGTAACCTTATCCTCTCCCATTTTCTTCACAGTTTCTTCACTGATGCCCCTGTTGCAAAGAAACTGCCTCAGTTCTTCATCCATAATGTCTGGAAGGAATTGCAACACATGTATATGATGAATGTATTTTTCAAAGTAGATATTTAAAAAGAAATATGCACATTATATGATTACTGCATGAGCTATTGGGTCATCTAAGATACACAGCTTATATACAGGGACATCATTTCAATTTTTCAAAGGGGTGGGGGAACAAAACTTGATGGGCTTGTTAATTTTTGTATATAGGCTACAGCAATTTTACAGCACATGCAAATTCGGGGAAAGGGGAGGGGGATGACCCCCCCCCTCCATGATATCCTGCTTATATGTGGTCTGACATTTAAGATGATGCATTGACAAAAGTCTAGAGTCAATAGTTAATAACTTTATTATACATGAATACTGATAGATTCCTACTTATATAGTTCTTGCCAGACACAGTAAAAGCATATCTCTTCCCATGGATTGATGCTGCCTTCTACACATGTGTCAATAGTTTGAAAAAATGGCAACCTGTCAATGCTTATACAGGTGTACTGTTTGAACTGGGATTAATATAGAAAATGTGAGTGTTCTGAAGGATTGAATGTTACAGGTGCAAAGAAGAGGGATTTTACTTACCTTCCGCATAGGGGCTCATATCATTATTTACAAATGACCTGTCATACATGTACAATATAATCGTTATTTACAACTGATCTGTCATACATATATAATATAATAGTTATTTACAATTGATCTGTCATACAGGTACTATATAATAGTTATTTACAATTGATCTATCATACAGATACTATATATAGTACATGTGTGACAGGTCAATTGTAAGCAACAATATGAGCCCTGTGCTGTGGTGTAAGCAATGTGTCAAATCAAACTTAGCTGTAATAGCATCTTGCTAGAATTCAATTTTAAAATTGGACATTTCCCATTTTTAATTTTTAAATGAAGATCTGATATTGTGTTAATATCACAAGGAAAATGAAAATTACTTTCACACTACCATATATTATTGTACATAATTTAAAACATTTGTGTGTGTGTCTGTTTGTGTGTTTGTGTGTGCACACGCACAGGCATGTGTGTCTCTGTGTATGTGTGTGAGTGATAGATGGTGTAAAGGCAATGTCAGTAATAGGACCAGTATGCAGAGAACTCGCTCCAACGTATCTGGAGAACTCACCCCAGAGTGGTAGGAGAAGTCGCCCCAATTGGTTGGAGGTCACCCAAAAACTTGTCACCCAGATAACATTTTTACATCATAATTTAAACATCTATTATGTGATTCATATATATATATATATATATATATATATATATATATATATATATATATATATATATATATATATATATACGCAATCACAAAAGAGAGATTAACTGTTAATCATAAAAAGCAATATTATCATAGTAATATTTCTAATCACGAAATTAAGTCTATGAATGACAACAGCATAGCGATTAAAAAGGATGACAAGTCAAACACTATTATTATTATGAATCAAGATGATTATGTTAAAGAAATTGAATGTCAATTAAATGATTAAAAATACTACAAACATTTTATCGAAGACCCGTCAAAAGAAATTAAATAAAAAATTTCAAAATGTATTAATGTGATTGCTAAAGATAATAATCCCGTATGACAAAAATTAATACTTTCCCTCTTAAGATACGTACACCTTAATTCTACATATTACCTAAAACTCATTAAAAAAAAAGTCATCTCAGGATGACTTCGGTTATTAGGTTGGATCCCTTTCATAAATAAAACTGCAGACATCACATCATGCTTATGCCATATTTTTCCAAATAAAATGTAAATAATAATTTGAAAGGCAGAACAAAAAGGAAGCTGAAAAATTGCAAATTGTACAGATTTAATAATAAGTTATTAAGTAGAAGAAAAACAACAAGAAATAAAGCCTTAACATCCATAAGGCGACATCTCAGAATTACTATGTATGATCCTTGGGCGACTTCTCCGACCATCAGGGGGCGACTTCTCCTGACACCTGGGATGAGCTCTCCCGGGCGAGTTCTCCGGTAATCATTGAACCGAGTTCGGAATGGGTAGATGACATTTGTTTTCATGTTGACAAATTAAACAATGATGATAATTATTAAAATAAAATGATAATATTTTTTTAAAAGAAAATATGATGACTGATTCACGATATTGTAAACAAGATATAAGTTATACCATACAAACTTACCGGTATAACGGTACCAATTGCGCAAGTCCAGGTGGGAGGTGCTTAAGGTGTAGGGCCATTGCAGGCAGTAATAAAGGACAACATGAGCTATGATTGGTGGATTATGTAAGAGTTGTACTTTCTGTTAGGCTTAAAAAATAGTTTAGCCTCTTGGCAACATGTGAATTTATGTTAATTCCTATATAGATCATATTTTGTATTTTTTATGATTTTTTGAAAATGTCATAGACATGACTGAAAATAAGTATGTTGTGACTAGATAACTCATACCCTTGTCTACTTCCAGCAGAGTTATCTCTCTTAAATGCAATGGAGTACCTGGTTTTGTCATCGTCAAATTGACAATCTAACATTGTTCTCTATAACAGTGTGTGAGATGCACGCTAAATTAGGATAGAAAATATAGTTATCTCTCCAAATATTAGCATTGAGGTCTATGGAAAAACAATTGGTACCGTGATACCTACCGCTGTATCAGCATTAAGTAGAAGTTACAAGAAAATGCAATTTTCTACTATTTGGAAATGGCGCAGCAGCGATCTGTTAGAATTTACAGATGGTATAGGCGGTTCTATGTGCGCTTTTAAACTCTGAAAATGGTATTAGGATATGTTTAGGTTCGAAAATTGAACTGATTACGTATTACAGAACTTCAATATACGGTTGTTTTTTTACATTAAAACTATATCAATTATTATGATTTAATCGATAAAGTAATGAATCATTTATAAATTTAAAATTCTTTGTAACAGTTCTCTCTCTCTCTCTCTCTCTCTCTCTCTCTCTCTCTCTCTCTCTCTCTCTCTCTCTCTCTCTCTCTCTCACACACACACGTGTATTATATTATGCATATAGTCCTGACTACTTAGGTGATATTATTTTAAATTAATGCTCTCACATGCTTCCTATATTTTATTACATCATTTAAAGTGGTGGAAGACAATTTCAATCGATCAATGATAAAAAAGAATATGAAAGTAAAAAAATACATATATCTGTAAGCAATTCCCAATATAAAAATAATATTTTGTTCAATGCCGCTTTCACTTAAACCTAATCTATTTATATACGAGTATGATCAGACTGGCATTTGTAAATATGTGCAAGTGACATTCGTGCATCACCATAGTTCCATGTAAAAAATTTTATACTGAAATAAAAGTTAAACTCTCTCTCTCTCTCTCTCTCTCTCTCTCTCTCTCTCTCTCTCTCTCTCTCTCTCTCTCTCTCTCTCTCTCTCTCTCTCTCTCTCTCTCTCTCTCTCGTACCTTATCTCGGCTAAGACATTTATGCTGATAATATTTTCTAAGAGATTAAAAATTTCCCAGTAGACAAGACCATTCCACATAGATCATTATGATTCATGTTTAACAACAGTTTGTACATAGTATACCAGGACAAATAATACACAAGAATTCATGTCGTCAAAATAAAATGTAATCACAGTGATATTCTGTTTTAATTAAATGGTTTCATCTGTACGTTTAATTGCATCATAATCAGCCTTGCATCTTTTTGTAAAGTTGTATGACATATAGTTATGCTAACAGATATGGAGGCAGATAGATAGTAAAATAGTTCATTCGATAGACATATACATGGCTTCGTTGATAGATAGACAGAGAGGTACCGTGTCATCCACCCCCTTCCATAGCCCATCTGGTTTAAACTCATTCTCGCTCCAAGAATCAAGAGACCAAACTAAGACGTTGAATACTATATTCCTAGTCGGTGCATGATGCTGTGAATTCCACAAAAAGAATACAATTTGCATATTCTCGTACGGTCCATCCTAAATCACAAGAAATGATTAAATTAATACCATTAGGTTTTGAATCAAACGTTTTCATCTACTTCAGTATGACTTACTTGTGACTTTCGACCACGTGAATTATTATCTTTCCGGTCGACGTTAAATCGTAATTACAATATAGCTAACTCGTAATTACGAGATAGTAAGTCGTAATTACGAAATAGCTAACTCGTAATTACGAGATAGTATGTCGTAATTACGAGATAGCTAACTCGTAATTACGAGATAGTAAGTCGTAATTACGAGATAGTATCTCGTAATTACGAGATAGTATGTCGTAATTACGAGATAGCTAACTCGTAATTACGAGATAGTAAGTCGTAATTACGAGATAGTTAACTCGTAATTACGAGATAGTAAGTCGTAATTATCTCGTAATTACGAGATAGTATGTCGTAATTACGAGATAGCTAACTCGTAATTACGAGATAGTATCTCGTAATTACGAGATAGTATGTCGTAATTACGAGATAACTAACTCGTAATTACGAGATAGTAAGTCGTAATTACGAGATAGCTAACTCGTAATTACGAGATAGTAAGTCGTAATTACGAGATAGTATCTCGTAATTACGAGATAAAAAATTGATTTCAACGTGGCACTAACCGGCTTCCGTACAATTCAAAACAACAACAACAAAATCCAATCCTCAATGGGCCTCTCGAATTCATCGTACATCATTACTGTACAGTATAACTCCAATTCTGACATGTAAAAGTGAAGGCATGAAGTAACCATTGAAGAAGATTTATCACAAAATATCATATTATAATTGCATATCTCGCATAAAATGGTATTCATCATCTAAATTAAATAGTAACCTGATATCCACACCTGAACAAACCTTGCTGACAAGGGTCTCTCTATTTGCGCTGCAGACGAATTCAATGTTTCTATTTATAGAATATTAATTTGAGGGAACAAGTTAATAACTTGAGGGAACGAAATAATAATTTGAGGGAACGAAATATTAATTTGAGGGAACAAATTATTATTTTGAGGTAACGAAATAGTAATTTGAGGGAACGAATTAATTGTTTGAGGGAACGAAATGATAACTTGAGGGAACAAATAATTAATTTGAGGGAACGAAATGTGAATTTGAGGGAACGAATTATTATCTTGAGGGAACAAAATAGTAACTTGAGGGAACAAATTATTGATTTCAGGGAACGAATTATTATTTTGGGGGAACTAAAAGTAGTTATAGGAGATACCGTAGGGTCTATGGGAAAATAAAGTACAGAGATCCAAACCCCACCCCATCCCACCCTACCCCGAGTACGTTTAAGGTCAACATAAAAACTAACTGGTATAGAGATTTGGGGCCGACGAGAAACTCTTATTAATGCCCTGGACGGTACCAAGTCAGGGATTCCTGTTCTCCGCAGTAAGGACATTGCAGAAAGCGACGACGAAGACACACCGACAGAGGCCTTCACACCCATATATATATATATATATATATATATATATATATATATATATATATATATATATATATATATATATATATATATATATAAAGACTAAGAAAGGTAGAACCGTTCGAGACTTAGATGTTCTTTTAAAATAACCAGAGACAGAAGAATGATGCACCGAGCCTTGCGCTGTTCCAAATCGGAAATGGATACTTCTCCACCAACACCAATACCCCCCCCCCCCCTCTCCCGCAACTAGCCGTCAGCATCGTAAGAACATTGCTCTTCACATGGGCTCGTTGAAGAGCAATACACATCATATGGGTTCATTGAAGGTGTTTAATGTGTTTAATTTAGATGCATGGACTCCAGTTATTTAAAAATTAAAGTTATAAAAAAAAAAAAAAATTTCTCTCCTCTACATACTTGATCTATACTAACCAACTATAACCCTACTACCAAATTAGTAACTGTAGATAATTAATAATAACCCATTCACCATAATTAGGTCACAAAAATATAATCCAAACTTAGAACATATGAGGTGGTCTAAAATCCAGGACCATCAAGCCCAGCTTGAGAAGGAGGCACCAAACTAACTACGAAAATTAGTCAAGATCCCAAACATTTAACTGTATAAGATGGTCTAATATCCCAGGACCGTCATGCCTGGATGCACAGTGCGGCACCTAAATAGCTAGGAAAATTAATTATGACCAAAAATGTATTTTTTTTATTTTAAAAATCCCACCTTATTTATATAAGGTAGTCTTACCCAGGACCAACAGGCCCGGCCGCACAAAGCGATAACATAAACAAATAAACAACTTATGAACTAAATACTTTAATTAGTCACTAGCAGTCACTGGCGTTGTAATAATCTCTTCTTAAAACAGCACAGAATATTTTCTCAAAATTCAAAATTCAGATACTTTCGGAAACCAATCTATTTAACCAAAAATTAAAAATTCATGCATAACGCCACATTAGACCAAATCACCTGGAAACAGCGGACAAATCTACAGTGGACAGTCATCTGCCTTCACGTACCCTTCATCCTTTGCCTCAGCTGGAAACCATATATCAGCGCGCTGGGTCCATTCCCACTCATGATAGCCCACCATTCGGGTCATAAAGGGCCTATATGTATCCATGAACCAAGGCCAAATTAACAGTGCCCCATGGGCACATAAACGTCTGGGGGATGAAGCACTGATTCCTTCCCATATGAACAATAAACAGACCGCTGTGTAGTCATAAATTCGAGGTACATGTACGTAATGTGCGCACACCTTGCTAATTCAAATAAAGAAGAAGTCCGACCATCCATTCTTGATCCATCATCCTATGAAGATGTGTTCAAGACCAGCTAAGCTGAACGAAGTTTATGTTAATTTACACCGTGTCAGACAAAGTCCGATACGGAAAACTGAAGAGATAAAGTCAGAATGTTAAAAGTGACCTAATACATAACAGAGCGGAAATTAAGGAGATAGAAGAATGGACGAAGAAGTATAGACTTCAGTAGCAGCAAGAGAGAGAGAGAGAGAGAGAGAGAGAGAGAGAGAGAGAGAGAGAGAGAGAGAGAGAGAGAGAGAGAGAGAGAGAGAGAGAGAGAGCTGCAGTAACAACAGCAGGAACCGGACAGAGGATTTGTGGACTGCCGTATCGACAAAAAAGCGTTCTCTCCTTCTCTTTCAGGGCTACGCCATTATTCTAGAAAAGAGGTACTAATTTAATTGCCAAACATTGTATGTTTATGTTTAAAAAATAGAAGTGTGTCTATAAGAACTTAATTTGTTTGATATTTTTAGAAGTGTCTCTATAAGCTCTTCCTTGCCCCAACTTTTCAAATAGTCTCTATGTGTTTGTAACTAGTGTTTGAAGCTATAAAATAAGTGATCGCATTTTTGGTGATCATATGAATAGTTGTGAATTTTGGTATATTGGGGATGTTTTCGTTTGCGCTTATAGTATGTTAAGGAAGAGCTCGTCAGTCTGGCTACCCATCTTTGACCTGTCAACTGTAAAAATGAGCAGTAGAATTTTAAAATTTATCTCACTTTAGATGCACTTGGAATATATCACACTTATCCTGGATGAACTGGCTACGTAGACTATAGCCAAATTAAACAGAAAAGAGGAGGAGGAGGAGGAGAATGGAAAAAAGAAAGTAGGGGAAACGTTAAAGCCTATCCTGCCTCACCTCATGATGTTCCCTGTCTGTTAGGTCAAGCCTGAGGCGATGACACCTCCACATCAAGCACTAGCAGTACGACATCCACAGCCACAACATCCTGTACCAGCACCACAATCAGTACCAGTAATGCATCCAAAAAAGTGGAATTGAAGAAGACAGGGGGAAGTCTTCACTATCATCCAAAGAAAAGACTGGGAGAATGAAGCCAGTTAACTCCCATCTGCACTGTGAATTGAGAGCAAGAGTGGAGCAGACGCAGCGTGTGTAGGGCACGGCCTGGGAGATAACTGGGTGCATCTGAAATTCTAAAGAAAATCCTAGCCCTTCTCATTTCAAACCAAATCTCTAGAAAAGAGACTATCCAAATTGCCAATTGGTGTATAAGTGGAGTAGTGTGATTAAAACACTCATTGATTTACGCGTGTGTGTGTGTGTGTGTGTGTGTGTGTGTGTGTGTGTGTGTGTGTGTGTGTGTGTGTAATCGAATATATTGTTTTATGCGTTGGCGTATCATTTGTGGGAATAGTATATATTGGGGTTTGTTTTCCCTCCCTTCTGTGTTGATAGTATATTTGTGTTTTTTGATAGTATATTGTGGTTATTTTCTCCTTGCTGTGTGTGGATAGTATTTTTGTTGTGGTTTGATTTTTGCTCTTCACCTCAAAGTTGATAATATATTTGTGGCTTTTGATAGTATATTGTGGTTATTGTTTCCTTTCTCAATGTGTAGAGTATATATTGGGGTTTTTGATAATATGATGTGGTTGATTTTTTTTTTACTATTCAACGTGTGTCGAAAGTAGATTTTTAAAAATGGTATATAATAATATTTATCTTTCCTTCTCTATGGATCGTAGATAAAATGTAAAGTGAGAGCAAGGGTTGTTTTCCTTCACGTCCGTGCTTGACATTATACTCAAGCGCTCCGTCATAGTTTTACCAAAAAGCCTTGCAGCCATTGATATTAAAATAATCAACAAAATCAGAACAGGTAAAACACTACTAAATGGCAGCTTTATGAAACATATAAGTACAGGACCCACGCCGGATAAATGTCCACACTGTCCAGAAACTGAAACATTGGAACATGTATTCAACATATGTCACAAATACCATCGACAAAAATTTTGACCACCGCTCAAAATTAACAAGCTAAAGTACCTAACAGTGACTACACTTATTTATGTCGCTAAGACATTTTAGCAATTAAATTTGTTAAGGACCTACAACATGTACACTATGTACTAGAAATATTTATTGTTAGGAAAGATGAAAAATTCTATGACTATATGGATTTGATATAACAGCACAGGTGGCTTACACAACATTGGTATTTGTTCTGCCTTCCTGCTTTGCCGTGACCCGACATTTTACTCTAAGGCGAGACTGCCATTTAACGCGGGTGCCGGGGAGACTGCGACAACACAGCCTAGTGTAGTCAAAGTTACCTTTGGTCCCGACCAATCAAATAGCCCGACCCTCGGGCATTAACTGGTCGCGAAAGCACATAGTTGCGCATGCGACCTTAATTCATATTAAAAAAAAAAAAAAACATCGACAACGTACCGTCTTCCAACTACAACAAAGAAAACTTGACTCAGTTACATCATTCCCCCAAATTCTAGATAAAAGGTATAACAAAAACGTAAATGCTACCTATATAAATATACTTAATTACCTAAAATCAATAGACATAAAACACAAAATATAAATATCAAAACTATCAAATAAGTAAATAAACATAAACATAGCCAAATAGTTAATATTTATCAATCAAGGGGCCAGAGCAGATAATAACATCGCTAGCTCAAAAAACAGATCCACGTAACAATGCCTTAAATAAACGGACAAAAAAAAAATTCAAAAAAAAAAAATTATAACTATCAAGTAGATAAATAATTAACGAGGCCATATCGGTTAAAGGGGCCAGAGCGGATAGTAATACCGCTAGCTTAAAAAAGCAGAACAACTTAACATTACCCTAAAATAAATATATAAAATAAAATAGAAAAGGGGAAAGGAAGGGAAAGGGGGGATAATATAAACATTGTAATGCGAGGAAAAAAGGAAGAAACGGGAGAAAGGGAAGAAGGAGAAGGGGGAAAAAAAAGAGAACATTACACTAAGTAGTGGCAAAATGTAGGTACAGTAAAACCAGTCAACCGGCAAGTGGCAAGATAAGTGTGATGAGAACACCGGGATCAAATAGTGATAGCTCAAGGAAACATAACACCAACAAACCGACAAGAAAAAGTAAAAGGAAAGGGAAAAGAAGGATGGAAGAAGGAAAAAGAAAGAAAGAGGGAAGAAGGTAGTAGGAAGAAAGTGGGAAAGAGAAAAGGGAAAAGAAGAGAAAAAGAAGAAGGAAGAAATGAAATAACACCAAACTCTTTTTTCTTTTTTTTTTTAATTTTCTTTTTTTTTCTTTCTTTTTTGTAATTTTTAATTTTTTTTTCTTTTTTTCTTTCTTTTTTTTAGTTTTTATTTTTTTTTTAAATTTATTTTTATATACATATTTTTTAAATATTTTTAATTTTTAATTTGTTTTAATTTTTTTAATTTTATTTTATTTTTCTCCCTAGGGTTGGTACGAGAACCCTTTTCAAACAATCTCTTTCTCGAAATCTAACTTGATCAATTTTGACCACCGCTCAAAATTAACAAGCTAAAATACCTAACAGTGACTACACTTATTTATGTCGCTAAGACATTTTAGCAATTAAATTTGTTAAGGACCTACAACATGTACACTATGTACTAGAAATATTTATTGTTATGAAAGATGAAAAATTCTATGACTATATGGATTTGATATAATTGCACAGGTGGCTTACACAATATTGGTATTTGTTCTGCCTTCCTGCTTTGCCGTGACCCGACATTTTACTCTAAGGCGAGACTGCCATCTAACGCGGGTGCCGGGGAGACTGCGACAACACAGCCTAGTGTAGTCAAAGTTACCTTTGGTCCCGACCAATCAAATAGCCCGACCCTCGGGCATTAACTGGTCGCGAAAGCACATAGTTGCGCTAGCGACCTTAATTCATATTTAAAAAAAAAAGTTATACGAATCCATATTGATTGGTACATATGTTCTCCTATTAAAACTAAATTGGTCTAATTGGAAAAACTGCATTACTCTTCGCATTCTGATTGGAAAAACTATATTACTCTTCTCCGGGTGTCTTTCTGCTTTGTTGCGACCAGACATGTATCAAATGCGACATTCGTAATGTTTAACATGGCTTGCTGCGGTGGTTTTATTCACTACAACACCAACCAATTAATTAGTCCGACATTCGGACATTAACCAGTCGAAAAAGCACTTAGTTTGCATAAGCGACTTTAATCCATTAATTTATTTAATCCAACAACAAATTCGCGCCATTCAACATTAAATAGTCTAAGAAGATGGCAATCGATTTGTTTAGTAATTTAAGACACAGTTTGTTTTTATTGATGGATGTAGAATATGTGGTATAAAAGCTTGAGAAATTGAAGTATCCAGGTAGCCTAGACTTTGTAACCAGTTTAAAATTAGCGACAGATTTGCTAGAAGGTATGATAGTGGAGTAAGTAAAGAAATTGAACATATTTATTACACCCAAATATGTGAGAGTGGGAAGCTTGAAGGAGCCACCACTTGACAGTCACAAAAGTCTAGAAGATACATTGTATTGGACAGAATGGTCATTGTTGAAGTGGGGGAGTAGACCAGCTAAAGAAAGCGGAAGAAATGATGAGAAAACGGTTGGATGTAGAGGTGAAAAAGATTAGACACCTGGACAATGGAGACAAAGGAACAAGACAACATAAAGGAAAAAGACAGCAGAAAAAAGAGGAGTTTGAAAGACTGAATAACAACTGGATGAAGCTAAAGAAACAAGTTAGATCAATGGGACATCCTGACTGGATTCCAGAGACTGAAAGGAAAAAGAAGAAAGGAATCATTTAGAAAGTCAGGAACTGACGGAACAAAAGAAGAAGAAGAAGAAGAAGAAGAAGAAGAAGAAGAAGAAGAAGAAGAAGAAGAAGAAGATGATGATGATAATGATGATGATGATGATGATGATGAAGAAGAAGAAGAAGAAGAAGAAGAAGAAGAAGAAGAAGAAGAAAGAGACAATGGTCATTTTCAGGACCACTCATATGCCTCGAAAAGAATTGCTTTCTTGCGTAAACCAATGTTTTTTTTCTCAGTCCTTTATAAAATTGTGAATTGTTTGTGACGGTATATTGCATGTCGTATATGTTATATAAGCCTTTGCATATGTCCTGTGTTGTAGCATTGTTACCCATGTTCAGTACCGTGACGTCACCACACCTGTTCCATTCCTATTGTCCCTATACAACAACTCAACTTTCCCTAGTCGCGATACAGTCCTAATATTCTCCATGATAAATTTCCACTGAACCTAAACTCTCCCAGCGTGATTTTAAAAGTGCTGACCCAAAAAGTTCCGGGGTGGGGCTGGGGAGTCTGTTATGTATTTTTCCATATAGCATACGGTATCCCCTATAGCTACTACGAAACGCTAATCTGAAGGAACAAACTAATATTTTGAGGGAACAAATTATTAATTTGAGGGAACGAAATGCTAACTTGAGGGAACAAATTATTAATTTGAGGGAACGAAATGTTAATTTGAGGGAACAAATTATTAATTTGAGGGAACGAAATGTTAACTTGAGGGAACAAATTATTAATTTGAGGGAACGAAATGTTAACTTGAGGGAATAAATTAATAATTTGAGGGAACGAAATGCTTACTTGAGGGAACAAATTATTAATTTGAGGGAACGAAATGCTAACTTGAGGGAACAAATTATTAATTTGAGGGAACGAAATGCTAACTTGAGGGAACAATTTATTAACTTGAGGGAACGAAATGCTAATTTGAGGGAACAAATTATTAACTTGAGGGAACGAAACGCTAACTTGAGGGAACAAATTATTAATTTGAGGGAACGAAATGCTAACTTGAGGGAACAAATTATTAATTTGAGGGAACGAAATGCTAACTTGAGGGAACAAATTATTAATTTGAGGGAACGAAATGCTAGCTTGAGGGAACAAATTATTAACTTGAGGGAACGAAATGCTAACTTGAGGGAACAAATTATTAATTTGAGGGAACGAAATGCTAACTTGAGGGAACAAATTATTAACTTGAGGGAACGAAATGCTAACTTGAGGGAACAAATTATTAATTTGAGGGAACGAAATGCTAACTTGAGGGAACAAATTATTAACTTGAGGGAACGAAATGCTAACTTGAGGGAACAAATTATTAATTTGAGGGAACGAAATGCTAACTTGAGGGAACAAATTATTAACTTGAGGGAACGAAATGCTAACTTGAGGGAACAAATTATTAATTTGAGAGAACGAAATAACATTTTTTACCTCGTGTCCTCTCTGGGGCTCCGTACATCAGCACGATCAGGTGTCGGGCTGTCATATTTATATTAGCACTAACTCGGTCTTCTGCCTATTGTCGTAACTCGTACGTTTTATACTCTTTACCAGGATATAAAATATAGAATGGTATGTCTGGAACAGTTTCAACGTTTAGTCTAGGCTTAGCATTCGCGTATCCTAGGGCTTCTATTTTTCAGGCTCCCGTTGAGAAATGTAATGAGCACGGAGTGCTGTATGGTCTTGCATTGAAATCGACTCGCTTGTAATGATGTATCCATACTTTCTTTTTGCCTTTATCATATGGAAAAGAGAAAAAAGAATGTTGTCCACAGAATGTTTAAATAATTTAGGGTATTAAAAGATCATTGTCTTTGAAATCGGCACAATTATCATTGTCTTTTGCTGCGGCTGTAAATAACTGTCTTATGAAGATAACAAAGCTGTATAGATGTGTACGTACTAATAACTGTCTAATGAAGATAACAAAGTATTGGTTATACCTAATAAAGGCATTCATCAGCGAAATCACTGCCGTCATTTAAATTTAATCCAATGATACAGTATGTCTTCCATAGTTACTGGCTACTACTTCTTGTGAAACAATATTATTTCATTTTTCAGCTAATTAGACGTCTTACAAACATATGTATTCCATAGTTACTGGCTACAACGTCTTGTGAAACAGAATATTATTTCATTTTTTCAGCTAATTAGACGTCTTACAAACATATGTCTTCCATAGTTACTGACTACTACTTCTTGTGAAACATAGTATTATTTCATTTTGCAGCTAATTAGACGTCTTACAAACATATGTCTTCCATAGTTACTGGCTACTACTTCTTGTGAAACATAGTATTATTTCATTTTTCAGCTAATTAGACGTCTTACAAACATGTCTTCCATAGTTACTGGCTACTACTTCTTGTCAAACATAATATTATTTCATTTTTCAGCTAATTAGACGTTTTACAAACATATGTCTTCCATAGTTACTGGCTACTACTTCTTGTGAAACATAGTATTTTTTCATTTTTCAGCTAATTAGATGTCTTACAAACATATGTTTTCCATAGTTACTGGCTACTACTTCTTGTGAAACATAGTATTATTTCATTTTTCAGCTAATTAGACGTCTTACAAACATATGTCTTGCATGGTTATTGGCTACTACTTCTTGTGAAACATAGTATTATTTCATTTTTCAGCTAATTAGACGTCTTACAAACATGTCTTCCATAGTTACTGGCTACTACTTCTTGTGAAACATAGTATTTTTTCATTTTTCAGCTAATTAGATGTCTTACAAACATATGTTTTCCATAGTTACTGGCTACTACTTCTTGTGAAACATAGTATTATTTCATTTTTCAGCTAATTAGACGTCTTACAAACATATGTCTTGCATGGTTATTGGCTACTACTTCTTGTAAAACATAATATTATTTCATTTTTCAGCTAATTAGACGTCTTACAAACATGATTTAATATCCACAGTCCTCTTAAGTATTCATATCATTATATACTTGTCAGTCTCTAGCCATTATTTAAACAGGGGTGTAATAGACACGCAGGAATTCCAAGATGAAATCGACATAAAGGCTCTAGTTTTCTGGCAAACGATCACTAATACTTTACAAAGAGTAAATCGGCGTAGCCACTTTTATGTTTAAAATAAAATACGAAAATAATTCATAGTAAAGGGTTACGAGATCAAATTGTATAGATGTTATAACACTTGGGATATCAAAAATCTCTATCTCCATTCCGAATTAAAACAACTAAATATGTCCCTTTCGGATTAAAACAACCAACTACATTTAAAACATCTGCTCTTTTTTTTAAAACACCCCTCACAAGCCATATAGATGTGGTAGGCATCCTATATTTTTGTAATCCCGCATTAGCCATACAAACTGAGGTAAACAACATACTTTTTTAATACCACGCTAGCCTTGGAGACTGAGGTAAAAATCATAACTTGACCCCTAACCCTTTATTCACGTACTTCACGGACAGACCCAGCCTTAGAACAAGGCGAACGATGCAACCAACTGTGCCCCGCGCTTTATGATCCCCGCGCTGCTGAAATCAACTCCGCAATGCCATTATTTTGCTTGGGGCCATTGTCATCGCTTGCTGCTTTTGACCCCACACATCTTAGCACCGTTTATGCTCGTGTACTTGACTGCACGCTGAAGTCCTATGAGTATTGTGATGTGGTTTACTGTGCCGGATATACCTCAACGAGACGTATCGAACTATCCCTGATCCATGGAGACAGCCGTATTGGTTTTTCGCTGGCAGCTTTTAGTGCAGTGTTTGACCATATACATTGAGGCAGACGTTTAACTTAGGGTTAGGTTAACTTAAGGTACAAGTGCACTTTTGAAAACACATTGTGCACCTTACGTAGTGTGCGTTAAAGAAGACGTCGGTTTACTTTAATGATTTAGGTTGTTCACCATAATGTACGAGGTAGGGAATTATCTTAAACAAAATAGCGCACATCGGTGTAGATGCAGTGAAGTGAGCACTAAACAAGATTTGCACTTCAGTGTATAAGAGTATAGATGACAGTGCAGTAAAGTGAACACTACACGAGGTTTTGCAATTCAGTGTAAATGGGTGTAGATGGAAGTGCAATGAAGTGAACACTAAACAATATTTGCACTTCAGTGTAGAAGAGTGTGCATGACAGTGCATTGAAGTGAACACTAAACAAGATTTGCACTTCAGTGTAAAAGCGTGTAGATAACACTAGAGTGAAGTAAATGGTAAACAAGAGTTTGCACTTCAGTGTAGAAGACAGTGCAATGTAACGAACATTAGACAAAATAGACGATGCACAATGTAGTGCGCTGTTTTTTAAATTTAGAATTTTATACAGATGGATACGAACATAGCGTTTTCTTTAATATTTTTACCCTAATTCCATGGTAAATTCTCCTAAACAAAATGTATAATATTCGTTATTAACTAACATGACAACATGAAACGCCCTGAAGAAATGACCTTTATTTTTACCTATTATTACCTTCCATTATATTCACCTATACTGTGACTAGTGGTTGAAACGTCTGGCTTGGATACAGGTTGTCATGGGTTTGAACCCCAGCCGAGTTATACCAAAGACATACAAAAAATGATACTAAGAGCTGCTTCCCTTGGCGCTCAGCATTAGACTGGTCGGCCTGTTGTCCATATCATGTGTATGAGCTGGAAATTATGCTACATGTCTGCAGTATAATGCTCAATAGAAACTACGTTAAAAGTCCAAAATCACACAAATACACCCATTGTTTTGGTTAGAACAGATTGGTCCAACATCAACAGCACTGCGGGCTAGATGAACCAAACATATGTATATTTTGTATACTAAATGACCATCAGGACTGTAGTTGGTACCCCTCTTTGCAAGATCATCCATATACCAAAATATCCACCTTTTGTGCACCTTTTTGATCTATTTACACCTTTTTGACCTATTTACATCTTTTTGACCTATTTACACCTTTTTGACCTATTTACACCTTTTTGATCTATTTACACCTTTTTGACCTATTTACATTTCCATGTTAAATTTGATGCATATACTCATTTAACTCTCTGACAAAAAGTCTTGAATCTTCCATATTTTTTTGCTCGGAACAAAAATTTTTAAAAAATCTTCCTTCCAGACGATAGTGTAAATTTAGTCACATCCAACTGAATTACGAATTTTCTGTCAATTATTTATTTAAGATTATTATTACTGAAACTGTCATCCAGTTATTTAATGATTCAATAATTCTCATTTAATTAGTTTTCGATTTCGCCAGTTAGGTTTTTAATTAAAAGTAAAATGAAATGACAGCAGACGGACACACAGATATAAATGGGTATCTAAAATATTAGACATACAATATACTGAATGAAAGATTGAACAAATTTATGAATAATAAATGAACGCAAGAAAGTGAGACAAACAGGAAAATACAATGTATTATTTGAGTTTTGAATTAGAATAGATAGAAAGGTAATACAAAGCCATACCATTTCTCATCTATACATTCTAACTTTAGTGAGACTAGGAAGAGAAATACAATGTACACGTTTACGACAATGAACCGAAGTGATCTTGTAACCTTTTTGTTTTTAGATCTAGCAAAACTTAATTATCTGTCAGCCAATAAATTAATAATCTCCCCAATTTCAAAGCTTAAAAGAAAGAAAAAAACCACGTCTATATTTGTTAAATCTGTTCAATACGTGTGTTCTTTGTACACTGATATGATAGTGGAAGATATCAGCCAATGTTTTGCCACATATCTGAATAATGGTACTTTATCTTTCAAATATATTGACATAATTATAAAAATATGTCGTATTACCAGAAGTAATAGGTCAGCCTGTGTAAAGTCTAAATCGACATTCGTTTATGTCGACTTAAAAATTGAATAACTGAACCAATTTCCGAATTTCCGAACTAATACCCATTAATGTCGAATAAGGATGGAATATGTCCGTTATATTTCCACTCAAGAAATCGTCAGTCATTTAAAAAAGTCAATATAACTACAAAGAGGTCGTCTTAAGAGGTGAAATGAGTCGAAGAATCTTAATCGTATTCAGATATAGCGATTTTCCGGTTTCGACTTATTAACATAATGCGTTAAGAGAAGGCCGCGTTAATGCCAATATCAACCGACTGCAATACTCAAGCAAGTTGACATAACATTGACAATAAGGCGACAATATGAAAATACATTAATCAAAATTAATAATGGATCATAAATCGGGGTACTTCTACTTTTTCTGTATTTTTTTATTTTTTTTTCCCCATCAAGCTTGCAAGACAGATTGATGAGCTTAAAGCAAGTAATAGAAAGGAGCACAATACCAAGCGTATTATAAATTTCAACTAATAAGTTCTTTCCATACAATCCAAAGTGAAAATTTAGAGCATTGTGAATTAAATCCAGAGTATTCCTAACGGTTCTATTACAAGTTCAAATGAATAAAGTTCCCACTAAATTACAGTGGTATTCCTAAATAATCCCAATATCAAATGTGTTAACGTGTCTTTAGGTTTAAACTTTGTGATTTTATAATGGTACTGAGCGTAATGATTTGCTAACAGTCTTCTGTTTCATCACAATATAGCCCAAAATGTCCTTTTTTGAATTCACGATAATTCCAGATAAATATTTCTGTACAAGAATATTATTCATGATCACTTTAAATTACCATAATAATAATAATAATAATAATAATAATAATAATAATAATAATAATAATAATAATAATAATATCATAAAGACTTTTATCAGCCCAAATGAAAAACTGAACACAAATTAAGACTGAATCTGCTTCAAGAAGTTATGGTTAGAATGAGTAATTTCTCAAGTAAATAACATTTTGAAAAGCTAAAACATAAAAAAGAATTATGATGAGTATCAAAATTTTGTTTTTAGAACATTGTAAATTGTCAACATGATAGGGTCCATTAATACAATTAAAATTAAAATAAAAAAACATGACAAGCATCTGGTAGATCGTTTTATCCATCGGAGATTTGCAATGTCTTAGACTCAGTATAGATAGATGTATGTACCTCATTGATAATGATCCTAATATTGACTCTATACCTACAGAGGAAAACTGATATTGTTTATAAAATCAATGTTCCTTATCAACTATAGAGTAAACGCGGTATGGACTTAGGTCAATTACAAATTAAAAATATACGTAACATATAATCATTAAGAAAAGTCTCCCCCACCCCTAAAAAACCAAAAACCAAATAGAAATTAAATGTATATATATATATATATATATATATATATATATATATATATATATATATATATATATATATATATATGTATATATATATATATCTATATCACAGTCTTCCCAGTCTACTACAATTAACCCAACATTTGTTACAAGACTTTTAACGGTATTTCCGCCAACAAAACCTTTGTGCTTTTCATTGGCATTCAGTAAACCTGCCAACAAATGCCTTCAAAATGGATGACATTATCTAGGCAATCCATCGAAAGATTATAGTCCAGAATTTCTGCATACTAGCCCTGTTGGTAACGAACCAATCCACTCGGCAGCGACGGAAGTCAGCTCCATCGCCAACCGTGTTGATATAGCACGCTTTAGCCTGCGTCAACCGTGTTGATATAGAACGCTTTAGCCTGCGTCAACCGTGTTGATATAGCACGCTTTAGCCTGCGTCAACCGTGTTGATATAGAACGCTTTAGCCTGCGTCAACCGTGTTGATATAGCACGCTTTAGCCTGCGTCAACCGTGTTGATATAGCACGCTTTAGCCTGCGTCAACCGTGTTGATATAGCACGCTTTAGCCTGCGTCAACCGTGTTGATATAGAACGCTTTAGCCTGCGTCAACCGTGTTGATATAGAACGCTTTAACCTGCGTCAACCGTGTTGATATAGAACGTTTTAGCCTGCGTCAACCGTGTTGATATAGCACGCTTTAGCCTGCGTCAACCGTGTTGATATAGCACGCTTTAGCCTGCGTCAACCGTGTTGATATAGCACGCTTTAGCCTGCGTCAACCGTGTTGATATAGAACGCTTTAGCCTGCGTCAACCGTGTTGATATAGCACGCTTTAGCCTGCGTCAACCGTGTTGATATAGAACGCTTTAGCCTGCGTCAACCGTGTTGATATAGCACGCTTTAGCCTGCGTCAACCGTGTTGATATAGCACGCTTTAGCCTGCGTCAACCGTGTTGATATAGAACGCTTTAGCCTGCGTCAACCGTGTTGATATAGCACGCTTTAGCCTGCGTCAGCTGCTCAGATGCCTTACTCAGAATTAGACTCGAGAATAACTGATTAGGATTACTTTGGGCAAGATTCTATGCCGGGGTAACCTGATTCCAGTATCATGTTGAAAATATGTCCCGAACAGCGGGTCAAAGTTAAACAATGACCACTCACTCGTGCAAACCCGTCCTTGCTGTTCAATGGCGTGTTAGTGACGATGAAATTTGTATCCGCTGAAACAACGAACACCGTTGTTTCGTTAATGTCATGATTATTATTACGTTATGCCTATTGTTCCTTTTAAAGATAAACCTATTGTGAGCGATACGTGCTGAAAAATTGAGCTTTACTTAAAACATGTATTTCTATCTTACTGACATTTGTTATACATTCTCAAATCATGATTAAAGCTTTCTTTTAAACTTTTGTTCCAAATGAATATTGAATCTTGCATCTAAATATACAAAGTACTCGAAAAAAACTTAGTAATGAGCAGGACCTAAACTAGACATGATAAATTAAAAACAGACAAAATTATATCCCAAAGTTAATTTCAGCAAACGTAATGATTATATACCAATCTTCAGGAAAATAAATCGTTACATAGTTTTTAAAAATTAAGCAAATGTATATCTACAATTGGATATAGGCTTTACGTTTGACATTATTATTTATATCATTTGATGACGGTAAATCGCGACATATTATGTTCTAATCAATTAATGAGATTGTATACAGTATAATGGTGGCACGATACGTTTGTTTTTCTGTTTAAAAAGTACGCGCTTGTCAGATTAGTTTTTATTATAAATCTAACCTTTCTTTAACAACAAAAATCCGTGCACAAATCTATTTGAATAAAGTTCTCTGAAAACGTAACTAGTCTAAACAACAACAGTCCCCAGCCCACCTTACGCCCCACCAACCAATCTTTTCTACCTTAATTCAGATGTGTTCTTAATTATTATTGAATTCAACCTGTTCAAAGACATAAATAATCGAAAAGTATTTCTCCCCACAAAGGAACTTTACAATGGATTTAGCGTCATGTTAGACAGCGTCTATGGAGAGTTTTTGTCCCTTAAACGATTCAGACATGTACATTACAAATGTTAAGAATTAAGTGTAGCCAATGTCTGTAGCTTGGCAATGTGTATCTTGGTCGCCAATCAAATCACTGTTCTTTATGACAGATTTACCCAGACAGATGCAATGAAACACTCTCCAAAGTATTCCATAGCAAATGATCTTCGACTGTTTTATTCCTTTTCATTGTGTCTTTCAAAGAGTTTTTTTTATTTACTTGGATTTCTGCATATATGTCCCAGTATTCAATAGCAGCCTTTTTTATAACTCAGATTCCTGCATGAATGCCTCAGTATTCCATAGCAATTAATCCGCAAGGTATTTTTTAAATTCTCCATACATCTTCTCTCGCTCAACATGCGTGATAGCATTCAACAAAACGAAACTGTCTAATACATATTGAAAAAAGCAAGTTCGATTGAAAATATACTTTAGTAAGACCGATTTTACGCGGATACATCAACAAAATTCTCAACAGAATCGTAAATAGATTACTTACACCTACGTCTTAATCGATTTAAGCTTTGATGTTAACACCCAGTCACTTTAAATGCATTCAAATTAACCAGCCTTAATCGGAACACTACTGATTGTACGGTCATTATCCAAAGATTGCGATGTTTAAGCACACGTATGATATGCGATGTTACCATGGTAGCAGTATGTACACCTGTACCTGGAAGTCATCCCGCCTCCCATTTTAGACGTTGAATATTTTAGTGGTGGTCCCTTTTCAACGTCGAAAACTGTCCCCGCGGTAAAATGTTTTCAACGTAAAATATATCACCGCCTTTTTCATGTTTTAACATTAAAATCTAACCTTAAACAGTGGCGTCGCTATGGGGGTGCGGGGGGTGCGGACCACACCGGGTGACACCATCTCAGAGGGGTGACACCAAATGAAAAATTGCGAATTTTACAGAGCACACACTGCTCGGTCTAGTCGGATTTCATAAGCGGATAAACGATCACAGTGGCGTCGCTAGGGGCGTGCGGACCTCACCGGGTGATACCATCAGAGGGGGTGACACCAAAATAACTGTCTATAAAGTTTTTGTATGGTATGTTACAGAAGGTGGTCCATGGGGGTGACACCATTAGTTACCGCACCGGGTGACACCAACCCTAGTGACGCCACTGACCTTAAAGATCATTTTTCAATGTTCAAAACTGTATCTTCGGGGTTAATTTGCAACAGTGAATATTTACCGCGTAGAACAGGGTTGTGAAGTGGAAATCGATGCTCCTTGAAGTATTTTGACATACAAAATCAGTTTTATTCATTCTTGTATTGCAAAGAATGAAACGGATCGGACATCGGTATTAATGGAAAGGAACATTCAGTGATGACGAAGTTGAATTATAGTGTTGTATCGCCCAGTAGGGGCATGTAGCACTGTTTCAAGTTTCCAGCAAAGCTGGATATTTAATTACTCCGGGGGTGGGGGTGGGGGGATGAGGAGAAATGGTGCTATTTAATTTGGTCGTCAGGTCGGGACTGCTATTAAGTAACCATCGACCTGAATGGACGACACTGGGCGAGTGAGAATAGACCCAACACACAATCAACACTAACAGCCAATTAGGTGTGTTAATGGTGTGCATGGCCACAAGTGGAGATATTGGAAATTAATTTCACATCTCCATCCAGCTATCCGAGTTGTGGCAAGAAAAGAGAGGTACAATTAAGTCCAAGGATGTCGTACAGCCCGCAACGTCGCGATTTCGTACTTTATTCAAATCTGGTCCAGTTGTTACTAATGGACAGGAAAATACCAATAAGGTGTGAGCTACCTAAGCAATTAAATCAAATCCTTGAAGTCGTAAAATTTGTTTAACTATTTTAACTTTCCAATATTTCAAGTACAAAGTGTACATGTATTATGTCCCTAACAAGTTTGAATACTAAAATGTCTATGCGACATAATTAAGTAGTCACTGTTTGGTACAAATAGCTTGTTAATTTTAAACGGTGTGCAAAAACGATCAAGTCAGGTTTCGTGAAATAGATTGTTCGAAAGGGGCTCTCGTACCAAATGAGGACCCTGTTAACTAGGCAATGAAAGCAATCGGATTCTTTTCTGTGTTGCTTTTTCTTGTCTATTTCAGTAGCCCTTAATATCAGGCTGCCATTTTTTTCTCATGGTGTCCCAGCATATGGTTGTTACCTCGGACCAGCTATCATTTTCCTTTGTCCTATGTGCTTTGAAGTTATTTCTATCCTGATGTTTTTTCCGGTTTTGATCCAGCGGTGATGTCCCTTTACCCAAACTTTTTCCTCCCTAAATTGGATGAACTCTGTGCTGTTTTAGTTAAAATAGTATACAGCCCCATACGCCCCAGCCCTCATAGTTGAGTTGGGGGTCTGTATGGCTAAAGTTAGATAGCATTTAATTGCAACCTTGTTCTGCGGGGCCTGCTAGTCTTGGGCTTTTAGACTACCTTATACTGTCTAAATTGAAACCATGATATCGGGACATAATTTAATGATAGTCTGGTCTCAGACCATCTATGTATATTTAATTTTTGACCTTCTGACTTTCGAATTTGATACGTATTTGGTAATTATTATTTACTGTCAATGAGGCTGTATTGAGAGGAAAGTTAGAGAGGATAAGAGGAGTGACGGTACTTATTTTATGAGCTGTTTTTAAAAAACCCTATTTGTTGTTATTTGTTTTTTCTTCTGCCTTTTACATGGTGCTTTTTATTCCCTAATTGTCCTCATTATCTGTTAGTTGTGATTTGTATTACTTTATCTTTCATCTATTTTGTTGTTTTTGTTTTTATACTTCTTATTATTCCCGTAGTGATTTGATTACTCAAAGGGCTTTGAGCAATTTTTCCAGGTTCCCTAGTTTGTTTCTATGGTTACTAGCGTCTTTATTTTTTCGGTTTGGTTGTTCAGTGTATTTGCCTTGGTGATCTCATGCCCACCGTAGTGTATGTGGGTGCGAAGGACAGTTAAGATCTACCTGGTCATTCATGGTGGTGCTTTCATTCCTTAAAGAGGTTTCCTTTTGGTTGCCTACCCCGGGAATACTCTAGTACTAATCTAAATAACATTCAGTGACGTTTATTAATATGCGAGAAGATGTGACCACTACTATTGGAGACTTTGTGCACGGATGAACGCTAAGCGACTTAGTCGCTTGCTGTTTTCTCCCAGGATTTTTGTTTAGGTTGAATGCTTCAATGTAGCTTTTAGATTATATTTGAAGTGTTTCTCCTAACCTGTGTGGGATTGCTGATCTTGCTGTGGATCGCTATAGAGGAGTCTCTTAGGCAGCAGGTAGTATGGCATGTGTACATGTCCCCCCCCCCCCCCCCAAGCGTAGCTGGCACTGCATCAGAATGGTGTGGATGCCGGGGAGACCTGCTTGAGCGGTTGACTGAATGGCTTGAACCTGGTTCTGCCACTTGATTTTGAATATTGTCCTTACACTTGTGGTGTGAAGTGTTTCAGCTTCTTGGCATGGAGTTGGTACACCATCCACGTTTCGCATGCGCAAAGTAGTGTAGGGAACACAACTGCCACGTTGACCTTTAGTTTAGTCTTGATGATGATGCCTTTTCTATTCCAGACGTTGGCATACAATGTGCCGAACGTTGCGCTAGCTCTGGCAATGCGAAGGTTCACCTATGCATCAATAGTGACATTCTGTGATAGTGTGCTGCCAAGGTGAGTGAAATGGTTCACTAAACTGAGTTCTTGGCCGTTGACCGTGATGTTGAGCTCAACATAGGGCTTTTCCTGTGTAGGCTTATGCAGGACTTCGGTCTTGACCGTGATGCTGAGCTCAACATAGGGCTTTTCCTGTGTAGGCTTATGCAGGACTTCGGTCTTGACCGTGATGCTGAGCTCAACATAGGGCATTTCCTGTGTAGGCTTATGCAGGACTTCGGTCTTGACCGTGATGCTGAGCTCAACATAGGGCATTTCCTGTGTAGGCTTATGCAGGACTTCGGTCTTGACCGTGACGTTGAGCTCAACATAGGGCTTTTACTGTGTAGGCTTATGCAGGACTTCGGTCTTCTTGGTACTGATGGTGGGACCAAAGCTTGTGTAGTATCTCTCTTGTGTAGCAAACACCGAAAGTGACGCTGGTGTGATAAAAACTCATTATTGGAATATATACCATAGACGTAAAGAAATTAACAGTCATGCCCCTCAAATATATCCCGACAGGTTGACTCTATGTGTGTATATAATTTGGAAGTGTCAGTCATATCGTTACTATGTTGTGTGGCAGATACTAGTGATGTCTAGCACAAGGGTAGCATGCCTCAGACACGTAGTATCATGTTACACCCAGTCACATTATCCTGACATATGCCCTCTCAGTACTAACCAGGGACGTCGTTTCAATTTCATTACAGGGGGTGGGGCAAAACGCGATGGGCGTGTTAATTTTCGTATATAGGCTACAACACTTTTACAGCACATGTTAATTCCCTCTGCCCTCCCAAAATGACGTCCCTGAGCAAGATGTGCATAATCTGTGTGACTGGGAGGAGTTTGAAGAAACATGAAAAGACAGATAAAAGCCGGTTACACATTGTTAATATTCAAATGATTACCTTTAAAAAAGATAAATTCCTACTCATTTTAATATAAGGTAATATTAAAAGGGTTTCTCGAGTACAAGCTTATTTCTAGTACTTTGTTAAATTCTTACCCTGCACTGTTTCATTCAAACATACATCGTGTTCTATTTATTATGCCATCGTTATAGTAGAATATTTTATATTTAAAAAAAAAACAACTTTTGAATGTTTTTTTTATTATTATAGTGTTTTGTAAATCTTTTAAGAGTTGATTTTTTTTTGCTCTCAATACCGTATGTTCGGTAACATACACCGCTGTTTTTCTAAAGGTATTAAATTCAACCTGCACGCAATTAGAAAGTCGTTTTGTATCAAGGTCAATAAGTGTTGCATTAGCGGTATTGTATTAACACCGTACACAGTTAGGCTCTCCGAGTTATGTGCAGATGGTTCGTTTGAGTGACGTGAACATCATAAAGGAAAATTAGATATAATGAATAGCTTTTAAAAGTAATACATTCTACCCGCGTTTGGCTGAAGGTTGAATGTGCGGGTTAGATCAATTAAGTTGTAAGTTAATTTTGTTGTTGTTAGAAACGGGTCCTGTTCTCGTTGTACCGTGAATAAGGTTCTTTCAATTTTTAAAACTGTATTTTCTTTACAATGATCACGAAACTACCTCATGCAGGTAGGCATTCACCCTGCCCTTTCATATCAGAAGGACAGGCAGAGTTTCAAAGTTTCTCAATTATGATGTCCTGATCTATTTTATTAGTGCACGGACGAAGGTTACCGGGTGCTTTAAAATATCATGGAAGTATTGCAAAAATTTTGTTTAAAAATATCATTGCTACCTCAAAAATATATTAAAGGACAATGCCAGATAAGGGCCGATTTAGGCTCTTGATCAGAATTTCATAAAACTCATATAGATAAAGGAAGTCCCTGTCTCTTCCTAAATTTATGTATTTAATTTTTATCCAGCATCGCTTTTAGTATAGAAAGTGACTATCAAAATGTCCATGTTTTTTTTTTCCCCTCTGTTACGGAACCTATTATCGTGTATTAGAGTGAGTATTGCTGCTAACACGTCCTTATGAAGCTGACTGCCCAAAACAGATATATATAACTTTCCGCATTCGAATATCCTAATAATAATTAATGCAGATAGTAGAGTCAGAAAGTTTAATACAATCTCCTCAGAACAGTTACTACAGTGGATAATGCATTATAATCTAAAATTGACGACCTTGTTTATTAAGGTTTGTATACCCACATAATTTTGACAGTTGAAAAAAAACTATCAAAAATGGCAAAAGTAATATTTCATAATTTAGTTTACATGAGAAACGTTTCACCCTTCATAACTTAGGGACACACTATTTAATGGGGTTGGGCGGTTGGGACATGGTTGCAAAGTCGCCTTCGTAAGTTAGGGGGTCGCGGGTGCGATACATTACTTGGTATCGGAAAGGGACACAAGCTGCCAGGAATCGTGCGAGGAATACAAGCCAGGACGACGCCCGAATTTAAAGGTTATCTACAGTGGAGGTAAAATATAGCTCGTTAAGTGGTCTGGCTAACTTGACAAATTCAACTCATGGATTTCCACCACTTCACTCATTACGATAGGGCCTCCGAAATAATCTTATCCACCACTTCACACTACGATAGGACCTCCAAAATAATCGTATCCACTGCTTCACACACTATGATAGGGCCTCCGAAATAATCGTACCCACCGTTTCACTCACCACGATAAGGCCTCCGAAATAATCGTATCCACCGTTTCACTCACCATGTTAAGGCCTCCGAAATAATCGTATCCACCGTTTCACTCACCACGATAAGGCCTCCGAAATAATCGTATCCACTGCTTCACTCACTACGGTAGGGCCTCCGAAATAACAGTAACCACCGTTTCACTCACCACGATAAGGCCTCTGAAATATTGATATCGTACTCCTCTATCAAACTCTTTATATTTGCCACATGCTAGTGAAAACTCATTTGCTCAACGATACGCTTAAACTCATACTCCAAATTTATAACTTTTGCACAAATGACCAACTGCACTCAACTGACCCTATTCAACCAGTAATCAAACTCATTTCGTTGGGGCTCATATTAGTGAAAACGCTTCGGCTTTTTCTGATGAAATACCATTGATTGTAACGAAGCAATGAACGCTGATGACGATGACTACGCTTCACCGACTCCGACTCCTCTTCATTCTCTTCAAAATAATTCATCTCAGGCACATAATTTGGATCTTAGCTCGCTTCAACCAGGCATAAGACTCCTCTACACCTCATTTAAATTTATCTCCAGGACCATTTTCACTCACACCACACTTGCCCACATGCCACGGTTACCATGGAAGAGACATCTTCATTATACTATAGACACACCTCTAATAAGAAATACAGTCACCTTACTAAAAACTCACTTCCATAAAGATTAAAAGTAAGCCACAGTTAATAAATCTCCCTATACAGGAGTCATTAAAATACTATTAATTAAGGTGAGCCATGACCCCGTTCACTCTATACAGGATCACTAACATGAGCAAGAGTGAACAAAGCGAGACAGTCGCATTAATATTATACAAGCAGCCAGAGTCAACAAAGTGAGACAGTCTCATTAATATTATAAAACAGCCAGAGTCAACAAAGTGAGACAGTCCCAATAATATTATGTCAGCCAGAGACAACAAAGTGAGACAGTCTCATTAATATTATAAAAAAGCCAGTCAACAAAGTGAGACAGTCCCATTAATATTGTAAAAGAAGCCAGAGTCAACAAAGTGAGACAGTCCCATTAATATTATAAAGTCAACCAGAGTCAACAAAGTGAGACAGTCCCATTAATATTATAAAGTCAACCAGAGTCAACAAAGTGAGACAGTCCCATTAATATTATAATGTCAGCCTGAGTCAAAAACGTGAGACAGTCCCATTAATATTATAAAACAGCCAGAGTCAACAAAGTAAGACAGTCCCATAAATATTATAATGTCAGCCTGAGTCAACAAAGTGAGACAGTCCCACTAATATTATAAATACAGACTCAACAAAGTGAGACAGTCTCATTAATATTATAAAACAGCCAGAGTCAACAAAGTGAGACAGTCTCATTAATATTATCATGTCAGCCAGAGTCAACAAAGTGAGACAGTCCCATTAATAATATAAAAACAGTCAGAGTCAACAAAATGAGATAGTCTCATTAATATTATAAAACAGCCAGAGTCAACAAAGTGAGACAGTCCCAGTAATATTATAATTTCAGCCAGAGTAAACAAAGTGAGACAGTCTCATTAATATTATAAAACAGCCAGGCAACAAAGTAAGACAGTCCCATTAATATTATAATGTCAGCCAGAGTCAACAAAGTGAGACAGTCCCATTAATAATATAATGACAGCCAGAGTCAACAAAGTGAGACAGTCTCATTAATATTATAAAACAGCCAGAGTCAACAAAGTGAGACAGTCTAATTAATATTATGAAACAGCCAGAGTAAACAAAGTGAGACAGTCTCATTAATATTATAAAACAGCCAGTCAACAAAGTGAGACAGTCCCATTAATATTATATTGTCAGCCAGAGTAAAAAAAGAGAGACAGTCTCATTAATATTATCAAACAGAAATAGTCAACAAAGCGAAACCGTCCGATTAATATTACAAAAGCAGCCAGAGTCAACAAAGTGAGACAGCCACATTAATATTTTATTGTCAGCCAGAGTCAACAAAGTGAGACAGTCTCATTAATATTATAAAACAGCCAGAGTAAACAAAGTGAGACAGTCCCATTAATATTATAAAACAGACAATCAACAAAGTGAGACAGTCCCATTAATGTTATATTGTCAGCCAGAGTCAACAAAGTGAGACAGTCCCATTAATAATTTATTGTCAGCCACAGTCAACAAAGTGAGACAGTCTCATTAATATTATAAAACAGTCAGAGTCAAAAAAATGAGACAGTCTCATTAATATTATAAAACAGCCTATCAACAAAATTGAAATATTCCCATTAATGTTATATTGTCAGCCAGAGTCAACAAAGTGAGACAGTCCCATTAATATTATATTGTCAGCCAGAGTCAACAAAGTGAGACAGTCTCATTAATATTATAAAACAGCCAGAGTCAACAAAGTGAGACAGTCTCATTAATATTATAAACAGCCAGTCAACAAAGTGAGACAGTCCGATTAAAATTATATTGTAAGCCAGAGTCAACAAAGTGAGACAGTCCAATTAAAATTATGAAAGCAGCCAGAGTCAACAAAGTGAGACAGTCTCATTAATGTTATAAAACAGCCAGAGTCAACAAAGTGAGACAGTCCCATTAATATTACAAAAACAGCCAGAGTCAACAAAGTGAGACAGTCCCATTAATATTATAAAACAGCCAGAGTCAATAAAGTGAGACAGTCCCAATAATATTTTATTGTCAGCCAGAGTCAACAAAGAGACAGTCTCATTAATATTATAAAACAGTCAGAGTCAACAAAGTGAGACAGTCTCATTAATATTATAAAACAGCCAATCAACAAAGTGAAACAGTCCCATTAATGTTATATTGTCAGCCAGAGTCAACAAAGTGAGACAGTCCCATTAATATTATATTGTCAGCCAGAGTCAACAAAGTGAGACAGTCTCATTAATATTATAAAACAGCCAGAGTCAACAAAGTGAGACAGTCTCATTAATATTATAAACAGCCAGTCAACAAAGTGAGACAGTCCCATTAATATTATATTGTCAGCCAGAGTCAACAAAGTGAGACAGTCCAATTAAAATTATAAAAGCAGCCAGTCAACAAAGTGAGACAGTCTCATTGATATTATAAAACAGCCAGAGTCAACAAAGTGAGACAGTCAAATTAATATTATAAAAACAGTAAGAGTCAACAAATAGAGACAGTCATTAATATTATAAAACAGCCAGTCAACACAGTGGGACAGTCCCATTAATATTATAATGTCAGCCAGAGTCAATAAAGTGAGACAGTCATTAATATTATAAAACAGCAGGCAACAAAGTGAGACAGTCCCATTAATATTATAATATCAGCCAGAGTAAAAAAAGTGAGACAGTCCCATTAATAATATAATGACAGCCAGAGTCAACAAAGTGAGACAGTCTCATTAATATTATGAAACAGCCAGAGTCAACAAAGTGAGACAGTCTCATTAATATTATAAAACAGCCAGTCAACAAAGTGAGACAGTCTCTATAATATTATAATGTCAGCCAGAGTCAACAAAGAGAGACAGTCCCATTATTAATATAAAAACAGTCAGAGTCAACAAAGTGAGACAGTCCGATTAATATTATAAAAACTGTCAGTCAGCAAATAGAAACAGTCTCATTAATATTATAATGTCAGCCAGAGTCAACAAAGTGAGACAGTCCCATTAATATTATAATGTCAGCCAGAGTCAACAAAGTGAGACAGTCCCATTAATATTATATTGTCAGCCAGAGTAAAAAAAGTGAGACAGTCTCATTAATATTATAAAACAGCCAGAGTCAACAAAGCGAAACCGTCCCATTAATATTACAAAAGCAGCCAGAGTAAACAAAGTGAGACAGTCCCATTAATATTATAAAACAGCCAATCAACAAAGTGAGACAGTCCCATTAATGTTATATTGTCAGCCAGAGTGAACAAAGTGAAACAGTGCCATTAATAATTTATTGTCAGCCAGAGTCAACAAAGTGAGACAGTCTCATTAATATTATAAAACAGCCAATCAACAAAGTGAAACAGTCCCATTAATGTTAGATTGTCAGCCAGAGTCAACAAAGTGAGACAGTCCCATCAATATTATATTGTAAGCCAGAGTCAACAAAGTGAGACAGTCTCATTAATATTATAAAACAGCCAGTCAACAAAGTGAGACAGTCTCATTAATATTATAAACAACCAGTCAACAAACTGAGACTGTGACATTAATATTATATTGTCAGCCAGAGTCAACAAAGTGAGACAGTCCAATTAAAATTATAAAAGCAGCCAGAGTCAACAAAGTGAGAAAGTCTCATAAATATTATAAAACAGCCAGAGTCAACAAAGAGAGACAGTCCCAATAATATTATGTCAGCCAGAGTCAACAAAGTGAGACAGTCTCATTAATATTATAAAACAGCCAGTGTCAACAAAGTGAGACAGTCCCATTAATATTATAAAAGCAGCTTGAGTCAAAAAAATAAGACAGTCCCATTAATATTATAATGTCAGCCAGAGTAAACAAAGTGAGACAGTCCCATTAATATTATAAAACAGCCAGAGTCAACAAAGTGAGACAGTCCCATTAATATTATATTGTCAGCCAGAGTCAACAATGTGAGACAGTCTCATTAATATTATAAAACAGTCAGAGTCAACAAAGTGAGACAGTCTCATTAATATTATAAAACAGCCAATCAACAAAGTGAAACAGTCCCATGAATATTATATTGTCAGCCAGAGTCAACAATGTGAGACAGTCTCATTAATATTATAAAACAGCCAGAGTTAACAAAGTGAGACAGTCTCATTAATATTATAAACAGCCAGTCAACAAAGTAAGACAGTCAAATTAATATTATATTGTCAGCCAGAGTCAACAAAGTGAGACAGTCCAATTAAAATTATAAATGCAGCCAGAATCAAAAAAGTGAGATAGTCTCATTAATATTATAAAACAACCAGAGTCAACAAAGAGAGACAGTCCCAATAATATTATGTCAGCCAGAGTCAACAAAGTGAGACAGTCTCATTAATATTATAAAACAGCCAGAGTCAACAAAGTGAGACAGTCCCATTAATATTATAAAACCAGCCTGAGTCAACAAAGTCAGACAGTCCCATTAATATCATGTCAGCCAGAGTCAACAAAGTGAGACAGTCCCATTAATATTATAAAACAGCCAGAGTCAACAAAGTGAGACAGTCCCATTAATATTATATTGTCAGCCAGAGTCAACAAAGTGAGACAGTCTCATTAATATTATAAAACAGCCAGAGTCAACAAAGTGAGACAGTCCCATTAATATTATAAGGTCAGCCTGAGTCAAAAACGTGAGACAGTCCCATTAATATTATAAAACAGCCAGAGTCAACAAAGTAAGAGAGTCCCATAAATATTATAATGTCAGCCAGAGTCAACAAAGTGAGACAGTCCCATTAATATTATAAAAACAGAGTCAACAAAGTCAGACAGTCTCATTAATATTATAAAACAGCCAGAGTCAACAAGGTGGGAGAGTCCCATTAATATTATAAAAACAGTCAGAGTCAACAAAGTGAGACAGTCTCGTTAATATTATAAAACAGCCAGAGTCAACAAAGTGAGACAGTCTCAACAATATTAAAATGTCAGCCAGAGTCTACAAAGTGAGACAGTCCAATTAATAATATAAAAACAGTCAGAGTCAACAAAGTGAGATAGTCTCATTGATATTATAAAACAGCCAGAGTCAACAAAGTGAGACAGTCCCATTAATATTATAAAAACAGTCAGAGTCAACAAATAGAGACAGTCATTAATATTATAAAACAGCCAGTCAACAAAGTGAGACAGTCCCATTAATATTGTAATGTCAGCCAGAGTCAACAAAGTGAGACAGTCCCATTAATAATATAATGACAGCAAGAGTCAACAAAGTGAGACAGTCTCATTAATATTATGAAACAGCCAGAGTCAACAAAGTAAGACAGTCCCATTAATATTATAAAACAGCCAGAGTCAACAAAGTGAGACAGTCCCATTAATATTATAAAACAGCCAGAGTCAACGAAGTGAGACAGTCCCAATAATATTATATTGTCAGCCAGAGTCAACAAAGAGACAGTCTCATTAATATTATAAAACAGTCAGAGCCAACAAAGTGAGACAGTCTCATTAATATTATAAAACAGCCAATCAACAAAGTGAAACAGTCCCATTAATGTTATATTGTCAGCCAGAGTCAACAAAGTGAGACAGTCCCATTAATATTATATTGTCAGCCAGAGTCAACAAAGTGAGACAGTCTCATTAATATTATAAAACAGCCAGAGTCAACAAAGTGAGACAGTCTCATTAATATTATAAACAGCCAGTCAACAAAGTGAGACAGTCCCATTAATATTATATTGTTAGCCAGAGTCAACAAAGTGAGACAGTCCAATTAAAATTATAAAAGCAGCCAGTCAACAAAGTGAGACAGTCTCATTGATATTATAAAACAGCCAGAGTCAACAAAGTGAGACAGTCAAATTAATATTATAAAAACAGTAACAGTCAACAAATAGAGACAGTCATTAATATTATAAAACAGCCAGTCAACACAGTGGGACAGTCCCATTAATATTATAATGTCAGCCAGAGTCAATAAAGTGAGACAGTCATTAATATTATAAAACAGCAGGCAACAAAGTGAGACAGTCCCATTAATATTATAATATCAGCCAGAGTAAAAAAAGTGAGACAGTCCCATTAATAATATAATGACAGCCAGAGTCAACAAAGTGAGACAGTCTCATTAATATTATGAAACAGCCAGAGTCAACAAAGTGAGACAGTCTCATTAATATTATAAAACAGCCAGTCAACAAAGTGAGACAGTCTCTATAATATTATAATGTCAGCCAGAGTCAACAAAGAGAGACAGTCCCATTATTAATATAAAAACAGTCAGAGTCAACAAAGTGAGACAGTCCGATTAATATTATAAAAACTGTCAGTCAGCAAATAGAAACAGTCTCATTAATATTATAATGTCAGCCAGAGTCAACAAAGTGAGACAGTCCCATTAATATTATAATGTCAGCCAGAGTCAACAAAGTGAGACAGTCCCATTAATATTATATTGTCAGCCAGAGTAAAAAAAGTGAGACAGTCTCATTAATATTATAAAACAGCCAGAGTCAACAAAGCGAAACCGTCCCATTAATATTACAAAAGCAGCCAGAGTAAACAAAGTGAGACAGTCCCATTAATATTATAAAACAGCCAATCAACAAAGTGAGACAGTCCCATTAATGTTATATTGTCAGCCAGAGTGAACAAAGTGAGACAGTGCCATTAATAATTTATTGTCAGCCAGAGTCAACAAAGTGAGACAGTCTCATTAATATTATAAAACAGTCATAGTCAACAAAGTGAGACAGTCTCATTAATATTATAAAACAGCCAATCAACAAAGTGAAACAGTCCCATTAATGTTAGATTGTCAGCCAGAGTCAACAAAGTGAGACAGTCCCATCAATATTATATTGTAAGCCAGAGTCAACAAAGTGAGACAGTCTCATTAATATTATAAAACAGCCAGAGTCAACAAAGTGAGACAGTCTCATTAATATTATAAACAACCAGTCAACAAACTGAGACAGTGACATTAATATTATATTGTCAGCCAGAGTCAACAAAGTCAGACAGTCCAATTAAAATTATAAAAGCAGCCAGAGTCAACAAAGTGAGAAAGTCTCATAAATATTATAAAACAGCCAGAGTCAACAAAGAGAGACAGTCCCAATAATATTATGTCAGCCAGAGTCAACAAAGTGAGACAGTCTCATTAATATTATAAAACAGCCAGTGTCAACAAAGTGAGACAGTCCCATTAATATTATAAAAGCAGCTTGAGTCAACAAAGTAAGACAGTCCCATTAATATTATAATGTCAGCCAGAGTAAACAAAGTGAGACAGTCCCATTAATATTATAAAACAGCCAGAGTCAACAAAGTGAGACAGTCCCATTAATATTATATTGTCAGCCAGAGTCAACAATGTGAGACAGTCTCATTAATATTGTAAAACAGCCAATGAACAAAGTGAAACAGTCCCATGAATATTATATTGTCAGCCAGAGTCAACAATGTGAGACAGTCTCATTAATATTATAAAACAGCCAGAGTTAACAAAGTGAGACAGTCTCATTAATATTATAAATAGCCAGTCAACAAAGTAAGACAGTCAAATTAATATTATATTGTCAGCCAGAGTCAACAAAGTGAGACAGTCCAATTAAAATTATAAATGCAGCCAGAATCAACAAAGTGAGACAGTCCCATTAATATTATAAAACCAGCCTGAGTCAACAAAGTCAGACAGTCCCATTAATATCATGTCAGCCAGAGTCAACAAAGTGAGACAGTCCCATTAATATTATAAAACAGCCAGAGTCAACAAAGTGAGACAGTCCCATTAATATTATATTGTCAGCCAGAGTCAACAAAGTGAGACAGTCTCATTAATATTATAAAACAGCCAGAGTCAACAAAGTGAGACAGTCCCATTAATATTATAATGTCAGCCTGAGTCAAAAACGTGAGACAGTCCGATTAATATTATAAAACAGCCAGAGTCAACAAAGTAAGAAAGTCCCATAAATATTATAATGTCAGCCAGAGTCAACAAAGTGAGACAGTCCCATTAATATTATAAAAACAGAGTCATCAAAGTCAGACAGTCTCATTAATATTATAAAACAGCCAGAGTCAACAAGGTGGGAGAGTCCCATTAATATTATAAAAACAGTCAGAGTCAGCAAAGTGAGACAGTCTCGTTAATATTATAAAACAGCCAGAGTCAACAAAGTGGGACAGTCTCAACAATATTAAAATGTCAGCCACAGTCTACAAAGTGAGACAGTCCCATTAATAATATAAAAACAGTCAGAGTCAACAAAGTGAGATAGTCTCATTGATATTATAAAACAGCCAGAGTCAACAAAGTGAGACAGTCCCATTAATATTATAAAAACAGTCAGAGTCAACAAATAGAGACAGTCATTAATATTATAAAACAGCCAGTCAACAAAGTGAGACAGTCCCATTAATATTGTAATGTCAGCCAGAGTCAACAAAGTGAGACAGTCCCATTAATAATATAATGACAGCCAGAGTCAACAAAGTGAGACAGTCTCATTAATATTATGAAACAGCCAGAGTCAACAAAGTAAGACAGTCCCATTAATATTATAAAACAGCCAGAGTCAACAAAGTGAGACAGTCCCATTAATATTATAAAACAGCCAGAGTCAACGAAGTGAGACAGTCCCAATAATATTATATTGTCAGCCAGAGTCAACAAAGAGACAGTCTCATTAATATTATAAAACAGTCAGAGCCAACAAAGTGAGACAGTCTCATTAATATTATAAAACAGCCAATCAACAAAGTGAAACAGTCCCAATAATGTTATATTGTCAGCCAGAGTCAACAAAGTGAGACAGTCCCATTAATATTATATTGTCAGCCAGAGTCAACAAAGTGAGACAGTCTCATTAATATTATAAAACAGCCAGAGTCAACAAAGTGAGACAGTCTCATTAATATTATAAACAGCCAGTCAACAAAGTGAGACAGTCCCATTAATATTATATTGTTAGCCAGAGTCAACAAAGTGAGACAGTCCAATTAAAATTATAAAAGCAGCCAGTCAACAAAGTGAGACAGTCTCATTGATATTATAAAACAGCCAGAGTCAACAAAGTGAGACAGTCAAATTAATATTATAAAAACAGTAACAGTCAACAAATAGAGACAGTCATTAATATTATAAAACAGCCAGTCAACACAGTGGGACAGTCCCATTAATATTATAATGTCAGCCAGAGTCAATAAAGTGAGACAGTCATTAATATTATAAAACAGCAGGCAACAAAGTGAGACAGTCCCATTAATATTATAATATCAGCCAGAGTAAAAAAAGTGAGACAGTCCCATTAATAATATAATGACAGCCAGAGTCAACAAAGTGAGACAGTCTCATTAATATTATGAAACAGCCAGAGTCAACAAAGTGAGACAGTCTCATTAATATTATAAAACAGCCAGTCAACAAAGTGAGACAGTCTCTATAATATTATAATGTCAGCCAGAGTCAACAAAGAGAGACAGTCCCATTATGAATATAAAAACAGTCAGAGTCAACAAAGTGAGACAGTCCGATTAATATTATAAAAACTGTCAGTCAGCAAATAGAAACAGTCTCATTAATATTATAATGTCAGCCAGAGTCAACAAAGTGAGACAGTCCCATTAATATTATAATGTCAGCCAGAGTCAACAAAGTGAGACAGTCCCATTAATATTATATTGTCAGCCAGAGTAAAAAAAGTGAGACAGTCTCATTAATATTATAAAACAGCCAGAGTCAACAAAGCGAAACCGTCCCATTAATATTACAAAAGCAGCCAGAGTAAACAAAGTGAGACAGTCCCATTAATATTATAAAACAGCCAATCAACAAAGTGAGACAGTCCCATTAATGTTATATTGTCAGCCAGAGTGAACAAAGTGAGACAGTGCCATTAATAATTTATTGTCAGCCAGAGTCAACAAAGTGAGACAGTCTCATTAATATTATAAAACAGTCATAGTCAACAAAGTGAGACAGTCTCATTAATATTATAAAACAGCCAATCAACAAAGTGAAACAGTCCCATTAATGTTAGATTGTCAGCCAGAGTCAACAAAGTGAGACAGTCCCATCAATATTATATTGTAAGCCAGAGTCAACAAAGTGAGACAGTCTCATTAATATTATAAAACAGCCAGAGTCAACAAAGTGAGACAGTCTCATTAATATTATAAACAACCAGTCAACAAACTGAGACAGTGACATTAATATTATATTGTCAGCCAGAGTCAACAAAGTGAGACAGTCCAATTAAAATTATAAAAGCAGCCAGAGTCAACAAAGTGAGAAAGTCTCATAAATATTATAAAACAGCCAGAGTCAACAAAGAGAGACAGTCCCAATAATATTATGTCAGCCAGAGTCAACAAAGTGAGACAGTCTCATTAATATTATAAAACAGCCAGTGTCAACAAAGTGAGACCATCCCATTAATATTATAAAAGCAGCTTGAGTCAACAAAGTAAGACAGTCCCATTAATATTATAATGTCAGCCAGAGTAAACAAAGTGAGACAGTCCCATTAATATTATAAAACAGCCAGAGTCAACAAAGTGAGACAGTCCCATTAATATTATATTGTCAGCCAGAGTCAACAATGTGAGACAGTCTCATTAATATTATAAAACAGTCAGAGTCAACAAAGTGAGACAGTCTCATTAATATTATAAAACAGCCAATGAACAAAGTGAAACAGTCCCATGAATATTATATTGTCAGCCAGAGTCAACAATGTGAGACAGTCTCATTAATATTAAAAAACAGCCAGAGTTAACAAAGTGAGACAGTCTCATTAATATTATAAATAGCCAGTCAACAAAGTAAGACAGTCAAATTAATATTATATTGTCAGCCAGAGTCAACAAAGTGAGACAGTCCAATTAAAATTATAAATGCAGCCAGAATCAACAAAGTGAGACAGTCCCATTAATATTATAAAACCAGCCTGAGTCAACAAAGTCAGACAGTCCCATTAATATCATGTCAGCCAGAGTCAACAAAGTGAGACAGTCCCATTAATATTATAAAACAGCCAGAGTCAACAAAGTGAGACAGTCCCATTAATATTATATTGTCAGCCAGAGTCAACAAAGTGAGACAGTCTCATTAATATTATAAAACAGCCAGAGTCAACAAAGTGAGACAGTCCCATTAATATTATAATGTCAGCCTGAGTCAAAAACGTGAGACAGTCCGATTAATATTATAAACAGTCAGAGTCAACAAAGTGAGACAGTCTCATTAATATTATAAAACAGCCAATCAACAAAGTGAAACAGTCCCATGAATATTATATTGTCAGCCAGAGTCAACAAAGTGAGACAGTCTCATTAATATTATAAAACAGCCAGAGTTAACAAAGTGAGACAGTCTCATTAATATTATAAACAGCCAGTCAACAAAGTAAGACAGTCAAATTAATATTATATTGTCAGCCAGAGTCAACAAAGTGAGACAGTCCAATTAAAATTATAAATGCAGCCAGAATCAAAAAAGTGAGATAGTCTCATTAATATTATAAAACAACCAGAGTCAACAAAGAGAGACAGTCCCAATAATATTATGTCAGCCAGAGTCAACAAAGTGAGACAGTCTCATTAATATTATAAAACAGCCAGAGTCAACAAAGTGAGACAGTCCCATTAATATTATAAAACCAGCCTGAGTCAACAAAGTCAGACAGTCCCATTAATATCATGTCAGCCAGAGTCAACAAAGTCAGACAGTCCCATTAATATTATAAAACAGCCAGAGTCAACAAAGTGAGACAGTCCCATTAATATTATATAGTCAGCCAGAGTCAACAAAGTGAGACAGTCTCATTAATATTATAAAACAGCCAGAGTCAACAAAGTGAGACAGTCCCATTAATATTATAATGTGAACCTGAGTCAAAAACGTGAGACAGTCCCATTAATATTATAAAACAGCCAGAGTCAACAAAGTAAGAGAGTCCCATAAATATTATAATGTCAGCCAGAGTCAACAAAGTGAGACAGTCCCATTAATATTATAAAAACAGAGTCAACAAAGTGAGACAGTCTCATTAATATTATAAAACAGCCAGAGTCAACAAGGTGGGAGAGTCCCATTAATATTATAAAAACAGTCAGAGTCAACAAAGTGAGACAGTCTCGTTAATATTATAAAACAGCCAGAGTCAACAAAGTGAGACAGTCTCAACAATATTAAAATGTCAGCCAGAGTCTACAAAGTGAGACAGTCCCATTAATATTATAAAAACAGTCAGAGTCAACAAATAGAGACAGTCATTAATATTATAAAACAGCCAGTCAACAAAGTGAGACAGTCCCATTAATATTGTAATGTCAGCCAGAGTCAACAAAGTGAGACAGTCCCATTAATAATATAATGACAGGCAGATTCAACAAAGTGAGACAGTCTCATTAATATTATGAAAAAGCCAGAGTCAACAAAGTAAGACAGTCTCATTAATATCATGAAACAGCCAGAGTCAACAAAGTGAGACAGTCTCATTAATATTATAAAAACTGTCAGTCAACAAATAGAGACAGTCTCATTAATATTATAATGTCAGCCAGAGTCAACAAAGTCAGACAGTCCCATTAATATTATAATGTCAGCCAGAGTCAACAAAGTGAGACAGTCCCATTAATACTATAATTTCAGCCAGAGTCAACAAAGTGAGAAAGTCCCATTAATAATATAGAAACAGTCAGAGTCAACAAATAGAGACAGTCTCATTAATATTTTAAAACAGCCAGAGTCAACAAAGTGAGACATTCCCAGTAATATTATAATTTCAGCCAGAGTTAACAAAATGAGACAGTCCCATTAATATTATAAAAACAGTCAGTGTCAACAAATAGAGACAGTCTCATTAATATTTTAAAACACCCTGAGTCAACAAAGTGAAAGAGTCCCATTAATATTATAATGTCAGCCAGAGTCAACAAAGTGAGACAGTCTCATTAATATTATAAAACTGCCAGGCAACAAAGTGAGACAGTCCCATTAATATTATAATGTCAGCCAGAGTCAACAAAGTGAGACAGTCCCATTAATAATATAATGACAGCCAGAGTCAACAAAGTGAGACAGTCTCATTAATATTATAAAACAGCCAGAGTCAACAAAGTGAGACAGTCTCATTAATATTATGAAACAGCCAGAGTCAACAAAGTGAGACAGTCTCATTAATATTATAAAACAGCCAGAGTCAACAAAGTGAGACAGTCCCATTAATATTATAAAACAGCCAATCAACAAAGTGAGACAGTCCCATTAATGTTATGTTGTCAGCCAGAGTCAACAAAGTGAGACAGTCCCATTAATAATTTATTGTCAGCCAGAGTCAACAAAGTGAGACAGTCTCATTAATATTATAAAACAGAGTCAACAAAGTGAGACAGTCTCATTAATATTATAAAACAGCCAATCAACAAAGTGAAACAGTCCCATTAATGTCATATTGTCAGCCAGAGTCAACAAAGTGAAACATTCCCATTAATATTATATTGTCAGCCAGAGTCAACAAAGTGAGACAGTCTCATTAATATTATAAAACAGCCAGTGTCAACAAAGTGAGACAGTCTCATTAATATTATAATGTCAGCCAGAGTCAATAAAGTGAGACAGTCATTAATATTATAAAACAGCAGTCAAGAAGGTGAGACAGTCCCATTAATATTGTAATGTCAGCCAAAGTCAACAAAGTGAGACAGTCCCATTAATAATATAATGACAGCCAGAGTCAACAAAGTGAGACAGTCTCATTAATATTATGAAACAGCCAGAGTCAACAAAGTAAGACAGTCTCATTAATATTATGAAACAGCCAGAGTCAACAAAGTGAGACAGTCTCATTAATATTATAAAAAGTGTCAGTCAACAAATAGAGACAGTCACATTAATATTATAATGTCAGCCAGAGTCAACAAAGTCAGACAGTCCCATTAATATTATAATGTCAGCCAAAGTCAACAAAGTGAGACAGTCCCATTAATATTATAATTTCAGCCAGAGTCAACAAAGTGAGAAAGTCCCATTAATGATATAGAAACAGTCAGAGTCAACAAATAGAGACAGTCTCATTAATATTTTAAAACAGCCAGAGTCAACAAAGTGAGACAGTCCCAGTAATATTATAATTTCAGCCAGAGTTAACAAAATGAGACAGTCCCATTAATATTATAAAAACAGTCAGTGTCAACAAATAGAGACAGTCTCATTAATATTTTAAAACACCCAGAGTCAACAAAGTGAAACAGTCCCATTAATATTATAATGTCAGCCAGAGTCAACAAAGTGAGACAGTCTCATTAATATTATAAAACAGCCAGGCAACAAAGTGAGACAGTCCCATTAATATTATAATGTCAGCCAGAGTCAACAAAGTGAGACAGTCCCTTTATTAATATAATGACAGCCAGAGTCAACAAAGTGAGACAGTCTCATTAATATTATAAAACAGCCAGAGTCAACAAAGTGAGACAGTCTCATTAATATTATGAAACAGCCAGAGTCAACAAAGTGAGACAGTCTCATTAATATTATAAAACAGCCAGAGTCAACAAAGTGAGACAGTCACATTAATATTATAAAACAGCCAATCAACAAAGTGAGACAGTCCCATTAATGTTATATTGTCAGCCAGAGTCAACAAAGTGAGACAGTCCCATTAATAATTTATTGTCAGCCAGAGTCAACAAAGTGAGACAGTCTCATTAATATTATAAAACAGAGTTAACAAAGTGAGACAGTCTCATTAATATTATAAAACAGCCAATCAACAAAGTGAAACAGTCCCATTAATGTTATATTGTCAGCCAGAGTCAACAAAGTGAAACATTCCCATTAATATTATATTGTCAGCCAGAGTCAACAAAGTGAGACAGTCTCATTAATATTATGAAACAGCCAGAGTCAACAAAGTGAGACAGTCTCATTAATATTATAAACAGCCAGTCAACAAAGTGAGACAGTGACATTAATATTATATTGCCAGCCAGAGTCAACAAAGTGAGACAGTCCAATTAAAATGATAAAAGCAGCCATAGTCAACAAAGTGAGACAGTCTCATTAATATTATAAAACAGCCAGAGTCAACAAAGGGAGCCAGTCCCAATAATATTATGTCAGCCAGAGTCAAAAATGTGAGACAGTCTCATTAATATTATAAAACAGCCAGAGTCAACAAAGTGAGACAGTCACATTAATATTATAAAAGCAGCCGGAGGCAACAAAGTCAGACAGTCCCATTAATATTATAATGTCAGCCAGAGTCAACAAAGTAAGACAGTCCCATTAATATCATAAAACAGCCAGAGTCAACAAAGTGAGACAGTCCCATTAATATTATATTGTCATCCAGAGTCAACAAAGTGAGACAGTCTCATTAATATTATAAAACAGCCAGAGTCAACAAAGTGAGACAGTCCCATTAATATTATAATGTCAGCCTGAGTCAAAAACGTGAGACAGTCCCATTAATATTATAAAACAGCCAGAGTCAACAAAGTAAGACAGTCCCATAAATATTATAATGTCATCGAGAGTCAACAAAGTGAGACAGTCCCATTAATATTATAATGTCAGCCAGAGTCAACAAAGTGAGACAGTCCCATTAATATTATAATTTCAGCCAGAGTCAACAAAGTGAGAAAATCCCATTAATAATATAGAAACAGTCAGAGTCAACAAATAGAGACAGTCTCATTAATATTTTAAAACAGCCAGAGTCAACAAAGTGAGACAGTCCCAGTAATATTATAATTTCAGCCAGAGTTAACAAAATGAGACAGTCAAATTAATATTATAAAAACAGTCAGTGTCAACAAATAGAGACAGTCTCATTAATATTTTAAAACACCTAGAGTCAACAAAGTGAAGCAGTCCCATTAATATTATAATGTCAGCCAGAGTCAACAAAGTGAGACAGTCTCATTAATATTATAAAACAGCCAGGCAACAAAGTGAGACAGTCCCATTAATATTATAATGTCAGCCAGAGTCAACAAAGTGAGACAGTCCCATTATTAATATAATGACAGCCAGAGTCAACAAAGTGAGACAGTCTCATTAATATTATAAAACAGCCAGAGTCAACAAAGTGAAACAGTCTCATTAATATTATGAAACAGCCAGAGTCAACAAAGTGAGACAGTCCCATTAATATTATAAAACAGCCAATCAACAAAGTGAGACAGTCCCATTAATGTTATATTGTCAGCCAGATTCAACAAAGTGAGACAGTCCCATTAATAATTTATTGTCCGCCAGAGTCAACAAAGTGAGACAGTCTCATTAATATTATAAAACAGAGTCAACAAAGTGAGACAGTCTCATTAATATTATAAAACAGCCAATCAACAAAGTGAAACAGTCCCATTAATGTTATATTGTCAGCCAGAGTCAACAAAGTGAAACATTCCCATTAATATTATATTGTCAGCCAGAGTCAACAAAGTGAGACAGTCTCATTAATATTATAAAACAGCCAGAGTCAACAAAGGGAGCCAGTCCCAATAATATTATGTCAGCCAGAGTCAACAATGTGAGACAGTCTCATTAATATTATAAAACAGCCAGAGTCAACAAAGTGAGACAGTCCCATTAATATTATAAAAGCAGCCAGAGTCAACAAAGTCAGACAGTCCCATTAATATTATAATGTCAGCCAGAGTCAACAAAGTCAGACAGTCCCATTAATATCATAAAACAGCCAGAGTCAACAAAGTGAGACAGTCCCATTAACATTATATTGTCAGCCACAGTCAACAAAGTGAGACAGTCTCATTAATATTATAAAACAGCCAGAGTCAACAAAGTGAGACAGTCCCATTAATATTATAATGTCAGCCTGAGTCAAAAACGTGAGACAGTCTAATTAATATTATAAAACAGCCAGAGTCAACAAAGTAAGAGAGTCCCATAAATATTATAATGTCATCCAGAGTCAACAAAGTGAGACAGTCCCATTAATATTATAAAAACAGACTCAACAAAGTGACACAGTCTCATTAATATTATAAAACAGCCAGAATCAACAAGGTGGGACAGTCTCATTAATATTATAAAACAGTCAGCGTCAACAAAGTGAGACAGTCTCGTTAATATTATAAAACAGCCAAAGTCATCAAAGTGAGACAGTCTCAACAATATTAAAATGTCAGCCAGAGTCAACAAAGTGAGACAGTCCCATTAATAATATAAAAACAGTCAGAGTCAACAAAGTGAGATAGTCTCATTGATATTATAATACAGCCAGAGTCAACAAAGTGAGACAGTCCCATTAATATTATAAAAACAGTCAGAGTCAACAAATAGAGACAGTCTAATTAATATTTTAAAACACCCAGAGTCAACAAAGTGAGACAATCCCATTAATATTATAAAAACAGTCAGAGTCAACAAATAGAGACAGTCTAATTAATATTTTAAAACACCCAGAGTCAACAAAGTGAGACAATCCCATTAATATTATAATGTCAGCCAGAGTCAATAAAGTGAGACAGTCATTAATATTATAAAACAGCCAGTCAACAAAGTGAGACAGTCCCATTAATATTATAATGTCAGCCAGAGTCAATAAAGTGTGACAGTCCCATTAATAATATAATGACAGCCAGAGTCAACAAAGTGAGACAGTCTCATTAATATTATGAAACAGCTAGAGTCAACAAAGTGAGACAGTGTCATTAATATTATGAAACAGCCAGAGTCATCAAAGTGAGACAGTCTCATTAATATTATAAAACAGCCAGTCAACAAAGTGAGACAGTCTCAATAATATTATAATGTCAGCCAGAGTCAACAAAGTGAGACAGTCCCATTAATAATATAAAAACAGTCATAGTCAACAAAGTGAGACAGTCCCATTAATTTTATAAAAACTGTCAGTCAACAAATAGAGACAGTCTCATTAATATTTTAAATCACCCAGAGTCAGCAAAGCGAGACAGTCCCATTATTATTATAATGTCAGCCAGAGTCAACAAAGTGAGACAGTCATTAATATTATAAAACAGCCAGTCAACAAAGTGAGACAGTCCCATTAATATTATAATGTCAGCCAGAGTCAACAAAATGAGACAGTCCCATTAATACTATATTGTCAGCCAGGGTAAAAAAGTGAGACAGTCTCATTAATATTATAAAACAGCCAGAGTCAACAAAGCGAAACCGTCCCATTAATATTATAAAAGCAGCCAGAGTCAACAAAGTGAGACAGTCCCATTAATATTTTATTGTCAGTCAGAGTCAACAAAGTGAGACAGTCTCATTAATATTATAAAACAGCCAGAGTCAACAAAGTGAGACAGTTCCATTAATATTGTAAAAGCAGCCAGAGTCAACAAAGTGAGACAGTCTCATTAATACTATAAAACAGCCAATCAACAAAGTGAAACAGTCCCATTAATGTTATATTGTCAGCCAGAGTCAACAAAGTGAGACAGTCCCATTAATATTATATTGTCAGCCAGAGTCAACAAAGTGAGACAGTCTCATTAATATTATAAAACAGCCAGAGTCAACAAAGTGAGACAGTCACGTTGATATTATAAAAGCAGCCAGAGTCAACAAAGTGAGACAGTCTCATTAATGTTATAAACAGCCAGTCAACAAAGTGAGACAGTCCCGTTAATATGATATTGTCAGCCAGAGTCAACAAAGTGAGACAGTCCCATTAATATTATAAAAGCAGCCAGAGTCAACAAAGTGAGACAGTCTCATTAATATTATAAAGCAGCCAGAGTCAACAAAGTGAGACAGTCCCATTAATATTGTAAAAGCAGCCAGAGTCAACAAAGTGAGACAGTCTCATTAATATTATAAAACAGTCAGTCAACAAAGTGTGACAGTACCATTATTGTTATCTTGTCAGCCAGAGACAACAAAGTGAGAGAGTCTCATTAATATTATAAAACAGCCAGAGCCAACAAAGTGAGAGAATCTCATTAATATTATAAAACAGCCAGAGTCAACATAGTGAGACAGTCCCATTAATATTATAATGTCAGCCAGAGTCTACAAAGCGAGACAGTCCCATTAATATTATATTGTCAGCCAGAGTCAACAAAGTGAGACAGTCTCATTAATATTATAAAACAGCCAGAGTCAACAAAGTGAGACAGTCCCGTTAATATTATAAAAGCAGCCAGAGTCAACAAAGTGAGACAGTCTCATTAATATTATAAGCAGCCAGTCAACAAAGTGAGACAGTCCCATTAATATTATATTGTCAGCCAGAGTCAACAAATTGAGACAGTCCCATTAATATTATAAAAGCAGCCAGAGTCAACAAAGTGAGACAGTCTCATTAATATTATAAAAGCAGCCAGAATCAACAAAGCGAGACAGTCCCATTAATATAATAAAAGCAGCCAGAGTCAACAAAGTGGGACAGTCCCATTAATATTGTAAAAGCAGTCAGAGTCAACAAAGTGAGACAGTCTCATTAATATTATAAAACATCCAGTCAACAAAGTGAGACAGTCCCATTAATATTATCTTGTCAGCCAGAGACAACAAGGTGAGAGAGTCTCATTAATGTTATAAAACAGCCAGAGCCAACAAAGTGAGAGAATCTCATTAATATTATAAAACAGCCAGAGTGAACAAAGTGAGACAGTATCATAATATTATAAAACAGCCAGAGTAAAAAAAGTGAGACAGTCTCATTAATATTATAAAACAGCCAGAGTCAACAAAGTGAGACAGTCCCATTAATATTATAATGTCAGCCAGAGTCAACAAAGTGAGACAGTACCATTAATATTGTAAGCAACCTCTATTTCCTATCTGCTAGGGAAGGTTCATTGAAGAAGTTCCACTCAACAGTAAAGTCAACAAAAATGTTTAATACGTGTAACACAAGTAAGAAACTGGAAAGCTCTCATAATAGTCTTTGGAATAAAACATACTCTTATAAGGAAACACTCGTTGCTCTCACTCTCGTATTGTAACAATTATATACTGTTGTCTGTTTCCGGTATCATTTTAATAAAATGTCTCAGCACATAATAATCTGTTTCGATGTTGAATAGATTAAAAAATGTCTGGAAATCATATAGTGACCCTAACAGATTAGAGTTGAAGATTTGCTTTGTATTCGTTCAACCCAGATTACTATTGTGGTGGGAGATAACTGCACGACATTTTGGAAGATTAATTTACTTACTTAAACATTTCCTATGTAATTTTCCAGAATGTTTGCCTCTGCATATTGTTAAAAACACGAATGTTTAATGTTCAAAGTATTGTTTATCTTACTATCTTTTCACCGAAATAATGTCCAAATAAATCAAAGTATTCTATTTCTTTGTCAGATCTATACTGTTAATATTATTATTATTATTATTATTATTATTATTATTATTATTATTATTATTATTATTATTTAGCAATTTGTATGAGTCAGTACCTAAATGGATTTTGGATTTTTATCTGAAAAGTACTGTCTTCCACTTTTTATACCACGTGATAGTACTGAACCAATCAGAATTGGCAGACCAAATACACCAACGAATCAGATGTGGCAAACTGGCAAACCTCAGTCTAGCGCAAATCTTGCGATATAAGCCACATATGAATAAGGTTCAATATATTTCAATATATAAAATATTCTCATATCTTATATCTTACTCTGTACAAATCTGTGAAATAAAAACTCTATGTCCTAATTGTTTATATAGTTTTCAGTAGAAGAACAACAGTTCTAGAATTGATAAACTGTGGCAAACCAATGACAGGGTAAAATGGTACTAAAAGAATTGCGGTTGCTAGACAGGTTGCAACTATGCACACACTACATTGGATTACTCAATATTTCTAATGGTTTATATATAAAGTCAGCATATTTCAGATTTTACTTTTGGCAATATGTTCACTGTGACTTCATCTGAACGTAAATGTATATAAATCACATACCTATAATATCTAACCATATCATGGGTCACAAACGAACAAAAATGGCGTCCATCATAACTTGATCGATGAAAAGTTAATTCACCACGAAACACGAACGACCTTAAGCTTCATGTTTAATACGCGTTTCCTGATGTTTCCATCAAGCAACCACATGATGGAGAAACACGTCTGTTAATAAATGAAGTAAAACAGGCACGTAATTAGGTGCCAGAAACAGTGCTGAATATAAAATGTCAAACCATGACAAGCCAAGTGTAATATAATGATCAATATGGTAATAACTAAAACTTATTGACAGAGATTTCCTACAGGCATAATAAATATGGGATTAGCCAACTAGTAATTTAGTATAATTTGATTCCATGGACCACAGGAAGTCAGTGAACATGCATATGAAGTGGCGCATTATCGCAAATAGGGAGAAACTATACGACGTTAAAATGCATGTAACCACAAAACAACTTATTTGCCACAACTACATGCTCTTGCACTGCCCCAGGTCCAAAAAGCTAAACATGTAACACTAATATCTTAAAAGAAACATCTCTAATAACATATGGAGATTTCACATGCAATAGTAAAGAACCACCCCAACCCCATAATGGTGCACAGCTGGTTAATCCAGAGTCTTTTACAACAAAGTGAGACAGTCCCATTATTATTATAAAGTCAGCTAGAATCAACATTAATATATTAAAGTGAGCCGGCATCACTAAGATGCAGAGTCCCGTTGTTTTTAATTGGCGTTCTACTTCCATTTAACCATTTAACATGTACGTCTCAATATCAACAACTAAAATGTGAAAACGAATGTGTCTAAAATGAATATTAACATGAAAAAATAAACCAGTAATGTACTTGCGGGGTCGACTTTGCTGTAATAATCAGCCAACATGTCAGGTCACTCGAGTTCATGTATAACTGATCTTACGCGAGATTACATTACTCTGCCAACATAAACATGTGACATAACAACCTATTAACGTCAGACAAGTGTTACGCATTTGAAATCTTTCATTTGAGTGAGAGCTTTACTGAAATGGTTCTTGTTATTCTTAGATGTAAAATTGCCGATTTTCATATATTATATTGCAGAATTCAAGTTTCCATAGTAAGACCATATGGTTCTAGGTGTTTTGACCACAGGTGCTTTGACCATAGGTGGTTTGACCATAGGTGGTTTGTCCACAGTGGGGGTTTGACCACCGGGGTTTTGTCCATAGGTGGTTTGTCCACATGTGGTTTTTATAATAATAATAAACTGTTATTTAGAGTTTAAAATTATGGTTCAATTAATGAAATTTTATGTGACAAGTTTCCTTTGAGTTGCCAATAAGTGAATGATAAATAGTAATTAACATGTAATAAATAAAAGTCAATAACAGCTTGTTTTCGATCCACATAAAGGCTGGTGCCAGGCCTACTCGATTTATTATTAAACAGAAAATAAACACAAATTAGGCAACAAGTCCAACGTTTCACAAATTAAGGCTGTAGATCTACTAGAAAATTACACTCAGTCCTACAAAATACATACCGCATATAAATGATAAAATCAAATCAAAACATTAATGTCATGCAAATATTATAGTTAATGGAATAACAGTTTTATGGTTGAGTAAATGACAGGTGTGCAATAGCAGGCAAATATAATCCATTGATAACGTCAAGATATACATTACGCAACTTATAATCCTTCAACTATACAAATTTTAGTGAATTAAATGCCGCAACTTATAATGCCTGAAGATATGCTTTACGCAACTTTTAATCCCTCACTTTAATTCCCAAATATACTTACAGCTAATGCTCCAACAACTAATCATAGTCTTTTCATATTATGGTCAAACCCCCTGTGGTCAAACCACCTATGGTCAAACCCCCGTTGTGGACAAACCACCTATGGTCAAACCACCTATGGTCAAAGCACCTGTGGTCAAACCTCCGCGTACCTAAACCAATTATGATTTTTTTTTAGCATTCGATGTCTTGCAGGTTTCATGAAATCACTTCACAATACCTGTTATTCATTTGTCAGTTCATGATTTTATCAGGTCCGCATCATTTTAACAAATGACAGCATTGTTGTTACACACTTACGAGCATGGATATTCTACCGCAAATAATTTATCAAAAGACAAAAAAAAGCTTAATATTAAACTTTAATATAAAAAAAAATATTTAATGGTTCAAAATAACCATTAAGAAATAATTAATGAAAAGCATAATTTTAAAATTGTATCCACAGTGTGTGTGTGTGTGTGTGTGTGTGTGTGTGTGTGTGTAAAATTTATGTAATGAATGTTAAATCTGTCTTTATCTAGATGTACTATATTCATTTTCAACCCGTCTGGCCTTTTCACTCAAGGATATGCATTTAGGACAGGTCTTAATGTATGTATGCATTAATACAAAAAACAGATGGCAAGGAATCTTAAATTTAATTAACATTATGCTTGATAGATGACAATTACATATTTTCGTACTTTCAAAACAGCTTATGCAGAGACTACATACATGTATCTTATTTTATTTTCAGTTCATCTCCATAATGCATAACGCCGTCAACAAGCAGACCACACTATTGTCTGGAGTCATCTCCTTGGAAAAGCTTTTAAAATTACCTAAATATGCTCACAGGCGTTCCAAACACTCCTTACTAGTCCGAACTCATTCAGGTATTCGCCTTGGGTTATAAAAAATCCGCAAAAATAGGCAAAATGCATAAGACATTACTGATGAATAAAACAGGATTGAAACATTGATATATTAGATCTGTTTCTACCTTTACATGGTAACTGCCTTTCAAAAGAGTTCATTAATAAAGTGAATGTACATTCTTGAGAACAACAGCAATTACGATTTAATTTTTTTAACATACAGTTATCTGAAACAATCTTCAACATATTTACAAATGCCAGTAAGAAGATTATATATATATATATATATATATATATATATATATATATATATATATATATATATATATATATATATATATATATATATATATATATATATTTGATTCTGTATTAATAAAAAATTACAAACATTTCAGAGGTATTTGAAGATTTATTTCAATATTTTGTTTTACTGGAATTGGAAAACAACCCTGGTAAGCCATTTTTGGCCATAGCAATGAAACAGTCGCATAACTACTTTCACTGCGTCTAACAGATCGTTACGTTCTTTATTTCTAAAAAAATAAACAACGAAATTAAATCACAAAACGTTACAATAGCACAATGAAAGCAATGCGAATAGAATGCACCTGAGGAACAAAATCCGAATTTCAAAATGAGTTGAAACAACACTATCATTTACATTATTGAACACAAATAAAAGTGACACCAATGACACAAATGACAACACGTTCTGAAAGTGGTAATGGGGTATCAGCTGTGCTTGACACGTGAACCTCAATCTACTGATACATTATCACATGCCCACATTGCGGAGCCGATGAATCAAACCCACGTAGATAGGGATGAGATTGACTCAAAACCACGTAGATAGGGATGAGATTGACTCAAACCCACGTAGAGAGGGATGAGATTGACCCAAACCAACGCAGACAGGAATGAGATTGACTCAAACCCACGCAGACAGGGATGAGACTGACTCAAACCCACGCAGACAGGAGTGAGATTGACCCAAACCCACGCAGACAGGGATGAGATTGACCCAAACCCAAGCAGACAGGGATGAGATGGTCTCAGAGCCACTCAGACAGGGGTGAGATTGCAGTGCTCTTTAGCGGAGAGTGCTTTAGGCCACCTAGCCACCCGGTACCCCAAAACAGACGGACAAAGGGTAATATTATCAATACACAGCATGTGGATCAGAGAACGACAAAATTGATAAATATTTATTTTAGAAACTGCATGCAGGTCTACAGATATTTCTGTTTTAATCAAACTCACTTGATCAAATCATATTATCTGAAACTAAACAACCGAGCAGAATACAACAACCTTACCTTAAAGCAGCAAAGACATTACATAACAATAATGACGCATCAGATGCGAGAGATCACGTGTTCGATCCTCGGCCGAGTCATACCAAAATCTTATAAAAATCGTACAAACAACTGCCTAGCTGGGCGCTTAACATCGAAAGGTTAGTGCTTGGACTGATCGGCCTGGCGCCAGGATATTGCGACTGGTTGGGATATCATGATACATGTCTGCGGCATGACGACCCAGTGCTCTACATACTTTACAATAAACTGCCACACTGCCGACATTGAAGCAATATGACGGAAAAATTGTTAATGCTACGTTAAAATACAACACACACTCACACACATAACATTAATGAGAAGTGAAATAGCTTCCATTTGCAAAACCCACTGCAATCACTGCATATTCCAATCGGAACCTTTCACTGTAACAATGACATAGATGTCTAAATAGATCTTGGCAAAGGCACCCCTCCATAACAAACAAACAGCAAAAACAGGAGACGGATGATTGTCACAGAGATTGCTAATAAAACGGAGCACTCTTGATCTAGTGTGATCGTCAAGGCACTGTACTGCTGGGCATCTGACCAGTTCCCTCCACTTGTCTTGATCATGTGCAAAAACATGTGTCTCCACAAAACGTTTCCTTGCCATTCATTGATATTGTCGGTCCACTTTTTCTGTCTCCCTCTCCTTTTGCCACCCTGCACGCTGCCCTGCAGTACTGTTGTGGATAGACTGTTGGCTCTAGTGACCTGGCCATACCATTTCAGCTTTCTCTTTTTGACAATGGTGATGGAGTCTTCATATTGGCCTGCTTTGCGCCTGATGGTGTTGCGCACTTCTTCATTTGTGATGTGATCCATGTAAGAGATGCCAAGGATGGTTCTGTAGCATCTCATTTCAAGTGTCTGGATTCTTCGTTGTACTTCTGCTGTCAAGGTTCACTCGTCACATGAATACAAAAAGATGCAGGTGACCATTGCTCTCAACAGTCTGAGTTTAGTTTTCAGACAAATATTCTTGTCTCTCCAGATGGGTCTTAGCTTTGACATAGCTGCCGTTGTTTGTTCCAATCGTGACCAAATTGCTGCTCTTGATCCCTCCTCGGTGATTTTATAATCAAGCTATTTGAACTGGCTCACTGTTTCTAGTTCCTGTCCTCTGACTTTAATCTCGGCTGAGATTTGTTTACCACTCGTTGTCATCAGCTTTGTCTTCTCATCTAAAAGATGTTTCATCTAGGTTCTTCACTAAGGTGGCAAGCTCGTCTTCACTGCCTGCCAGCCCATCAATGTCGTCTGCAAATTAGGTTGGTGATGTTACGCCCTCCAATGCTGACTGTCCCATAGTGGTTTTCCAGGGCTTCGCTTATGATGCACTCTAAGTAGATGTTGAAAAGCTAGGGCGACAGCAGACAGCCTTGACGCACTCCAACTATTGTATGGAACCATTCCCTCACATAACCTTGAGCAATTACTGCACTGGTTGCATTGGCATCCAGCTGCTTAATGGTTTTTGACCAACTGTTGATCCATGTTGTACTGCTTCATTGTGGCCCATAATCCTCATGTCACGCTCTGTCAAAGAACATTTTTAAATCTATGAACATATGATTGATGTCTTGTTGATGTAACGAGTACTTTTCACACAGAACCCTGAGATTGAATATTTGTTCTGTTATGCTTCTTCCACTCCGGAACCTTGAATGTTCTTCAGCGATTATTTCTTCTGCTTGTGGCTTCAGTCTGTTGAAGACAATCTTCAGCATCACCTTACCAACATTGCTGATCAAACTGATAGGTTTGTAATTTTGGCAAAGCGGGAGATTGACTTGTAGGTGGAGTGTTTTAATCAGTGGCAGGGTCCACTGTGTTGGCCATTAACCTGTCAGACATATCTTTCTGACAGTTAATGGCCAACACAGTGGAGTCTGGGGTTCTCCGGGGGCTTTCAATCTGACTTCACAGAGTCGCAGAATGTGCCATCATGTAATGTTCCAGTTCAAGTGTCAACTCCTTGAGTCTTCCAATTTGCGCCAGAGTTGTAATGTTCCAGGTGGCGATGGTGATGCTGTCTCTCGCTCTGATTTTATGCAAAATACCGGTAGCACTCTTGTCACCTCCCTGGACAAACAAATGATGATGTATAGTCAGACCATAACTAAAATTGTTTTTGAACAGATATATATTTTCTCTTGGCTGGATTTCGATCCCAAGAGGACACCATTTTCCTTATTGCAAAAGAACAGACACAAACATTTTGTATCTACTGTTAAATGACTTCAACCACAAATATGTAATGCAACACCATGAAATAATGTCTCCACTAACATGACACCATGAAATAATGTCTCCACTAACATGACACCATGAAATAATGTCTCCACTAATATGAAACCATGAAATAATATCTCCACTAACATGACACCATGAAATAATGTCTCCACTACCATGACATCCCGTTCCCAAAAATATATAATCATTACTACAGAGAGAAAAAGGACGAATGATTACGTTACGAAAACAAACACGTGTTTTTTTATATAGGAAATTTAATCACACCTGCTCTCATTTAACTGACAAAAATAGCTATAATGTTGAGATTCTATCTTGTATCAACCACCATCGAATATTCCGTCACATCAAAACTCAGCTTTGCTAGACTGTAAGGCCTTGCACAATCTTCCGGACACATATACATGGTATTTATTTTTAATTTTACAAATCGACAAAAAGGTCATATACTACGTAAAGGTGTTGTAGTATAAATAAAACTGAAATAACGGAAACAAACGTCAATGAGTAAGTTAACCGTTTACTGTAGGAAGATTTAAATGGCAACGTCACGGAAAACGATTAATCAGGCTATTTCTATCAAAGATTATTACTTCATATATCCGTCAAAAGATAATTACTTCATTTATCTATCAAAGAAAATTAATTCACTTATCTATCAAAGATAATTACTTCATTTATCTATCAAAAGTAATTAATTTACTTATTATCAAAGATAATTACTTCATTTATCTATCAAAGATAATTACTTCATTTATCTATGAAATATATACTTCATCCCTTTGATACAAATCATTATTTTTGTTATGATTACTTCAGTAATAGACAATACAATAAATCCAACATCAGAATCAATAAGAAGTTTGGGAATGAAACCACGTGAGTGTGTGTGTGTGTGTGTGTGTGTGTGTGTGTGTGTGTGTGATTTGGAATTTTAACGTAGATTTAAAAAAATTTCAGTCATATCGCTACGATGTCTGCAGTGAGGCAGTGTATAGTGATGTCTAGCACTGGGGCATCATGGCGCAGACACGTAGCATGACGTCCCAACCAGTCTCATTATCCTGACACCAGGCCGACCAGTCCTAACATTAAGCTCTTAATGCCGAGCGCCAAGCGAGATACTGGTGAACTATTATAAGGGACTTCTTGATCCGTAAACTTTGCTTGGTTATTGTTAGATGCATGTCTTATGTCTGACATCGTGATTTCTTGTTGATCAGTGAGATTATATGTATAAAAAATTGAACTTTCTATATTTTGTAATCTTTGCTTTTAAATAATACATATTTTTTATAGCATACACAGCTTCCTCAATTTTGTGGCAAGAAATTAAATCTTAGCCATTGAAAAGGAGTGGCCAACGATACAAATTTAGTCAAATACATGTATGCATACATTATCACAACATTTCAGAAGCATCAACAAGGTCAAAACATATTTCAGAACGTTGTAGAAGCAATACTCGCATCGTCGCCACATATTCCACCTAAAACTTAGATTATCACAAAGTCTGTACACTTTACATATCGCGTGTCCAGTCTAATATTTTTAATGTCACTTAGATTATCACATAGTCTGTACACTTTACATATCGCTTGTCCAGTCTAATATTTTTAATGTCACTTAGATTATCACATAGTCTGTACACTTTACATATCGCTTGTCCAGTCTAATATTTTTAATGTCACTAAGATTATCACATAGTCTGTACACTTTACATATCGCGTGTCCAGTCTAATATTTTTAATGTTACTTAGATTATCACATAGTCTGTACACTTTACATATCGCGTGTCCAGTCTAATATTTTTGATATCACTAAGATTATCACATAGTCTGTACACTTTACATATTGCGTGTCCAGTCTAATATTTTTTATATCACCGCACGTTAACATATCACTTTATTTGATTCTGATTGCTCAAAATAAGCCAATGCGCACATTGCGCAGTATTCTCTTGACTGACTACGATCGTGGGAAATTTTCCTTACCCCGCCTTATCCAAAACTGTTTTCTTTTTAGTAATTCTGTGAATATTAAGGCAGGTCATTTTCGAAATGAGTGACCAAAGTTAATTGAGAACAAATGGTCACGTCTTTATGTATGGGAAAATAATTTACAACATAGGGACAAGTTATGCCAAGTAGTATCATGAGCTGCAAAAATGGCGTTCAACACAAAACAACAACAAATACAATTAATGGCATTGGCTTATTAATAGTGTGCATCGGATAACGGGTAAGTGCTAATCTTGTAAAAGGGAATTCGCGCAACCGAGTGTGACTTTGCCGGGGTTCGAACCCGTGACCTCCCGTAGCCGAGACGAACGCTCTACCCACAAAGGCCACCGGAGTGGTATGATTTATCATGTACAAACAAATATCATAGACGGGTACATCTACCGTATTACTCGATATCGTTGAGAGACTCCAGATTATTTCGTCATGATTCCGAAAAACAGTCCATGGAAACCTGAAACCATGTTATTTGGTACACTTTATACAGTCAAGCTCAAATTTCGATGCATTTAATCTGTCCTCGATTTTTCGCATATAAATACCATACAATGTGCTATGGCCCACATATAAAAGCTATACGCTATGCAAATTCGCATATAAATACCATACAATGTGTAGCGTGCAGTATATAAAGACTATACAACATGCAGCGTGCAGCATATAAAGACGACAAAAATGCTATTTCGTTTATAAAGAGTAGACAGTAAGCTTTTCCCAGCACGTCAATACCACACAGTCTGCAATTCCCAGCATATGAAGACCAATGTGCAATTTATATTTTATACAATCCATACACTATGCATTTGGCATATAAACACCAGTAGTAATATGGGACGATCTGGCGACAATGGAAAATCCAGTCATAAAGAGCTTGGGACCTTCTGGCGACAAGATTTCTAGCGACAATGGAAATCCCAGTCAAAAAGGGCTTGGGACCTTCTGGCGACAAAAGCTTGTGAAACACTCTAGCGACAAGGGAAATTTGACATGGGAATATTATTTGGGACCTTCTGGCGACAAAGGAAATTTAACATGGGGGGGGGGGTATGTATAGCGTCAAGGGAAATTGAACATAGTGGGACTATCTAGCGACAAGGCAAATTCAACATGGGAAATATTATTTGTATTTGTATATGGGTTTGTCTAGCGACAAAGCAAAATGGAGGCAAAGAAAGCAAATATCTTTTCGAGGTATATGAGTGGCCCTGAAAAGGGCCGTTATGTTTAATGTTAACAGTATCTTGTTAACACAGAGGACATCTCACAGATCTTCTTCTCTTCCTTAAACTTATCCTCACTGTTGGGCCATAGAGGAGAACTCTCTTTAAACAACCCTGCCTCTCCACATATATCCTTCTCTTCCAAAAGGCTGTATCAGTCATATGAGTGATAGTCCACGATGATCTGACATACATGGGTAAGTCAGTACAAAATAGCATGGTGGAAACATGGGTAGAAGATTCTACGTTGGTCCACATCTTGTGATAAGAAACAGGTGAAGCGAATAGCGTGAACTGCGGTTATTTATAGGGGAAGAGCGGATCGAAACGGATTGAGTGTATTCACCAATACAAACGTGCGTAGTCCAATCGGGAGAGAGCAGTCTGTGACGTCACCATCCCTATATAGAGGTACTAGCGTCTGTGCGTAGTCAATCGATGCGACAGAGTTGTCAATGATGTCGGACACTAAGAAGACGATGAACTGGGGTGAGCCAGTAATAGAGACAGCAAGTAATGGGACGGCAGTGACTACCAAAGTCATGACAAATCTACATCCAGAAGAAGTTGATTTTAACTGGGATATTGTGGATTTTCTAACATCACAAGAATTTATTCTGGAACCTTCGTTACCTTCTGCTTCTTCTTATGTACACGTCGATGATTTTAAGAAGAGACAAAAAGAATAATTGGAGCGATTTTTACAGCAACAGAAAGTAGAAGAACAAGCTTTTCTTATTCAACAGCGGGAAGAAGAAGCAAGAAGGAAACATCAGAAAGAAACAGTAGCAGCAACAGAGAAGAAAGAAGACCAAGGACAGAAAGAGAATAGTGAAAATCAAACGGTCACGACGGTACTTTAAGAAATTTTAGCAGAGTTAAGGAGTCTGAAACAAATGTATCAGACTTCTTTATAACGACCGAAGAGAAAAAGACCTCGAGCTAAGCAGCCCAATCTAACTGTGACAACGTCTGCAATACCACCGTTAGTGATTTCTACCAAATCATTGACAGGAACCACCAGTCCCGAAGTAGGCCTTGGCCGTGTCAAAGGCTTAAGACAACTAAAGATGGTTACGTCTCGTTTCTGAGTTCGTTTTGTTTTAAACAAACAAAACACCAACGGTCGTTTTCAGGGCCACTGAAATTATTTCGAAAAGAAATACTATTTCAATTGCCTAATTCAATGAAAACTCAAAAGTCCTTTTCTATTTTTTAAACCCATGATGTACGTGTGAGTGAATGAATGTGTGAGTGTAGGTTCTTATTCTATAAAATCAAAACCAAGATACACTTACATTTTTTCTCTCTGGTGTATTCTGGTACAAACGTTACAATCCAGTATCACAACATATCATAACACAATACCACTTTAAAAAGTTCATAGGTTTCTTCTGTTCATTCTTTCTGTTTCTTTAATTTCATTACTGTCGCATGTTTTTCTTTTTCTTCTTCCCCTTCACTTTCGTTTCGTCTTCTTTTCTTGTCTTTGTGAACCTTTCGGGGTTCTTCCTTGGGGTACCTCTTCCTCCTCCTCCTGTTTAGAATTCCTCTCCCCCTCCTCCTTCTGCTCCTGTTGTTTCTTAGGGCAGTTTGGAGACCAATGTCCTTTCTCTTTACAATGATAACAGGTATCTTGACTTTTGTCTCTATTGGTACCTTTTTTGTTTTTGCAAGATCTGGACAATGTCCTTTCTTCTTACAGATATAGCAAGTATCATGACTTTTATCTCGAAAGGAGGGAGAGCAGTTCGTCGGCTTTTCTGAAGAAAACTTTTGTATGACACCTCTAAAGCTCTTATCAGAAGTTCAACTTGTGTAGGTTCTTCCATGGTTCTGGTCAATGTGAGAATACAATGAATACTGAAAGGTTAGACACTGACCCCTATATATGCACGGATCGGATATGAATATATAGGGTCATGGTCTTTATAATGTAGCCATTTGACTTTTTGCAGACAAGATGAAAAGACCGCATCATGTTGTGGAGAAAGGAGAAAACAGTAAGAGACAGAAACGTAATGTATCGCCTAGCACAGTAGCTGAAGTCTTGGCTGAAATTCTTGCCAGTGATTTTGAAGATGACATGAGTGAGCCCGAATCCACACCACCCAGACAATCGACGTCCAAGCAAAGTTCACTACCCATAGTAAGCCCTGAAAATTACTTTCACATTCACTATAATGTACATGACATGAAGGAACTTTTTGATACAATACAAACCACTTGTATTTTAGATTTCCTAAAGGAAGTAAATCTCTATTTTAAACTATAACTTGTATACCATCACGTAGAATATTTTTATCTAATGCAAATATCACCTTTTATTGACAACATCTTATCATCAACATAACACCATTTACATCTCCCGTTGATTGGGAAGCTTCATATTTTCCTGTTACCAACATCTTACCATTTTATATTTAACTATTGTTTTTTTATATATATCGCTGGTCAATGTTAAACCTTTCTTGTTTTTGAACATGTAACGTATTGTATGGCGCTAAATAGCCTAAAAGTGCTGGTGCGCCGTTAAAATTCAAGTAAACAAACAAACGAGAGAAGGAAAAGAACAACGGCTTACACGTATGCAGTAAAGTTTAAAGATTTCAAGTCCAATGTACCTTTGGAGAATACAGATGGGTTCATTACCGAGGTGTGAGATTCTGTGTTAACTACACTGAAACAGCAATGTCAAACCAAAGAAGACGATCGCTTGAGACTTTCTATTCATCACGATAATTTGAAGTATCCCGTTCAGATCGAGTTTAGTAGCCCATCAGAATTATCACCTTCCAAAGTCATTGACAAAATTCAACATGTGCAACTATCCAACGACAAGTTTCACATCACCGATGGAAAAGCCACACTGTTCATGACCCACGTGTCACATGACCCTCTCTTCCTCAGGGGGACCGGACAACGCAAAAAAGTGTTATTGGTGGACAGACTTCGCAACACCAAAACAAGCCTCGTCCAAATTAACAATTCTCAAGACCAGATGTGTTTAGCCCGTACCATCGTCGTGGGACAAACGTATGCCAACAAGAACGAGACGATAGAATGGAAAAGAGCCTGGAAAACTATTTGACAATCGGACCGAGCCAAACAACGAAGTGAAGCAGAACTCCTGTTACAGCAAGCAGTGATATCCAAAGACACCCCTTGCGGTATTCGAGAAATGCAAAAATTGCAAGGTGTCTTGGCTCCACATTACACCTTGAAAGTACACCCTCAAGAAGTGCATGGTCCTCTTATGTTTCGAGGCCACGATTTCAAAGACGGAAAATACATTTACGTCTATCATCACGATGGTCATTATGATACCATTACCAGTATTACTGGATTCCTGGGATACAGTTACTACTGTGAAAAATATGACTATGGTTATAACAATCGAGAACAACACAAGCATTGTGGATCGAAATGTGAGGAATGTTTGGCCTCTAAACCTTGTCTGGACAAAGGACAAGTACGAGTGCAAAGGACAAGTTTGTCAGCGCACTTTTGTCAGTCCTACCTGTTACCAACAACATTTGAAGATGCAAGGTTCATAGCAGAAACGTACTTGTCAGCTTCTGAGATTGTGCCCTACTTGAGGACAAGGCATACGTGCCAGTAATGCCAAGTTTCACATTTGTCGAGGGAATAAACGATGTCACATTTGTCACCAAATCGTGGACTTGGAGCACGAATGCGTCATTCAAAAAAAAAACAACCCTAACCAGAAGATACCCAGAAGAAAGGGAATTTTATCTTTTTTGATTTCGAATGCATGCAAGAGACTGGTATTCACATTCCTAATTTCTGTGTGGCTCACCGTGCATGCGAGAAGTGCATCCAAGAACCTATCTTTAGTCATTGCCCTCACTACAGAAAGATTCCTGGAGGACGTGAAAAAATCTTTCGAGGGTTAAACACCTTAGCCGATTTTGCCCAATGGATCCTAAACCCTATCGACGAAAAGTGGAGTCCAGAAGATCTTCAAACGTTACGGAGATTGTCATCGCCATGCCACGGTAATGGCTCAAAATTTCTCGGAATACGATGGGCAATTTCTGCTCAGATACAATGCCAACAAAGTAACGAACGCCCTCAAGTGACTTTAAACAGAGCCAAAATTATTTCTATGCAAGTAGGACAAGTACAGGTTAAAGATTCAATGAGTTACTTGACCAGGCCTTTGAGTCGCATGCCTAAAACGTTTGGAATGACATAAATGGCCAAAGGTTATTTTCCACACTTTTTCAATACCGAAGCCAATCAACATACCGTTATACCCCATTTGCCTGAGTCTGAAGACTACGACCCCGATAACATGCGCACCGAACAACGAGAAGCTTTCCACGCTTGGTACCAGACTCACCCCTGGGACCCCTTTGACTTTCAAGAAGAAATGTTAAAGTACTGTCGATCTGACGTGGACATTTTACGACGTTGCTGTAGAAAATTTCGAGAATTCTTCATGAAGCACGTAGGGATCGATCCTTTGAAAGAAGCTTGTACCATTGCCAAAGCATGTTCCTTAGTGTACCGAAAACGATTCATGCCTGAAAATACTCTAGCTGTGATCAGTCCTCAAGCGACGAATTTTGTCAAACGTCAATACTCGGTCAAAGCCCTACGCTGGCTACATTACTTGTGCGACAAGGAAGACAAATGGTTCCAACACGCAGGCAACGGAGGAGGCGAAAAGACCATTGGAACGTATTCGGTGGATGGCTGGGACTTACAAAACCCTCAGATCGTGTACGAGTTTAACGGATGCTTATTTCACGGATGTCCCATGTGCCACCCTCAACGTGACACCAAAAATCAGTTTAAACAACGGACCATGGAAGACTTGTACAAGACAACTTGTCAGCGATGTTTGAAGTTAGAACAGCAAGGATACCAGGTAGTGTAAATATGGGAACACGACTACGAACAGCGTTTGAAAACCGATCAAGAGTTTAAACGCATCGTAGAAAGTTACAAGTTGGTGGAACCCCTTAACCCACGGGATAGTATGTACGGAGGACGAACGAATGCCACCTGTTTGCTGTACCAAGTGGACGAGGAGAAGGGAGAATAAATCAGATACTTGGACGTATGTTCGTTGTATCCTTATTGTCACTTTCCCGTAGGGCACAAAGAATTGATGACAGAACACATTGACTTGGACCACACACGCCAGTACGAAGGATTGATCAAGTGCAAAGTCTTGCCTTCCACAGATTTGTACCATCCCGTTTTACCTCACTATTGCCAAGAAAAACGTATGTTTCCTTTGTGTCGAACTTGTGCCGAAACGTGCAACCAAGACCAATCGTGTCAGCACACCCAGGAAGAAAGCGCCTTGACAGGAACGTGGGTTAGCGTGGAATTGTTTAAAGCTCTGGACCGGGATACCAACTGTTAGAAGTGTACGAAATTTACCACTTTCCCAAGACACAACAATACCACAAGGGCAACGAGACAAGGAAAGGTATTTTTTGCAGACTACGTGGATGCCTTTTTGAAACTAAAACAAGAAGCTAGTGGCTATCCTTCCTGGTGCCACACTCCCGAAGACCAAAAGATATTCAAATAAAAATATCGGGAGCAGGAAGGCATCACTTTAGACCACATCAAGAAAATCGAAGGAAGGCGATCGTTTGCCAAAGTGATGTTAAATTGATTGTGGGGTAAAATGGCACAACGACCGTCTTTACCCAAGACGGAGTATTTGTCCGAACCTTCCCGTTACTTCCAGATGATTCACGACAAAACCAAATACATTAAACACGTGGACGTCATTCGTGAGGACTTGATCTTAGTCAATTACGAAGAAGAACTAGATTTTGTAGAAGCCGACAAATTTGGAAATGTCATCATTGCGGCTTACGTGACAGCCCACGCTCACTTAAAATTGTACGAAGTGTTAGAACTGTTAGGAGATCGTGTGTTGTATGTTGACATGGACAGATGCATCTACAATCACCGACCGAACCAAGCTAACCCTGTTATCGAAGGAGACCGTTTAGGAGCCTCGACCGATGAACATCCCGACGACAAGATTCTATGTTTTGCAAGTGGCGGTCCTAAACATTACGGCTACGAATACCGAAACCGTCAAGGAGAAATGCACACCAAATGTAAAGTGAAAGGATTGACTCTCAATTATCGCACCAGTCGAGTGGTGAACTTTAACGTGCTTCAAGAAGCCTTACAGTCTGGACAGGATGAAACTTTTAAAGTGACCATCCACGAATCGCACAAGATTGTCCGTTTACCCACACACCAAATCGTTAGCCGACCTTTGGAAAAAGTCTATCAAATCGTGTTCCAAAAAAGAGTACGACTTCCCAATCACTTCACTCTACCGTACGGTTACGTCGAGATTGGGCAGCATATAAAAAGGGACATTGTCCAAGACCAATAGTTCATTTGTTACTACAACGACCAAGCGAAAAAAGATGAATCAATTTAAACAGGCATCATTCAAATGTGGGAATTCTCAAGTGGAGTGCGATGCTAAACCTTGCGATTGCAGTGATGCTAGATGCTGAGACCTTAGCGATTCAGCAAGACATCGTGGGAACATTGCTATGACTACTACCCCTATATATACCACGGAAAGTGATGCTGTGCGTGTTAAACTTGAGGGATGCTAAAGCGGTGAAACACGTTTTCGTGGACTCCTAGGAATTTCACCTTACCTGCATCGAACTGAAGTGAGGAGAGTCGAATATTCGTTCCCTACTAGCTTGCCTGAATACAGTCTCTTTAAAAGTCAATTCCAAACCTTCAAAGCTAAATGGCCAAAATATCTGCCTGGACCAACTCATGAAGAAAATTAGCCATATCCGGATTTTTCTACTTGAGCGAAGGGGATAAAGTCAAGTGTTTCAGTTGTTTGGTGTCAATTTACGAGTGGGAACAGAAAGATTCCGCTTACCTGGAGCATGCTCGATGGTCTCCGAATTGTCAATACCTACCTTGGTTGAAAGTGACAATACAAACCAGTTTGGGTTGGAGACAAACTTAGACCAATATATAAACCCTCTATACAACAATATACTCAAGGATTACCACACGAATTGTAAGAGAGGATCTACAAGTACGTCTGGCAGGGCCTTGCTAAAGAAAATCTCAATGGGTGACTGTAGAACTTTTGAATCGTGAAATTCACAAAAGGAAAGTGACAAAAATCAACCAACGTGTCAGATTTTTCTGGATCAAGTCTACCTTCAACAGATTCGAGTTTAGTTCGTTTACATCAGAAGATTTTTTGATCATTCTTGACCGTTACCCTGAATGGCAGTGGGACGAAATTACACGTTATATTAATCACTTTCGCTTTTGGATAAGAGTTTAAATCATTCTGTGCAGAATATACACTTATGGTCTTCGACATAAAAAAGTATAAAATAGAACGACCATGCCACAACCTTTATCACTTGTGATCAAACAGATTCCGTGGAAGGGTATCAATGAGAATATTCACACGGTGAAAGATTACGAACACTTATTGCAAGAACTGTATCCTATGAATTGGGGTCGACGTGTCGTGTGTGTTTTAGTGACTTGCTTTCTGGGATTTAGTTTACCTGTCGATTCCTTGTGGACACTCTACGAACACTATCTACAAGAAAGACAGTATGTTGACTCCTTTAAATGTCCACGAGAGATGTACTTGACTAGAAATGTTGGGGTTTTGAGGCTTGGACAAACGAAGCATCCCATTATGCCCAAGCGTTGTGTTCGTAAAATCCATCGTCGAGTGAAAAAAGTCACTTTTAAACCTGTGTTAGTGACTATGCCTGAAGAAAAAAAAGAATCTGTCACCGAGGACAATCAGTCTGTTCAAGACAGGACTGTCATGGACATTCCCCCACAAAGGCCCTTCCGAGAGGATACCTATGTGACTGTACCCCATGTAGAGACTATAAGGACATTACACACTACCTCTAGGACACCTTCGTTACCCAAACGATGTTGTACAGTGACTTGTTTATATGCCACTTTGATCGTTTCCATGTGTATTTTATTCCTGTACTTATCCATCTGGCTTTTATGTATTTTTGTCTTTCGTGTTGTTTCAATTTAAACATGCATTGAAATAAATGTGTCTTGAAAAATGTATAAAAACCTCTTGTCGTGTCTGATTTTGTGTCATTAGTGTCATACCCAACACTACTATGGCTAATTCTACCATTTCTACTCATTCCTCCTCGACATTCAAAGTGATTGACGAACACTTAGATCATGCAAGCTGGAAAGCCTTGTATCTTCGTCATCCTTTTAACATGTTAATTGCAGGACCGAGCGGTTCAGGAAAAACCGAATTTGTCAAACGTTTGATCGAACATAAACATCATTTGATCAATCGTTCACCTCAGCGCATCGTGTGGTGTTACAAAGAGTGGCAATCGGCATACAGCCTTTTGCAAAAAAGTCAAGGTGATTCCATTGTGTTTGTGGAAGGCATTCCTAGAGAAGACGATGGAATCGTGTCTGACCCTAGTCAAACTCATTTGGTCATTTTTGACGGCATGTTAGGAGAAGACGAAGAAGAAATTAAACTGTGGTTTACGCGTAAAGGGCATTATCGTAATGCCAGTGTCATTTACATTACACAAAATTTATTTCAACAAAGTAAAGCCCATCGTACCATTAGCCTCAATGCTCATTACGTCGTCTTGTTTAAAAGTCCTCGAGATAAATCACAAGTGCAAGTCTTAGCCAAACAGTTAGGAACACCTTGGCTGACTCATGCGTACGATGTTGCCACTCAAACACCACAAGCCTATTTATTCGTGGATTTAAAACCCACCACTCCCGATTATTTGCGATTTCGTACCGATTTGTTTCATAACTGGTGTCAAGACGGAGGACCTGTCGTGTACATGTACTCGTCGTCGACATAACAATATGCACCACTAAAGAATAAAAACCTCGGTCACTTTGACCTTGTCTCATACATTGTCAACATGACGTCCCTTCAGTCTCATCTTCCCATAAAATTGATTCTTGCCTTGTACAGTATCAATCGCGAAAAAATCCACAAATACGTGCTCACGTCTTAGAAGCCAGTCTCAAATAGGTCTTACGATGGTTTACGGTGACCACGTCAAATACTGCAAGGTATCATTAACATTCCATATCAAACCAAACACTTTGTTTGACAGAAACAAAGTAGCCTTGACGCAACTGGCCGATCCTCGCATCAACACTCAAATCAGCAAGCAAATCATATTGAAACCTGGAGGTAGTGGTTCTCTAGGAGGTGTCACCATTCGTTCCCTTTTAAAATGGGATCCCAATGCTCGCAAACTTCACCCCAAGAACAAAAAAGCAAAACGAACCTCTAAGAAAAAGAACAATGCTGTCAAGACCAAAACACAGAAAAAGAAAAGTCCACAGAAAAAAGCTGTCACCCGCAAAAGAGGGACACCGGCCAAGACACAACGTTACCTTCGTAAACCACGACCTGCAGCACCAGTGGCCGCGTTTCCAGTAGCCTCAGGTGCTTCAACTTCTCCGTTGTGCGTGATGTCAGCCAAATCCAATTTGACACCTGTTCTTTCTAATTTGATAAAACATTGGAAATCTGCGTGTCCCAAAACGTCTCCTCCACCGGTGACACCCTCGTCCACGTTAGCGGCAGTAGCAGCTGCTCATAAAATACCTGTCCCAAAGTCAAAGTCCAAGAAAGATCTGGCATGTTAAAGAGTTTACTGGATTTGTCCAAACAAAAACTGTCCCAATTTAGTCCATTGTGAGCCCCTTCACGACGTGTATTACCTGTCATGAAGCTGATACGACGCAAATATAATCAGTGGCGTCACCTTCCAGTATAAAAATCACTTGAGCACATCAACAGGAATCAGTATTTTCTGTGCTACTGCTGAACACTCCAATGATGCTTCCTCAAAAACGTACACACCACAACCCTCGGCTTTCTGCTGTCCAAAAAGGAAAAGAAAAAAGACGTTCTCGTCATCCCACAAAACGCTTAAAAACCAAACATCGACACGTTCTTCATCAAAGGCTCCAAAAGAAAATACCCGTCCGTCAAGTGAAAAAGATGTTGGTGCAACGTGGATGATTTATTATGAATCCTCTTTTAAGAGACCGAGTGATGCCAATTAGAAATCAAGTGATGGCACAACAAAAAAAAGAGAAAAGGGTGTATGTTCGAAGTCATTGACGTCAGTGGTATTGTGGAACGAATAAGCAAAGATGGCACCTCGCAGAAAAAATTCTTATTCACTCCACAAAGTAAAGAAAAGGAAATGACTACCTTCTCGTCTTGCCTTCTCGTGTTGTCCGTCTACATACCGTGTGCGAATGTTGTTTGATTGTCTTAAAAGGCACGATACCTTTGTCTCCACACCAGAAAAAATGCTTAGCCAAACATCGACACGTTCTTCGTCAAATGGTCCAAAAGAAAATACCCGTTCGTCAAAATAAAAAGATGTTGGTGCAACGCGGGTGATATTTTCCCTTTCTTCTTCCTGTATTGGGAGGATTAGCGAAAGCCGGCATGGGTATATTGCCAGGTTTGGTACAAGGGCTGGCACGAGGGATATCCCAAAGTTGATCCTTCCAGAAGATAAATGGGACCCATGGAACACCACTTTCTCAGACGTAACCTTTGGAAGCCCATGGAACGACGAAAACTGACTTTAGTCCCTTACAAACGATGGATGGAATACCATCGTTGGCAAGAACAACGTACCCCCCATTTACCACCCAATCCTGATTTGACCGAGATGTCCCAATTAGAACACGATTTGCAATCCTTGATGCATCGCCACGATTTGTCCGAAACCGAAATATCGCAAAAGTACGGTCAACTCTTGCAACGATTGCAACTCTTTCATCGAAAAGCTGTGGAACAAACAGCTCTACCCACTCTGGCTGACTCGAAGAATATGATGAATAGTCCGTCGCTCTCAGAATTTACATTGGCCAAAACAGACGTTACCCCTCCATTACCCTAGGAAGAAGAACCCCATGATATCTTTCAAACACCCACCGCCACTCCCTTTCAGAGTAAGATTGCAGCTTCCTTGTTGACCCCTTCACTCTATCCCCAACGAGAAGAACTAAAAACTTGGGTTAAAAAGATGATGGCCACTCCTCCTTCGACAAATGTGAAAAAGAAAGAAAGGAGACCAGAAGTGAGAAAAGAAAAGAAGACCAAATCTATCACATAACCACCTCCACCACTGTCACCACAACCAGTACCCTCGACGTCGAATCCTGTGGCTTATCGGACACGTAAAACCGTTTCCAAACAAACCACATTTCGTCGCACCCAAAGCAATATCATCGAAGAGTGGGTACCTCATTAGCAAAACCATGGAGAAGGTATTAGCCAGCATTTACTTCGATCCAACCCACCCTGCAGGTTACGGAGGCATTCAGAAATTGTATCGTGCTGCAAAAACGCGCCTGAAAAATCTCTGTTTACCTGAAGTAAACGATGATTACAAGAACAAGCTACGTACACTTTACACAAACCCATTCGACAAAACTTTCACAGAAGCCGCACTCAAGTGGAAAGCATCAATCATCAATGGCAAGCCGATTTAGCCGATGTCTCTCATTTAGCCACCTACAATCATGGCTACAAATATTTGTTTTATGTCATCGACGTCTTTTCTAAATTTGTCTGGGTCGTACCATTGACTTCCAAATCGAGCAGAGAATTAGTACGAGCTTTGCAACTGGTGTTGAAACAAAGTGGTCGTCACCCTCTTCGATGGCAAACCGACAAAGACATCGAATTTCTGAACTAAGTTTTTCAACGAGAATTAAAGAAACGTGACATTCATTACTTCACCACCGAAAATCCTGAAACCAAAGCCAGTATCGTGGAACGTTTTCAACGTACCTTGAAAGAACGCATGTGGAAATATTTTACTCATCAACACACTCTCAAGTACATCGACGTCTTACCGCACTAAGTCCAAGCATACAATCAATCTTACCATATAAGCATTGGACGTACCCCACAAGATGTGACACCTAACAACGAAGTATCTGTTTTTGAGCGCATGTTTGGTACGTCCCGGACAATGTCTGTCCTCAAGAAAGGTGGAGAAGTGTTAACCCCTGGAGATTGGGTTCGCATTGGTAAAACCAAACGCACTTTCGACAAAGGTTACTTACCCAACTGGACCACCGAACCGTTTCGTGTTACTGGACGAGTGCATGATTGTCATCCTACCGTTTAGAAATTGGAAGACATGAACGGAGAAGTATTAAAATGAACGTTTTACTCGCCTGAGTTACAACGTGTCACCAAAATAGAAGACGACGTGTACGACATTGAAAGCTACCTTTATGGGTGTGGTGTGAAGAACGTGTCCCTAAAACGCAAATCGTCATTTTCTGTCAAATCTTTGTGGTGTATTGTGTCATCGGTGCAGCCATTGCTAATTTGAGTTTGTAACAAGAAGATAAACAATTGTGGACTATTTTACTCAGAAGTTGAATCGGTTATCTTCTTCACAATCCTTCCCTGAAATAATCTTACAACGGGAACAACAGTAACAATATCGAGAGTCTTGCGTCCAACGTTAGTCATTCTCCTAACAGTCACCCTTCCAATCACAATCTTCTTTTAGACACTGTTTTAACCTTGAGTGACTCCATGGACAGAAGAACGTTGGAATTATGAACAGCACTATTAACCAATTTTACTTAACTTTACCCAGTGACAGTTCCATGGAGGTGTTTCCTAACAACACGCTGTGCTGTTACACGGCTAAATTACCTCAAACCATTCATTTGAATCAAGATGATGATTGTGAAGTAGCTTTAGTGGAAATGATACACCCGAAACAAATCAAAAACATCGTCAAAAATCAAAACACTTTCAAAGTACTAGTGTATGACGAGCAATTGTAAAAAGCCTTAGACGAATGAGGCATCACTGGCAGTGACACAAAGAAAAGAGAGTACCCACAAACTAAAGGGACAACCTATGTGTTCACCATTCCTGCTGGTTATTATTTTAATGGTCAACATTTAGTGACTACACTTGCTACCAGGTTCAATACTTTGTTTGGTAAAGCCATGGAGAAATTAAAAAAAAGTGTTACCTTTGAGTACCATAAAGTGGATCGTCGCCGAACGATAAAATTTTCAGAGGATAAAATGATGGCTATTACCTTTTGTCCTGAATTGTATGATATTTTAGGTGGAGACCCAAGGATGGTGGTCAAGAAAAACGAAATACCATCCATAACCACTAACTCGAAGTTTGCGAAATATTTTCGATTCCCTGTAGAAATGAAGCAAGGACTCAACTTAATGTTTGTGTACTCCGATGTGGTGGAGTACAATGTAGTAGGACACACCTCTGTACCGTAACTGTGTGTCATTCCTTTCAATGTGGATTCTGCCGCACCCACTGACGAGGAAGGTGGAAATACATATCACGTTCACCGCGAATTTGTACATTCTCATTATTTGCCCGTCAGTAAGTTGTATTTCGACAGTGTCAACATTACTATAAAAGGTGAACTGGGACAAAATATTCCATTTACCAAAGGGAAAGTCACAGTGAAACTCCATTTTCAAAAACTATTCTCGAACAACTGAAAATGTTATGTATCCTGTATACCGAGGAGTCACTCGACAACGAGGACATGGTTTTGGTGATATGTTTAAATCAGCCTTTCTTTCCGTGGTCCATGTTTTGAAACCGATGGTGACACGAGGATTGCACGCCTTAAAAGATGCCGCATTGACTCACGACAAAGATGTTCTTCACAATATCCTCATTGACAAACAAAACCCCCAAAAAGCTTTTTGAGAGCAGGCAAAAATGTCTTGCTTCAAGCGGGTAAAGCGATTTTGGGTCGACGAGAAAGTCCTTGAAATTCCCTGAACGGTACCGAGTCTGGCATTCCTGCTTCCATGAGGACATAGCAAGAACAAGGCAGAAAGCGTCGAGGAAGACACCCTTCCAAAAGTCTCCGTACCTCTAAAGCTAGAAAGCCGAAGAAAAAAATAACCGCTCGAGACTTAGACATTTTTGATTATTAAAAGTAAAACATAGAGACTGAGAGAAAAATATGATGCACCAAGAAAATTGTGCCTGTTCCAATTCGAAACTGGATCTCTTTGCCATGCCACCCACGATGATGACCATGCAAGAAGCCCAATGTGTTAAATTTCATCCCGTCTCCTCTATGACGAATGCAGCTCCCATCGAGTTTGAAATCAAAGGGCAACCCGAAGATTACATCGATCTAAACAGCAGTTACTTGTATTTAAAAGTGAAAGTGATTAAAACGGACAACTTCGTTCCAGGAGCCGATGCCCGAGTAGCTCAAGCCAACGAATACAAAACCAGTATCCAAGAAGCCAGGTTATACGTGCGTCGTGTGGAAGTGTTACCTAAAGTGGTATATGATATCAGTCACACTTTGAGCAGAACGACAGCCAAGTATCCGATACGACGCGTGAAAGTAAAACCATCACCATTGCCACTGGACTCCGATCTAAGATCGAAGAGCATCTGTTCCAAGGACATTTACCCAAACGTTTATTCATTGGTACCGTCAGCAATGCAGCCCTCAATGGTACCCACGATCAAAATCCTTTCCAGTTTAAGCACTGCGGAGTATCCAAAATCGAAGTCAGTTGCGATGGCAACACTTTGTGTACCCGACCCTTCGAACCCGACTTAGACCAGAATAATTACTTGAGGTCGTACTTTTCGCTGTACGAAGCCACAGGACAGTTAGAAACCAACACCAATCACGGTATTTCCTACGACGATTATGAAGGAGGTTACACTTTGTAGGGTTTTGATTTCACTCCAGACCAGACCTATAAAATCTGGGCAACTGCGTGTGGAACTTCAGTTTGCAGGACCTCTTACCGAAACGGTGAATGTCATTCTGTATGCCAAATTCGATAATACCTTAGAAATCAAACACTATGAAAAACTCTTGTCCGTCTTTGAATAATGGAGAATCAACGGAAATAGAATGGGAGGTTACAGAGAAAGCAGACCCCCAAGACCAAAATTGAATAAGTAGTGATAATGAAATCCAGATGGCCAGAACAGGAACAACATTTATTCACCTGTTTTGCCAAACACTTGGATGATACAATACGAGACATGATTAAAAAAGATTGTTATGGATGTCAAATCGATCATCCCAGTCAAATTCAACACGATAAATGTATGATGATGAGTCAAGAAGAAAAATTGGAGGATTATCTTAACGAAGCTTGGAGTCTCATCTCAGAAGAAGCCGTGTTACTTCAGTGATATAAAGACTTGCGTGATCATTCCTCTCCTCCATTGTTTGCTCAAGAAATTGATCGCATCGAATCTCTCTTGGCACAGAGTAAGGAGACGAAGAAAACAAACAGTTACTTGACAGACCTTTTCAAGCAAAAAGTCTGTATTTAATTGATGATTTATCATCACCTGTGAAGAAAGGAAAAAGTACAAGGCTGCAAAAAACATGGATACCTGGAAACTTTATTATCTTTCGAACCTTAGTTCGTACACTGCTTCTTGGAATCCTGTCGTGTGTGCTAAAGATGAACTACCTCATCGCAAACCTCAAGAGAATCAAGCTTTTGTCATCAACACAGATGACAGTCATCTTCCAGGAACTCACTGGGTAGCTGTCTACTTTCCTCAAGAGATTTGTTTGGAGTATTTTGATTCGTATGGATTACCCCCTTTGGAAGACGATATCATTGACTTTATGAGAAGAAATGCATGGTGCTAGATAGCCTAAAAGTGCTGGTGCGCCGTTAAAATCAATTAATTAATCAATCAAGGTATAAAAGACAATCGAATGGAAACACAAGGTATCAAATTCAATCGAACCTAAACAGAAGATATCAAAGTCAATAGAATGGAAATACAATATATCAAAGTCAATCGAATGAAAACACAAGGTATCAAAGTCAATCGAATTGAAACACAAGACATCAAAGACAATCGAATGGAAACACAAGGCATCACAGTCAATCGAATGAAAACACAAGGTATCAAAGTCAATCGAATTGAAACACAAGACATCAAAGACAATCGAATGGAAACACAATGCATAACAGTCAATCGAATGAAAATACAAGGTATCAAAGTCAATCGAATGAAAATACAAGGTATTAAAGTCAATCGAATGAAAACACAAAGTATCAAAGTCAATCAAATGGAAATACAAGGTATCAAAGACAATCGAACGGAAATACACGGTATCAAAGTCAATCAAATGGAAACACAATGCATCACAGTCAATCGAATGAAACTACAAGGTATCAAAGACAATCGAACGGAAACACAAGGTATCAAATTCAATCGAACTTAAACAGAAGATATCAAAGTCAATAGAATGGAAATACAAAGATCAAAGTCAATCGAATGCAAACAGAAGATATCAAAGTAAATAGAATGGAAATACAAGGTATCAAATTCAATTGAATTGAAACACAAGACATCAAAGACAATCGAATGAAAACACAAGGCATCACAGTCAATCGAATCAAAATACAAGGTATCAAAGTCAATCGAATGAAAAAACAAGATATCAAAGTCAATCGAATTGAAACACAAGACATCAAAGACAATCGAATGGAAATATACGGTATCAAAGTCAATCAAATGGAAACACAAGGCATCTCAGTCAATCGAACTTAAACAGAAGATATCAAAGTCAATAGAATGGAAATACAAAGATCAAAGTCAATCGAATGCAAACAGAAGATATCAAAGTAAATATAATGGAAATACAAGGTATCAAATTCAATTGAATTGAAACACAAGACATCAAAGACAATCGAATGAAAACACAAGGCATCACAGTCAATCGAATCAAAATACAAGGTATCAAAGTCAATCGAATGAAAAAACAAGATATCAAAGTCAATCGAATTGAAACACAAGACATCAAAGACAATCGAATGGAAATATACGGTATCAAAGTCAATCAAATGGAAACACAAGGCATCTCAGTCAATCGGATGAAAATACAAGGTATCAAAGTCAATCGAATGGAAACACAAGGCATCAAAATCAATCGAATGGAAACACAAAATAACAAAGTCGATCGAACGGAAATACAAGGCATCAAAGTTAATCCAATGGAAACACAAGGCATCAAATTCAATTGATTGGAAACACAATGTATCAAAGTCAATCGAATTGAAAAACAAGGAATCACAGTTAATCAAATGGAAATATAGGGTATCAAAGTCAATTGAATTAAAACACAAGTTATCAAAGTCAATCGAATGGAAGCAATGTATCAAAGTCAATCGAATGGAAACACAAGGTATCAACATCAATCGAATGGAAATACAAGATATCAAAGTCATCATAATGGAAAGGCAATGTATAAAAGTCAATCGAATAGAAATACAAGATATCAAAAGTCAACATAAGGGAAAGGCAAGGTATCAAAGTCAATCGAATGGAAACACAAGATATCAAAGTCAATTCAATGGAAATACATGATATCAAAGTCAACATAATGGAAACTCAATGTATCAAAAGTCAATCGAATGGAAACACAAGGCATCATAATAATAAGAACAGAAATGCAATAAAGCATAAAAAATAATGCAAATGCAATGTTTCGTAATGAAAATATTGAAAACACAATATATCATAATGCCTATTTTATGATGAAATATGTCTAATATCCGACTTCTCCTTTCTTGCTATGATAAGGAAATAATCTTTACTTAAAAAATGTATATGTACATGAATAGAGAAAGAAAGAGTTGAGGCTCTCTTAATAAACGGTATGATTTATAACTGTGTAGATATGTCTACATCTTTGGGGAAAACTACGAAAAGTACAACGGGTTAACTGTAACAAAGACAGAGCCCTCTGATTCTAGATGAATGAGCTGATTTCTTTAAATTATATATACATATATATATATATAAAGAATACAAATCATATGGCATATAACAGTCCTTTCAAATGCACTGGATCCAGCAAGGGATCACGTGTGTCAGGGATTGAATAAGATAAATGCAATAAACTGACAAGCAACAGTGCAAAAACTAGTATCACTCTAGCCTGAGCGCTTTCGACTCTCAATTAGTCTTTATCAAAGGCAAATGCAGAACATAGACAATACAGACAATTAAAATACAAAAACCGTGTTTACAGAAATTTACATGCCTGTTTCTACAGGAATTAACCCTTGAAATTTATTATGTTACAACTAGTCGCGGATGCTGTAAAATGTGAAATCGATGAGCAAAAGCGACACATATGTTTTTGTATGTAAATTTATGTACGCGCAAATTATATCCCGGATATTTTATATTAGTAGTTAGAGGCTATTAAGCAAATTTAGAGAATTATTTAAAAGAAAATGTGTCAGCTGGAAAAGATAATTAAATTTGTGCATGGCTGTCTTTTTCTAATCTTCTTGGTTTAAACCGCTTGGTTTTAATGTTCGAAGGCATCGTATCCAGTAAGATTCCTTTTCTTTCCTGGTTTCGGAACTCCAGTTGTGGTTGTGAGCAATTGCAATAAGTGTTATATCACTGAAGGTGTGGTCAGAGGAAGAGAAGTGTTCTGCGACCGGACTTCTGTATAGCTTCTTTGTTATCCAATCAGATCTATGAAGGTTGATCCTTTTGTGTAGCCTCTCAGTTTCTCCGACATACTGCAGGCTACAGATCTTGCATTTGATGAGATAAATTACATTCTCTGTTTTGCACGTTTTGTTTGGACCATGTATGTTTAGTTTTTCTCTCGTCACTGTGCTAGAAAAAGTCCTGGTTTCTATCATGTGTTGACAAGTTTTGCACCTTTTATCGCGACAGGGGCCAGATTGACTAAGGTGGTCTTGATTAGTGATTGGCGCTAGCTTCGCCCTGACTAGGATGTCCTTGAGGTTTTTTGGTCTCCGGTAGGCTACTACCGGTTTGTTCGGGAGGATTAACTTTAGTGCATCCGATGATTCTACGATGGGCCAGTGTTTCCCGATGATTTTACCTATTTTGGGGTTGTCTGGATGGTAGGTCAGGATAAATGGTATCCTATCAGCCTTTTCCTTCTTTCCATATTTTAGTAGGTCATCGCGGTTTGTTTGCTTAGACCTTTGGGTTGCCTCAGTAATCAGGTCCTTGTCGTAGCCTCGGCAAATTAAATGTTTAGATAGCTCTTCATACCATTTTCCTAGGAAACACTGGCCTATTGTAGAATCATCGGATACACTAAAGTTAATCCTCCCGAACAAACCGGTAGTAGCCTACCGGAGACCAAAAACCTCAAGGACATCCTAGTCAGGGCGAAGCTAGCACCAATCACTAATCAAGACCACCTTAGTCAATCTGGCCCCTGTCGCGATAAAAGGTGCAAAACTTGTCAACACATGATAGAAACCAGGACTTTTTCTAGCACAGTGACGAGAGAAAAACTAAACATACATGGTCCAAACAAAACGTGCAAAACAGAGAATGTAATTTATCTCATCACATGTAAGATCTGTAGCCTGCAGTATGTCGGAGAAACTGAGAGGCTACACAAGAGGATCAACCTTCATAGATCTGATTGGATAACAAAGAAGTTATACAGAAGTTCCTGTCGCAGAACACTTCTCTTCCTCTGACCACACCTTCAGTGATATAACACTTATTGCAATTGCTCACAACCACAACTGGAGTTCCGAAACCAGGAAAGAAAAGGAATCTTACTGGATATGATGCCTTCGAACATTAAAACCAAGCGGTTTAAACCAAGAAGATTAGAAAAAGACAGCCATGCACAAATTTAATTATCTTTTCCAGCTGACACATTTTCTTTTAAATAATCCTCTAAATTTGCTTAATAGCCTCTAACTACTAATATAAAATATCCGGGATATAATTTGCGCGTACAAAAATTTACATACAAAAACATATGTGTCGCTTTTGCTCATCGATTTCACATTTTACAGCATCCGCGACTAGTTGTAACATAATAAATTTCAAGGGTTAATTCCTGTAGAAACAGGCATGTAAAGTTCTGTAAACACGGTTTTTGTATTTTAATTGTCTGTCTTGTCTATGTTCTGTATTTGCCTTTGATAAAGACTCATTGAGAGTCGAAAGCGCTCAGGCTAGAGTGATACTAGTTTTTGCACTGTTGCTTGTCAGTTTATTGCATTTATATATATATATATATATATATATATATATATATATATATATATATATATATATATATATATATATATATATGTGTGTGTGTGTGTGTGTGTGTGTGTGTGTGCGTGTTATCTAATATTACATTCTATAGTTTTATATTTTAAATAGAAGAAATACATATAAAATTATAACCTTCCTTCGAAGCACCAATTTCGTAAATTTGTATAATTTCTGCCTTTAATAATGGAATACAGATAATATAATATCGATAAACTTCATGATAGTCAAAGAGTATAAAATTCGAATTCTGCTATCAATGCAACGGTCATTTTGAATAAATATATTTCACTAAATTTAAAATAGAATACTACTTTGGAATTGGATACTAAACCATTATTCTTGAAAACCTAAAGAATATTTTATTTGCAAATTAAATTTCCAAAACATGAAGTTGGTGGGGAATTCATCTTTTACAATAATCGATGCTTTAATTGCTTATGAATAAAAGTTCTTTAAACAATTAAACATTCCAATATAAAATAATAGAAAATATTTAAACAATTAAACATTCCGATATAAAATAATAGAAAATATTTAAACAATTAAACATTCCGATATAAAATAATAGAAAATATTTAAACAATTAAACATTCCAATATAAAATAATAGAAAATATTTAAACAATTAAACGTTCCAATATAAAATAATAGAAAATATTTAAACACTTAAACATTCCAATATAAAATAATAGAAAATATTTAAACAATTAAACATTCCAATATAAAATAATAGAAAATATTTAAACAATTAAACGTTCCAATATAAAATAATAGAAAATATTTAAACAATTAAACATTCCAATATAAAATAATAGAAAATATTTAAACAATTAAACGTTCCAATATAAAATAATAGAAAATATTTAAACAATTAAACATTCCAATATAAAATAATAGAAAATATTTAAACAATTAAACGTTCCAATATAAAATAATAGAAAATATTTAAACGATTAAACATTCCGATATAAAATAATAGAAAATATTTAAACAATTAAACATTCCAATATAAAATAATAGAAAATATTTAAACAATTAAACGTTCCAATATAAAATAATAGAAAATATTTAAACAATTAAACGTTCCAATATAAAATAATAGAAAATATTTAAACAATTAAACATTCCAATATAAAATAATAGAAAATATTTAAACAATTAAACATTCCAATATAAAATAATAGAAAATATTTAAACAATTAAACATTCCAATATAAAATAATAGAAAATATTTAAACAATTAAACATTCCAATATAAAATAATAGAAAATATTTAAACGATTAAACTTTCCGATATAAAATAATAGAAAATATTTAAACAATTAAACATTCCAATATAAAATAATAGAAAATATTTAAACAATTAAACGTTCCAATATAAAATAATAGAAAATATTTAAACAATTAAACATTCCAATATAAAATAATAGAAAATATTTAAACAATTAAACGTTCCAATATAAAATAATAGAAAATATTTAAACAATTAAACGTTCCAATATAAAATAATAGAAAATATTTAAACAATTAAACGTTCCAATATAAAATAATAGAAAATATTTAAACAATTAAACATTCCAATATAAAATAATAGAAAATATTTAAACAATTAAACATTCCAATATAAAATGATAGAAAATATTTAAACAATTAAACATTCCAGCATAAAATAATAGAAAATATTTAAACGATTAAACATTCCAATATAAAATAATAGAAAATATTTAAACAATAAACGTTCCAATATAAAATAATAAAAAATCATTAAACAATTAAACATTCCAAGATAAAATAATAGAAAATATTTAAACAATTAAACGTTCCAATATAAAATAATAGAAAATATTTAAACGATTAAACATTCCGATATAAAATAATAGAAAATATTTAAACAATTAAACATTCCAATATAAAATAATAGAAAATATTTAAACAATTAAACGTTCCAATATAAAATAATAAAAAATCATTAAACAATTAAACATTCCAACATAAAATAATAGAAAATATTTAAACAATTAAACATTCCATCATAAAATAATAGAAAATATTTAAACAATTAAACGTTCCAATATAAAATAATAAAAAATATTTAAACAATTAAACGTTCCAATATAAAATAATAGAAAATATTTAAACAATTAAACATTCCAATATAAAATAATAGAAAATATTTAAACAATTAAACATTCCATCATAAAATAATAGAAAATATTTAAACAATTAAACGTTCCAATATAAAATAATAAAAAATATTTAAACAATTAAACATTCCAACATAAAATAATAGAAAATATTTAAACAATTAAACATTCCAATATAAAATAATAGAAAATATTTAAACAATTAAACGTTCCAATATAAAATAATAGAAAATATTTAAACAATTAAAAGTTCCAATATAAAATAATAGAAAATATTTAAACAATTAAACGTTCCAATATAAAATAATAGAAAATATTTAAACAATTAAACGTTCCAATATAAAATAATAGAAAATATTTAAACAATTAAACGTTCCAATATAAAATAATAAAAAATATTTAAACAATTAAACATTCCAACATAAAATAATAGAAAATATTTAAACAATTAAACATTCCAATATAAAATAATAGAAAATATTTAAACAATTAAACATTCCAATATAAAATAATAGAAAATATTTAAACAATTAAACGTTCCAATATAAAATAATAGAAAATATTTAAACAATTAAACGTTCCAATATAAAATAATAGAAAATATTTAAACAATTAAACATTCCATCATAAAATAATAGAAAATATTTAAACAATTAAACATTCCATCATAAAATAATAGAAAATATTTAAACAATTAAACGTTCCAATATAAAATAATAGAAAATATTTAAACAATTAAACATTCCATCATAAAATAATAGAAAATATTTAAACAATTAAACGTTTCAATATAAAATAATAGAAAATATTTAAACAATTAAACGTTCCAATATAAAATAATAGAAAATATTTAAACAATTAAACGTTTCAATATAAAATAATAGAAAATATTTAAACAATTAAACATTCCAATATAAAATAATAGAAAAAAGAAAATAGCACACAAAAATGTTGCAAACATTTTGAGTCTGGACAGAACTTGTTCCGTTAAAATCTCAAACATTAAAAAGTTCCTTTATCTGTAAAGAAGAATACGAACACAGACGATGTTTACCTGTAAAGAAGAATACGAACACAAACGATGTTTACCTGTAAAGAAGAATACGAGCACAGACGATGTTTACCTGTAAATAAGACAGAACCTTTTGATTTTCCATGAGTGAACTGATTTTGCGCAAAGCTTGTTCTCAATTTATACGCAATTTTGGACGAAATCTGAAGGCCAAATATGAACACTTTTTTTGTCATGCTACTTTTTATATTCATTCATTTATTATCAGAATGAGGCTCCGGTCTTCTCCGCTGATATTCTTTGCGTCCGTGTGCTTCATAATGCAATCTGCTGCATAGGCGTATTTGCTTAAGAAAGACGTTAAATATTTCTAATATACTCTGCAAAGACAAATTTGCTTGTTCAGCATAACTTACAATAGAGTCTAAAAACTGCTGACTTTTGATTACAAGAGAAATGCATTTTATCGCACAAATGGCTTCGCAATTTCTCGTAAAAGAACAATCCTTATTAAAATAGTATACAGTTGTAGTAGAGAAATAGAAAAAATTAGGATCACTATAACTTAGTGGTAAACTACTTTCAATATAATCTAATGACAAATTAATTTTAATACAATTTAGGGAAAATATAAATCCTAATATATTTACTAAAACATTCTGTCTTAATACCCATAACGAAAACACAATGTATCATAACAGACTAAATGGATAAACACGGTAGTATAATAAATATTATAGAAAGACAGAAAAACAACGTATCATAACAGACCCATTGGATAAACACGGTATTATAATAAATATGATAGAAACACAATGAATCATAACAGACCCAATGGATATACACGGTAACATAATAAATATGATAGAAAGACAGAAAAACAAGGTATCATAAAATATCATAATTGATTTTGCTTATTGTTCTCTGCAAGTATTTGTATGTGATAAATACAAAAGTGTATACGTGTTATGCACACACAAATACCTTGTGAATGTTGGGTTGGAAATACAATCTTAACAAGCTATCACCACAGAATGTTTGTTTCAAGAGTGTCAAGTGGACACATTAGATTCATCTGATTATATATGATAATTAAAAGTGCTAACAAAAATATTGTTTGCAAGTTAACCACCATCACTATTTTAAGTTCCGGTAAATGAAAAGAGACGCTATCATTGCAAGTCATTATTTGTACTCAAGGTATGTCTAGTATTATTAATCGATTTGAAAATCTATTCATCGTTATGTGGAGTGAGCATGCTATATATACTCATGGTATCATATTAAGTTTCAAAAATGAACAATAAGTAACAAAATATCCTTGCTTGCCGTTGTCTGATAAAATTCAGTCTTTTCACCATACTGAGTTTGCTTCTTCACAAAAAATTGGTTTTTGAGTTGCTAACGTTGTAGAATTTATGTTTACTTAGGTCAATTATTCTAAGCGAAAGTCGCAGCGATACACTTCTATGCAGAAATAGACATTACAAGTGGACTGATATGACTCTCTCTCTCTCTCTCTCTCTCTCTCTCTCTCTCTCTCTCTCTCTCTCTCTCTCTCTCTCTCTCTCTCACACACACACACACACACACACACAAAAAAAAACATGCCTTATTGTATAACTGTAACACTCTAAAACAAACGATACACATTTTAAAGCAGCAAGTGTAATTCACATGACAGACGATTCGAGAACAATGGAAAAATCAATGATGATTGCATGCTTTTATATAACGACTATCGATTTAAAGGATTTTAATGTTAGAAAATGTCTATAAATATATCTGACAACTTATGTAATCAGTTACGCAGCATTATATTTACTTTACCGTCTGTCTGTCTAAATGGTGCCCTGCCTCCATTTAAGGATATATATTCTGGTAAGTCAGTAGCTTGATAAATCAGTAGATAAGTAGGTAGGTAGGTATTCATAGTATTTGAGCAAATATGTATAACACAATTGTATTTGGGTTTCCATTTCAAGAGTAAGGACGTATCTTTTAAAACTGATGATGCTATGCAACCAGTCCAGGCATGTATTATGTAGGTGAGGTACTTTTCAAACTATCATTATATGCATATAATAGGGAGATAATCGTTACAATAACCACGTGCATATGACTATATGGGGAGAAATATTGTTGTTTGAGATCGTTTATTTTTTCTTCTTCTTCTTTCAATTACGCATTAGGGTATATTTGCAAAGAAATGGTAAACATGGGACAATGTACGTGAATGTATGACCTGGGTGCGGTTACGATTTAGCACGATACTGACAATGCTGTTCTAATAATAAAATTTACCTTTTTGTGTAAATAGGCTCACGCCCATGTGAACGTGTCTTTAAGCACGAGCAGCAGAGGGGGCGAATCAGACAACTTTTTTTTGTTTTTATTTTTGATTATACCCCCTCCAAAATAACACTGGACCCTTCTCGCGAAAAAATAAGTCTCCGACCCTTGTCTGAAAACATTCGCGTCGCAACGTCGTTGTCACTCACCCCCTCTGCTGCTAGAACTTTCAGTTGGGGTTAACCGAATATTTGATCAAGTCCGATACGATATCGTGTTCGAGGGTCATGTAAATTTATTGTTACAAATCCGTGTGGGGTAGACTGAGCATGACTAAAGAAATTTCTAAATTGATTGAAGTCCATATCAGAACACCATGTCTGCCAAATATTTCGTAGCGTATGTGTATCAACGCCGTTGAATACAGCAAGCATATTACAGTTATCTCTAATCACTTTTGGAATCTGAGTGTAGCGTTGAGTGACATAGATCACATCAGTGTTTTTATGCCTGCCTCTGGAAAATATTCTAGCAGGATTTTTTTGATTATCTAACATGACATCGTCGTAAACAACTAAATTGTTGATACTTCCATCGAGGTCATTCACGGATGGCGCCTCGTCAATATCGGTTATAAATTCAATAACATCCTCGGCGGCAATCTCTGAAGCGTTTTCATTAAAATCTTTTAGCACTTCATAGCATCGTTGATCATCTACGCTAGGGGCAATTAAATACAACTTATCCCACTTCATCCATCTCATTATTAAATTGAGCAACAATTGCGTTTTACCGGATCCAGATGGTCCGATTATAATTGCGCGGATAGAGTTTGGTAGCGCTGCATGATGCTTAACTGGTTCTCTTGTTTTAGTCGCTGAAAAATCAATTATATTCATGCCGTTATATATAAATTATGGATCTATATTGCGTGAAGTGTAAGGCGCGTACTGGCACAGATGACTTGACGACGATTACAACTAAAAATAACCGATCAGCGCTTTCTGGTAAACGCGTACAATGTAGTATAAAGAAATTTAGATTTGTTTCTAAACCCAAGGAACTCAAGGAACCTTTAAAAAAAAAAGAGGAGGTGATATTGCAGCCAAATTAGCAAAACTCCCTGGAACCCCATGGGCAAAATACCCTGGAGAAAAGCACCTTCCAGGATATAGCTACTGTGGACCGGGAACAAGACTTGATATCAGACTCAATGATCAAAATCAGCCCCGACCCGGTGAGGAACCAATAAACGCTATTGATAAGGCCTGTCACCTTCATGATGTATCTTATAAAAGCAGTAATCTGCAGCACAGGCATCTAGCAGATGTGAAATTAATTCATGCGTTAAATGCTATTTCTGATAAATCTTTCAAAGAAAAATTGGCTTCCTTTTTGATAAAATCGGCTATGAAAAGTAAATTGATGTTAGGGGCTGGTAATTAATAACAACATGGAATCTATTTATTATTCCCCAAGAGGATACTGGAGGGGTAAATCAGCAATCCATAAACTCGCTAGTGCTGCAAAAGTGAAAAAAACCACTGCGGCTCATTGGTTATCCAAACAGGCACTATGGCAAATTTATCTACCACCGCCTAAACAAATCAATTTCTCGCATTTTGATGTGACCGGACCCAATGAAGTTCATCAGGCTGATCTATTATTTCTGCCACATGATCGTGGTTACAAATACGCATTAACCGTAGTTGATATTGCAAGTCGATACAAAGAAACAGAACCGTTAAAAACAAAATCAGCCACTGAAGTGGCTTCTGCATTTGAAAGGATTTATCGAAGGAGTCCTCTGCACTGGCCAAATCTGTTACAAGTTGACCCGGGCAAGGAATTTCAGGGTGCAGTGTTATCTACAATGAAATATCACAATGTCGCTATCAGACGAGGGCATACTGCACTTCATCGTGATCAGGCCATTGTAGAACGATTTAATAAAACCCTTGCTGAGCGGTTATTTGGATATCAATACGCAAAAGAATTCATCCAAGAAAAAAGATCCCGTGAATGGGTTAAAAGGTTACCAGCTGTGATTACTGCACTGAATAACGAGATTACTAGAACCATCAACATGAAACCTATCAATGCGATTAAAAAGAAGTCAATACCTGAAATGGAAATTCAAAAAGATTTTAACGTTTCCCAACCAATTCTTGGTAGTAATGTCATTGTGAGGTACTTATACGAACCAGGAGAGCTTGAGGGTGGCACAAAAAGGGCTACTGATCCTATTTGGAGCGTCACTACGCATAAGATATCTAGTATAACACGATCTACGGGTAGACTTCCAATCTATAAACTGGATTCAACTGCCCCTCAACGGGGTTTTACTAGACAACAATTACAAGTGATACCTGAGGATACTCAATTACCACCGCATGGGCTTAACTAGCACCCTTGCGTCTATTGCACTCAAGACAAGTCAACATCACATTATTTCTGACATGACCGAGATTGTTATTTTTTCTGTCCACGGTAAATTGGCGAGGATCCTTATCCGAATACTGCCAACGCATTATACAATTGCAACTCGCGCAGTGATTATTCTGTTGTTGCTTCAGAGTAATTATTAATTCAGCATCAATATCAAATTCTCGTTGTTTTTTTTTGTCTTGTTGTTTGTAACCGGAGAGTTTTTTATCAATAATATCATCTATTGTGGTGTCATTATCATCGCCAATGATTTCATCATCGAAGACAATTCTTCGAAGTTGATTTATTTTTCGTACTCTAGACACTGCGAGATAGACTAAATTCGACCATTCTATGCGATTATCTACTATCCAAACAATTGTATCCGATATAGTCAATCCCTGTGAAGAGTGTATTGTTGCTGCATAACCTAGCGTCCATGGGGATTTATTAGCACGCAATGCATCTTCAACGACATTGATATCAACCAGCACAATATCATTTAATACGAGAATCTGTCTTTGAAATCCATCGGATTTTGGTCCTGGAATATCAACTTCGATGTTCTGTTTTCGTGTATCCGATGGCCTATAGCATAACGGTACTGGAAGTGTTGCAAATTTTTGTTTATGCAATTCAAATAACTTCATCTGAAGTGTATCCCTGACTATTTTTCTACTTGCAATGATTAAATCATTTGGTCTCCACGCTTCCCAAAACTCATTCATGGGAGTTTCCGAAATTATTTCACGGGCTATTTCACACTGGATTCTATCCGGTTGTAATCTAATTAGTTTCTTAAATTCTTTTAATTCATTATCAAGTGATCTATGATAGGTATCAATTTCTTCATAATAGTCTACAAAACCCTTTAGCCATTCATGGGGGGATGCACCGACAAATGGTGGAGGTTGGCCGTGATCACCGCACATTACGACTTTTGTATTCTTCAATAACAACCACTCAAGAAATATTTTTAAGACATCTTCGGACACTGTGTCTATTTCATCCCAAAACATGATTTCAGGAATAAATTTCTCTCCCATGCGCTCAGGAGTCCATATATCTCCCTTCCATCGGAAAAAGCTGTGATAAGTGCAGGCATTTACCCCTCGTTGTTTCATCTCTCTGGCGAGTCTGTGAGTCGGTGTTAGCACAATCATGTTTGATTTCCCACGATATAACTCAATTGCCCGGGTTGTTTTTCCTGACTCACCACAGCCGTTTAAATAAACTGTTTTATATCTACAGATTGGATCAGAAATCGGTGGTGCACTAGAAAATTCTGAACACTGATTGCTTTCTAAGTAATTATTTTCAATGGTAACATCTGCTGATGGAATATAATCATGAAGCATTTCCTTCTTAATTCTCTATGACCCCCAATTCTCGTTGCCAGTAGCCTTAAAATTAGCCATTTTGCTATTTATGTAAAATGAATCAGTAGCAACTCTAACTGCGGTGGTAGGAAATCTATTGATCATTGAAAATAAATTAATAGAAGCATAACCAAGCATAGAAGCTCTCAAATGTGTGTACTGCTGATGGTATCCATCAGTGTAAGTAACAATTGTACCTAATTTGGTTCCATCTGACATAAATGCGTCCTTACGATTGACATATAAGCCCCTATTCGTTAAATCTTTGATTACAAAATCGTATTCAGCATTGTCTATAATCAATCGTGAAGAATATCTCGTATTATCATCTTTGCCACCTTGGGTAAATTTACCGATTATTCTTCGTCCAAGATCTTTTGCTTCATTGTTTCTGATTTCAAATAACTGTCTGGACCAATCCATGATTTGTTGTTCATTAAAATCAGGAAACAGTTTTCGCTCTTCGCTAATTATTTTTTCTAGATCAGGTTGTGGTAACCAGACTGATTTCTGTGCTCGATAGGATATAATTGCTTCACTGACAATTAATGATTTTAACATCTTACAATCAAGCATATACCGTAATAACACTATTGGCATCCAGTGTTTTTCAGACATGTGTTTACCAATCCAAAGATAACTACACGGATGAAGCCCTTCAGCCATTTCAAATGATACTACACAAGCGAATCCGGTTAAATCGAAATGTGGCAGTGGTCCATTAATAGCAACACGGGTCATTTCGTGTGTAGGGTGTCCAAATCGTTTGAAATATTTCTCACACTCTCCATACCCAAGAAAACTTCCTGGATAACATGCAATCATATCAACTGAAATAACGGTATCAGCGGTGTATTTTGTGTTCCATAATCCTCCATGGCTGTATTCAAGACAGGACAATTTGACATCTGATAAGAACTCACTTCGGGTTGGTTTCCACGCGTTTTTCTTTCTAGCAAAATGTGCTGCAACTGATGGTACTGTGAAACAGTTTGCTAATAATTGATCGTTGTCTTCCCCCAGAGAACTCTGGGGAGAAAATTCACTAGCTAGTTGTTTCATTTGATTATGTAGCTCTTCAGTACGGTACAATTCTCCGTTGGGCCTTACAAACTGATCAAATCTACATTCTTCGTCTGAAGTACTATGAAATAGCCACACTGACACAGAATCGTTTTTACTCAAATGGTAAATGGCATCAAATAATTTCTGCTCTGAAAAAAACTCTTCGGTTCCAAACAGATATTTTACGGTTCTATCCCGTGGGAATATTGTTACTGCAGATGACCACGCGTGTGCGTTATGATCAATAATTTCAATGGGAGCTCCCTGTGATTTATATTTCGATTCGTATAATACTTCTCCGGTGATTGTCCTTACCGATATTGGAAATCTCAATGATGTTTCTAATTTGGCTATATCTTGAATTGTTGCCCCATGCTGTTTCACTGTCAGTTCCCATTCGGTTATTTTTTTTCGTCTTAGATCAGTTAGTTTATTTCCCCGGGACGCATTTGTGAAGTGTTCTATTATTCGTGTTGCTACACAATTGAGCCCTGTCGAATATTTCATGGGTGCTAGTTTTGAAATATCAGGTTTTTCATTGAGTGGATATATCCCGTAAACAATTACTGTGACAGGATAAGATCTTTCGTAGTAGGGTTTATCAAGTCCAGTCAAAATTCCTGGTTTTGAATCCTGAGTCACAGTGACAGTTTTTTTGTCCTTAAGAATAGGCTCGTATTTGTCCCTAATGATCCATTTTCCATTATCACGGATAAGGAATTTTATTCGAAAAAAATTTCTTTCTTCCCCAAGACGTGAGATTATCACTGCTGCTTTTTCATCATTCATGGTAGCGTCAACAACACCATCAATTCGAAATGTTGACCAACAATGAGCTGCCCCATCACGCTTGAATTCATTAAAACAGTCTCTGATTTTACTAATCAAGGTTTTATCAAGAATTTTATTCTTTGGTGTATCAGAAACTCTATCAAGATTGAATTGAACACTTTTCCAGGGCTTAATTTTCGATAATCTCTCGAACTCCTCCATACTATAATTAAAACAAGTATTTAAATGAAAGATTTAAGTATGATGAATCATTGCAAATGGCTTATGATTGGATCAGTGACACCGTGTAACAAATCATGCAGAATTGAATTCTGTTGGTATCATATGCAAAGCTTTCGTCGTGGAAGCCTTGGTCCGTTACCCTGTATTCAATGTGGGGTTGGGGTCAGGGGGAGGTCGCAATTATGCGTTATGTGCGGCGGCAGACGATACAGGGAACTAAAACGCTATTATGATAAAAAAATAAAAAATACTGCCATTGACCCCAACGATGACAAAATAATAAAGACTGCTCAAGATTATATACAGAGACTTATAATTAAACCAAACAATGAATTAGAAAAATAGTGTTATTATACAAATGAACCAAGAATTCAGACCTCACCCCTCCATGCTTGTTAATTATGAAGCATTCCGTAATGGTATTATCAGAAAATTCGATTTTCGCGTAGGTCTATAACACCAAGGGAGACTACTCTTAAATGATATAACCAAGGGAGTTATCATTGTGATTTAGCGACTGGGTATTTTTTTTTATAGGAAAAGAAATGTTTTCTTTTTTTTAGTGTTTAAGTCAAATATTCTGTCTCACGTGCGATTAATGCGTATTTCATAAACATAGGATGTGATCCGGAGAAGCAGGCGTTACAGGATAACACACGTGTATACTTTCTCCCTTAGATTGTGTTAACTTGTTTAATGGGTATTGTGATTCAGCGCTGGGCATTGTTTTGTAAGAAAAGACATGTTTTCAAACAATTATATTCTTTGTTCTAGTGTTTAAGTCAAATATTCTGTCTCATTTAAATACTGTGAAACACCATTAATAAGTAATTCAAGAAAATAAAATAGCATACTTGCGGATTGATGTATTAATTCCCTTTATATACCATATGAATAGTTACAACATATATACGTTGAAAAAACGTTATTCTTTATAGACGTGAACAGTGGTCTAACGGTATCGTGTTTGGCTTGTAAACCCAGACAATTATTCTTCACATGTTCGCGCCCCATAGCAGACAATTGTCGGATGGTGAAACGGTTGGATGTTTTTTTTTTCTATTTAATTGAGGGGAGGAAGGCGCCCCCTCGGTGTTTACATTCACATAACATGCAAAACCCATGCTATCAAATTTACGGTAGCGGTGGGTTGTCGGTTTTTGACAACTTACGCAACCATGAATTTGATTTCATGGGTTGCATGTTGAATGTAAACACATAAATGCCCTACATTACATCATCATTGAATTATAATCCCATCATCATTGAATTATAATCCCATCATCATTGAATTATAATCCATCCTTAATTAAGTTAATTAAGTATATGTATACCTACAATTTGCCACAACACTCAGTGGAAATATATACGGTATTTGTGCTGTCCTTAATTAAGTATATGTTGTGACGTCACCCCAAGCATATCTTCTGGGCGGTCTAAGATGGCGTTTGCCACGTTAGGCCTCCCCTTTCGGAGATGTATGTTTCGGGTTTCCCTTGGGCTTACTTGGATGTGAAGGCAACCAAGGAGTTCCAAAGATGTGTTGTCGTATATATGTAACCTCTAGGTCATTTCACGTAAACATACCCTCTTGTGATTATAACCCGTTATTTGACGAGTTAGATTCACTCTTAGGGGAATATGTTTCCGGTGAATGTAAATATAAATGACCTAAAATAAATACCATCCATGGATGTAATTAGCTCTCCATCACATTTGGGTTACCCCGTATGGTGTTCAAAAATGAATTACCGGCCAAAACGTGGATGCACATTGGGTAACCCCAGAATGAATTATAGGCTAATAGAAACGGTCATAGGGTCATATCTCAAAAAGCAAAAACATTCTGATATAAAACAGAAACAGAAAAATGCTCTAACAAAGGACCCTATGAAAGACACAAAGGCCTAATAAGGGACCCAATGAATGCAAATAGAACCACAACGGCCTATATCAAGGGGGCCAAATGACTGATAATCGCTCATCATGGTTGATATTTATTTTTGTCTGCATTTATATTTATATATACAGACTGAATTTTAAAAAATATATTTATATATACAGACTGAATTTTAAAAAAGATAGTTATATATACAGACTGAATTTTTAAAAAAGATAGTTATATATACAGACTGAATTTTTAAAAATATTAACGGCTCTTTTATTTTTGAAAAATGAATTAGAAATATGTATTATCATATATGAATTCTGAAATTATGAATAGCATCATAGTTGAAATTGCAAAATTGAAAAATCAGAATATTAGATTGTCAGATGGGTTAAATCCTGATCAAATCAAGTCGGATTTTCAGGATATAGAATACGGAGTTAGCACTAACAAGTATATGTTGCCAAAGAAATATGCACTCATCAAAAAAATTCAAAATTCTATTCGAGACTCTCTTGCATTTTCCAGTGAAGTAGATGTGTTTGTTCCGTTATATACTATCGTGGAAGGAATACGAAAAGAATTGGGTAACGAATATGAATTGAAAAAGGAAGTTAATTCTAAAATTAGAAACTTACGAGCGTTAATTCAAGAAAATGAACTATTTTGATTGACCAGCCCCTCAATATATTTTGTCAGACAGTAAAATCTCCTTGAGATTTTCATTTTTTTTTGTCATTTTTTTATTGAATCAGTGAAAATATTTCACACTGCGAAAATAAAATAGAATCCTAACAGCTTTTCTCTATGGAAAATGCAATGCAAAATCGACTACTTGACCCTACGAGGTTTTTTGATGAAAATCGATGAAAAATGACCAAACATCACTGAAAACAGGCAAAAATTGATGAAAAATGGCTAAAAATCATCAAAAATGAGTTTTAACAGCTTTTCCTTATGGAAAATCCCATGTAAAATCGACTACTTGACTGTAAAATCTCTTTGAGATTTTCAACTGAAAACCACCAAAATGACACCAAAACAGGCAAAATCAATGGATAAAAAATAAAAATATTTCACAGCAATAAAAAATTGGACCGTTAAGGATGGAATCATCGATGGGAAAAATTGTTTTACAATTGAAAAATGGTTTCTGATTTCAAATAATGGTCAATGAAGCATTAACGACCCGATTGGCTCGTGAGCGACTAGATGCAATTAAGAAATTTATACCAATTCGCGACTCTGTAAGAAATAAACTGCAACAACGACAGAGTTTACAAACTGATTTTGCTCTGGGGTCTGAAGAGTTGTTTAAACCAGTAACCACAGCAACGAAAGGAGTAGAGCGTGCTTTACTGGGAGATGGTCCCGAGACGGGAAAATCTGTTATTGGTGAACTTGAAAAACTAGCAGCGAAAACTGAACAAACTGAAAAAACTGATCCGAAAAAAACGACTGTTTCTCTGTTGAATAAATTTACTGATCATGCTAAAATATTAATAAAAAAACCTAGTTTATTGAAATCAAAGGATTATCAAGCCTTTGGTAATTTTGCTGCTCAAAGCTATAATTCAAAAAAAGATTTTTTAAAGGACGAGTATAAGAATGATAGAATATCAAGTAATGATTGGTTCGATTATTTGTATAAACTAAATAAAGGGATTGGTCGTTTGAATAAGGATGAGATAGGGTACAAGGAATTTAAAAAGGGAATTAGTAATTATAAAAGAGAACAAATAGAAGAACGACAACGAGAAATAGAAGAACGGCAAGAACTAAAACGTCAAACACCAACACGTAGACAAACAAGAAGACAAAAAAAACAACAACTACCACCTGATGATGATGATGATTTAGAAGAACGACGTCAAACACCAACACGGAGACAAAAAAAACAACAACTACCACCTGATGATGATGATGATGATACTCTTGATTATTTACAAACCACGGATACAGACAAACTAGATGAAGCAGCTGGCTATAGCGGAAGTGGATTAGGAAATCCAAGGATTGGAAACATTTGTCCTGATAGTGTTATCAATGATATATCACGATTAGATGTTCTCATCGGAGGAAAACGAGCTGGAAATAACTCTCCAGAAATAATTAATGAAGCAGCTGATATCTGTAGACGGTTATTTGCCGGCGGTATCATGGATATCAAAACCTATCGAGATTTCATTGACGAGTTAGCAAATGGGTATCATAGTGATTAAATAACAATTGAAAACACTATTGTTTTTATAATAATGATCATCCATTACAATCATGATAAACCAACCCTCGTCTATGTAGTTAATTCACGGTTTCCAGTTTATAGAGCATACTACGGAGATGGCCTCGGCAAGACCATTTTAGGATTCTTTTCAAGAATGGCCCCAAAAGTGATGCCGTTAGCTAAACAGTTATCAATGAAAGCCATTGATGTTATTCGTGATAAGGGTATTAGTACTGTTGGAAATCTTGCAGGGAAAGCGTTTTCAACTGCGAAGGATAAAATAACATCATTAGTGGGACGAAAAAAGAAACCGTTACCGTCTACAGAAGAAATGCCTGCAAGTGTTAGTAAAATAATAAATAACGCAGTAGATGAAAAATTAGCGTCGATGGTAAATCAAGGAGACCAAAGCAATATTGCAAACATGATAGCGGGAAGTGGTCTTAAAAAACTACGTCGATGAAAATGGAAAAATCGTTTACGATGAAAATCCGTAGGATTTCACGATTTAGACTCTGATAAATAGAATAAAATGTTCAAAAAGTCACATGATCCAGCGTTTGATATAGACGCCCCAGTGCGTAAAGATGATTCTGTACGCGATTATCAATATTACGCCTATCATGCCATAGACTCAAATAGTCGAGCAAGAATTGATCTTCAAGTCCATGATACCAGTAAATACTTTTTGCCCTGTGAAGCATTTATTGAAGTAGAAGGAGAAATTGTAACAGCTGCTGATACTACTGCTGTACCAGCACCGTATCCAGCTGGTACTCAAGTCGGTTTTGTCAATAATGGTATTATGGCGCTATTTGAGAGTGCTAGATATCTCATTGATGGAAAAGAAATTGAGTCCATAGATCGTGATATTGATGTGGCCACAACAATCATAGGGTTAGCGAGATATTCTGATGATTATACAAGATCAGCGGGTCCGTCTATGATGTTTGCAAAAGATGGTAAGAATACCGCTGGTGGAAATCCATTTGTTGTAAGACGACCAAGAAATAATGCTGATACAGCTAATGCTGATGTTGAAAATATGATTATAAACAACGATCCTAATTTCAATCTAGGAGCTGCAACACGAAACTCAATGTTGGGAGTAGGGCGTAAATCATTTTCATGTGCGATTCCACTGCATCATATTTTTGGATTCTGTAGAAACGTCAGAAAAGTTATCTACGGGGCGAAGCATACAGTATCGTTTGTACGAAAGAGTGATGATAACGACGCAATTTGGAGGATTCCAGCAAACCCAGCTGCAGCACATATAAATGATGATGCCGGTAAAGTCAATTTAACAAAAATATCATTGTGGATGCCAGTGTTGACTCCAGCAATCACCGCAGAACAACGACTACTATCATTTATGGACCAAGGAGGAAAGTCGTTGTTGAGTTGGCTAACCGTGAGTACAGATGTGAAGCAATCAAATATCAACGGGTTATTCACTTGGAACCTAGCATCAAAACAAGGCGTTTCTGCGCCACGTCATATATTTATTGCGTTACAGGATAACGCACGAGTTGGCAATCAACTCTCCAGTCATATGATATTTGATCAATTAGGTGTGAAAGACGTCTCACTGAGAATAAACGGCCAGCAGGAACCATCTGAGGATATACAACTTAATTACACAGAAAATCATATTGCACGAGTTTATCATCGTCTGTTGTCATTTATGGCACGCAATCAAAATGTGGATACTGGTTTGCAAATATCACAATTTGATTTTAAAAATCTGTATCCGATCTACTACTTCTCACTGGAACATCTCGATTTGACAAGACAGTCAGTTGTTGATATACACTTTAGAGCTAATGTGACTCGTGGTGCTATTGCTGATTATAGAGCGGTTGCTGTCATTCTCAGTGATAAATCAATGCTACTCGAAGGTGTTGGTGGAAGAATGAGAGTGGTAGATGCCCCAGTAGAAAATCTTTGAACGATTTTTCTCGATTTTTCATTGAATTAGAATCAATCAATTATATATAATGTCATATAGTGTTATTAGTGTTACGTTAACTCCTGGTCAAATCAAAAAATTGCAATCAGAATCGGCTAAAAAATGTGGAACCACAATCACGTTGAAACCCAGCCAAATGACTGGTGGTGAAAATAAATTATCGCTGACAACTCGTCAGGTGAAACATTTCAATGATGCTTTCAAGGATAAAAAGGGAGTTCAGATTACTCTCTCTGCGGCTGCTATTAAAAATATGATGAAAACAGGTGGTATATTTCCATTGTTAGCTGCAATACCAGCATTGATTTCAGCAGCAGCCCCAGCGGTGGCTAAAGCAGCGGCGTTAGGAGCCGTTGGTACTGCAGCAGGAATGGCGTTGAAAAAGGCAGCTGGACAAGGATATAAAAAAAAGAGACGATCCGTTCAAGGATTGGGTCTAAGACTACCAGGAACCCCGTATTCGTGGTACAGCGGAAAGGGTCTAAGACTACCAGGGACCCCGTATTCATGGTACAGCGGGAGATCCGTTCACGGATCAGGCCTGAGACTACCAGGAACGGTTTATTAATTGAGGAACCTATGGTTCCCAAATCTTCGATGGTTCCAATGTCCAATTTTGATTTAATGGATGCTGCTAAAAAACTAGTGATTAAAAATTTCAGAGGTGTTTTTATGAAAGATCAATTACCACATCAACCAAACAAAACTGAAACAGGTATTATTAATCTCGATAACAGCACCGGACCTGGAACTCACTGGGTTGCATACGCTATTGATCCACGTGGGATTGTCTATTTTGATTCATATGGATTAGCCCCACCAAAAGAGTTTATGCGGTATATAAAAGCCTTCCAATGAAGACTTGGTATTCTACGCTACCAACACAACAAATCAATGACCCACCAATATGCGGCAGTGAAGTATTAAATGTCCTTGACGCTATTTCTAACTCCTTGGGTAACCCAAGGGGAAAACCACCACACATTGTCGTAAATGACTACACTAGTAATCGCTTTTTAGAGAGAGATATATAAAATATCATGATTGATATTTGGGGAAGACCTCTGAAACCCAAACCCGATGACACTGCAACTCCTGATTCTATCAAGGATATAAAAAAAAAAATTAAAGATGAAATCGCTGAGACGTTGAACTTAACAAGTGTTGACCCGAATGAAATAGTTGTATTTCAAGACAAACAGGGTAAATTGAAATCCAGTAATATTTCTCTGGATGATATTTTGGTTAAACAACAAAACGCAATCGAGAACACCGTTGCGCTATTTTCCGATCAAGGTAAACTCAAACCGGGTGTACTTTTTTCGACGATTACAGATCGATTTACAAACCACGATAAAGAATTTGAAGATCATTTAAAAAACTACAATAGTTTCCGTAGAAATGTCGTTCAAAAGTTCTTTGGATCTCCGATTGTAGTTACACCATCTATCGCTGAAATTAAAACGTTTGTTGATGATCAAAAGGTTATCAACGAAGCAACAAAAACGACAACCGACGCCATTGATAAATTTATTGGAAACCCGTTAGATAAAATTGAACTAAAACTCCCTGATATTAAAAAATCCATTGATGAGACGAAAACTTCCATCGAAGGCATCAAAGGTGATCTTTCGAGGATGATAACAGCCATTGAAAAAACAAAAATTCCTCATGAGAAAACCAACAACTTAGTATACACAATCCAACACGGATCATTTGAGTGGACACCTACAAACAACACATTAGATATCACTGCAACCGTCAAGGGTATTTATCGATTAACACTAGTAACACCATCGTCTCAATTTAATATATCATCGTCGAGTTCATCCGGGTTCAATAATACGATTTCAACGATCATCGACAAGAATACAACTGAAAAGTTCACAATCGCATCTACTGATAAACATTTGGTTAGGGTCTCAACAACGTGGTATGTGGAATTCGTAGCGAATTTAAGTAAATCGTAATTGAAAACGCTAGCGTATTTAAAATAAAAATGATTTCATCATCGCAATATCGCTATGATCAGGTCAGAGAGTATCAAACTAGACTCAAAACCTTGTCTGAGGAGTATGAATTGAAAATTAAAAAATATCGCAGGAGAATTACCGCAATTGATGTTACTGTGTACGCTGTGAGTGGTGTAATCACCGGAGCTGGTATTATACTGTCTTCAGTGACAATGATGGCCCCGATAGCTGTTCCAATTTGCATTTCTGCGGCAACAACAATCGCTGGAATAATTTCAATAATCACAAAAAAAATATCATCATGCAGCCAACGGAAACTACAAGACTACATAATTCAATTTCATGTTGTGTCCACTGCATACTCGCAATTATCCTCATTGATATCGTCATCGCTCGATGATACAATTATATCAGAGAGTGAGTTTTCAGCGATGGTAGATATATATGATTCTGCGATGTCAAAATTAGAAATACAACATGAGTATAATAACAATGACAACACAGATGGAATTACTTCAACAAATAGTGGAGAACACAAAACCAGTACAAACAAGCATGATCTCAATAACCTCAACGAATCCAGAATTCAGTGTGAATTTCCCCTCTCCGGTCCCAGTGAAGGAAATCGCGCTAGCAAAATTACGAGTATACCACAGCTGGCCAAATATTAGGTCAAAACCATTTGGTGGTCAACAACCGAATAATTCACTGGTATTTGCAAATAAGAATAAACCCGACGGTACCCCAGACTGGAACGTTGTTTCCATACCAACCGGATCATATCAAATTGAACAAATCAATGATGAATTCGCGCGTAGAATAAAATCGATTACTGGAAAAGAATCAAAAATAGCTATAACAGTTCAAGCAGCAGAGGGGGTGAATCCTACAACGTTTTTAGACAAAATTTGATTGAAATCCTAAAACGAGCCGTCTTATAATCTTATTTTAACCAAAAAAAGGCGAATCCTACAACGTTTTCAGACAAAAAAATTGATTGAAATCTCCCTATGAAATCATTTTAACTAAAAAAATGAAAACGATTTTTTAGTTAATTTTGGTCGCAACTTGTTGTCATCCACCCTCTCTGCTGCTAGTGATTTCATCACTAGTGATTTCAGTTCTGGTTAACAAAAATAATAAAATGATTTTAACCGAATATTTGATCAAGTCCGATACGATATCGTGTCCGAGGATCATGTAGATTTATTGTTGCGAATCCGTGCGGAGTCGACTGAGCATGACTAAAGAAATCTCGAAATTGATTGAAGTCCATATCAGAACACCATGTCTGCCAAATATTTCGTAGCGTATGAGTATCAACTCCGTTGAATACAGAAAGAATATTGCAGTTATCTCTGATGACTTTTGGAACCTGAGTGTAGCGTTGAGTGACATATATCACGTCAGTGTTTTTGTGACGCCCACGGGAAAATATTCTAGCAGGATTTTTTTGTTTATCCAACATTATATCGTCGTATACGACTAAATTGTTAATATCTCCATCAATATCATCAATACTCGGTGCTTCATCGATATCGGTTATAAACTCAATAATACCCTCTCCGGATTTTTCTACCGCGCTGTCGTTAAAATCTTTTAGCACTTCATAACATCGTTGATCATCTACGCTAGGGGCAATTAAATACAACTTATCCCACTTCATCCATCTCATTATTAAATTGAGCAACAATTGCGTTTTACCGGATCCAGATGGCCCGATTATAATCATCCGGATAGAGTTTGGTAGCGCTGCATGATGCTTAATTGGTTCTCTTGTTTTCGTCGCTGAAAAATCAATTATATCCATATTTCTATACATAAATTATGGATCTATATTGTGTGAAGTGTAAAACGCGTACTGGCACAGATGATGTGACGACGATTACAACTAAAAATAACCGATCAGCGCTTTCTGGTAAATGCGTGCAATGTGGTACAAAGAAATTTAGATTTGTGTCTATGAAATCTGATTTAAAAAAAAACGAGGAGGTGATATCGCAGCCAAATTAGCAAAACTCCCTGGAACCCCATGGGCAAAGTACCCCGGAGAAAAGCACCTCCCAGGATATAGCTACTGTGGACCGGGAACCAGACTTGATATCAGACTCAATAATCAAAATCAACCCAACCCCGGTGAAGAACCAATAAACGCCATTGATAAGGCCTGTCACCTTCATGATGTTGCTTATAAAAGCAGCAATCTGCAACACAGGCATCTCGCGGATGTGAAATTAATTCATGCGTTAAATGCTATTCCTGATAAATCCTTCAAAGAAAAATTGTCTTCATTTTTGATAAAATCGGCTATGAAAAGTAAATTGATGTTAGGTGCTGGTAATTAATAATATGGAATCAATTTATTATTCTCCGACGGGATACTGGAGGGGTAACGCTGCAATCAATAAACTCGCTAGCGCTGCAAAAGTGAGAAAAACCACTGCGGCTAATTGGTTATCCAAACAGGCACTATGGCAAATTTATCTACCACCGCCTAAACAAATTCAATTCTCGCATTTTGATGTGACCGCTCCTAATGAAGTTCATCAGGCTGATATATTATTTCTGCCACATGATCGTGGTTACAAATATGCGTTAACCGTAGTTGATGTTGCGAGTCGATACAAAGAAGCAGAACCGCTGAAAACAAAATCAGCCACTGAAGTCGCTTCTGCATTTGAAAGGATTTATCGACGAGGTCCTCTGCACTGGCCAAATCTATTGCAGGTTGATCCTGGCAAGGAATTTCAGGGTGCAGTGTTATCTACAATGAAACATCATAATGTCACCATACGACGAGGGCATACTGCGCTACATCGCGATCAGGCCATTGTAGAACGATTTAATCGGACGATTGCTGAGCGGTTATTTGGATATCAATACGCAAAAGAATTCATCCAAGAAAAGCGATCCAGTGAATGGGTTAAAAGATTACCATCTGTGATTACTGCACTGAATAACGAGATTACTAGAACAATCAACATGAAACCTATCAACGCGATTAAAAAGAAGTCAATCCCCGTACAACCACAAAAAGATTTCCCTAGAAACGCTAGCGTTTCCCAACCAATTCTTGGTAGTAATGTCATTGTGAGGTACTTATACGAACCAGGAGAGCTTGAAGGGGGTAGAAAAAGGGCTACTGATCCTATTTGGAGCGTCACTACGCATAAGATATCTAGTATAACACGATCAACTGGTAGACCAGCAATCTATAAACTGGATTCAACTGCTCCTCAGCGAGGATTTACTCGACAACAATTACAAGTGATTCCCGAGGATACTCAATTGCCACCGCATGGTCTTAACTAGCACCGTTGCGTCTATTACACTCAAGACAAGTCAACATCACATTATTTCTGACATGACCGAGATTGTTATTTTTTCTGTCTACGGTGAATTGGCGAGGATCCTTATCCGAATACTGCCAACGCATTATACAATTGCAACTCGCGCAGTGATTATTCTGTTGTTTCTTCAAAGTGATTATTAATTCAGCATCAATATCAAATTCTCGTTGTTTTTTTTTGTCCTGTTGTTTGTAACCGGAGAGTTTTTTATCAATAATATCATCTATTGTGGTGTCATTATCATCACCAATGATTTCATCATCATTGACTTCGTCAACAACAATTCTTCGAAGTTGATTTATTTTTCGTACTCTAGACACTGCGAGATAGACTAAATTCGACCATTCTATGCGATTATCTACCATCCAAAGAGTTGTATCCGATATAGTCAATCCCTGTGAAGAGTGTATCGTCGCTGCATAACCTAGCGTCCACGGGGATTTATTAGCACGCAATGCATCTTCAACAACATTGATATCAACCAGCACAATATCATTTAATACTAAATTCTGCTTTTCATTCTGTCCTGGAATATCAACTTCAATGTTTTGTTTTCGTGTATCCGATGGCCTATAACAAAGGGGTACTGGAAGCGTTGCAAATTTTTCTTTATGCAATTCAAATAACTTCATCTGAAGTGTATCCCTGACTATTTTTCTACTTGCAATGATCAAATCGTTTGGTCTCCACGCTTCCCAGAAATCATTCATTGGGGTTTCTGAAATCACTTCACGCGCTATTTCGCATTGGATTCTATCCGGTTGTAATCTAATTAGCGCTTTGAACTCGCGTAATCGTTCATCAAGTGATCTATAATCAGTGGTGATTTCTTCATAGTAGTCTACAAAACCCTTTAGCCATTCATGTGGAGATGCACCGACAAATGGTGGTGGTTGGCCTTGATCACCGCACATGACGACTTTTGTGTTTTTGGTTAACAACCACTCAAGAAATGTTTGTAATACATCTAATGACACTGTGCATATTTCATCCCAAATTAAGAATTCAGGAATGAATTTATCACCCATTCGATCAGGAGTCCATTTGTCACCCTTCCATCGAAAGAAACTGTGATAAGTACAGGCATTTACCCCTCGTTGTCTCATTTCTCTGGCGAGTCTGTGAGTCGGTGTTAGCACAATCATGTTTGTGAAATCCGTAGGATTTTTCCCACGAAATAATTCAATTGCACGAGTTGTCTTTCCTGACCCACCACAGCCGTTTAAATAAACTGTCTTGTATCTACAGATTGGATCAGATACCGGTGGTGCATTAGAAAATTCTGTAGAAACACTAGTGTTTCCAATTTCAATACGGTTACAACAAATATATTTATCATCCATGGCAACGTCTGCGGATTCACAATACTCATGTAGCATCTCCTTTTTAAATCGCCAACGCCCCCAATTTTCTTCGGGATCTGTGAATGCCGCTACAGCTGATTTGAACTTATTGTGTATATACATCGAATCAGTGGCCACTCTAACCGCGGTATTAGGAAATCTATTTATCATCGAAAATAGATTAATAGAAGCATAGGCTAACATTGAACTTCTCAAATGTGTGTACTGGGAATTATATCCATCACAGTAGGTAACAACCGTACCTAATTTCTCACCATTGGATAGAAAAGCATCCTTACGGGATACAAGTTTTCCCTGTTTCATTAAATCCGCTACAATAAAATCGTATTCAGCGACATCTATGATCAACCGCGAAGAATATTTTGCGTTATCGTATCGTCCACCCTGGGTAAATTTACCGATTATTCTTCTTCCGAGATCTTTTGCTTGTTCTTTTTTAATTTCAAATAACTTCTTAGACCAATTTATGATTTCTTCTTCACTGAAATCTGGAAACTGTTTTCGTAGTTCGTTGATTATTCTATCTAGATTGGGTTGTGGTAGCCAAACTTCTTTCTGAGCTCGATAGCATATAATAGCCTCGGAAACAATCAACGATATTAGCATACCACAATCAATCATATATCTCAATAGCACTATTGGCATCCAGTGTTTTTCAGATAGGTGTCTACCGAGCCAAACATAACTACACGGATGTAACCCTGTAGCGAGTTCAAATGATATCACACGAGCGAATCCGGTTAAATCAAAATCAGGCAATGGTCCATTAATCGCAACACGAGTCATTTCATGCGTGGGGTGTCCAAATCGTTTGAAGTACTCAGCGCATTCCCCATATCCGAGAAAACTTCCAGGATAACACGCGGATATATCAATTGAAATCATACCATCACGTGAGTATTTCGTATTCCACAGTCCTCCATGACCAAATTCGACGCAACTCAATTTAACATCCTCGAGAAAATCATTTCGTGTTGGACGCCATGAGTTTTTTTCTCTTGCGAAGTGAGCTACCACTGATGGAATAGTAAAACTATCCGTGAGTAGTTTTTCATGGGAATTCTGCGGTGAAAAATCACTAGCGATTTTTCTCATTCTGTTATCTAATTCTTCAATGCGATATAATTCACCATTTGGTTTTACAAATTGATCGAATTCTTCATCACTTCTAAGTAACCACACTGACACAGGATCATCCTTACACAACGCATGAATAGCATCGAATAATTTCTCTTCATAGAAAACATCCCCGACGAACTCCTTAGGGATATATTTCACGGTTCGTTCTCGTGGAAATATTGTTACCGCAGGTGTCCACGCGTGTTTGTTATGATCAATAATCTGTATTGGTGCTCCATTTTTGTTATATTTCGGTTCGTATAAAACCTCTCCGGTTATCGTCATAACGGTAATTGGGAATCGTAATGATGTTTCTAATTTAGCTATATCAGAAATCTTTGCACCATGCTGTTTCACTGTCAGTTCCCACTCGGTTATTTTTTTTCGTCTTAGATCAGTTAGTTTATTTCCTCGGGATGCATTTGTGAAATGTTCTATTATTCGTTCTGCTACACAATTAAGCCCTGACGAATATTTCATAGGAGCTAGTTTTGCGATATCGGGTTTATCATTTAACGGATATATCCCATAAACCATTGCTGTTACGGGATAAGATCTTTCGTAGTATGGTTTATCAATGCCGGTTAGAATCCCTGGTTTGGAATCTCTACTCACAATGACAGCTTTTTTATTCTTGAGGATTGGTTCAAATTTATCCTTAATAATCCATTTGCCATCGACTTCGATAATGAATTTGATTCGGAAAAAATATCTTTTTTCCCCAACACGTGAAATTATCACTGCTGCTTTTTCATCATTCATGGTAGCATCAACAACACCATCAATTCGAAATGTTGACCAACAATAGGATGCTCCATCACGCTTGAATTCATTGAAACAATCTCTGATTTTACTAATCATGGCTTTATCAAGAATTGTATTCTTGGGTGTATTAGAAACTATATCGAGATTGAATTGAGCATCTTTCCAGGATAATTTTTTGTTACGTTTTTTGGGTTTATCGAGATTGATTTTGTTACGTCTTTTTGGTTTATCGAGATTGAATTTAGGATTGATTTTCAATAATCTCTTAAACTCTTTCATGTTTCCGTCTCTTGGACGTTTGATACGTTTTTTGGGTTTATCGAGATTGATTTTGTTACGTCTTTTTGGTTTATCGAGATTGAATTTAGGATTGATTTTCAATAATCTCTTAAACTCTTTCATGTTTCCGTCTCTTGGACGTTTGATACGTTTTTTGGGTCTATCGAGATTAAATTTAGGATTGATTTTCAATAATCTCTTAAACTCTCTATCAGCATTAAATTTAGCATTTCTCGAAGTCAATCTCTTGAACTCCATCATGCTATAATTAAAACAAGCATTTAAATGAAAGATTTTTATATAATGAATCACTGCAAGTGGCTTATGATTGGATCAGTAATCCCGTGTAACAAATCATGCAGAAGTGAGTTTTGTGGGTATCATATGCAAAGCTTTCGACGTGGAAGCCTTGGTCCGTTACCTTGTATTCTATGTGGGGTTGGGGTCAGGGGAAAATCGCAGTTGTGTTTGAATTGTGGTGGAAAGCGATACAGGGAGTTGAAGCGATATTATGATAAAAGAATAAAAAATGGACAATCAATCAGAAATTTTGACCCTGAAAAGGTCCTTGACCCTGACAACATCAAGGATAAAATCATAAGAACCCCTCAAGACTACATTGAAAGATTCATTATTGAACCAAACGATGAATTAGACAAACAATAGTATTATGTATACGAATGAACCAAGAATTCAGACCACACCCTGTGATCACAAATTATGAAGCATCAAGTGATGGTGTTGTAAGAAACCGCAGACTGAAGAAACCAGTTGGTGTTGTGAATAATCAAGGGTATTTGAAGTTTGGCGCTGGAAAGAAGACATATTACTGCCATCGTTTCGTGTACGAGTGTTTCCATGGATTGATCGAGGATGATTCTGTCATTGATCACAAGGATTCTAATCCGAAAAACAATTCTTTATCAAATCTGCAGGCTATCACACAAAGTGAGAATTTGAAAAGAGGGAAGACTGGCACTTGTTCAAAAAAAGCGAGATCTGTGAAATCTTTGAATACGATAACTAACGAAGAAAAAATATTTCAATCAATATATGAAGCCAGTAGGCACTTCGATATTTGTTCATCCTCAGTACGAAAAGTTGCAGAGGGGATTTATCGATCGGCTATTTCAAAAAAGAGCGGACAGAAAATTCAATTTAGTTATGTCTAATACGTCATATTTTTCATTTAGAAATATATCATTGTTATAGAATAATGAATTCTGAAAACATGAATAGCATTTTATCCGAGATTTCAAAATTGAAAGGTTGGGATATTGAACTATCAGATGGGTTAAATCCTGATCAAATCATGTCTGATTTTCAGGATATAGAATACGGAGTTAGCACTAACAAGTATATGCTACCAAAGAAGTATGCGCTCATCAAAAGAATTCAGAATTCTATTAAGGACTCTCTCGCATTTTCCAGTGACATAAGTGTGTTCGCTCCGTTGTATACCATCGTAGAACGAATACGAAAAGAATTGGGGTACGAATACGAATTGAAAAAGGAGGTTAATTCTAAAGTTAGAAACCTACGGGCGTTAATTCAAGAAAATGAACAATTTTGATTGACCGACCATTTATCGTTATTTGATTGACCAACCATTTATCATTATTTGATTGTGACCGTCCCTCATAGAGATTTTAATTTTTTTTTTAGCATTTTTTGATTGAAAACAACAAAATCGATAGGCCGTTAATGGTTGGTTTAGTCGATATGATGATTCCGATTGATCAATAGAAAAGTGAGGGAAGTGTGATATTTTTTATTTTTATAAGGATTTCCACACTTCCCTCATCAATGATAACGCTGTTAAAACAATCAAATAACACTTCCATGACCGTATCAAAAATCATCTGACATGTCAAAAAAGTGGGGAAAGTGTGATATTTTTTATTTTTATAAGGATTTCCACACTTTCCCCATCATTGATAGAAGGTGTCTCACGATGAAATAACACTTCCATGACCGTATCAAAAATCATCTGACATGTTAAAAAAGTGGGGGAAATTGTTTTGCAATTGAAAAATTGTTTCTGATTTCAAATAATGGTCAATGAAGCATTAACAACCCGATTGGCTCGTGAACGACTGGATGCAATCAGGAGATTTGTACCAATTCGTGACTCTGTAAGAAATAAACTGCAACAACGACAGAGTTTACAAACTGATTTTGCTGCGGGATCCGAAGAATTGTTTAAACCAGTAACCACAGCAACGTACGGGGTAGAGCGTGCTATACGGGGGAATGATCCCGAGACGGGGAAATCTGTTATCGGTGAACTTGAAAAAATAGCAGCGAAAACTGAACAAACAAAACAGACTGTACAAAAAATGGAATCAAAAAGAACAGTAGATGATTTACGCATGAGATTTAACGAGGAAGGGTTAGCAGCAATTGATAAGACTGATCCACCAGAAATTCCTGCGCTTGTTGTTATGACTTATGAAAACAGAAAAAAAATGTTGAAACCAGAACATCATAAATATGTTAAGAATTTCACTCATTGGGCTGATATATTCTACAAAATCAAAACTAAAAAAAGTCAAATTAAGACAGATAGTGCATCATACATTGAATATATCAATGCGGTGGATATAGTTTATAAACAATATGAAAAACAAAAACCGCAAAAGCGACAGCAACCTGCAAAGAAAATATCTTTTTCACCTAAAAAACAACAACTACCACCTGATGATGATGATTTTCTTGATTATTTACAAGAAGCCGATTTAGAAAAACAGGATGAAGCAACTGGTTATAGCGGAAGTGGATTGCAAGATTCCAGTGGAAACTCAAAGAGTGAAAACGCTAGCGTTTCATGCCCTGGTAGTGTTATCAATGATATATCACGATTAGAAGTTCTTGTAGGAGGTTTCCGAGCTGGAAATAACTCACCGGAAATAATTAATGAAGCAGCTGATATCTGTAGACGGTTATTTGCCGGCGGTATCATGGATATCAGCACATATCGAGATTTCATTGGCGAGTTAGTAGACGGTGAAACCGTCCATGGTTATCACAGTGATTAATCACCGAGACTGAATAAAAACGCTAGCGTGGAAATCCTTCGGATTTCACAATTGAAAAATGGTTTCTGATTTCAAATAATGATCATACACTACAATCATGATAAACCAGCCCCCGTCTACGTAGTTAATTCACGGTTTCCAGTTTATAGAGCATACTACGGAGATGGTTTAGGCAATACCATTGCAGGGTTATTTGCGAGAATGGCTCCAAAAGTGATGCCGTTAGCTAAACAACTAGGAATGAAAGCAATTGAAGTTATTCGTGATAAGGGTATTAGTGCTGTTGGAGATTTTGCTGGAAAAGCGTTTTCAACTGCGAAGAATAAATTAACATCATTAGTGAAATCACGGATGAAATCCAAAGGATTTTCAAAACCGTTACCGTCTACAGCGGAAATGCCTGCAAGTGTTAGTAGAATTATAAATAACGCAGTAGACGAAAAATTAGCGTCGATGATAAATCAAGGGGACCAAAGCAATATTTCAAATATGATAGCAGGAAGCGGCTTTAAAAAACTACGTCGATGAAAATCGTTTACGATTTAGACTCTGATAAATAGAATAAAATGTTCAAAAAATCACATGATCCGGCGTTTGATATAGACGCCCCAGTTGGCAAGGATGATTCTGTACGCGATTATCAATATTACGCTTATCATGCAATAGACGCAAATAGTCGATCGCGAATTGAACTTCAAGTCCATGATACCAGTAAATACTTTTTGCCCTGTGAAGCGTTTATTGAAGTAGAAGGAAAACTTGTAACAGCTGCTGGAGCATCATATCCAATTGGTACTCAAGTCGGTTTTGTCAATAATGGTATTATGGCGTTATTTGAGAGTGCAAGATACCTCATTGATGGAAAAGAAATTGAGTCCATAGATCGTGATGTTGATGTGGCTACAACAATAATCGGGTTAGCGAGATATTCTGATGATTATACAAGATCAGCAGGACCTTCTATGATGTTTGCAAAAGATGGTAAGAATACCGCTGGTGGAAATCCATTTGTTGTAAGACGACCAAAAAAAGCCAGTGCTGCTAATGATGATGCTGATGTCGAGGCTGTAGTTATAAACAACGACGTTAATTTCAATCTAGGAGCTGCAACACGAAACTCAATGTTGGGAGCAGGGGATAAATCATTTTCATGCGCGATTCCACTGCATCATATATTTGGATTCTGTAGAAACGTCCGAAAAGTTATTTATGGGGCGAAGCATACAGTATCGCTTGTACGAAAGGGTGATGATAATGACGCAATTTGGAGGATTCCAGCAAACACAGCTGCAGATCATGTAAATGATGATGCCGGTAAAGTTATTTTAACAAAAATATCATTGTGGATGCCAGTGTTGACTCCAGCAATCACTGCAGAAGAACGATTACTATCATTTATGGACCAAGGAGGAAAGTCGTTGTTGAGTTGGCTAACCGTGAGTACAGATGTGAAGCAATCAAATATCAATGGGTTATTCACGTGGAATCTAGCATCAAAACAAGGCGTTTCTGCGCCACGTCATATATTTATTGCGTTACAAGATAACGCACGAGTTGGTGATCAACGTTTCAGTCATATGATATTTGATCAATTAGGTGTGAAAGACGTCTCACTGAGAATAAATGGCCAGCAGGAACCATCCGAGGATATACAACTTAATTACACAGAAAATCATATTGCACGCGTGTATCATCGTCTGTTGTCATTTATGGCACGTGATCAAAATGTTGATACTGGTTTGCAAATATCACAATACGACTTTAAGAGTTTATACCCGATCTATTACTTTTCGCTGGAACATCTCGATTTAACAAGACAGTCCGTCGTTGATATACACTTTAGAGCTAATGTAACCAAGCCTGATGCTATTGCTAATTATAGAGCGGTTGCTGTCATTCTCAGCGACAAATCAATGCTACTTGAAGGTGTTGGTGGAAGAATGAGAGTGGTAGATGCCCCAGTGGAAAACATGTAATTGAAATTGTAAACGATTTAGAATCAATCTATTATGTATAATGTCATATAGTGTTATTAGTGTTACGTTAACTCCCGGTCAATTAAAAAAATTGCAATCGGAATCGGTTAAGCGATGTGGAACTACAATCACGTTGAAACCCAACCAAATGACTGGTGGTGCAAATAAATTATCGCTGACAACTCGTCAGGTGAAACATTTCAATGATGCACTTGCAGCCAAAAAAGGTGTTCAGATTACTCTTTCTGCGGCTGCTATCAAAAATATGATTAAAACAGGCGGTATATTTCCGTTGTTAGCTGCGATTCCAGCATTGATTGCAGCAGCAGCCCCAGCGGTGGCTAAAGCAGCGGCGTTAGGAGCCGTTGGTACTGCAGCAGGAATGGCACTAAAGAAAGCAACTGGGAAAGGATATAAAAAAAAGGGACGATCCGTTCACGGATTGGGTCTAAGACTACCAGGAACCCCGTATTCGTGGTACAGCGGAAAGGGTCTAAGACTACCAGGAACGATTTATTAATTCAGAAATCTTCGATGGTTCCCATGTCCAATTTTGATTTAATGGATGCGGCTAAAAAACTCGCGATTAAAAATTTCAGAGGTGTTTTTATGAAAGATCAATTACCACATCAACCAAACAGCGTTGAAACCGGAATCATTAATCTCGATAACAGCACCGGACCTGGTACTCACTGGGTTGCATACGCTATTGATCCACGTGGGATTGTTTATTTCGATTCATATGGATTAGCCCCACCAAAAGAGTTTATGCGGTATATAAAAACCCTTCCAATGAAGACTTGGTATTCTACGCTACCAACACAAACGATGATTGACCCACCAATATGTGGCAGCGAAGTATTAAATGTCCTTGACGCTATTTCTAACTCCTTGAGTAACCCAAGCGGAAAACCACCTCATATTGTCGTGAATGAATACACTAGCAATCGCTTTTTAGAGAGAGAAAGAGTTTTACAATAACATGATTGATATTTGGGGGAGATCTTTGAAACCCAAACCCGATGGCACTGCACCACCTGATTCTGTCAAGGATATAACAAAAAAAATTAAAGATGAAATCGCTGAGACGTTGAACTTAACAAATGTTGATCCTAATGAAATAGTTGTATTTCAGGACAAACAGGGTAAATTGAAATCCAGTGATGTGTCGTTGGATGATATTTTAGTTAAACAACGAAACGCAATCGAAAACACCGTTGCGTTATTTTCCGATCAGGGTAAATTGAAAACCAGTAATATTTCTCTGGATGATATTTTAGTTAAACAACAAAACGCAATCGAGGATACTATCGCGTTATTTTCCGATCAGGGTAAACTCAAACCGGGTGTACTCGTTTCGACGATTACAGATCGATTAAAAACTCTCAACGATGAGTTAAACAATTCTCTGGCTGTACTAAAAATACTTGAATCTAAAATTGAAGATAACGGAAAACAGTTTATATCATTTCGTAGAAATATCATTGATAAATTTATTGGAACCCAGTTGGATAAAATTGAAATAAAACTCCCTGATATTAAAAAATCCATCGATGAGACGAAAACTTTCATCGAAGCCGTCAAAGGTGATTTTTCGAGGATGATAACAATCATTGAAAAAACAAAAATTCCTCATGAGAAAACCAATAACGTAGTATATACAATCCAACACGGATCATTTGAGTGGACACCTGCAAACAACAAATTAGATATCACAGCTACTATCAAGGGTATTTATCGATTAACACTAGTAGCACCAATTCAATTTAATATATCATCGTCGAGTTCATCCGGGGTCAACAATACGATTTCAACGATCATCGACAAGGATAAAACTGAACGGTTAACGATAAAAGCCGATGATAAAAGTTTGGCTAAGGCATCAGTAACATGGTATCTGGAATTCGTAGCGGATTTAAGTAAATAACTAAATCGTTCGGATTTCACAATTGAAAACGCTAGTGTTTTTTAAAATAAACAACAATGACTTTGTCATCGACGCAATGTCGCTATGATCAGGTCAGAGAATTTCAAAATAGACTCAAAACCCTCACTGAGGAGTATCAAATAAAAATAAAAAAATACCGACGAAGAATCACCGCAATTGATGTTATTATATACTCGGTGTCAAGCGTTCTCACTGGTGCCGGAATAATACTTGCATCGGTTACAATGATTGCCCCGGTCGTAGTTCCAATTTGCATTTCTGCGGTGGCTACAATCGGGGGTATATCAACCGGGATAGCAAAAAAGATATCATCATGCAGCCAGAGTAAACTGCAGAATTACTTACTTCAATTTCATATTGCATCAACCGCATATTCGCAGTTATCATTGATGATATCGTCGTCACTCGACAATACGATTATATCAGATAGTGAATTCTCAGCGATGGTCAGTATTTTTGATTCCGCGATATCGAAATTAGAGCAACAACATGAGTATAATAACAATGACAACACCGATGGAATCAGAAAACACGAACCCAAAAAACAAAATGATCTCAATAATATCAACATTACCAGATTGTGAGTTCTCAGTGATGGTCAGTATTTATGATTCCTCGATACCAAAATTAGAAATAAATCATGAGTATAATGACGACACAGATGGAATTACTTCAACAAGTAGTGGAGAACACGAACCCAGTACAAACGAGTATGATATCAATAACATCTACGAAACCCGAGTTTAGTGTGAATTTCCCCTCTCCGGTTCCTGTGAGCGAAATCGCGCTAGCAAAACTACGAATGTATCACAGTTGGCCTAATATTAGATCAAAACCATTTGGTGGTCAACAACCGAATAATTCACTGGTGTTTGCGAATAAGAATAAGGACGACGGAACACCAGACTGGAAAGTTGTTTCGATACCAACAGGGTCATACCAAATCGAACAAATCAATAATGAATTCGCGCGTAGAATAAAATCGATTACTGGAGTAGAGTCAAAAATCGCTATAACAGTTCATGAACCGACGCTATCATCCGCCATTGAAATAAACTCAGAAGAATATGTCGTAGATATCTATCAAAGCTCAATAAGAACCGTACTAGGATGGCCTGAAAAACCACCCGGGAAAAAAACCGTTGATATACCCGAACCTAAAAAATCTGATTATATCACCGACGTGATAAAACCGGATAATCCAATAAAGTGTTATAAAGATTACCAATCCAGTGAAGATTTTTTTTATTTCTTCTACTCCCCAATGGAGGAAGATGAGGAGGGGAGGGGTCAAGAGAGATATTATGTTGCTGACGATCTTAAAATCGATGAAAATTTTACAACGATGAATAATGATTTTTCTCTGTTGTTAACATCTCTTAAATCCGGCTCTCTCACCCGAGATGAATTTATCAGCGTCGTAGAATTATGCAACAAAATTATCGACGATATGGAAACATTTAATTCACAAATTATTCGAGTTATACTAGATGATAATTACCCCAAGTCGAGAAAGGAATTTGCATTAATCTATAAAATCCCCGTTAAGGATATTCCAACATTTAAACTACCAGGATATAACGTACCAGAACTAAAAAAACTTCTCAATGATGCTATTGATATCGGTTTTAAAATAATTCATGATACATGGAAAAAAACAGCATCACCGAAAATAAAAATCCTCAAACACAATAATGACCCAGATGGTGGCGGTAGGCATATCGCTCCGTTCAACGTGAATATTTCAACGGTGATTGCACTTAATTTAGTGTGTGATGTTATCGAAGGAAGCTATCAAATTAATCTCGAACGATCAAATCAAGCTCAGCAAGGATATATTCTTTATTCATTTGCACCAACAGCTCCTCCAGGGTTTTTAATAATTGAAAACCCAATTAATCCTGTCTACATGCGATGCCATAATAATTCGTTAACCAGAATTAATTTCAAACTCACCGACCAGTCAAATAATCTGATTGATTTACAAGAAGAGGTGTTAGCGATTAGTCTGTTTGTGAAATCATAAATGATTTTCATCCTAAAGACTCGATCAAATCATTTCTTATTTTTGTTAACCAGAACTGAAAACTTTAGCAGCAGAGAGGGTGGATGACAACAAGTTGCGACCAAAATTGATTAAAAAATCGTTTTCATTTTTTTAGTTAAAATGATTTCATAGGGAGATTTCAATCAATTTTTTTGTCTGAAAACGTTGTAGGATTCGCCTTTTTTTGGTTAAAATAGGATTATAAGACGGCTCGGTTTAGGATTTCAATCAAATTTTGTCTAAAAACGTTGTAGGATTCACCCTCTCTGCTGCTGTTCATGTGCCGACACTATCATCTGCCATTGAAATAAGCACAGAGGGTTATGTCGTAGATATCTATCAAAGCTCAATAAGAACAGTACTAGGATGGCCTGAATTACCACCCGGAGGAAAAACCGTTAAATTACCAGAACCACAAAAAACCGATTATATCACAGACAGGACAAAATCTGATAATCCAGTAAGGAGTTATAAAGATTATGATAAGTCATATTTTTTCATTAGAGTAGAATATGATGAAAGAGTACGACTTATTCATCATCTTGCTAACCGGGATAAAATCACTGAAAATTTCACAGCTTTCAATAACGATATTTCGTTGTTGTTTATATCTCTTAGATCCGGCACTCTCACCCGAGATGAATTTATCAGTGTCGTAGAAACATGTAACAAAATCATCAATGACATGGAAACATTTCATTCACAAATTATTCAAGAAGTATTAGGTGACAGTAGTCCTAAAACAAGAGATTTATTTGCAATAGAATATAGGATCCGCATAGGAGATATTCCAACATTCAAACTTCCAGGATATAATATCTCAGAACTACAAAAATCTCTCGATGATGCCATCGATGAAGGTTTCAAAAAAATCCATGATACGTGGAAAAAAACACCATCACAACCACAAACAACTATCCTCAAACATAATAATGACCCAGATGGTGGTGGCAGGCATATTGCTCCGTTCAATGTGAATATTTCAACGGTGATTGCGCTCAATTTAGTATGTGATGTGATCGAAGGAAGCTATCAAATTAATCTAGAACGATCAAATCAAGCTCAGCAAGGATATATTTTGTATTCATTTGCACCAACAGCTCCTCCAGGGTTTTTAATAATTGAGTCTCCGGTGAATCCAGTCTATATGCGATGTCATAATAATTCATTAACCAGAATTAATTTCAAACTCACAGATCAGTCTAATAATCTGATTGATTTACAAGAGGAGGTTTTACAAATTAGTCTATTTGTGAAATCATAAATGATTTTCGTCCCCAGACAAGGTCTCGAACACGATATCGTATCGGACTTGATCAAATATTCGGTTAACCCCAACTGAAAGTTCTAGCAGCAGAGGGGGTGAGTGACAACGACGTTGCGACGCGAATGTTTTCAGACAAGTGTCGGAGACTTATTTTTTCGCGAGAAGGGTCCAGTGTTATTTTGGAGGGGGTATAATCAAAAATAAAAACAAAAAAAAGTTGTCTGATTCGCCCCCTCTGCTGCTGCACGCCAAAATAAAATAGTCTTATACGTGACGGTTTCAGAAACTGAAACACTTAGTTCATTTCTAACACATATCTCGATACTATTTATAGTAAGGGAATCCACGATTCCACGATTCAAATTGATCACACAGTCGTAATTGTTGTTTTTCTTTTAAAGAGCTATTTAATATACATGTCAGTAGCGTGGTTTATATATTGTATGATATTGTGTCATGTAAAGATTATTACTTACTTTATGGGAGTTGTGTGGCACGGCATATTTTATTTAAATATTCAAAATGTACAGTGTTGTCTCTAAGGTATGTCATGTTGTTTCAGACATTTGTTTTGTTTATTCATACCACCAAATATGTGTGAAAAGCCCCTGCTTTCCTTGCCTTCTATGTATACGTTTAACGTTAACAAATCATCAAACTCCGTGATTAGTCTAGAACTGTAATTGAGTAATATTTAGTGCAGGTCTTAATAATAATAATAATAATAATAATAATAATAATAATAATAATAATAATAATGAGGACTTTGTATAGCGCCTAATCTTACGAAGCTCTAAGCGCTTTACAACATCAATAATGATATGACTAAACTACAGAACAACAAATGACAAAAACAATGAAATTGGAAAAGATAAAAACATGCTGAAAACATATAAGAAACAAAACATGATTAGGTCGCTAAGTTTGTCTCTGCAGGCATGGGTTACCTATTTCTGCTCTAATAACTTTACGATACTAACTGAGTAATATTTAGGGCAGGACTTAAGGGCATGGGTTACCTATTTCTAATAACTTTACGATACTAATCTAGAGCTTTTAAATAGCGTCCATACAACATTTAATTTAACTATTTAAATTAAATGTTAAATTATTGTCAAAACCACACCATCCTGTCAAATACATATGTGCTCGTCACAATCCGATTAGATATACATATCTACACCTTGGCGTATCGAGCAGATATATGTATGCTTCGGGTCTTTGAATTTATCATCCCCACCCAATCAAAATTAAGATGTTCAATATTGAACACGGTTCCAACATTTTGAATCAAGGAGAGCACACAACATGAAAGGACTGATAAATAATCGAGTTTCCAGTGCCTGTCCGCGTTTACAAAAATACATTTTACCCAAATACATCTGTTATGGCTTTCCTCTGGTACATTGCCATACCTTCGATGTTAAACTTCCAAGCTATCCATTATAAGTCAATTGCCCCACTATGTTCGGCTGATCTATAATGCAGCACGCTTTAGGTTAGTTGACATTACATATTAATGGAGGCAACTCATGAAATCCAATATATGTCTTACTATATATGTTCAATCCACAAAGGTGTAGATAGGGTTATCATATCGGAACCTTAGCTAGCGAAGATGTGTCCCTTGAGACAGATAGATACTGATACATTTACTTGTGAATTTTCTTAACAAGTCCCAAGGCGCCGTTTGTGTACAATATATGTGCAGCATTGATCAGCTGTTCTTCTGTGCACGTCGTAATCGCGTCCAATATTACTATCCCGTCCATTCTCTTGTGATGACGTTATCATAGCTAATGATGGGATGTTCATCGAATCTCTCTAAATTGCACTGCAAAATGTAGCCATACACAGGAACTTCGTATGCGACGGGTTCTCCTTGATCATCGTATTGTAATAAATTTGAAGTATGTGTATTTGACAGCATCCCGTTTTTAATTTGTGCGAGTATTTGGTCTTCGGTGCCATGGAAACATTACTAGCCCGAAATAGTTAGCCAGTTAGTAGGAGCAAACATCACAGAGCCGAGTGTTAGTGAATTTGAACCATGCTGGGGTCGTTAGTAGTGAATTTGGGTACAAGCCGAATGACTATCCCTTTTTGTAACATAGTCCATATTAAAATTCCGCGGTGTATAAAAGTGATGTGATTGAAATGGTAGTATTTATGGGGGGAATATAATGGAATCAATAAGTTGGAACTTGGTAGGTACCGTTTATGTGTCCATTGTGGAAAATGGGCGTATGTATATGAGCGTGATACGCCGGAAATTCTGTGGATTGACTGGCCTAGGGTCGCGCAGTTAAATATTTCACAGTTAGTAAGGGAATACTAGTGGAATTTCTATGACATGACGGGCTTGCGGTACGGAAATAGGATGATAAAGAAGCAAAACCATGCTAAGGTGCGGTTAATGGACTCTTGGGCAAGTTGTCTCCTCTGGGTCGCCAATTGATTAGAGCAAAGATTATTAATTATAGCAGACACGGCTTTCTTTCCATTTTACAACTCAAGTTGTATGGAAGTCTTTGGAAATTTGGGGAAAACATATGACTTCCAGCGTGACTCGCGCCAGGTTTTTGACACCGCTCGGTCAAGTGAATACCCCTGTGCGTGTAAGAGTATAATCAAAGCAGAAGAATTATATGTAGTTCCAGGTGGAGTTGCGTCAACGGCCTTATTGCAACTATTTTTGTGTGCTGATATTTGTCCTGAGTTCACGTCCAAGTGGGTGGTGGCTAACATTACAATAGCCAATTATCTGTGCGGTCTTTTGCAAAGTCTTTTCTGCGGCATCGATTAGTACCTGCAGGACGGCTTTATCTTTCGACGTTGGAGCTTGCCGCATTGTTGTGTGAAGATGGCACTGTCACTACGTACTTCAAGTTATGGGCTTGAGACAACTTTGACGAGGTATGAAAGTGTTTCTGAGTAACTGTACGCCTCTTCGACAAAGTTGTTATGGCACTTTTCCATATGGCGTCCATTCAATTCGATGCGCAGACATCGTCCAAGATACATTCTTCACCGTGGACCCGAGTGAGCAGAACGCGAGTCCGACTTTACATTTCTTTCGATCCACTGTTTTCGCAGACTGTTGACTAAAACCAATCACGCACACCACTCTTTTCTTCTGTGGAAACGACATGTGTTTGGTGGCCTCGATGAAGTAAATAGCATATTACACTTGACTTTCGCGGCAATCTCGCTGTATCTCTTTTTCACAACAACGAGTCGTTCTAACTTGTCCAGCTCTTCTGGTCTTGTTTGTTTTTACTAACTGCATCTCCACTTCTTCTCGGAGGCGCTACAGTTCTGCCACTTTACCGTAACTCAAAGTTAGCAGGTGACACTCCCTATCACGCATGGACAGCGTGTAGATCATCGCTCTTTTGGCAACTGTTCCTCGACGATAGAGTGTGCTTTCATGGTTCCCATATACAGGCCTCATGTGGACAGTCTGGAAGAAAGGTCAGATGTGCTGTATGCATCTGTGCTTATCTTCTACAGGTTGCAAGCACAGTATTTCGTCTGGTGCCTTAAAATTCCTTTGTCTAAGATACGATCAGTATACTGTAACTCCCTGTACGTGTCTTTTCTTCAGCGGAAAGTGAATAAACATGCATTGATAGTGCCGCAGAGGTGAAATCTGTACAATAAAGCCTCACAAAACACTACCTCAAACTATGTCATTTATTTTAAATGTATGTTCATCTAGACACATGTTTTTGATTAGAAAGTTATTCATTTGGGTACTAGGAAACATATTGATAATATGCAATTAAATAATCAGGCTCCATCAGGCACAAAGTAGGCCATTATGAAGACCTCCTCACCATTGTCAAAAAGAGAAAGATGAAATGGTATGGCCATGTCACTAGAGCCAACAGTCTATCCACAACAGTACTGCAGGGTAGTGTCCAAGGTTGTAGAAGGAGAGGTAGACAGAGAAAAAAGTGGAGTGACAACATCACAGAATGGACCAGGAAAAGTTTTGCAGAGACACATGCATTGGCACATGATCGAGTCAAGTGGAGGGAACTGTTCAGATGTTCAGAAGCACATTGCCTCAACGACCACACTAGGTCAAGAGAATGATGATGATGATGATGATGATGATGATGATGATGATGATGATGATGATGATGATTAATTAAATAGCCAGTCCATATATTGTATTCATGCTACAGTGTAGCTTGTTGGTGTATATTACGAGCCATCTGGGTTATAACGAATGCATCTTACGTTCTTTACGCAGGCATTATATGCAATAATTTGTCTAATAAAATAACACTGACCTGTTTAGTGTGTAATGTAATCTCGCCGATGAAATATGGCTGCATCGAGTAATGTTTACACAAAGAGGAAGGCCTGGAATGAACCAAAGTAGTCAGTATTACTGCGCTCTGTTTGACCCAGTTCCTGCAAATAGGCACTCTAGGCTGTATACCGCCATCATGTTTTCAGCATGCATCCAAACCTTTTCTGCTTATCCTAGAATGTTACGGCACTTTAATCATGTAGTTTATTTCTTTATAAATAATTCATTTCATCTTATTTTTTCGTTTTGACACTTTTTGTGGATAGCGCATACTTTATATTATATCTTGTTGTAGTTCAGGTTTATCTTAAAATCTTAGTTTGCTGGGGTGCCATTCAACACTGCTATATACATACACAATTATCTTCAGGTAGATATGTTTGCTTTTCTGTGCCATAAAGTTAATATTTATAGCCTTTGCTTTTAATTCGTTTTGTGTTGATGTCTTTTCTGTATGGTCTTTATTATGTGCTCGTGTCATTTTTTTGTGTGTATGTGTCTTAACGCACACCTAACAAGGATGGAACCACTAATCGAGGAGAAACGAAAAGCCTTTATAGCGTACAAAAAATGCCCCAATGAACAGACGCATGCTGCTCTTAAAAGTGCTCGAAGCAACACCCAACGCATCGCTAGACAGTGCGCGAACGAGTACTGGCAACAGCTGTGTGAAGGAATCCACCGAAGTGCCGAGACCGGAAACATAAAAGGTGTGTACAATGACATCAAAAAGGCTCTAAACCCTACAGTGAAGGGGGTCGCTTCCCTGAAATCTAGGATGGGAGAGAAGATCACAGACCGTGGGCAACAGATGGCCAGATGGGTGGAGCACTACTCAGAGCTATACTCCCGTGAAACGTTAGTCACTGAGGCAGCCCTCAGCAGCATAAAGAATCTTCCCATCATGGAGGAGCTTGACGAAGTGCCAACCTTAGAAGAGCTCAGGAAAGCAATTTACTCCCTCCCAAACGACAAAGCACCAGGTAGTGACAGCATCTCGCCCGAAGCTATCAAATGTGGGAAACCAACACTGCTCCAACCACTGCACGAACTACTTTGCCTCTGCTGGGAGGAAGGAGCTGTCCCCCAAGACATGCGTGATGCCACAATTGTGACCCTTTACAGAAACAAGGGCGACCACAGTGACTGCAATAATTAAAGAGGGATCTCGCTTATGAGCATCGTTGGTAAAGTGTATGCCCGCATCATACTAAACAGGCTGCAGTTGCTGGCAGACCGTGTGTACCCAGAATCCCAGTGCGGCTTCAGAGCAGGCAGGTCGACAACAGACATGACCTTCTCTTTACGACAACTCCAAGAGAAGAGCAAAGAGCAAGGTCAACCACTCCACATGATGTTCATCGACTTCACCAAGGCCTTTGACTTCGTCAGCAGGAAGGGCCTTTTTGAAGTTCGCAGTAAGATCGGTTGCCCTTCAAAACTCCGCAACATGATAATCTCTTTCCATGCAGATATGAAGGGAACAGTCCTGTATGATGGAACTCCCTCAACCTCCTTCCCAGTTAACAGCTGTGTGAAGCAGGGCTGCGTTCTGGCATCAACCCTATTCGGGATCTTCTTCTCCTTGCCTCTGTCCTATGCCTTTGACTCGTCCACTGATGGCATATATATATATATATATATATATATATATATATATATATATATATATATATATATATATATATATATATATATATATATACATATATATATACACACCAGGTCCGATGGGAGGCTGTTCAACCTGGCACGACTGCGCTCAAAGACGAAAATGAGGGCTGTGCTCATCAGGGAGATGCTTTTTGCAGATGACGCGGCTCTTGTGGCACACACTGAGGAAGCCCTTCAGAGACTGGGAGACCGTTTTGCTGATGCCTGCATGCAGTTTGGACTCACCATCAGCCTGGAAAAACAAAGGTCAGCGTGCAAGATACCACCATTGCCCCTACAATCAAAATCAACGGTGTCACCTTGGAAGCAGTCAACAACTTTACCTACCTGGGGTCAACCATCAGCAACACTCTCTCGCTCGATAAGGAGCTGAACAGAAGGCTTGGAAAGGCAAACATCATCATGTCACGACTGACCAAGAGGGTGTGGGAAAACAACGCGCTGACAGTGCAAACCAAAGTCAAAGTTTACCAAGCCTGCATTCTCAGCACCCTTCTATATGGAAGTGAGAACTGGAGTACATACATGAGGCAAGAGCGCCGGCTCAACTCCTTCCATATACGGTGCCTTAAACGCATCTTGAAACTCAGCTGGCAAGACCGTGTCCCAAACAGTGAAATCCTGCAGCGTACACACACCTACAGCATGTTCTCCCTGCTGAGCAAACGTCGCCTTCGATGGCTGGGACACGTCTGACACATGGAGGATGGGAGGCTGCCAAAGGACATCCTATATGGACAGCTGGCCACTGGCACAAGAAGAGTCGGCCGCCCCTCACTCCGTTTCAAGGATGCATGCAAGAGGGACCTGAAGGCATGTGACATCGCACCTGATGGCTGGGAAGTGCTGGCCGAGGACCGAGGCACCTGGAGAGTGATAGTAAGTAAAGGCATATCAGTCGCTGATACGAGGAGATGCCAGTTGGCAGCAGAGAAACGTGTCAGAAAGGGCCACGTGACAGCAACCACAGCAACTCGAGCTTCCCAACATGTCTGCACAAATTGCAAGAGGGACTGCCACTCGCGCATAGGTCTCCACAGCCACAACAGACGATGCCAACAACCCAGAGACAGACGACACCCCAAGGATGCTATCCGCATAGTCTCCCGAGACTAAGGCGCCAATGATGATGATGATGTGTCTTAAGTGTATGGTCTGTATTATCTGTTTGAGTCATTTTTGTGTGTATGTCTTATGGTCTTTTATATCTGTACGTGTCGTTCGTTTTCTGTGCATGTGTCTTTTGTGTATGGTCTTTATTATCTGTCCGAATCATCTTTTGGTGTATATGTGTCTCTCGTGTCTGGTCTTTATTATATGTGCGAGCCGCTCTTGTTATTGATACGGTTTCCTGCAGATCACTTTACTTAAGTGGCATTGGCAGGAACAAGTGATAAACATAATAAAATTCAAGTCTCGGCATTTTATTTCATCTTTCTTCTCAGTATTGTTCGTCAGAACAACGGTCAATAAATTACAATGAGCTTGATATAATGGCATATTTATAATGTGTTTGCTTCTGATTACATTTTGTAGGATTTCGTACTTTAAGTTTTCGTTATTAGAAGAAAGGTCAGTAATCTTATCAACATTGATAAAGTGGCCAAATGGAAAAGAGGTCAGCATACAAGCAATAGATCAAGAGATAAATTACGTTAGTAGTGTATGGGGATACTCTAGCGTCAATGGGAAAATCCTATGTAAAACAGCTTGGGAACATCTAGCGTCAAGGGGAATTTAACATGGTGGGGACTATCTAGCGTCAAGGGAAATTTAACATGGTGGGACTATCTAGCGTCAAGGGAAATTGAACATGGTGGGACTATCTAGCGTCAAGGGGAATTGAACATGGTGGGTCTATCTAGCGTCAAGGGGAATTGAACAGAGTGGGACTATATAGCGTCAAGGGAAATATAACATGGGAAATAAAACAAGGAAAAAAGGGGTGGCAATGAAAGCTACTATCTTTTCGAGACTTATGAGTGGCCCTGAAAAGGGCCTTTGGATACTTCTTCTTCTTTTATTTTCTGCCATTGTTCCACCACCTTTTGATTTTACCAATGATTCCCTTCTTCTTCTTTTCTTCTTCGGGAATCCAGTCAGGATGCCCCATAGCTCTAAACTTCTCTTGTATCTTTATCCAATTGTTATTTAATTTTTCAAAGTCCTCTTTCTTTTTTTGGTTTTCATTGTCCTTTCTTTCCTTTCTCTCCTTACTCCAGTTATCTTTTATCTTCTTCACTTCTTCTAATAGTTCCTTTCTCATCAGTTCTTCAGCTTTCTTGAGCGGGTCCAAACCCTTTTGGACATGGGGGTACTCTGTCAAGATATTATCCAAAAAACACTTGACGTTTTCGACAATATCTATTACTTGCTTCAATGTCCCCACTCTAACATAGGGTGGATTAATGCAGCCTCGTAACTTTTTGGCTTCTTCTTCTAGCATTCCTCCTAAGAGCTCCCTGGCTATTTTCAGTCTTTTTGCAAAGTCCAAACTCTTCGCAATCTTCCATTTATGATGTAGTTTTTCCACTTCATATTCCCCGTCTAATATCCAGAAATAGCTGTGTCTTAAATTGTTGAATAAACTTGATGCTTTTGCCATCTTCTATGGTTATTCCGTGGAATGGTTCTAATGTCAGTCACTTTGAGTATATATATCTTAAGCACGGACGTGAAAGTAAACACCCCTACATTCACTTGTCATATTAGATACTATTCACAAATCCTATTATATACTATCCAAAATCACACCCTATACTAACCACACACACGGGGAAGCAGCCAAAACAAACCCTACTATATACTATCCAAAATCACACCCTATACTATCCACACACACGGGGAAGCAGCCAAAACAAACCCTACTATATACTATCCAAAATCACACCCTATACTAACCACACACACACGGGGAAGCAGACAAAACACACCCTATCATATACTATCCAAAATTACACCCTATACCATCTAAATAGAGTCAGTGTTTATAATCACACTACTCCTCTCTCACACCCATTGGCAATTGACATAGTATCTCTTTTCTTGTTATTTGGGTAGCCCTGAGAAGGGCTGTTTTTTTAAACTTCAAATTGCACCTGGTTAATGCTGGCATCTCCCAGGTCTAGCCCCACACACACATCTCCTACTCCAATCATTCTCCCAATTCACTCTTGTGATTGGGAGCGCAGAGGGAGAATGAGTGGCTTCACTATCCCAATCTTCTGTTTGAGGGATAGTGAAAGTCTCTTCATTTCTGCCTCTATTCCGCAACCGTGGATGAGTCTGTGGTTGTTGCGGCTGAGGCAGTGGGGGCTGAACCTGTAGTGGACGAACTGGTTCTGGTGGTGAAGGTGTCCTCACCATGGGTTTGACTTCACTAGTCTGTCTCATCATGCGGTGAGGTAAGATGGGACTTTTCTTCTCCTCCTCTTCTTTCTTTTTTCTTTCCTCCTCTTCTTTTTCAATTTTGGCCTGCTCTGCTATGGCCTCCATAGCCAGTTCGTCCAGGAGACGCCTAGCATTTTCCAGATGCATTTGAAGCTCTCTTAACTTTTGAACTCTGCTCATCTTCTTTGATTCACCAACGATGGGTAGCCAGACTGATGAGTGCTTCTTTATATATAGTTCAAGCGCGGACGTGATGGAAAACACCCCCTAGATCCAAAAATCTTACAGTATCCCTATCATTACCAAAACACGCGGACGTGATGGAAAACACCCCTAGATCCAAAAAACTTACATTATTCCTATCATTAGCAAAAAAACAAAACAAGCTGACTTTTTAAAATAAAACACTCTCTTTTATACTTGTCTCCTATTAATTATACATTGAACAAGTTATTTTGAAAAAATACGTTGTGCTTATAGACGCACTTCATACCAAAAGTAAAATGAGACAGTGATTATAGACTCACTTCTAATTTTTTTCTAACTTCCTCACATACCATAAGCAGATTGAATGATTAATTCTTTTCGAGAATATTTGGGTAGCCCTGAAAAGGGCTGTTTTTTTGTGTTTGTGTGTACGAGGAAGGATGACAATCTTTTATCGTCTAAGATTGCGTCCTCGTTTGGCTACACGATAGGGTCTGCTTCTTCGGAAAGAGAAAGAGAACTCTTTCGTGTCCACACGACAGTCGACAAAACTTCTGTCTGGTTCCTGCTGCTGTTGCTGATGCTGCTGATGCTGTTCTCTCTGCTCTCTCTGCTGCTTTTGAAGTCGATACTTCTCAGTCCATTCTTCTTTCTCTTTTTGAATTTCCTCTCTGAAGAGTTCTTCTATGAGGTCTTCCGTTACTTGTAGCATTCTTACATTCTCAATCTCTTCAGGCTTTGGCATCAGATTGTGTCTGATACGATGCAGAGTGACATAAGCTTCGTTCAGCTTAGCTAGTCTTGAGCACATCTTCGTAGGAGGATGAGTCAAACAATGGATGGCCAGACTGGAGACTACCCCTGCTTTATATGGTTCAAGCGCGGACGTGATGGAAAACACCCCTCTGCGGTTTAGGGTTTTGAAACGTTTAGATAGTTTGATGTGAGGGATAGAAAGAAAAGTCAAAGAGCATTTATATGAATACAAATGTAAAACAAACGACAGACGCATTGGTTTTCAAAACACAACATTTTTATTCAAATAACAAACATTATTTCAAAGAACAAACATTGTTTCAAAGAACAAACATTATTTCAAAGAACAAACATTTTTTTTCTTCCATAACACCAATACATTATCTTTGACATGGTTGACAACGTTGTGAATTAAATTGAGATTTCCACTGTTGGAAATCATTGAGCGATTGATGTACACTACGTTTCCTAGCTAAAGACAACAGATAGCCATAATGGTCACAAAACCATCGATCTACTTTGTCATCGTTTCGAGACGAATGACGATCAAAATAAGTCACTAAATGTTCTAAAGAATATCCAAGACTGCGATGATGCAGATAATAGATACAATATTGTCCACACACCATAGAATCTGTGCTTTGTAATTTCACATTATTGAATCGTGTCGTCTGAGCATTTCTTCTCATAAAGTCAATGATATCATCTTCGAAAGGAGGTAATCCATACGAATCAAAATACTCCGCACATCCCTCTTGAGGAAAGTAGACAGCTACCCAGTGAGTTCCTGGAAGATGACTGTCATCTGTGTTGATGACATAAGCTTGATTCTCTTGAGGTTTGCGATGAGGTAGTTCATCTTTAGCACACACGACAGGATTCCAAGAAGCAGTGTACGAACTACGATTCAAAAGATAATAAAGTTCCCAAGTATCCATTTTTTGTTTTGTGTAGCCTTGTGATTTTCTCTCCTTTCTTCACAGGTGATGATAAGTCATCAATTCGATCCAGACTTTTTGCTTGAAACGGTCTGACAAGTAACTGATGGTTTGCTTCGTCTCTTTACTCTTGGCCAAGAGAGCTTCGATGCGATCAATTTCTCGAGTAAACAATGGAGGAGAGGAATGATCACGTAAGCCTTTATACCACTGAAGTAACACGTCTTCTTCTGAAATGAGACTCCAAGCTTCGTTCAGATAATCATCCAATTTTTCTTCTTGACTCATCATCATACATTTATCGTGTTGAATTTGACTGGGATGATCGATTTGACATCCATAACAATCTTTTTTAATCATGTCTCTCATTTTATCTTCCAAGTGTTGTGCAAAACAAGCCACTAACTGTTGTTCCTGTTCTGGCCATCTGGATTGCATGATCACTACTTCTTCTTTTTGGTCTTGGGGATCTGCTTTTTCTGTAACCTCCCATTCCATGGATTCTCCACTATTCAAAGAAGGACAAGGGTCTTCCATAGTGTCTAATAGTCTAGAATGACTTCTCTCAAACTGTTGATTTCTATGGTATTATCGAATTCGGCATACAGAATGACATTTACCGTTTCGGTAAGAGCTCTTGCAAACTGAAGCTCCACACGCAGTTGTCCTGATTTTATAGGGTGGAAATGTCCCTCGTCACTGCCTTGGTCTGGAGTGAAATCAAAACCCCACAAAGCGTAACCTCCTGCATAATCGTCGTAGGAAATACCGTGACTGGTGTTGGTTCCTAACTGTCCTGTGGCTTCGTACAGCGACAAGTACGACCTCAAGTAATTCTTCTGGGCAAAGTTGGGTTCGAAGGGTCTGGTACACAAAGTTTTGCCATCGCGACTGACTTCGATTTTGGATACATTGTAGTGCTTAAACTCGAAAGGATTTTGAGTGTAGGCACCGTTGAAGGCTGCATTGCTGACGATACCAATGAATAAACGTTTGGGTAACTGTCCTTGGAACAGATGATCTTCGATCTTAGATTGGAGTCCAGTGGCAATGGTGAAAGTTTTGACTTCCACGCGTCGTATCGGATACTTGGCTGTCGTTCTGCTCAAAGTGTGACTGATGTCATTTCCCACTTTAGGTAACACTTCCACACGACGCACGTATAATCTGGCTTCTTGGATCTTGGTTTTACAGTGGTGACCATCAGTAGCCATCAAATGGAATGCAGCACTGCTACGATTCAGTCTCAAGCGAATATCTACTCCGTTCAGCAAATACTTCTCTTGAAACCACATGTCCAAATGCAAACGATCGCACAGTTCTAAACTACGTCCTTCCTTAATTTTCTTATGACGTTCGACGAAACCCTCATTGACAACAGTGCGTTCGTCTGCGATCAAGGCTGTTTTGTCAAACTTATCTGCTAAGTCAGGTTTCCATACCACGCAAGCATCTAAATGAGTATTCTTGGCTTCTTTTCCGTACGTCAAGAGATTTTCGAGGTACGCTCGGTAAGGGTAAGTATCCGTGCTACTGCTGACCAGTTTGTTATTCATGTACAAATCCACTTCGCTGAACAAGGAATGCATGAAATTGTTGACGGGAGCTGCTTGGGTATCGGCTGCTAGATTGGTGTCGTCCGTTTTGGTGACTTTCACTTTCAAATACAAGTAACTGTTATTGAGATCGATGTAATCTTCGGGTTGTCCTTTGATTTCAAACTCGATGGGAGCTGAATCCGTCAAAGAGGAGACGGGATGAAATTCGACCCATTGAGCTTCTTGCATGGTCATCATCGTGGGTGGCATGGCAAAGAGATCCAGTTCCGACTTGGAACAGGCACAAGATTCTTGGTGCATCATTTTTTCTTTATGTTTTTTCTCTTCACTTTTAATAATCAAAAATGTCTAAGTCTCGAGCGGTTCTTTTTTTCTTCGTCTTTCTCACTTTAGAGGTACGGAGACTTTTGAAAGGGTGTCTTCGTCGACGCTTTCTACCTTGTCCTTGCTGTGTCGTCAGGGAAGTAGGAATGTCAGACTCGGTACCGTTCAGAGCATTTATAGGACTTTCTCGTCGACCCAAAAGCTCTTTACCCGTTTGAAGCAAGGTATTTTTGCCTGCTCTCAAAAAAGCTTCTTTTGGGTTTTGTTTGTCAATGAGAACATTGTAAAGAAAATCTTTGCCGTGAGTCAATGCGGCATCTTTTAAGGTGTGCAATCCTCGTGTCACCATTGGTTTCAAAACAGGGACCACGGAACGAAAGGCTGATTTAAACATATCTCCTAAACCATGTCCTCGTTGTCGAGTGACTCCTTGGTACACAGGATACATCACTTTTTCAGTGGTTGGAGAATCGTTTTTGAAAATGGAGTTTCACTGTGACTTTTCCTTTGGTAAATGGAATATTTTGTCCTAGTTCTCCTTTTATAGAAATGTTGACACTGTCGAAATACGACTTACTGACGGGTAAATAATGAGGATGTACAAATTCACGGTGAACGTGATTGGTATTTCCACCTTCTTCAGCGGTAGTGTCAGAATTCACTTTGAAAGGAATGACACGCAGTAACGGTGCAGAGGTGTGTCCTACTACATTGTACTCCACCACATCGGAGTACACAAACATCAAGTTGAGACCTTGGTTCAATTCAATAGGGAATCGAAAATATTTTGCAAAATCCAAGTTACTGGTTATGTCTTGTATTTCTTTTTTCTTCGGGAGCATCTTGAGGTCTCCACCTAAAATATCAAACAATTCAGGACAAAAAGTAATGGCCATCATTTTCTCCTCTGAAAATGTCATCATGAGTCGACGAGACACTGAATAGTACTCAATGGTCACACTTTTTGGGGTTTTTGTGGATGCAAGGGACTCCATGGCTTTACCAAACACAACATTGAACCTGCTTGCAATCGTAGTCACTAAATGTTGACCGCTAAAATAGTAGCCTGCAGGAATGACGAACTTATGAGTGGACAGGACATTAGTTTTGGATCCATCTGATTTCTTTTCGCCACCTTTACCTCGTGCGTCTAAGGCTTTTTGCAATTGCTCGTCAAGCACTTCTACTGTAAAAGTGTTTTGATTTTCGACGATGTTTTTTATTTGTGCCGGGTGTATTATTTCCACTAAAGCTACTTCCCAATGATCATCTTGATCCAAATGCATGGTTTGAGGTAATTTAGCCGTGTAACAGCACAACGTGTTGTTAGGAAACACCTCCATGGAACTGTCACTGGGTAACGTTAAGTAAAATTGGTTCATAGTGTGGTTCATAATTCCAATGTTGTTCTGTCCGAGGAGTCACTCGAGGTTAAAGGAGTATCTAAAAGAGGATTGTGATTGGAAGGGTGACTGCCAGGAGAAGGACTAACGTTGGACGCAAGGCTCCCAATAGTGTTATTGTTGTTCCCGTTGTAAGAGTATTTCAGGGAAGGATTGGGAAGAAGATATCCGATGCAACTGCTGAGTAAAATGGTCCACAATTGTTTGTCTCCTTGTTGCAAACTCAAATTAGCAATGGCTGCACCGATGACACAATACACCACAAAGATTTGACAGAAAAAAACGATTTGCGTTTTAGGGACACGTTCTCCACACCACACCCACAAGGGTTGCTTTTGTAAATCTTGCAGAGATGACGTGGGTGAAGGAGTAGTCACTGTGGTTGCTGAAGCTGTATTGAAGGGCATGATGGTCACTTCTTTTTATAGTCGATGACTTGGGCAGCGTCAATCCAAGAATCAAAACTAGGAGGATATCCTTTCCAACGTACTTTGACTTCTTTGACACGACGTTTTCCTACTTTACGAGTTCTTCGTTCGAGAATGCTTTCAATGTCGTACACGTCGTCTTCTTTTTTGGTGACACGTTGTAACTCAGGCAAGTAAAACGTTCCTTTTAATACTTCTCCGTTCATGTCTTCCAATTTATAGACGGTAGGATGACGATCGCGCACTCGTCCAGTCACACGAAACAATTCGGTGGTCCAGTTGGGTAAGTAACCTTTGTCGAAAGTGCGTTTGGTTTTGCCAATGCGTACCCAATCTCCCGTGGTTAACACTTCTCTACCTTTCTTGGGGACAGCCCTCGTCCGGGACGTACCAAACAGACGCTCAAAAACAGTGACTTCGTTGTCAGGTGTCACCTCTTGTGGGGCACGTCCAATGCTTCTATGGTAAGATTGATTGTAGGCTTGGACTAAGTGTGGTAAGACGTCGATGTACTTGAGAGTGTGTTGATGCGTAAAATATTTCCACATGCGTTCTTTCAAGGTACGTTGAAAACGTTCCACGATACTGGCTTTGGTTTCAGGATTTTCGGTGGTGAAAAAATGAATGTCACGTTTCTTTAATTCTCGTTGGAAAGCTTGGTTCAGAAATTCGGTGCCTTTGTCGGTTTGCCATCGAAGAGGGTGACGACCGCTTTGTTTCAACACCAGTTGCAAAGCTCGTACTAACTCTCCGCTCGATTTGGATGTCAATGGTACGACCCAGGCAAATTTAGAAAAGACGTCGATGACACAAAACAAATATTTGTAGCCACGGTTGTAGGTGGCTAAATGAGAGACATCAGCTAAATCGGCTTGCCATTGATGATCGATGCCTTCCACTTGAGTGCGACTTCTGTGAAATTTTCGTCGAATGGGTTTGTGTAAAGTGTACGTCGCTTGTTCTTGTAACCATCGTTGTACTGCTGGTAAACGGAGCTTTTTCAAGCGAGTTTTGGCAGCACGATACAATTTCTGAATGCCTCCGTAACCTGCAGGGTGAGCTGGATCGTAGTAAATGCTGGCTAAGACCTTCTCCATGGTTTTCGTTAATAAGGGACCCACTCTTCGAGGATATTGCTTTGGGTGGGACGAAATGCGGGTGGTTTGGAAACGGTTTTACGTGTCCGATGTGCCACAGGAGTTGACGTCGAGGGTGCTGGTGGTGGTAGTGGTGGCGGAGGTAATGAGATAGCTTTGGTCTTCTTTTCTTTTCTCACCTCTGGTTTCCTTTCTTTCTTTTTCACATCTGTCGAAGAAGGAGTAGCCATCATCTTTTTAACCCAAGTTTTGAGTTCTTCTCGTGGGGGAGTGGGGGAAGGGGTCAACAAGGAAGCAGCAATCTTACTCGGAATGGGAGTAGCAGTGGGTGTTTGAAAGAGATCATGGGGTTCTTTTTCTTCCTTGGGTAATGGTGGGGTGACGTCTGTTTTGGCTACTGTAGAGGGTAAAGGCGACGGATTATTCATTAGTGCCTTCAAATCGGACAGTGTGGGTAGAGCTGTTTGTTCCACAGCTTTTCGATGAAAGAGTTGTAGTCGTTGCAAAAGTTGACCGTACTTTTGCGATTTTTCGGTTTCGGACAAATCGTGGCGATGCAGCAAGGATTGCAATTCGTGTTGTAATTGGGACATCTCGTTCAAATCAGGATTGGGTGGTAAATGGGGGGTACGTTGTTCTTGCCAACGATGGTATTCCATCCATCGTTTGTAAGGAACTAAAGTCAGTTTTCGTCCTTCCATGGGCTTCCAAAGGTTACGTCTGAGATCGTGGTGCTTCATGGATCCCTTTTATCTTCTGGAAGGATCATACATATTGCTACCCATACCTCGGGGCCATCCCTTGGTGCATCCCTGGAGCCATCCCTTGGTGCATCCCTGGGGACATCCCTTGTGTCATCCCTTGTAAAAAACCTGGTAATATGCTGGATAGGATACCGGATTTCGCTAATCCTCCCAACACAGGAAGAAGAAAAGGTAAAAATCCTCCGCGTTGCACCAACATTTTTTTCTTTTGACGGACGGGTATTTTCTTTTCGACCATTTGACGAAGAACGTGTCGATGTTTGGCTAAGCATTTTTTCTGGTGTGAAGACAAAGGTATCGTGCCTTTCAAGACATTCAAACAACATTCGCACACGGTATCGATGACATCTTTGGAAGCCGTTTTAATGATTTGTTTTCGCATGGGTGGAGAGGCTTTGGACAGGACAGACAACACGTCTCCGTGTTTGACCAAACGAGGAGGTAGTCCTTTCCTTTTCTTTCCTTTGTGGGATGAAGAAGAATGTTTTGTGCGAGGTGACATCTTTGCTTGTTCGTTCCACAATGCCACTGACGTCCATGACTTGAAACACACCCTCTTTTATCTTTTTTTTTGTTGTGCCATCACTTGATTTATAAGTGGTATCACTTTTTCTGGAAAGAGATCATGGGGTAGGAAAAATCCTCCGCGTTGCACCAGCATCTTTTTCTTTTGACGGACGGATATTTTCTTTTGGGCCTTTGGACGATGAACGTGTCGATGTTTGGCTAAACGTCCTTTCCTTTTCTTTCCTTTGTGGAGTGTAGAAGAATGTTTTCTGCGAGGTGACATCTTTGCTTGTTCGTTTCACAATATTACTAGTGTCAATGACTTGGTAGACACTCTCTTTTATCTACTTTTTGGGGAACTACCGCTTCGTCAAAAAGGTAACAATGTCTTTCACAAAATTACCAAAGGATCCTCCTTTTTGGTGACTCTTCTTTTTCTTTAAAAGACTACGTCTTTGGAGGAAAGGACGTCGATGTTTGGTTTTTAAGCTTTTGGTACGATGACGAGATTGTCTTGTTCCTTTTCCTTTTTGGACGGCAGAACGACGAGGGTAGTGGCGGTGGTGGTGTGCATGTTTTTGAGGAGGCATCCTTGAGTGTTCATCAGTGGTACAGAAAAAATACTGATTGACGTCGTGGTTTTCAAGTCATATTTTTATACTGGAATGCGTCGCCACTGATTATCTTTGCGTCGTATCAACTTCATGGCAGGTAACACACGTCGTGAAGGAGTTCGCAATGGACTCAATCGGGACAGTTCTTGTTTGGACAAATCTAGTAAACTCTTTAACATGCCAGATCTTTCTTGGACTTTGACTTTAGGGGCTGGTACTTTGTGAGCAGCTGCTACTGCCGCTAAGGTGGACGAGGGTGTCTCCGGTGGAGGAGACGTTTTGGGAGACGCAGATTTCCAATGTTTCATCAAATTAGGAAAAACGGGTGTCAAATTGGGTTTGGCTGGCATCACCCGCAACGGAGAAGTGGCAGCCCCTGAGGCTACTGGCAACGTAGTCCCTGCCAAACGTCCTTGTAGATCTTTTCTTACAGGTCGTGGTTGACGAAGGTAAGGTTGTGTCCTGGCCGAAGTGCCTCTTTTGCGGGTGACCGCTTTTTTCTGTGGACTTTTCTTTTTCTGTGCTTTGGTCTTGGTACCCTTGTTCTTTTTCTTAGGGGCTTGTTTGGCTTTTTTTGTTTTCTTCTTGGGGTGAACTTTGGGAGTATTGGGATCCCATTTTAAAAGGGAACGAATGATGACACCTCCTAGAGAACCACTGCCTCCAGGTTTCAATATGATTTGCTTTTTGGTGTGAGTGTCAATGCGAGGATTGGCCAGTTGCGTCAAGGCTACTTTGTTTCTGTCAAAAAAGCGTTTGGTTTGATGTGGAAGGTGAATGATGCCTTGCAGTATTTGACGTGCTGTCACCGTAAACCATCGTAAGACTTCTTTGAGACTGGCTTCTAAGACGTGAGCACGTCTTTGTGGATTTTTTTCGCGACTGATGCCGTACAAGGCACGAATCAATTTGATGGGAAGATGAGACTGAAGGGACGTCATGTTGACGATGTATGAGACCAGGTCAAAGTAACCCAAGGTTTTTATAGATTTTTTTAGTGCTTCATAGTGTTATGTCGACGAGGAGGACGTGTACACGACAGGTCCTCCGTCTTGACACCAGTCGTGAAACAAATCGGTACGAAATCGCAAATAATCAGGGGTAGTGGGTTTTAAATCCACGAGTAAATAGGCGTGTGGCGTTTGAGTGGCATCATCGTACGCATGAGTTAGCCAAGGTGTTCCTAACTGTTTGGCTAAAACTTGCACTTGTGATTTATCTCGAGGACTTTTAAACAAGACCACGTAATGAGCATTGAGACTAATGGTACGATGGGCTTTACTTTGTTGAAATAAATTTTGCGTAATGTAAATGACACTGGCATTACGATGATGCCCTTTACGTGTAAACCATAGTTTAATTTCTTCTTCGTCTTCTCCTAACATGTCGTCAAAAATAACCCAATGAGTTTGACTAGGGTCAGACACGATCCCCTCGTCTTCTTTAGGAATGCCTGCTACAAACACAATGGAATCACCTTGACTTTCTTGCAAGAGGCTGTATGCCGATTGCCACTCTTTGTAACACCACACGATGCGTTGAGGTGGACGATCGATCAAATGATGTTTATGTTCGATCAAACGTTTGACAAATTCGGTTTTGCCTGAACCGCTCGGTCCAGCAATTAACATGTTAAAAGGATGACGAAGATACAAGGCTTTCCAACTAGCCTGATCTAAGTGTTCGTCAATGACTTTGAATGTGGAGGAGGAAGGAGTAGTAGAAAGAGTAGAGTGAGCCATAGTCGTGTAGTGGTATGTCAGTATTGACACAAAAACAGACAAGACAAGAGGTTTTTATACTTTTTTCAAGACACGTTTATTTCAATGCATGTTTAAATTCGAACAACACGAAAACATAAAAGCCAAATAGATAAATACAGGAATAAAATACCTAGGCAAACGATCAAAGTGGCATATAAACAAGTCACTGTACAACGTGGTTTGGGTAACGAAGGTGTCCTAGAGGTAGTATGTAATGTTCTTATAGTCTCCTCTACAGGGGGTATAGTCACATACGTGTCTTCTCTAAAGGGTCTTTGTGGGGAAATGTCCATGACAGTTTTGTCTTGAACAGAAGGATTGTCTTGGGTGACAGATTTTTTTTCTTCTTCTTCTTCTTCTGGTACTGTTACTAACACAGGTTTAAAAGTGACTTTTTTCACTCGACGATGCATTTTAGGAACACAACGCTTGGGCATAATGGGATACTTCGTTTGTCCAAGCCTCAAAATCCCAACTTTTCCAGTCACGTACATCTGTCCAATGAGGGTGTAAATCACAAGCTACACACACATCTTCGTACACTGCTTCCGTACGTAAAAGTTGACGAATCTTTTTTTCTTGGAAAGGTCGAGATGTATCCAGATGAAAGCGTAAGGCTTTGAACAGAATAAGTCTCTCGTGGACATTTAAAGGAACCACCATACTGTCTTATTTTTTTGATAGGTAGTGTTCGTAAAGTGTCCACAAGGAATCGGCAGGTAAACGAAATCCCAGAAAGCAAGTCACTAAAACACACACGACACGTCGACCCCAATTCATAGGGTATAGTTCTTGCAATAAGTGTTCGTAATCTTTCACCGTGTGAATCTTCTCATTGATATCCTTCCACGGAATCTGTTGGATCACCAATGATAAAGGTTGTGGCATGGTTGTTCTCTTTTATACTTCTTTAGGTCAAAGATTACAAGTGTAGATTCAACTCAGAATTAAACACAGAATTAAATTTGCACAAAAAGCGAAAGTGATTAATATAACGTGTAATTTCGTCCCACTGCCATTCAGGGTAACGGTTAAGAAGGATCAAAGTATCTTCAGAGGTAAACGTAGTAAATTGGTAACAGAGCAAAAAAATACCCTTGATCCAGAGAAATCTAACACGTTGGTTAATTTTTGTCACTTTCCTCTTGTGAATTTCACGACACAAAAGTTCTACAGTCACCCCTTGAGATTTTTCTTTAGCAAGGCCTTGCCAAACGTCCTTGTAGATCTTCTCTTGCAATTCGTAGGGTAATCCTTGAATATTATGTTTTATATTATATACTGGTCTAGGTGTGTTACACGACATGGAGTAGTAGTGTCACTTCCAATCATTAGGTCCCACTAAAGGTAGGTATTGACAATTCGGAGACCATCGAGCATGTTCCAGGTAAGCGGAATCTTTCTGTTCCCACTCGTAAATGGATACACCACAACTGAAACACTTGACTTTATCCCCTTCGCCCAAGTAGAAAAATCCGGCTCTGGCTAATTCTTCAGGAGTTGGTCCAGGCAGATATTTTGGCCATTTATCTTTGAAGGTTTGAAATCGACTTTTAAAGTGGCAGTATTCAGGCAAACTCGTCGGGAACGAATATTCGACTCTCCTCACTTCAGTTCGATGCAGGTACGGTGAAATTCCTAGGAGTCCACGATAACGTGTGGCACCGCTTTCACATCCCTCAGGTTTGACACGCACAGCATCACTTTCCAGGGTAGATATAGGGGTAGTAGTCATAGCAACGTTCCTACGATATCCTGCTGAATCGCTAACGTCACAGAGCCTGGCATCACTACAATCACAAGGTTTAGCATCGCACTCCACTTGAGAATTCCCAAATTTGAATGATGTCTGTTTAAATGGATTCATCTTCTTTTCGCTTAGCTGTGTTAGTCACAATAAACTATTGGTCTTGGACAATGTCCCTTTTTATATGCTGCCCGATTTCGATGTGACCGTACGGTAGAGTGAAGTGATTGGGAAGTCGTACTCTCTTTTGGTACACGATTTGGTAGACTTTTTCCAAAGGTCTGCTAACGATTTGGTGTGTGGGTAAACGGACAATCTTGTGCGGTTCGTGGGTAGTCACTTGAAACGTTTCATCCTGTCCCAACTGTAAGGCTTCTTGAAGCACGTCAAAGTTCACCACTTGACTGGTGCGATAATTAAGAGTCAATCCTTTCACTTTACATTTGGTGTGCATTTTTCCTTGGGGGTCTCGGTATTCGTAGCCGTAATTTTTAGGACCGCCACTTGCAAAACTTAGAATCTTGTCGTCGGGATGTTCATCGGTCCAGGCTCCTAAACGGTCTCCTTCGATGACAGGGTTACAATCGTTCGGTCGGTGAATGTAGATGCAACTGTCTGTGTCAAAATACAACACGCGATCTCCTAACAGTTCTAACACTTCGTACAATTTTAAGCGAGCGTGGGCTGTCACGTAAGCCGCAATGATGACATTTCCAAATTTGTCGGCTTCTACAAAGTCTAGTTCTTCTTCGTAATTGACTAAGATCAAGTCCTCACGAATGACGTCCACGTGTTTCATGACTTTGGTTGGGTCGTGAATCATCTGGAAGTAGCGAGACGGCTCGGACAAATACTCCGTCTTGGGTAAAGATGGACGTTGTGCCATTTTACCCCACAAACAATTGAGCATGACTTTGGCAAACGATCGCCTTCCTTCATTTTTCTCGATGTGGTCTAAAGTGATACCTTCCTGCTCCCGATATTTTTCTTTGAATATCTTTTGGTCTTCGGGAGTGTGACACCAGGAAGGATAGCCACTAGCTTCTTGTTTTAGTTTTAAAAAGGAATCCACGTAGTCTGCAAAAATACCTTTCTGTCTCTCGTCGCCCTTGCGGTATTGTTGTGTTTTGGGAAAGTGGTAAATTTCGTACACTTCTAACAGTTGGTATCCCAGGTCCAGAGCTTTAAACAATTCCACACTCACCCACGTTCCTGTTAAGGTACGTTCTTCCTGAGTGTGATGACAAGGTTGGTCTTGGTTGCACGTTTCGGCACATGTGCGACACAAAGGAAACATCAGTTTTCCTTGGCAATGGTGAGGTAAAACGGGATGGTACAAGTCTGTGGGAGGCAAGACTTTACACTTGATCAATCCTTCGTACTGACGAATGTGGTCCAAGTCAATGTGTTCTGTCATCAATTCTGGATGCCCTACGGGAAAGTGACAATATTTACACACGTAAGGATACAGCGAACACACGTCCAAGTATTTGATTTCTTCTTCTCCTTTCTCCTCGTCCGCCTGGTACAGCAAACAAGTGGCATTCGTTCGTCCTCCGTACAAACTATCCCGAGGGTTCAATGGGTCCACCCACTTGTAACTTTCTACGATGCGTTTAAACTCGGGATCGGTTTTCAAACGCTGATCGTACTCGTGTTCCCACATTTCCACTACCTGGTATCCTTGCTGTTCTAACTTGAAACGTCGTTGACACGTGGTCTGGTACAAATCTTCCATAGTTCGTTGTAAAAACTGATTTTTGATGTCACGCTGAGGGTAGCACATAGGGCATCCGTGAAATAAGCATCCGTTAAACTCGTACACGATTTGAGGGTTTTCTAAGTCCCAACCATCCACTGAATACGTTCCAATAATCTTTTCGCCTCCTCCGTTGCGAGAGTGTTGGATCCATTTGTCTTCCTTGTCGCACAAGTAATGGAGCCAGCGTAGGGCTTTGACTGAGTATTGACGTTTAACAAAGTTCGTCGTTTGAGGACTGATGACCGCTAGAGTATTTTCAGGCATAAAGCGTTTTCGGTACACTAAAGAACACGCTTTGGCGATGGTACAAGCTTCTTTCAAAGGATCGATCCCTCCGTACTCCATGAACAATTCTCGAAATTTTCCACAGCAACGTCGTAAAATGTCCACGTCAGATCGACAGTACTTTAACATTTCTTCTTGAAAGTCAAAAAGGTCCGAGGCATGAGTCTGGTACCAAGCGAAGAAAGCTTCTCGTTGTTCGGTACGCATGTTGTCAGGGTCGTAATAGTGAGCCTCCGGCAAATGGGGTAGAACGGCATATTGATTGGCTTCGGTATTGAAAAAGTGTGGAAAATAACCTTTAACCAATTCTGTCATTCCAAACGTTTTAGGCATGCGACTCAATGGCATGGCCAAGTAACACATCGAATCTTTAAACTGTACTTGTCCTACTTGCATAGAAATGATTTTAGCTCCGTTCAAAGTCACTTGAGGTCGTTCGGTACATTGTTCCGCATAGTATCTGAGCAGAAATTGCCCATCGTATCCCGAAAAATTGTGAGCCATGACCGTAGCATGGCAATGACAATTACCGTAACGTTCGATGTCTTCTGTACTCCACGTTTCGTCAATGGGGTTTAAGATCCATTGGGCAAACTTGGCTAACGTGTTTGACCCTCGAAAGATTTTTTCACGTCCTCCAGGAATCTTGTTGCAGTGAGGGCAATAACTAAAGATAGGTTCTTGGATGCACTGTTCGCACGCACGGTGAGCTACGCAGAAATTGGGAATGTGAATACCGGTTTCTTGCATGCATTCGAAATCAAAAAAGATAAAATTCCCTTTCTTCTGGGTATCTTCTGAATGGGGTTGGTATTTTTGAATGAAGCATTCGTGTTCCAAGTCCACGATTTGGTGACAAATGTGACATCGTTTCTTCCCTCGACAAACGTGAAACTTGGCACTATTGGTACGTATGCCTTGTCCACAAGTAGGGCACAATCTCAGAAGTTGACAAGTGTTTTTCTGCTGTGAACCTTGCATCTTCAAATGTTGTTGGTAACAGGTAGGACTGACAAAAGTGCGCTGACACACAGGGCAATGCACTCTTTCTTTTCCTTGGTCCAGACAAGGTTGTGAGGCTAAACATCCCTCACATTTTGATCCACAATGTTTGTGTTGTTCTCGATTGTTATAACCATAGTCACATTTTTCACAGTAGTAACCGTATCCCAGGAATCCAGTGATACTGGTAATGGTATCAAAATGCTCATCGTGATGATAGACGTGAATGTATTTTCCGTCTTTGAAATCGTGGCCTCGAAACAAAAGAGGTCCACGCACTTCTTGAGGGTGTACTTTCAAAGTGTAACGTGGAGACAAGACGTCTTGTAATTGTTGCATTTCTGGAATGCCACAAGGAGTGTCTTTGGATATCCCCGCTTGCTGTAACAGGAGTTCTGCTTCACTTCGTTGTTTGGCTCGGTCCGATTGTTGAATAGTTTTCCAGGCTCTTTTCCATTCTGCCGTGTCGTTCTTGTTGGCATACGTTCGTCCCACGACGACAGCACGGGCTAAACACATCTGGTCTTGAGGATTGTTAATTCGGACGAGACTTAGTTTGGTGCTGCGAAGGCTGTCGACCAATAATACTTTTTTGCGTCCTGTCCCCTGGGGAAGAGACACGTGGGTCATGAACAGTGTGGCTTTTCCATCGTCAATGTGAAACTTGTCATTGGATTGTTGCACATGTTGAATTTTGTCAATGACTTTAGAAGGTGTCAGTTCTGATGGACTAGTAAATTCGATCCAAACGGGAGACTTTAAATTATCGTGATGAATAGAAAGTCTCAAGCGATCGTCTTCTTTGGCTTGACATTGCTGTTTCAGTGCAGTTAACACAGAATCCCACACCTCAGTAATGAACCCTTCTGTATTCTCCAAAGGTACATTGGACTTGAAATCGTTAAACTTTACGGCATACGTGTAAGCCGTTGTTCTAAATTTTCGAGAGGAACGCTTTTCTGTCTCTCGAATGTGATAGTAATTTTCAGGGTTAACTAAGGGTAGTGTACTTTGCTTGGACGTCGATTGCTTAGGTGTAAATTCGGGCTCACTCATGTCATCTTCAAAATCACTGGCATGAATTTGAGCCAAGACTTCAGCTACTGTACTAGGCGATACATTACGTTTCTGTCTCTTACTGTCTTTTCCTTTCTCCACAGCATGATGTGACCTTTTCATCTTGTCTGCAAAAAGTCAAATGACTACCTTTTAAAGACCATAACCCCTATATATTCATGTTCGATCCGTGCATATATATATAAAGGGTTAGTGTCTAACGGTTCAGTATTCCTTTCACTCTCACATTGACCAGAACGATGGAAGAACCTACACAAGTGGAACTTCTCATTAGAGCTTTACGTGGGGTCATACGAAAGTTTTCGTCAGACCAGCCGACAGCCTACTCTCCCTCCTATCGAGATAAAAGTCAAGATACTTGCTATATCTGTAAGAAGAAAGGACATTGGGCTACAGAATGTTCAGATCGTAACAAAAATAAAAAAGGCTACAATAGAGACAAAAGTCAAGATACCTGTTATTATTGTAAAGAGAAAGGGCATTGGTCTCCAAACTGCCCTAAGAAACAACAGGAGCAGGAGGAGGAGGAGGAGGTGGAGGAAGAGGAGGAGGAGGAGGAAAGAAATTCTGAACAGGAGGAGAAAGAGGTACCCTCCTCCAAGGAAGAACCCCGTCACGTTCACAAAAACAAGAAAAGAAGACGAAACGAAAGTGAAGAGGAAGAAAAAAAAGCTGTGACAGTAAAGAAAATGAAAAAACAGAAAGAGTGAAACAGAAGAAAACCTATGAACTTTTTTAAAGTGGTCTTGTGTTATGTTATGTTGTGATATTGAATTGTGTCGTTTGTACTAGAATAAACTAAAGAGAAAAAACGTAAGTGTCTCTTGGTTTTGATTTGATAGTATAATTACCTACACTCACACATTCATCCACTCACACGTACATCATGGGTTTTTAAAAACATAAAGGACTTTTGAGTTTTCATTGAAATAGGCAATTGACATAGTATTTCTTTTCGAAATAATTGGAGTGGTCCTGAAAAGGACCGTTGGTGTTTTGTGTATTTAAAACAAAACAAACTCAGAAACGGGATGAAATCCTCTTGAGCTGTCTTAAGCCTTTGCCACGGCCAAGGCCTACTTCGGGACTGGTGGTTCCTGTCAATGATTTGGTAGAAATCACTAACGGTGGTAAGGTAGACGTAGTCACAGAGAGATCGGGTTGTTTCGCTCGAGAAGGTCTTTTTCTCTTCGGTCGTGATAAAGAAGTCTGATACATTTGTTTCAGACTCTTTAACTCAGCTAAAATATCTAAAAGTACCGTCGTAACCGTTTGATTTTCACTATTTTCTTTCTGTCCTTGGTCTTCATTCTTCTCCGTTGCTGCTACTGTTTCTTCCTGGTGTTTTCTTCTTGCTTCTTCTTCTTCCTGCTGTTGCATAAGAAAAGCTTGTTCTTCTACTTTCTGTTGTTGTAAAAATCGCTCCAATGCTTCTTTTTGTCTCTGCTTAAAATCATCGACGTGTCCATAAGAAGATACAGAAGGCAACGAAGGTTCCGGAATAAATTCTTGCGATGTTAAAAAATCCACAATATCCCAGTTAAAATCCACTTCTTCTGGATGTAGATTTGTCATGACTTTAGTAGTCACTGTTGGTCCATGACTTGCTGTCTCTACTCCTGTCTCACTCCAATTCATTGTCTTCTTACTGTCCGCCATGATTGACAACTCTCTTGAATCGATTGACTGCGCACAGGCGCTAGTACCTCTATATAGAAAAGGTGACGTCACAGACTGCTCTCTTCCGATTGGATGGCTGTGTCTGACTTTTGTAACGCACGTTTGGATTGGTGGATACACTCAATCCGTTTCAATCCGCTCTTCCCCTATAAATAACCGCAGTACACGGCATTCAATTCACCTGTTCTCATCAGAAGATGTGGACTAATGTTGAATCGTCAACCCTTGTGTCAAGTATGCTGTTTAGGACTGACATACCCATGTATGTCAGATCATCATGGAGTGTCATTGATAGGACGGAGACAGCCTATTGGAAGAGAAGAGTCTATGTGGAAAGACAAGGTTGCTTGAAGAGAGTTCTCTTCTATGGACCCACAGTAAGGAGAAGTTTAAGGAAGAGAAGAAGATCTGTAAGATGTCCTCTGTGTTAACAAGACAACGTTAACATTACACCTAACGGTCCTTTTCAGGGCCACTCATAAGTCTCGAAAAGATAGTAGCTTTCATTGCCACCCCTTTTTTCCTTGTTTTATTTCCCATGTTATATTTCCCTTGACGCTATATAGTCCCACTCTGTTCAATTCCCCTTGACGCTAGATAGACCCACCATGTTCAATTCCCCTTGACGCTAGATAGTCCCACCATGTTCAATTTCCCTTGACGCTAGATAGTCCCACCATGTTAAATTTCCCTTGACGCTAGATAGTCCCCACCATGTTAAATTCCCCTTGACGCTAGATGTTCCCAAGCTGTTTTACATAGGATTTTCCCATTGACGCTAGAGTATCCCCATACACTACTTACGTTCAATGAGCGTAAAGAGAAGCATTTTGGCGCTTTAAACATATTTATTGGTATCTTAAATTTTCATGTGTGGTCTGTGATATCAATGTTGTATTGATCCTATTTATAGTTTTATTTTGGCGTTGTATTTCATTGTATTTACCGTATCGAGTCTTGATAACCTATTAGCTGCAACTATTATGGTGACATATAAATCATCTTGAATATTGTATGAACAAATTCAAGTGGTTAATTAACCGAATTATATGACATCATGCCGAGACGTTCGGCATCAGTAAAATGTATGCGTACAGACGTGATAAACTCATCTAATGATTAATTTTCTCGCTGACCGGCATTACAAGCCGGAAACTAAGTCTCTTGCTGACAAGCATTACAAGCCGGAAATTAAGTGTCTTGCTGACTCGCATTTCAAGCCGAAAAATTAATTATTTTCTTGACCGCCTTTAAAAGCTGCACGAGGCTATTGGTTTTATTCTTAATAAATACGTTAGTATCTTTCAACATAGAAAACACATCCACACTTGCTCTACAACTCGTATAGCTACTAATTAAATTTATGCGTTGATGACATTGGTATCGTCTTTATCTGGTCATTACCTTAGTGAACAAGTATAACATTTACAGCAACAACAACAACAACAACAACAATAATAATAATAATAATAATAATAATAATAATAATAATAATACATCATCATTAATGTTTGTAGTATTAGACAGTAAGCTAGGATGACATAGGTTCCTATCCAGCGTATTGCGTAAGATTGGTAAGTTACATGTCTTCATCTCGAAAGAAAAGAAATCCTTTTAAATTCCAAACGACTAACTCTAATTTTAGTACCAGATTAGCTGCAGAAAATTAATCAAGCCATATGCATGCACATACAAACAAGCCTGCCGACTTTCATTGGTCTACCTCGAGTGACTTTTGTCTACTCGCGTCAACAAGGTTTTCATCGGTTTACTTAAAGTGACGTTTGTCTAATCACATCAACAAGGTTTCCACCCATCTACCTGACGTGACGTTTATCTAATCGCGTCAACTATGTTTTCAATCGGTCTACATCAAGTGACTTTTGTCTAATCGCGTCAAACAGGTTTTCATCGGTCTACCTCAAATGACTTTTGTCTAATCGCGTCAACCCGATTTTCATCGGTCTACCTCAAATGACTTTTGTCTAATCGAGTCAACCAGAATTTATCGGTCTACCTCAAGTGATTGTTATCGAATCGCGTCAACCATGTTTTCATCGGTCTACCTCAAGTGACGTTTCTCGAATCGCGTCAACAAAGTTTTCATCGCAAAAGTATCTAAGCATTGAAACAGCAAACAAGAATGAACAAAAACTTTTTAACATGTCTGTAATGGCGTTAACAACTGAGTAGACCATCTAAATATGGATGCTGGTAATTTAGGAAAATTTAATTCATCTACTTTGGATTGTTTAAACTAATCATTTTAGTTTAAACCAATGCAATCTAATGTTCGGAGATATGTTTAGTCTCCTTTAAGGTCCGTGACAATTTAGTCATTGTATCGTTACTTTTAGTCACATCCATTTTGGCGTTGGATGGGTTTGTGTAGCTGGTAGAGAGTATTTTGTATGCGTGCGCTTACGTTTGTGTGGATACAAGAGTGTGCATTTGTGATGATAGTAGAATGTGTGCTTGTATGCCTGCGTGTACATTTGTGTGGACAGGACATCGAACTGGATAGAATGCATGGCGGAACGGGACATATAACTTTGTAGAAAGCATGGTGGCCATTGTTGTTATAATGAGATTGCTTACTCACAGCGTTTGACTCGCCCGTTTATTTTAATCGTCAAATGCAAAATGTCAAATCGTGATGTCCTCATACCGTGCCAGTGACAACATGTGGCTGGAAAACAGAGTAATGGAGTTTCCTAGGGGTACGTCTTATTTAATGGCTATATTTATATAATAATTTTCCAAATCTAAGTTGTATGAAATCATATACAGTTTTGTAGCATTATCAACCTTAGTGCTAACACGAAGTCTCATAAACAAAAACGGGCAAATGTTGGGGTTTGGCTCTTGTTATTGATCTGATAAGTACGGGAACATGTAAGCAAATAAAGCCACGGTAGGAAATTATGACGCAAACTAGACATAACGACCCATTCCTCTGCAAAGGTCATTTATACAAATGATACATGATGCAAATTGAATGAATAGGAAATGCTACATTATACGAATAGAAATGTATGCCAATGGTATATTAATCAAGCGGTACTTTATGAAATTAGAACGTTATGCAAATATAATGGTACATTTTTCGAATGGAAAATTATGTCACTGGTACGTTATGTCAATGGTATATTATGCAAATAGTACGTCATTCAAATAGTACTTCATTCAAATAGTACGTCATGCAAATAGTACGTCATGCAAATAGTACGTCATTCAAATAGTACGGCATGCAAATTGTACGTCATGCAAATGGTACGTCATGCATATGTTACCCTGATTTTTTTTAATTAAAAAATATATTAGCAGCATTGTAATATATTTGTTTGATGCACTTTAGCAAATAATTACATGTAATTAAAACAAGGTTCCTTAATTTTGATCAAGTGAATACAAAATTGTTAATTATTATGTTAATGAACTTCCTTTATTAATTTAAAACGCACATTCCGCTAAATATCGGATTTATTACAATCAGCCTACACATTTCACATGTACGATTCATCTGCATAATTGATTTCAGATTGAAGGGAACACCCTCTTTAGCCTATGTCAATACAATTACTAATGTATTTTAACACATACGTGAAGGTTCGAAGTTATATCACTACCACGCCCAGACGATGAGTCATAATATTGTCATATCAATACGAACGATTGCATGTAGATCCCGTATGTTATATAAACATGTATTAGCTTTTTAATAGAATAATCAAATCTTTAATTCCAGATGTCTTGACATAAATCCCAAAGACAGATTTCGCTTTCAGAAATAAATAAATAAATAAATTTTAAAAATATCAACAATAAATAAATATATTAACAAATAAATTTTAAAAAAAGAAATAAACAAACAAACACATAATTAATTAAATAAATAAGTAAATTCAAAATAATTTAAAAATTCAATATCGTATTTTGCAGTAGATATTCTAACCTAACTTCGATATATATAAAGGCATCTTGTAGTGACGATAATACTTTTAATATTCAAAATAATTTACGCAAGCTGAATCCCTTAGAAAGGTTTCGGAAATAAAGAAAACTTTTTAAATTTGAACATTTGTAACACTACAAAATGTTTGTCAGTTCAGAATTTGAATAGACGGGAATGGACATGAATTTCAACATATGTATCTTTCATTCTTTTTTTTTAATCCTAAGGACTTCCGTAATGGAAGTAGATGTTTATTACATATTGTGGATTGGGTAACATATGATTGAACCATACCTTGATTTAAGATATGTCTAGATTGTTTTTCGCTTCGTAACACAGCAGCATGCATCGAGTTTGGTTTTAAGAAATGTTCGTATTGTGTTTTTTTTTAACACTAAATCATGCATCGAGGACGGTTCTAAGAAATATCTAGGTTCGTATGGCTTTCTTAACACTAAAGCATTCGACTATTATGAGTTTAAGAAATGTCTAGGTTCGTATGGCTTGCTTAACACAGAAGCTAGCATCATTTATGGTTTTAAGAAATGCCTAGGTTCCGGTATTGTTTGTTTTTTAAACACAGAAGCTTGCATCGAGAATGGATTAAATATTTTTTATTTCGTATGGTTTCATAACACAGAAGAATACATCGTATGTATGTTTTAAGATACGTCTAGATTCGTATGGTTTTCTTAACACTAAAGCATATAGTGTTAAGAAATGTTCTGGTTCATATGGTTTTCGCATTACTAAAGTATGCATCGACTATGGTTTTAAGAAATGTCTAGGCTTGTTAGCTCTTATTAACAAAGTATGGTGTTAAGAAACGTCTGAATTCGTATGGTTTCCTGAACGCAGAAGCATATATCAGGGATGGTGTTAAGAAACGTCTGAATTCGTATGGTTTTTTTAACGTGGAAGCATACATCGAGTATGGTGTTAATAACTGTCTAGATTCGTATCGTTTACTTAAAGTGGAAACTTACATCGAGGATGATCGCATGCTTCGTGACATCAGTATTTAGATAGTGGAAGCTGTTGAATGTTTAATATTACACATGTCAATAGGTTTACTATGCAAATTAAATGAGTAGTCTGTGCTGTGTCTGACCTTCTGTTAATAGAAGGTAAGAACAAACAATTAGTTTGAATATAAAAGGAGTGCAACAGATGGATGGATGGATGGACGGACGGATGGATGGATTGATGGATGGTTTAACTGATGGAAAGACTTTGGATGGATGGATGGATTGATTGATGGATGGATGGATGGATGGAGCGAGAGGAATAGCTCGATAGGCAGAGAATTGAATAAATTGTAACCCACAGACGAATCAGTGTCTCCGTCGTATGATTGCTAAGTCGCTATTAAATATTAATTCGAGAGAAAAAAACCTCATACTTTCATCTCCAATTTCCACACACAGATATTAAACGTGAAAACGCTGTAGAGCTACTAGGAAAAAAACAAAATCAGGAATCTAAATCGTATTTAATATTCATGAGCATCACGTTACATAAGTCGTCAATTATATCGTGTAACGTCTGAATCTGATTTAATATTCATGAGTATCACGTTACATAAATTGTCAATTATATCGTGTAACTTCTGAATCTGATTTAATATTCATGAGTATCACGTTACATAAATTGTCAATTATATCGTGTAACTTCTAAATCTGATTTAATATTCACTAGCATCACGTTACATAATTTGTCAATTATAAACTTTGTTTTACAAACCAGTATAAGCTAATTTAATTTGACTTCAAACACAATAGAATACCCAGAGTGTGGATCATTTCAAATGAAAATTCCACCGCATACGAATAAATGTTTCGGCCTTGAAATTAAATATTAACCAAAAAGTTCTCTTCAAAAGAATCGACAACAGACAGGTAGGCAAAACCGCTACCATCAAACACGGACAAATGTCAAGCAGGCAGGATAAGTTAAATATACCTTACACTCGATCTACATCCATAGCACACTCTTTGTTAGACATGTTGCAAATTGTTTCTATGAAAGTTTCAAGTATGAGCGGACAAACGACAAGGAACTTAGCCCAAAATGTCATAAAGTTTAATCCAAGTTTTTATATACTTGTGATCAAAACGACTGCATACATTCTGTTTACAAAACTGTGTCATCCACGTCTAAAATGTGCATTTACAATAGGTTGTATCAGCAATCGACGCTAAGATACGGTCGGCCTCTTCTAAGATACGGCATAGTGGTGGCGAAAGCGGCATTAGCGCCACTTCTAATGGTGCAGTTCGAACGATCAAAAGGACAGCATATAATAATAACGGGGCCAACTAAAGCGCTATCCGTTACGGGTGACTGCCACATCACCTCTGTCCAGTCTAAGGTTCGGCTAATGTAGTTATGTGAGAAAGTTTGCCAGGAGCTTCTCGTGGGTCGGTGGTTCTTTCCGGGGGTTTTCCCGGGTTCTTCCTCCACCAATAATACTGGCCGACATATATAGGCTATCGTGTGCTGAAAAATGGCGTTAAAGCCTACAACAACAACTGCATATAATCTACCTAAAACACATCTACAGTGTGCAGTTACAATAGGTCTTATCAGCACTCGATGCTAAGATAGGGTCGATGTGGCACAAAAGTGGTATTAGAGCCACTTCTAATGACTCAATTCGGTTGAGCAACGAAGCGTATTTAAATGTGTTTTTCTTTTAAACCTATAAATTAAATATGACTCAGCAACGCTTTACAAAAAGAGGTTAATATCCTGCAAAATAAATACTTCTTGTGTGGCGTGTGTGACCAACAGTAGGGATCATCAAGAAGTAACATCGTGGCTTCATCGCAGAAGGGGTCGGCCAGTGGTCGCGTGATCTAGTACTAGGTCAACAGCATAAACAGAGGATCTTAAAATGAGTTATAATTTATTATAAAAATTATTAAACGAGTTAAATTAGTTCCATCTTTTCTAGCCTTGGCACGCTAAACTGTAGTTTTTCCAACGAGTTTCATAATATCAATATTAAATCATGAACCATTCGTGAAAATGTTTTTCATGTATGTTTGTTTTATTTGTAACGCAAATAAACAGAAAGAAAAACGCTTTTTTTCTGCATTTCATTCTGGCTTTAAAATAGTGCACATAAATAATTCTGCGAATCAACAGTTCAAAGAGCAACTGTCCTTATAAGCATTTGCTTATAAGTCACGAACAGGATAATGCTTCAAAATTTGACCACATCCGGAATTTCGTATGTGTTCTCGCATAGTTTACTTAATTAAGTACGAAACAACTGTAGCGCCAAATTGGTATGTAACTGTTTAGAATAGAATGTTTCCATCGAAACGTTTCCAGCATTGACATTCACTAACTATGCAGTATTGGATTTTGCATCAGAAATGTCACTGCAGTTATTGGATATATTTCTCTAAATGGAGTATTATTGGATGCAGAAATTGTGTTATACGTATTGTTGCTGAGAAATTAAGAGATTTGCCGGTGCAACAGTTAGTAAATAACTCACAAGTGAAAGCATTGGAGCTATGCTCCAAAGATATTCACTCGGATCAAACAAATTTAAGTTTCATTTGATGACCCATAAATCTGGCTAGCAAGGCCGAATCAGGTCAAGTGTTAGGGGTGGGTGTCTCCTAACATTTCAAAGAACCCTGACATTCCTCGAAAGGGAACCACAACAAAATTAAACGTGTCTGTATAACCTAAGTGTGAATCATTCCCAAACAACGTGCACAATAATAAAACGATGGTCAAACAAAATTTCAAGTGACTAGTAACTGTACATTTGTGTCTGGATACTTTATGTTACCTGAAACCCTGATACCCCCACCCTACACAACCCTATATTCGCTTCGGCCCTGTCTACCAAGATGCATAACAGTCTGAAGAAGCAAATTCGTACCTTACCCCGCAGTTTGACTTAAGATTAACTGTGTATTCAGGTAAAACCAGCATGATCATATCAAGAAGGAACAGAAAGGCATGTGTACATTGTGTTACTTATTCGTTGTCCGTCTGCATGCCAAAACACCAAAAACTAGCTCAGATTTCGTATCCATGTTCTCCATGTTCTTTGATGGGGCAGTAATCAAATACTAGTCGGTTATGCCACACCAGTAAATAATCAACATTTTATTTCTCTTGGAAAATTCGGTAATTCACCGCCAAGCATTATTTAAATAACCAGCGATATGTTTTTTTTCATATCACAACGAATATAAAGTTTTGGTAAGAGGTATTTTTTAAAATGATAATTCATTTTGTTCAACGTTTTATTATTTTATTTTATTATTTTGAAGCATGCCACTAACGTGCTGGTGGTTTATACTTAAAACTGCCACGTTCCAAGCTATTATTTCTCTATTGACAGATACCATGTTTCAATCCATTATAACTGAAGCCACATTGTATTAACAGTACATCTGCATTTATTTACAGTGTATGCTTTCTTTACGGTCCTCTTTTCAGACTCATATAAAATAAGGAAGTTTAGGAACTCGGTTATTTTATTTGACTGGGTCGGGACGTGGTGTAATATAGATTGTGAGCTACGAACGTTTAATCTGATAAGCTTGTAAAACTAGCAGTCTTGAGTTTATAATTTGTTAAATGTGCGTATGCCCCCTTGCAAAATATTAATAACTGGCAAAATAAACGGGCGAGTCAAACGCTGTGAGTAAGCAATCTCATTATAACAACAATGGCCACCATGCTTTCTACAAAGTTATATGTCCCGTTCCGCCATGCATTCTATCCAGTTCGATGTCCTGTCCACACAAATGTACACGCAGGCATACAATGAAATCTTTCATTTGAGTGATAGCTTTACTGAAATGGTTCTTGTTATTCTTAGATGTAAAATTGTCGATTTTCATATATTATATTGCAGTATTCACGTTTCCATAGTAATACCATATATGTTTTATTTAAGTAAATCTCGAAAACCAGTTTTTATGTCGTTTGAGAACGTGTTCATGTAAAAGAAAAAGGGTTCCAAGGATTTTTTTTAGTTTGTATTTAGTATATTAGATTATCTTGAATAATTTTAACTGACTTTTGTTTAGATTGACTTAGAGATAAATTAATTGAAAATATTTAGCAAAATTTTAATTAGGAACTGTTTAGAAGTATACTGTTGTACAAGACTATTGTGAAATTCTACTCTGTTCATGAGATGGAATCTTGATCAGCGATGTATATTGATGAAAAACATGAAAATACATGCTTAATTGGTGGAAGATAAATATTGTAAACCATTCATTGTTTAGTTCTTTCGGATCAATCGTTATTGTCCCAGGACAACCACCAAAGATACTAGGTCACCAAGTTGTCTTAAACATCGGGACGATGGTATTAGTATTGCGACAAACCAACATTAAGATGCACATATTCAAATTTTAAAATATTATAATCTTTGGTCAAATGTTTTCCACAGACACTATACCATGTAGAACAAAACCAGAGGTTAGAAGTTTTACATACATTTTGAATACCTAACTTTTTAACAGAATCGTGCAATTTCTATTTTCATTTTATCATTGTTTTTTCCTACAATTATTGAACCACATGCTTTTCTAGTTATTTCTGTGCACACAAACACGTGATACTTGCTATCGGCTTTGTCTGTCTTAAGCTGATAATGTAGATGAACTCAAGTCATTATCCATCCAAGTTCGCATAATTTGTGAGAATGGAATACAATAATATGACTTATTCTCGATACCGACTGACAAAGATACGAAATCCCAATTTAGTCTTTTTTTGCGATTAGCACTCCAAAATTGACTAACCATTGTAAACTGGGTCAATATTTACAATATCCAATTCGTTTTCGCAACAATAAGCTTGTCAGAGAAGAATGACCGACTATAAGGATGCCTTGAAGTGTCAAATTACGAGACGGGTTAAAAGTTTAGGGTGACGAACAAGTTTTGGCAGGTTTGCCGGCCGATTACATACGCAGATCGATTTGTTTTCATGGACTTATTCAACTATTCACTTAGTCTCTTTTTGACGTTTTCTTTATTAACATTATAAATGGTCTTATTTTTCATACAGTGGGTATATATTTTTTTTTATTGTTTTCCGTACTGTGTCGTCCGTGATTACATCACACTTTCAGAGTTATTTATGTAATTAATGGTTCTTGGTTTTTACAGGTTACACGACAAAGAATCTGGTCCATGAGAAGTGTCTTTTCCCATTGGTAGGTATTTAAGAAACCAATCAAAAAGAATGTGTGCGACGAGAACATCGTTACAGGTATAACAGTACCAATTACGCAAGTCCAGGTGGGTGGAGCTTAAGGTGTAGGGAACCTTGCATTCAGAAATAAACAAAAACACTAGTTATGATTGGTGGATTATGTAAGAGTTGTACTTTCTGTTGGGCTTAAAAAAAGTTTAGCCTCTTGGCAACATGTGAATTTATGCTAATTCCTATATAGATGACATTTTGTATTTTTGATCATTTTTTGAAAATGTGATACACATGACTGAAAATAAGTATGTTGTGACTAGATAACTCCTACCCCTGTCTAGTTACAGCAGAGTTATCTGTCTTATAGGCAATGGAGTACCTGGTTCTTACATTGTCAAATTGACAATCTAACATTATTCTATATGATAGTGTGTGACATGCATGCTGAAGTAGGATAGAAAGTATATTTATTTCACAAAACATTAGCATTGAGGTCTATGGAAAAACAATTGGTACCGTGATACCTACATGAGTACATTGTACTTTGCTGTAGTCATATCATAAGCCATGTACAAGTGGATGGAGTCGACCTTTACCAACCTCATTTCTTATGCTGGGGATGAATACATTCTAAATAACTGAATTGAAAAGTTGAAGTTTATTATCTTCTTGTTAGAGCACAGGAATGTAATATTGTTAAGGATGAGAATAGTGCCCGTAAGTAAAGTTAAAATTTTCTGTCTGTAAATGTATATTTCTTTCTTCCTTCCTTTCTTCCTTTCTTTCTTTCTTTCTTTCTTTTTTCTTTCTTTCTTTCTTTCTTTCTTTCTTTCTTTCTTTCTTTCCTTCTTTCTTTCTTTCTTTCTTTCTTTCTTTCTTTCTTTCTTTCTTTCTTTCTTTCTTCTTATAGTCAATACTTTATTATATTCATAATTTCCAAGAATTTATTAGAATTATATTTTCTAATGGATTTGTCTTTCAAATTGATACGGGTTAGAAACTCGCATCGCCGTCGCAATGTTTAAATAATTCTTGTGTACTTTTATTTTTAAACTTTTTTTTATGTGGCTTATATATATATATATATAAAGAGAGAGAGAGAGAGAGAGAGAGAGAGATTGTATGACTGTTTTCCAAGTTATTCCTTGCCTGACATATACGTTATTACTTGTATGGCAGATTGTATATCCTGTTTGCCAAGTTATTATTTGCATGGCAGAGTGTATTGCTTCTTTTCCAAGTTACTTGCATGGCAGATTACATAGCTTGTTTTCCACGTTATTACTTGCAGGGTAAATTGTATGATTTGTTTTCCAAGTTACTACTTGCATGTCAGATTGTAGGACTTGTTTTTCAAGTTATTATTTGCATGGCAGATTGTATGACCTGTTTTCCAAGTTATTATTTCCATGACATTGTATGACTTGTTTTCCAAGTTAATGTTTGCATGACAGATAAGGTATTACTTGCATGACAGATACGTTATTACGTGCATGGCAGATTGTATATCCTGTTTGCCAAGTTATTATTTGCATGACAGACTATTGCTTGTTTCTAATTTACTACTTGCATGGTAGATTGCATAGCTTGTTTTACAAGTTACTACTTGCAAGACAGATTGTATGAATTGTTTTCCATAAGGTATAAAATACTTATTATTCAAAGAATATCTTTATAACATAATCAACACCGAGGAAATTAAGCCCATATTATATTATTTACCATCAACGTTAGAAGATGTTTTGAGACGAAACATCAAACTCATCAAATGTTTTAAGATTTATTTATACATTTAGTTTGTTCCTGTCGCTTACTCAAAATATACACAGATAAATATTTTGTAACGTAATCTTGTGTAAACAACTTCTTTTTAAACTGTTAATTTCTAATTTCAATACACAAAATTCTTTTAAACATTTCCTTCTAATTCCAACAACATATTTGGCTGTATACTATACAGTACAAACCTATTTATTATGCAATGTGACTCAGTAAATGAAACGATATATAGAAGAATTAAGCACCACCAATAAATTTACCAAAACATTGAAGCAGAAGTAGTATAAAGTAACCATATTAAGCCACGTATAACCACCTGATTTGCAAATGTTGCTGTTTTAGTTCATTATATAAATCATGCTTGTATCCTAGCAGGAATCGAACTCGTTTCTTGAGTAATGGCAGCTACCACTTAACTCTACTGCGGCAGGACATTAACCTATTTGGTCAAGGGAATTGTGTGTGTGTGTGTGTGTGTGTGTGTGTGTGTGTGTGTGTGGAGGGGTGAGGTTCGGTGTTGGTAGGTGTAATTAGGATGTTTGACATAGCTTTAATTTTTTATTCATATCGCTAAGATGTCTGCATTGTGGCAGTTTTTAGTGAATTCCAGCACTGGGGCATACTGCCACAGACATGCAGGATGATGTCCCAACCAGTCACGTTATCCTGACACCAGTCCGACCAGTCATAACACTAACCTCTTAATTCTGATCGCCTAGTACCATTTGTGTAAGTCTTTGGTATTACTCGGCCGGGAGCCGAACACACGACCTCCCTCATCCGAGGCGGACGCTCTAACCACTAGGCCACCGGAGTGGTTGAGGAGGATGGAAACGGGTGCAAAGTAAGGATTTTAGTTCCACGAACAACTCACGAGAACTTGCTTGACAAACGGAATTTAGAAGCCAGCGAGTTTCACTAACCCACTGGATTTCGGTCTAGAAATGCAACACATGTATGTAAAATTATATTTGTATAATTGATACCATTGCATTTTATAAAGAAGAACGTTTATATTCCTGTATCGTAAATCTCTTCTGGATATATTTTTTGTTTTACAGCCTAAGATTGCTAATGCAAAATCCATTCTATTCCAATTTCAGGAAGAACTTTGAATGTGACGTGCAACACTTGAAATAGAATATCTGTGCTCAGATGTTTCGAAGTCATAGCTTGACAAAGGTTTAGCTTTTATGTTTTCCCTGTATTTTTATCTATTTATACCTATGTTATGAGGCTATCGAGCAATGGAATAATTCTGCCACGTACAGATTCCTACTAGGTGAACAAACTATAATTTGGAACAAAACGTTAGATACAACGGTATATTCTACAAAAGAAAATGGAACACTGCAGTTTAATGATTCATCCATCAAGACCTTAAACAACAATATGACTTTGTCGACAATTATCGCTCGAGTTGTTAAGCTTAAGAAAATATCAAAGCCATGGACAAATAGCATACAAGAATATTTCAAAAACCGGACACTCCCGCTGTTAACATTGTTTACAACTTGGCGTGATGACAAAGATAAATACGACGTTCATAATATAACTTCACTGAACTGGTTATCACTGAGACCTCTAATTATGCCAGTGGTATTCACAAATGAAACGTCCCTGGCCGAGGAATGTTTGCGGAAAGGATGGAACGTTATGCCAGTGAGGGAAACTGCGGCACAAGGAGCCCCAGTTCTAAAACACATGTATATGGACGTGATGAAAAGGTTTAATTCCGATTTTTATGCTTTTGCTAATAGTGATATATTGTTTACAGACAAGTTAGTCGAAACATTACTCGCAATTCTTAAAGACAATTCAACATTCAAAGGACATACTTTAATTATTGGACAAAGAATCAATGTAAATAACATAACGATGCGCGAAAGCTCATCATGGAGAGGATTAGAAAGTGTTTCAAAGAAAAGAGGGACGTTGTTTGACAATTTTGCGGAGGATTACTTTGTCACATCAGCGTCCTATCCGTGGAAGGATATACCAGACATTGTAATTGGGAGGAGGGCGTACGATAATTGGCTGGTACTAAATGCGAGGAGGATGAAGCACAGAGTGCTTGATGCGACTGGAACTATTTTAGCAATACATCAAACTACAAAAGCAGGTAATTACGAAGGGTCGACACATCCAGAGACAAGTTATAATGATAAGCTGCTAGAGAAACTGTACAAAAATATACCTTATACCGCCGGATATACAGACTGTGCTGAATTCATTACAAAGAAAGAGAAAATGAAAATTATTATTACTCGTCGACTAAAACTGGAACAATATTGCACTCTCTAGTGAAATGTTCAACCTTGGATGAACTATGTATGAGAAACGAAATGCCAGTCAGACATATAATGATAGAAGCGAGTATTGCGTTATATCCTTACTTTAATACACATCTTGAGCCATATGCAATGTTTACCTTTGTTTCCATCTTGTAATTCGAGTATACTGTGGAGTTAATGCCATGCTGAGCGGAGAGAGAGAGAGAGAGAGAGAGAGAGAGAGAGAGAGAGAGAGAGAGAGAGAGAGAGTTCATCTTTTGGATGAAATCAAATGCTAGTCCAAATGTATCAGTACGAAGTTTGCTCTTCCCACGCCATTATAGGTCACCCTTTTGCTTCTTGACTTCTTTATCATTTTTGCGTCTCTCATCTGCAGTCCAAACATACAATTAACAAATGAAGGACGTGAGGCGATGATTTACGTTTAATCTGAAATTATTGATTGATTAAGAGTATCCTTTATTTGACATGGTTTGGTCATTAAGCTAACCTTTTCTGTTCTACATAATTTTCTTATTATGCATACTTTTATGTTCATTTTGATTTGGTCATTCAGTTTACCATGTTGTTTGTTATGACTGTTTATTAATTGAGGGTGCATTCCATTTGTTCCAGATGATTTGTTCATTAAGTGTTCCCTTTTGTCCTACATGACTTAGTGTATGCCTTTGTTTTACATGATTTAGTCAATGTACCCTTTTGTTCTACACGATTTGGTTATTAAGTATATTCTTTTGTTTCTACATGATTTGTCAGTGTAACCGTTTGTTTCTACATGATTTGTCAGTGTACCCTTTTGTTCTACATGATTTGTTCACTAATTGTAGTACTCTTTTGTTCTACATGATTGGTCAGTGTACTCTTTTATTCTACATGATTGGTCAGTGTACCCTTTTGTTCTACATGATTGGTCAGTGTACTCTTTTGTTCTACATGATTGGTCAGTGTACCCTTTTGTTCTACATGATTGGTCAGTGTACTCTTTTGTTCTACATGATTGGTCAGTGTACCCTTTTGTTCTACATGATTGGTCAGTGTACCCTTTTGTTCTACATGATTGGTCAGTGTACTCTTTTGTTCTACATGATTTGTCAGTGTACCCTTTTGTTCTACATGATCTGTTCACTAATTGTAGTACTCTTTTGTTCTACATGATTGGTCAGTGTACTCTTTTGTTCTACATGATTGGTCAGTGTACTCTTTTGTTCTACATGATTAGTCAGTGTACCCTTTTGTTCTACATGATTGATCAGTGTACTCTTTTGTTCTACACGATTTGGTCACTAAGTGTGCTTTTTTGTTTACACATGATTTGTCAGTGTAACCTTTTGTTCTACATGATTTGGTTACAACGTGTACTCTTTTATTCTACTTGATTTTGATTACTGAGACTGGCTAGGATACATTATCTCCATTCTCTTTGAAGAAAGATGAGACTATGCTACCCAGTTAGTTCGTTTGAGCGTTGTCATGTGATTCGGTGCAAACAAAGAACAAACACCCACCCCAACTCCCAAACACTCCAACAACAAACAAACAAACAAAAAGTCTTTCACGTTAGGCTTTTGGATGTGTTTGAATGGTCCGATGATGTCGATACTACTACTGTATACGCCCAGCGTAGGATCGTTTTCTAACTAATGACATATGACCTGAGGTCATACAAATAGATGAATGCCTTGCAGGAAGGGTCGTGTGAATTTTGGCAGATCTGGGACGTAAATGTACGGCTACGTGAATGGTTGATTGCTTCATAACGAAGACTCAACAATGAAATCACGAGTGCAGTATTGAAATCAAGCGTACAGTGGTGAAATCAAGCGTACAGTGTTGAACATGGCATACGTAGTAGATGAACTCAACCAAAACAATCTGACTTGAAAGAGACTGTCGCAGAATTGAAACCGAGTGGGTTATGGATTAAATGAAAAACTCAAACACAATGTGCGAAAGATGAAAATGTATTAACTTAATTAGTAAAGAAAAATGTATGATGTAAAATTACAATGATTCTCACACGCTATCAACATACAATTGATCCAATCACTCTATATTAACATTCCCACATTGAAAATAAACCAATAATATATCTCTCTGATATATAGCTTTAAGAAACTTCAGTTTCAAATAATAGTACACACTAAGATATTTATATAGTTACTACGTATAGACTAGGTTTGGGTTTCAAACAATCTCACGTTTTCAAATACGTTTCAAATGTTCTGCACTGTCAGTAAGATTCACAAATCTCCTGGAATTCAACTAAAATTCAAAATAATCTCATGTAAATACAAATATACCAATTTAAACAACAATTGGAATAAACATGCTTCTTGACCCTTGTACAGTAGCACGATTCATCCACCGATAAACTGCACAGTTTCACCACGTCCCTCGGGTTAACCCACTCTCTTGAATCAGCCGCTCACCCCCTTCATGGATCCACTACATGTACAGTCAGTCATACGTATACACGTACAGACAGCATACAGCACCCTTGTATTAGCTACATCTAAAGTCGTGGCTCCACCACATGTACAGACATACGTACATACATATAGACATCAAGATAGCTCTATTTGTTAGCTAAACTCATCAGTCTCGTTACATCACCTCGTAAGCTACAATAAAACCAAAACTGGTAATAATAACGAGTTCTGGAAAATACTAATACATTAAACTCTTAAAAACAAATTGAAATTCACAGTTCACAACGTTTCAAATATGCGTTGTAATAAATGAATCATTACACGATATGACAATACAAACTCAATTAACTTCGCATATCAAATACAATATAAATGTAATACTCACCCCTATGGCTTATAAAAATACCACGTGAAAATACGTGCTCTCTTCCAAAATGACCAGTGTCTCGTTTATACCTTAATCTTGCTTAAATTCATAGGACAGTGAGTAATATTCAGGGTTACATAAGATATCCTAACCACACACACAGAGATAAATATATATATATATATATATATATATATATATATATATATATATATATATATATATATATTTTGTTTGATTAGGATTTTTAACGTAGCTTTAACAATTTTTCAGTCATATCGCTACGATGTCTGCAGTGAGGCAGTTTATAGTGATGTCTAGCACTGAGACATCATGCCGCAGACATGTAGCATGATGTCTCACCCAGTCACATTATCCTGACACCAGGCCGACCAGTCCTAACACTAACCTCTTTATGCTGAGCGTCAAGCGAGGCAGCTGTTAGTACCATTTTTGTAAGCCTTTGGTATGACTCGGCCGGGGATCGAACCGACGACCTCCCGCTTCCGGGGCGGACGCTCTAACCACTAGGCCACCGAAGCGGTTTATATATATATATATATATATATATATATATATATATATATATATATATATATATATATATATATATGAAACGAGTTCAATAACGTCAATCTTTTGCCAGTTATTAATATTTTGCAAGGGGGCATACGCACATTTAACAAATTATAAACTCAAGACTGCTAGTTTTACAAGCTTATCAGATTAAACGTTCGTAGCTCACAATCTATATTACACCACGTCCCGACCCAGTCAAATAAAATAACCGAGTTCCTAAACTTCCTTATTTTATATGAGTCTGAAAAGAGGACCGTAAAGAAAGCATACACTGTAAATAAATGCAGATGTACTGTTAATACAATGTGGCTTCAGTTATAATGGATTGAAACATGGTATCTGTCAATAGAGAAATAATAGCTTGGAACGTGGCAGTTTTAAGTATAAACCACCAGCACGTTAGTGGCATGCTTCAAAATAATAAAATAAAATAATAAAACGTTGAACAAAATGAATTATCATTTTAAAAAATACCTCTTACCAAAACTTTATATTCGTTGTGATATGAAAAAAAACATATCGCTGGTTATTTAAATAATGCTTGGCGGTGAATTACCGAATTTTCCAAGAGAAATAAAATGTTGATTATTTACTGGTGTGGCATAACCGACTAGTATTTGATTACTGCCCCATCAAAGAACATGGAGAACATGGATACGAAATCTGAGCTAGTTTTTGGTGTTTTGGCATGCAGACGGACAACGAATAAGTAACACAATGTACACATGCCTTTCTGTTCCTTCTTGATATGATCATGCTGGTTTTACCTGAATACACAGTTAATCTTAAGTCAAACTGCGGGGTAAGGTACGAATTTGCTTCTTCAGACTGTTATGCATCTTGGTAGACAGGGCCGAAGCGAATATAGGGTTGTGTAGGGTGGGGGTATCAGGGTTTCAGGTAACATAAAGTATCCAGACACAAATGTACAGTTACTAGTCACTTGAAATTTTGTTTGACCATCGTTTTATTATTGTGCACGTTGTTTGGGAATGATTCACACTTAGGTTATACAGACACGTTTAATTTTGTTGTGGTTCCCTTTCGAGGAATGTCAGGGTTCTTTGAAATGTTAGGAGACACCCACCCCTAACACTTGACCTGATTCGGCCTTGCTAGCCAGATTTATGGGTCATCAAATGAAACTTAAATTTGTTTGATCCGAGTGAATATCTTTGGAGCATAGCTCCAATGCTTTCACTTGTGAGTTATTTACTAACTGTTGGACCGGCAAATCTCTTAATTTCTCAGCAACAATACGTATAACACAATTTCTGCATCCAATAATACTCCATTTAGAGAAATATATCCAATAACTGCAGTGACATTTCTGATGCAAAATCCAATACTGCATAGTTAGTGAATGTCAATGCTGGAAACGTTTCGATGGAAACATTCTATTCTAAACAGTTACATACCAATTTGGCGCTACAGTTGTTTCGTACTTAATTAAGTAAACTATGCGAGAACACATACGAAATTCCGGATGTGGTCAAATTTTGAAGCATTATCCTGTTCGTGACTTATAAGCAAATGCTTATAAGGACAGTTGCTCTTTGAACTGTTGATTCGCAGAATTATTTATGTGCACTATTTTAAAGCCAGAATGAAATGCAGAAAAAAAGCGTTTTTCTTTCTGTTTATTTGCGTTACAAATAAAACAAACATACATGAAAAACATTTTCACGAATGGTTCATGATTTAATATTGATATTATGAAACTCGTTGGAAAAACTACAGTTTAGCGTGCCAAGGCTAGAAAAGATGGAACTAATTTAACTCGTTTAATAATTTTTATAATAAATTATAACTCATTTTAAGATCCTCTGTTTATGCTGTTGACCTAGTACTAGATCACGCGACCACTGGCCGACCCCTTCTGCGATGAAGCCACGATGTTACTTCTTGATGATCCCTACTGTTGGTCACACACGCCACACAAGAAGTATTTATTTTGCAGGATATTAACCTCTTTTTGTAAAGCGTTGCTGAGTCATATTTAATTTATAGGTTTAAAAGAAAAACACATTTAAATACGCTTCGTTGCTCAACCGAATTGAGTCATTAGAAGTGGCTCTAATACCACTTTTGTGCCACATCGACCCTATCTTAGCATCGAGTGCTGATAAGACCTATTGTAACTGCACACTGTAGATGTGTTTTAGGTAGATTATATGCAGTTGTTGTTGTAGGCTTTAACGCCATTTTTCAGCACACGATAGCCTATATATGTCGGCCAGTATTATTGGTGGAGGAAGAACCCGGGAAAACCCCCGGAAAGAACCACCGACCCACGAGAAGCTCCTGGCAAACTTTCTCACATAACTACATTAGCCGAACCTTAGACTGGACAGAGGTGATGTGGCAGTCACCCGTAACGGATAGCGCTTTAGTTGGCCCCGTTATTATTATATGCTGTCCTTTTGATCGTTCGAACTGCACCATTAGAAGTGGCGCTAATGCCGCTTTCGCCACCACTATGCCGTATCTTAGAAGAGGCCGACCGTATCTTAGCGTCGATTGCTGATACAACCTATTGTAAATGCACATTTTAGACGTGGATGACACAGTTTTGTAAACAGAATGTATGCAGTCGTTTTGATCACAAGTATATAAAAACTTGGATTAAACTTTATGACATTTTGGGCTAAGTTCCTTGTCGTTTGTCCGCTCATACTTGAAACTTTCATAGAAACAATTTGCAACATGTCTAACAAAGAGTGTGCTATGGATGTAGATCGAGTGTAAGGTATATTTAACTTATCCTGCCTGCTTGACATTTGTCCGTGTTTGATGGTAGCGGTTTTGCCTACCTGTCTGTTGTCGATTCTTTTGAAGAGATGCAGAAATGCAAATTGGAACAGCTATCGGGGCCATCATTGTCACTGAAGACAGTATAATACCAGCTCCGGTGATTACACCACTCACAGCGTACACAGTAACATCAATTGCGGTAATTCTCCTGCGATATTTTTTAATTTTCAATTCATACTCCTCAGACAAGGTTTTGAGTCTAGTTTGATACTCTCTGACCTGATCATAGCGATATTGCGATGATGAAATCATTTTTATTTTAAATACGCTAGCGTTTTCAATTACGATTTACTTAAATTCGCTACGAATTCCACATACCACGTTGTTGAGACCCTAACCAAATGTTTATCAGTAGATGCGATTGTGAACTTTTCAGTTGTATTCTTGTCGATGATCGTTGAAATCGTATTATTGAACCCGGATGAACTCGACGATGATATATTAAATTGAGACGATGGTGTTACTAGTGTTAATCGATAAATACCCTTGACGGTTGCAGTGATATCTAATGTGTTGTTTGTAGGTGTCCACTCAAATGATCCGTGTTGGATTGTGTATACTAAGTTGTTGGTTTTCTCATGAGGAATTTTTGTTTTTTCAATGGCTGTTATCATCCTCGAAAGATCACCTTTGATGCCTTCGATGGAAGTTTTCGTCTCATCAATGGATTTTTTAATATCAGGGAGTTTTAGTTCAATTTTATCTAACGGGTTTCCAATAAATTTATCAATGGCGTCGGTTGTCGTTTTTGTTGCTTCGTTGATAACCTTTTGATCATCAACAAACGTTTTAATTTCAGCGATAGATGGTGTAACTACAATCGGAGATCCAAAGAACTTTTGAACGACATTTCTACGGAAACTATTGTAGTTTTTTAAATGATCTTCAAATTCTTTATCGTGGTTAAATGTGCGTATGCCCCCTTGCAAAATATTAATAACTGGCAAAAGATTGACGTTATTGAACTCGTTTCATATATATATATATATATATATATATATATATATATATATATATATATATATATATATATATATATATATATATATAAACCGCTTCGGTGGCCTAGTGGTTAGAGCGTCCGCCCCGGAAGCGGGAGGTCGTCGGTTCGATCCCCGGCCGAGTCATACCAAAGGCTTACAAAAATGGTACTAACAGCTGCCTCGCTTGACGCTCAGCATAAAGAGGTTAGTGTTAGGACTGGTCGGCCTGGTGTCAGGATAATGTGACTGGGTGAGACATCATGCTACATGTCTGCGGCATGATGTCTCAGTGCTAGACATCACTATAAACTGCCTCACTGCAGACATCGTAGCGATATGACTGAAAAATTGTTAAAGCTACGTTAAAAATCCTAATCAAACAAAAAATATATATATATATATATATATATATATATATATATATATATATATATATATATATATATATATATTTATCTCTGTGTGTGTGGTTAGGATATCTTATGTAACCCTGAATATTACTCACTGTCCTATGAATTTAAGCAAGATTAAGGTATAAACGAGACACTGGTCATTTTGGAAGAGAGCACGTATTTTCACGTGGTATTTTTATAAGCCATAGGGGTGAGTATTACATTTATATTGTATTTGATATGCGAAGTTAATTGAGTTTGTATTGTCATATCGTGTAATGATTCATTTATTACAACGCATATTTGAAACGTTGTGAACTGTGAATTTCAATTTGTTTTTAAGAGTTTAATGTATTAGTATTTTCCAGAACTCGTTATTATTACCAGTTTTGGTTTTATTGTAGCTTACGAGGTGATGTAACGAGACTGATGAGTTTAGCTAACAAATAGAGCTATCTTGATGTCTATATGTATGTACGTATGTCTGTACATGTGGTGGAGCCACGACTTTAGATGTAGCTAATACAAGGGTGCTGTATGCTGTCTGTACGTGTATACGTATGACTGACTGTACATGTAGTGGATCCATGAAGGGGGTGAGCGGCTGATTCAAGAGAGTGGGTTAACCCGAGGGACGTGGTGAAACTGTGCAGTTTATCGGTGGATGAATCGTGCTACTGTACAAGGGTCAAGAAGCATGTTTATTCCAATTGTTGTTTAAATTGGTATATTTGTATTTACATGAGATTATTTTGAATTTTAGTTGAATTCCAGGAGATTTGTGAATCTTACTGACAGTGCAGAACATTTGAAACGTATTTGAAAACGTGAGATTGTTTGAAACCCAAACCTAGTCTATACGTAGTAACTATATAAATATCTTAGTGTGTACTATTATTTGAAACTGAAGTTTCTTAAAGCTATATATCAGAGAGATATATTATTGGTTTATTTTCAATGTGGGAATGTTAATATAGAGTGATTGGATCAATTGTATGTTGATAGCGTGTGAGAATCATTGTAATTTTACATCATACATTTTTCTTTACTAATTAAGTTAATACATTTTCATCTTTCGCACATTGTGTTTGAGTTTTTCATTTAATCCATAACCCACTCGGTTTCAATTCTGCGACAGTCTCTTTCAAGTCAGATTGTTTTGGTTGAGTTCATCTACTACGTATGCCATGTTCAACACTGTACGCTTGATTTCACCACTGTACGCTTGATTTCAATACTGCACTCGTGATTTCATTGTTGAGTCTTCGTTATGAAGCAATCAACCATTCACGTAGCCGTACATTTACGTCCCAGATCTGCCAAAATTCACACGACCCTTCCTGCAAGGCATTCATCTATTTGTATGACCTCAGGTCATATGTCATTAGTTAGAAAACGATCCTACGCTGGGCGTATACAGTAGTAATATCGACATCATCGGACCATTCAAACACATCCAAAAGCCTAACGTGAAAGACTTTTTGTTTGTTTGTTTGTTGTTGGAGTGTTTGGGAGTTGGGGTGGGTGTTTGTTCTTTGTTTGCACCGAATCACATGACAACGCTCAAACGAACTAACTGGGTAGCATAGTCTCATCTTTCTTCAAAGAGAATGGAGATAATGTATCCTAGCCAGTCTCAGTAATCAAAATCAAGTAGAATAAAAGAGTACACGTTGTAACCAAATCATGTAGAACAAAAGGTTACACTGACAAATCATGTGTAAACAAAAAAGCACACTTAGTGACCAAATCGTGTAGAACAAAAGAGTACACTGATCAATCATGTAGAACAAAAGGGTACACTGACTAATCATGTAGAACAAAATAGTACACTGACCAATCATGTAGAACAAAAGAGTACACTGACCAATCATGTAGAACAAAAGAGTACTACAATTAGTGAACAGATCATGTAGAACAAAAGGGTACACTGACAAATCATGTAGAACAAAAGAGTACACTGACCAATCATGTAGAACAAAAGGGTACACTGACCAATCATGTAGAACAAAAGGGTACACTGACCAATCATGTAGAACAAAAGAGTACACTGACCAATCATGTAGAACAAAAGGGTACACTGACCAATCATGTAGAACAAAAGAGTACACTGACCAATCATGTAGAACAAAAGGGTGCCCTGACCAATCATGTAGAATAAAAGAGTACACTGACCAATCATGTAGAACAAAAGAGTACTACAATTAGTGAACAAATCATGTAGAACAAAAGGGTACACTGACAAATCATGTAGAAACAAACGGTTACACTGACAAATCATGTAGAAACAAAAGAATATACTTAATAACCAAATCGTGTAGAACAAAAGGGTACATTGACTAAATCATGTAAAACAAAGGCATACACTAAGTCATGTAGGACAAAAGGGAACACTTAATGAACAAATCATCTGGAACAAATGGAATGCACCCTCAATTAATAAACAGTCATAACAAACAACATGGTAAACTGAATGACCAAATCAAAATGAACATAAAAGTATGCATAATAAGAAAATTATGTAGAACAGAAAAGGTTAGCTTAATGACCAAACCATGTCAAATAAAGGATACTCTTAATCAATCAATAATTTCAGATTAAACGTAAATCATCGCCTCACGTCCTTCATTTGTTAATTGTATGTTTGGACTGCAGATGAGAGACGCAAAAATGATAAAGAAGTCAAGAAGCAAAAGGGTGACCTATAATGGCGTGGGAAGAGCAAACTTCGTACTGATACATTTGGACTAGCATTTGATTTCATCCAAAAGATGAACTCTCTCTCTCTCTCTCTCTCTCTCTCTCTCTCTCTCTCTCTCTCTCTCTCTCTCTCTCTCTCTCTCTCTCTCTCTCTCCGCTCAGCATGGCATTAACTCCACAGTATACTCGAATTACAAGATGGAAACAAAGGTAAACATTGCATATGGCTCAAGATGTGTATTAAAGTAAGGATATAACGCAATACTCGCTTCTATCATTATATGTCTGACTGGCATTTCGTTTCTCATACATAGTTCATCCAAGGTTGAACATTTCACTAGAGAGTGCAATATTGTTCCAGTTTTAGTCGACGAGTAATAATAATTTTCATTTTCTCTTTCTTTGTAATGAATTCAGCACAGTCTGTATATCCGGCGGTATAAGGTATATTTTTGTACAGTTTCTCTAGCAGCTTATCATTATAACTTGTCTCTGGATGTGTCGACCCTTCGTAATTACCTGCTTTTGTAGTTTGATGTATTGCTAAAATAGTTCCAGTCGCATCAAGCACTCTGTGCTTCATCCTCCTCGCATTTAGTACCAGCCAATTATCGTACGCCCTCCTCCCAATTACAATGTCTGGTATATCCTTCCACGGATAGGACGCTGATGTGACAAAGTAATCCTCCGCAAAATTGTCAAACAACGTCCCTCTTTTCTTTGAAACACTTTCTAATCCTCTCCATGATGAGCTTTCGCGCATCGTTATGTTATTTACATTGATTCTTTGTCCAATAATTAAAGTATGTCCTTTGAATGTTGAATTGTCTTTAAGAATTGCGAGTAATGTTTCGACTAACTTGTCTGTAAACAATATATCACTATTAGCAAAAGCATAAAAATCGGAATTAAACCTTTTCATCACGTCCATATACATGTGTTTTAGAACTGGGGCTCCTTGTGCCGCAGTTTCCCTCACTGGCATAACGTTCCATCCTTTCCGCAAACATTCCTCGGCCAGGGACGTTTCATTTGTGAATACCACTGGCATAATTAGAGGTCTCAGTGATAACCAGTTCAGTGAAGTTATATTATGAACGTCGTATTTATCTTTGTCATCACGCCAAGTTGTAAACAATGTTAACAGCGGGAGTGTCCGGTTTTTGAAATATTCTTGTATGCTATTTGTCCATGGCTTTGATATTTTCTTAAGCTTAACAACTCGAGCGATAATTGTCGACAAAGTCATATTGTTGTTTAAGGTCTTGATGGATGAATCATTAAACTGCAGTGTTCCATTTTCTTTTGTAGAATATACCGTTGTATCTAACGTTTTGTTCCAAATTATAGTTTGTTCACCTAGTAGGAATCTGTACGTGGCAGAATTATTCCATTGCTCGATAGCCTCATAACATAGGTATAAATAGATAAAAATACAGGGAAAACATAAAAGCTAAACCTTTGTCAAGCTATGACTTCGAAACATCTGAGCACAGATATTCTATTTCAAGTGTTGCACGTCACATTCAAAGTTCTTCCTGAAATTGGAATAGAATGGATTTTGCATTAGCAATCTTAGGCTGTAAAACAAAAAATATATCCAGAAGAGATTTACGATACAGGAATATAAACGTTCTTCTTTATAAAATGCAATGGTATCAATTATACAAATATAATTTTACATACATGTGTTGCATTTCTAGACCGAAATCCAGTGGGTTAGTGAAACTCGCTGGCTTCTAAATTCCGTTTGTCAAGCAAGTTCTCGTGAGTTGTTCGTGGAACTAAAATCCTTACTTTGCACCCGTTTCCATCCTCCTCAACCACTCCGGTGGCCTAGTGGTTAGAGCGTCCGCCTCGGATGAGGGAGGTCGTGTGTTCGGCTCCCGGCCGAGTAATACCAAAGACTTACACAAATGGTACTAGGCGATCAGAATTAAGAGGTTAGTGTTATGACTGGTCGGACTGGTGTCAGGATAACGTGACTGGTTGGGACATCATCCTGCATGTCTGTGGCAGTATGCCCCAGTGCTGGAATTCACTAAAAACTGCCACAATGCAGACATCTTAGCGATATGAATAAAAAATTAAAGCTATGTCAAACATCCTAATTACACCTACCAACACCGAACCTCACCCCTCCACACACACACACACACACACACACACACACACACACACACACACACACAATTCCCTTGACCAAATAGGTTAATGTCCTGCCGCAGTAGAGTTAAGTGGTAGCTGCCATTACTCAAGAAACGAGTTCTATTCCTGCTAGGATACAAGCATGATTTATATAATGAACTAAAACAGCAACATTTGCAAATCAGGTGGTTATACGTGGCTTAATATGGTTACTTTATACTACTTCTGCTTCAATGTTTTGGTAAATTTATTGGTGGTGCTTAATTCTTCTATATATCGTTTCATTTACTGAGTCACATTGCATAATAAATAGGTTTGTACTGTATAGTATACAGCCAAATATGTTGTTGGAATTAGAAGGAAATGTTTAAAAGAATTTTGTGTATTGAAATTAGAAATTAACAGTTTAAAAAGAAGTTGTTTACACAAGATTACGTTACAAAATATTTATCTGTGTATATTTTGAGTAAGCGACAGGAACAAACTAAATGTATAAATAAATCTTAAAACATTTGATGAGTTTGATGTTTCGTCTCAAAACATCTTCTAACGTTGATGGTAAATAATATAATATGGGCTTAATTTCCTCGGTGTTGATTATGTTATAAAGATATTCTTTGAATAATAAGTATTTTATACCTTATGGAAAACAATTCATACAATCTGTCTTGCAAGTAGTAACTTGTAAAACAAGCTATGCAATCTACCATGCAAGTAGTAAATTAGAAACAAGCAATAGTCTGTCATGCAAATAATAACTTGGCAAACAGGATATACAATCTGCCATGCACGTAATAACGTATCTGTCATGCAAGTAATACCTTATCTGTCATGCAAACATTAACTTGGAAAACAAGTCATACAATGTCATGGAAATAATAACTTGGAAAACAGGTCATACAATCTGCCATGCAAATAATAACTTGAAAAACAAGTCCTACAATCTGACATGCAAGTAGTAACTTGGAAAACAAATCATACAATTTACCATGCAAGTAATAACGTGGAAAACAAGCTATGTAATCTGCCATGCAAGTAACTTGGAAAAGAAGCAATACACTCTGCCATGCAAATAATAACTTGGCAAACAGGATATACAATCTGCCATACAAGTAATAACGTATATGTCAGGCAAGGAATAACTTGGAAAACAGTCATACAATCTCTCTCTCTCTCTCTCTCTCTCTCTCTTTATATATATATATATATAAGCCACATAAAAAAAAGTTTAAAAATAAAAGTACACAAGAATTATTTAAACATTGCGACGGCGATGCGAGTTTCTAACCCGTATCAATTTGAAAGACAAATCCATTAGAAAATATAATTCTAATAAATTCTTGGAAATTATGAATATAATAAAGTATTGACTATAAGAAGAAAGAAAGAAAGAAAGAAAGAAAGAAAGAAAGAAAGAAAGAAAGAAAGAAAGAAGGAAAGAAAGAAAGAAAGAAAGAAAGAAAGAAAGAAAGAAAGAAAAAAGAAAGAAAGAAAGAAAGAAAGGAAGAAAGGAAGGAAGAAAGAAATATACATTTACAGACAGAAAATTTTAACTTTACTTACGGGCACTATTCTCATCCTTAACAATATTACATTCCTGTGCTCTAACAAGAAGATAATAAACTTCAACTTTTCAATTCAGTTATTTAGAATGTATTCATCCCCAGCATAAGAAATGAGGTTGGTAAAGGTCGACTCCATCCACTTGTACATGGCTTATGATATGACTACAGCAAAGTACAATGTACTCATGTAGGTATCACGGTACCAATTGTTTTTCCATAGACCTCAATGCTAATGTTTTGTGAAATAAATATACTTTCTATCCTACTTCAGCATGCATGTCACACACTATCATATAGAATAATGTTAGATTGTCAATTTGACAATGTAAGAACCAGGTACTCCATTGCCTATAAGACAGATAACTCTGCTGTAACTAGACAGGGGTAGGAGTTATCTAGTCACAACATACTTATTTTCAGTCATGTGTATCACATTTTCAAAAACTGATCAAAAATACAAAATGTCATCTATATAGGAATTAGCATAAATTCACATGTTGCCAAGAGGCTAAACTTTTTTTAAGCCCAACAGAAAGTACAACTCTTACATAATCCACCAATCATAACTAGTGTTTTTGTTTATTTCTGAATGCAAGGTTCCCTACACCTTAAGCTCCACCCACCTGGACTTGCGTAATTGGTACTGTTATACCTGTAACGATGTTCTCGTCGCACACATTCTTTTTGATTGGTTTCTTAAATACCTACCAATGGGAAAAGACACTTCTCATGGACCAGATTCTTTGTCGTGTAACCTGTAAAAACCAAGAACCATTAATTACATAAATAACTCTGAAAGTGTGATGTAATCACGGACGACACAGTACGGAAAACAATAAAAAAAAATATATACCCACTGTATGAAAAATAAGACCATTTATAATGTTAATAAAGAAAACGTCAAAAAGAGACTAAGTGAATAGTTGAATAAGTCCATGAAAACAAATCGATCTGCGTATGTAATCGGCCGGCAAACCTGCCAAAACTTGTTCGTCACCCTAAACTTTTAACCCGTCTCGTAATTTGACACTTCAAGGCATCCTTATAGTCGGTCATTCTTCTCTGACAAGCTTATTGTTGCGAAAACGAATTGGATATTGTAAATATTGACCCAGTTTACAATGGTTAGTCAATTTTGGAGTGCTAATCGCAAAAAAAGACTAAATTGGGATTTCGTATCTTTGTCAGTCGGTATCGAGAATAAGTCATATTATTGTATTCCATTCTCACAAATTATGCGAACTTGGATGGATAATGACTTGAGTTCATCTACATTATCAGCTTAAGACAGACAAAGCCGATAGCAAGTATCACGTGTTTGTGTGCACAGAAATAACTAGAAAAGCATGTGGTTCAATAATTGTAGGAAAAAACAATGATAAAATGAAAATAGAAATTGCACGATTCTGTTAAAAAGTTAGGTATTCAAAATGTATGTAAAACTTCTAACCTCTGGTTTTGTTCTACATGGTATAGTGTCTGTGGAAAACATTTGACCAAAGATTATAATATTTTAAAATTTGAATATGTGCATCTTAATGTTGGTTTGTCGCAATACTAATACCATCGTCCCGATGTTTAAGACAACTTGGTGACCTAGTATCTTTGGTGGTTGTCCTGGGACAATAACGATTGATCCGAAAGAACTAAACAATGAATGGTTTACAATATTTATCTTCCACCAATTAAGCATGTATTTTCATGTTTTTCATCAATATACATCGCTGATCAAGATTCCATCTCATGAACAGAGTAGAATTTCACAATAGTCTTGTACAACAGTATACTTCTAAACAGTTCCTAATTAAAATTTTGCTAAATATTTTCAATTAATTTATCTCTAAGTCAATCTAAACAAAAGTCAGTTAAAATTATTCAAGATAATCTAGTATACTAAATACAAACTAAAAAAAATCCTTGGAACCCTTTTTCTTTTACATGAACACGTTCTCAAACGACATAAAAACTGGTTTTCGAGATTTACTTAAATAAAACATATATGGTATTACTATGGAAACGTGAATACTGCAATATAATATATGAAAATCGACAATTTTACATCTAAGAATAACAAGAACCATTTCAGTAAAGCTATCACTCAAATGAAAGATTTCAAATGCTGAACACTTGTCGGAGGTTAATAGGTTGTTATGTCACATGTTTATGTTGGCAGAGTAATGTAATCTCGCGTAAGATCAGTTATAAATGAACTCGAGTGATCTGACATGTTGGCTGATCATTACAGCAAAGTCGACCCCGCAAGTACATGTACTGGTTTATTTTTTCATGCTATATACGCTTATCATTGTTTTAAAAAGTAGTTTCATCATATCTAGTTCAAGATCTAGACTTGTTTACCAACTTATAATGTTCTGGAATCGAACTTTTAACATACATATTCGTCGTTTCATTTTATCGTAAACTTTTATATAAGGGTTTATTTATCCCTCCTTTAAGTTAAGTCTGTGTTAATATGTTCTGATATGATATGAGTTGAATAATTTATTTTCTAAATTATTCATTAGAATTACAAAGTGCTCCTTGACGTGTAGGACAAAATCACTCTTTTGGAGTTATTGTTAATTCATTAAAAGACATTCTTAATTCTTTCGGTGCGAAACATCAAAACTATTCAATACTGGCGGTACATCTGCACATTTAATATTAGAATAGATTCAGAAAGATTTTTTTCAAAACACGCGTGATAGAAAATAGCACGATGATTAATACGAGGAAATAAATGATGATTATTTATCGCTTGATCCAACGCTGAAAGATTTTTAAAAAAATCAAATCTTACTGCAGCCGCCAATGTAATTTTAATGTGAAATTATTAGTGATTTGAAAGTTGTAAGTAGGAAGATAATTCGTGATAAACTTAAACAGAAATTGTCTTTGTTACATAAAGGATTTTGTTTTCTTCAGATTTACATGTGCCATTATGTTATCACCCAACAGAAACATGACTGCACAATATTGATGTTAAAATCCAGAATCGTCATAGAAACAAAATCTTGTACTAAATACTAGTGTTTAAGTTTCTACTGATGCTGTTTACAACGTGTTAACAATGGACAAAACTCCATGGACACTAGGATATGCTTTGACGATTCATTCTACTGATGCTGTTTAGATCTTGTCGCAGCAGCTTCTTCCAGGTCGAAAACCGGCCTGTTGCTCTCGTGCTGCTTCCTCCCGCCGTTTGAGTACCCTTCTATTGATGATCTTCATAAATACTTTGCCAAGTATGGAGAGCAGGCTGATGCCCCGATAGTTCTTACAGTCCGTTTTGTCGCCTTTCTTGAAGATTGGTACGATGATGGCTTTCTTCCATGATGTTGGTACCGCTTCCGATCGCCATATCAATCTCAGCAGGGCGTGTAATCTTTCGACGATGATCTCTCCGCCGTATTTCAAGGCTTCTGGTGTCACTTCATCAATGCCCCGCGCCTTGTTGTTCTTCAGGTCTAAGATGGCAGTCCGTATTTCCTTCATAGACGGTTCAGACTCATCGACTAGCGCAGACAACTCGTCCATGGCATCCACAGATTCCATCGGTCCAGGTGGGGCATCGTGGTTGAGGAGGGTGCAGAAGAAGTCCTGCCAACGGTCCAAACGTCCTGTGTTGGAGCTTATGAATTTTCAGGTCTTGTCTTTGATGTTGTTCTCAAGCGGCCGAGATTTCCCGGATAGTCGTCGAATGGTTGAGTAAAGGGTTCGGAATTCGTTCCGGTTGGCTGCCCCTTCCATATCTTTTGCGAGATTTTCCCATTACACGACTCTATCCTCCTTCAAATGAACTCTGACCAGTTTGTTGAGGCTTCTATATTCCGGTTGGTTATTTAACTTGCATTTCTTCCGTTTATCGATGAGAAACAAGGTCTTTTCGGATATCCAGGGTTGAACATGCCGCTTCGTTGATGGACACACCTCTTTGGTACTGTCTGTAATTGCATTCGCAAGCTCGTTTGCAAGACGATCAACTCCCTCCTGCGATTCATCTGTCTCCGATGTAGTAAGGGCTTCAAAACGATTCTTTAGGGTGATCTGGTATTTTTCCGGGACCGCCTGGTCTCTTAAGAGTGCTACGTTCGGTTTTTGCTCCCGTTTGTTATTGGTTGCTGGACGCTTCAATCTTAGTCGAATCTTGATTCTGACCAGGTGGTGGTCGGACCCACAATCCGCTCCACGCATGGCTCGAACGTCTTGGAGTGAGGTTTGGAATCGCCGTGAGATCTTCACGCTCCGTCAAATCATCAAGGAAAGAATTCGGTGTGGAAAACGCACAATCATGGTGTTCATTGATTTCTCCGCAGCGTTCGACAGCGTCCATCGCCCGGCCTTGTGGAAAGCCCTGGAAGCGGAAGGATACCCACCAAAATACATCCGGCTACTTATCAACACCTATGACGGGTCAACCAGTCAAGTTCGAGTCCAAGGAGCAAACACGAAGGATTTCTCGGTGAAAACGGGCATCCGTCAGGGATGCGTGCTCTCAACTAGCCTCTTTAACATCGTGGTCGATTGTGTCATGCGCAAGGTATTCCTGGGACGTAGAGGGATCACTTTTGGTGCAGGGCTCGATGAACATGCCACAGATCTAATGTTCGCGGACGATAGTGCATTTCTCACTGAGGACGAAGCCGAAGCAACAGAAATTCTGCAAGAAATCGCCGATGAAGCCGCTAGATTTGGGTTAAAGATCAACACCGCCAAAACAGTTGTCATGACATCGGACAACACCCCAGCGACCGTCTGCCTTAACGGAGTCTATCTTCAGCAAGTAGATGAATTTAAATACCTGGGGTCCATAATCCGAAGCAGATCAATAGCGGCCTCCACCGACATCTCGCATCGCCTGGGACTGGCAACGTCTGCGTTCGGGTCACTAGCTTGGTGCATATGGAGAAAAAAGGCCCTTTCGGTGGTGACCAAAGTGCGTCTATACCGCACTCTCATCATCCCAATACTACTATATGGAGCAGAGACGTGGGTCCTCCTAGACGCGGACCTCAAGAAGCTGGAGGTATTTAAAATGCGCTGCCTCAGACGAATACTGGGAGTAAACCTTCTGGACAGAATCTCAAATGTGGAAATCCGGGCCCGATGCTCTCACCAACCGACAGTGGAATCACTGATTAGACGTGCTAGGCTTCGCTGGTTTGACCATGTCTGCCGAATGGAAGAGAGGCGTCTACCGTATCAAGCCCTGTGGCGCACCAGACCGGAAACCTGGAAGGTCTCAAGAAATGCACCAAAGAAAACCTGGATCAAACAAGTGGAAAGAGACCTGGCGAACTATGGCATGACCTCGGCACATGCCAAAGAAAATGCCACGCGGAATCGAAAATGGTGGAAGGAAATAATTGAATTCATCTGCACGGGCAATTTTCGAGCAGCACCCACAGTTTCCTATCAACTGCGACCACGCTGATTGGATGGAAACTACGGGACCAAATTGAATTGAATTGAAATTGATTGATTCTGTTTACAACGTGTTAACAATGGACAAAACTCCATGGACAGTAGGATATGCTTTGACGATTCATTCGTCACAAGGATTAGCTATTTCTTATACAAATATTTGGATTGTTGACGATCATATTGAATTGTCAAAGTTAGTGTATCTGACAGTGTCTCGAGTCAGGTTAATGTCTCAGATGCACAGTGTTATCAACGATTACAAAATGAATGAAGAAAATAATATTAGAAATTGTGATGATGTAATAACGTAAAACTTAGCTGATCATCAACGATCTGTCAAAAGAAAACGTGATTTTGACCTCAATGCTGAAATTATCGTGACACTTAAACCACGACAAAATAATAATTGTACGAGCTGTAACACAGTAATTTTGTGGCAGTATTTTAATAATAATTCAAGACAATTCATCATGGATTTAATTACCCGTAGTCTTAGTCACACACCCGAAAAGGTGATGCTGATCTGCCATGAATGTAATGGACCTCCGGGCGTTACTGCACTTCTTTCAGTAAAGTTGTCATTGTCTATCCTCGGAAATTACTTGTAATCGTTCACGTACAAAACAACGTTGAGTAAGAGTTGAATCTAGTTTGTAGAATTGCAGATCTAGATGTAACCTTGCTTGAAATTGTATGTGCTACACTCCAAATAGTATCAGTTGATCTCTCTGTTGCCCCTTCAAGCTCACCAGGTTGATATATATATATATATATATATATATATATATATATATATATATATATATATATATATATATATATCATAGATATTGCACAAGTAACTTGTTACTTATCGCAGACTTTTAGTAGTCTTGCAACCCTTTCACGAGATATCATGTCTTTCTTAATGTTGTTCACAGACGTTTCCTGCTCATATTGATATCCAAACAATCGCTCGTCAAGTGTTCGATTACATCGTTCAACGATTGCCTGATCACGATGAACTGCTGTGTGCTCATGTCTGATTTTGAAATTATTTTGCTACATCAAAAATGTTACTGAACCAACAAATTCACTGTCAGAATCAACCTGTAGAAATCGTGGCCATCGTAGACCACCTTGTGGTCAGGATCTTAGTTGATAACTCCGTTACAATGTAGATGCAACGACAGGCAACGATCAGTTGTATTTGCGCGATTGGCGTCAACGTTTTTGAATAGTATGATACGGTGTTAAAAAAAACTTCCTGATGAACCTCAGTTTTCAGCAACCGAACATTCGACACCTGCTGCATCAGCAAGTTTACTAATCGCTTCTCTATCCCTCCAATATCATCTTGGGCTATACTAAATTGATTCCATTAAAATAATAATAATAATAATAATAATAATAATAATAATAATAATAATAATAATAATAATAAATGGCCCGATTACTTACAATCCCCTATCATTTGTTTACCTTTCGTAGAAGATCGAACCAAAATATTAGCAAGCGATTCTCTGAGAGATTTACTGTTACCGACTTTAAAATGTGTATCAACCTCACGTCTGCAATATGTCGTTGTTGCAAATCTGGACGTTTATACACGACATTATGAACGTGGCAAGCATCATCATTCGCATTTATTTTATACTCTCCAGGTCTGAGCTAATTACGCTCGTCGAGTCAGCTATCAAGATGGGTTCCTCGATTACAATAATTATGTTCATGAATATGATTTTTACCCAGAATGCTTAGCCAAGGTAATTGTCCCAGTGCAGTCCCGGATTACCCATTAGGCAGAGTAGGCAACTGCCTATGGGCCCCGTGACTTTTATGTGCCCCATCAGGGGCCCCCAGGGGCCCCCGTGAGACCGTGACCGTGGGTCTGGGGTCCCAAAAGTTTGACTGCCTATGGTCCTCCACGGTGCTTAATCCGGCGCTGTCCCAGTGAAACCTCGATATATCAACCAATTTCATTAGAAAGAAATTTATATTTTTGTACCACATTTTATACACTTTCCAGTAAGAGCGCGCTTTTTTTAATCTTTGTCGATATTGTTGTTAATCCACTGGTGGGGTGGGGTTTCTGCATCGAACACAGTATAAATTCATATACTTTTTGTATTTGTTCTACATGGGTATCATTGAGTTCTCAGCGACACGAAAGAAATAGTCATTCAAACATCATCCAGCGCTAGCAAATTATATTAGATCAAACATCATAGGTCTATCTGGGTCTGGTAATACGCTTATGTTGCTCAATATAATAATCAGATGACTCAACTGGGATTGGTTGTATTAGTGGCACCATCTGGCGATAATCAGCGATGTTATGATTTGTGTTTTAAGATTTAAATGAAGAAGTGAAGTCATCGAATGAAGAAGGTAATGATAGTATTGATTTTTATAACCGATATCGACGAAGACCCATCTGTCCATGATCTCGATATTAATAGCCTCGTGGTATACGATGATGTGATGCTTGACAACCACTTAAATTCAGCTCGGTATTGTCTCCAGGTAGGAACGGAATCAGACGTGGTTTATGTTACTCAACGATATACACAAACACCTAAAGTAATCATAGATATCTGCAATATTTTATTGTTTTTAATGGAGTGGATACACATACTTTGCGAAACATTCATCAGATGTGGTGTTCAGGGGACATGGACATGATTAAATTCACACAGAAATTTATCACGAAAAATGTACATGAGTAATGGTCACGATATCGTATAGTTCTCGATAAAAAAAAATAGTTGAGAGACATAGCAGAAGAGAGGGTGACGACAAAAAGTGAGTGCCAAGGTAACTAAACAAACAAGCATAAAAATTTGAAAATACAAACGTCAAACAAAATTAAGAAAATGAGCTCACCCAACTGGAGAAATATCGATTGGTTAGAAGTTTCGTTTTGACGTTATTGACTTTGTTTTTCCTTTTTGGTAGGAAGGTTTATTTTTTCGAGAATAGAGTCTATGTTTATAGGGTTCACCCTCTCTGCTTCTAAAATGTGGAATAATTTTGGAAGTTATATACATAATGGTGTAATTTCCTTTTAAATTGTCACTTTGTCAGTTAAAGAAATGTTTATTTGTTGATGTCACTAAACTTTTCGGTTTTGCTTCCTTCTGTAACTTACTATAATGCCATATAGTCAAACACAGTAACTGATAGTATTATTAATAGTATATCAGCACGGTAATTGGCATTATGATTAACTGGACGGATATCAAACGTGCAAGTTAGTTTTTTCTTAGTACTGTATATGTCTGTATTATAAATTCACCATTTCCTACATTTTCCGGATTTTTTTCTCTCTGAAAGATGATAAGTTTTTACTAAACTCATTCAACACCAGCTTATTAATACCTCCATTTTCTCTCCAACATGAAAATAAGTCCTTGTTTAAATTTGTATTCCCCTCAAAGATCAATTTTTCACACATCTGAAACTTTCTTCATACAGGATGAGAACCAGTTCATTAGCGAACTCGGTAAAATTCCGCCTGGACCCAGAATTATAAGTAAATTAAGCATCAATAATACATTTTGTAATCATTATTATGTGGACGACGTCATCAATAAATGTGCCTCAGCAGCAGAGAGGGTGAACAGACCAACTTTTTAGGCAAAATATTTCGTAAGCGATTCGTTACAAAACCGAAAAAAAAAAATCTTACCATGATAGTGCCAATTTAGTTGTCACAAACACATGGGCTGCGACACTGCAACGTTCCAAGGCAACGTCGTAAGCGGTCGTCGTTAATAATGGAAAAATAATCTTACAACGATGTTGCTATTTAGTTGGCGTTCACCCTCTCTGCTGCTGCACGTTAACAATTTTTTTTACGATGAAAATCCTTTGTTGAAAATCGAAGATTTTTACGATTTCACAAACAGACTAATTTGCAAAACTTCACCTCGCAGATCAATCAAATTATTAGATTGGTCAGTGAGTTTAAAATTAATTCTCGTTAAAGAATTATTATGACATCGCATAAAGACTGGATTAGTTGGGTCTTCAATAATTAGACATCCTGGAGGAGCCGTTGGTGCAAATGAATATAAAATATATCCTTGCTGAGCTTGATTTGATTGCTCGAGATTTATTTGATAGCTTCCTTCGATAACGTCACATACTAAATTTAATGATATCACCGAGGATATATTTACGTTGTTCGGAGCGATATGTCTACCGCCGCCTTCTGGATCATTATTGTGTTTAAGGGTTTTTATTTCCGGTGATGTTGTTTTTTTCCATTCATCGTTAATTTTCTTAAACCCGATATCGATGGCATAACTGAGATATTTTTTTAATTCGTCGGGGTTATATCCTGGAAGCTTAAACGTGGAAATATCTTCATGGATCTTATACTTCCCTCTAAACATTTCCATAAATGTTTCATCTGATAACACCTCTTGAATAATTTTCGCATGAAATATTTCCATATCGTTGATGATTTTGTTACATGTTTCTACGACGCTGATAAATTCATCTCTGGTGAGAAAGCCAGATTTGAGAGATATTAATAGCAGTGATAGATCGTTACTAAACGCTGTTAAATTTTTTTCGATAGACCCAAAGTGTACAGTTGGTAAAAAATCTAGGTGATTATTCATGAATTTGTTAGGGGAATGATCTTCATAAGTTTTTATTACATTATCAGGTTTCATCTTATCTGTGACATAATCAGATTTTACAGGTTCTGGTACATCAACGGTTTCTTTCTGTCGAGGTGGTAGTTCGGGCCATCCTAACACTGATCTTATAGAACTCTGATAAATATCTACAATATACCCAGGGGAATTAATCTCGATCGCAGATGATAACGTCGGCTCGTGAACCGTTATAGCGATTTTTGATTCTTTTCCAGTGATAAATTTAATTCTTCGTTGTAATTCATTATTGATTTGTTCGATTTGATATGACCCAGTTGGCAACGAGACAACGTTCCAGTCTGGAGTTCCGTCTTCACGATTTTTCCACGCGAACACCAAGGAATTATTTGGTTGTTGACCACCAAATGCTACCGATCTGATATTAGGCCAGCTACGATACACTCGTAGTTTTGCTAGCGCGATCTCGTTCACTGGAACGGGAATCGGGAAATTCACACTGAATTCAGGACGCGTTGAGGTTACTGATATCATGCTTGTTTTCACCGGTGTTGTATTTGTTACTATTTGTTGAAGTAGTTCTTGCGACGACATTGTTATTATTATTATCCCGCTCTAATTTCAGCATTGTTGATTTATACAATTGAGCCATGGTTGAGAATTCGCTATCTGATATTGTTGTGTCATCGAGTGACGATGATATCAACGAGGATAATTGCGAGTATGCGGCAGATGCAATGTGAAATTTAATTACATAATCGTGTAGTTTACTCTGGCTACAAGATGATAGTTTTTTTGTGATCCCGGTTAATATACCCGCAATTGTAGCCACCGCAGAAATAGCGATTGGAACTACGACCGGAGCAATCATTGTAACTGAAGATAGTATTATCCCAGCAGCAGTGATTACTCCCGACACCGAGTACACGGTGATATCAACTGCGGTTATTCCTCGTTGGTATTTTTTTATTTTTATTTGATACTCCTCACAGAGAGAACTGAGTTTAGTTTGAAATTCTCTGACCTGATCATAGCGATACTGATACACTGAAGGGATCGTCATTTTATTTTAAAAGCGCTAGCATTTTCAATTGTGATTTCCCTTTCAGTTTAATTGTTTACTTAAATCCACTACGAATTCTACGTACCAGGTTACTGAAACCCTGACTAGATTTCTATCTGTGGTCGTTATCGTGAATTGTTCAGATACATCCTTGTCGATGATCGTTGATATCGTATTATTGACTCCAGATGAACTACTTGATGATATATTAAACTGATTCGGTGATACTATTGTTAATCGATAAATACCCTTGACGGTTGCGGTTATGTGTAAAATGTTGTTTGTGGGAGTCCACGCAAATGATCCGTAATGGATTGTGTATACGTTGTTGACAATGATTTTTTTTTCATGAGGAATTTTTGTTTTTTCAACAACGCTTATCATCCTCGTTGCATCATCTTTCATTGCATTGTTGAATGTTTTAAGCTCATCAATGGATTTTTTAATATCAGGAAGGGTTATTTCAATTTTATCAAATGGGGTTCCAATAAACTTATCAATGATGTTTTTACGAAACATTGAAAACTGTTTCATGTGTTTATCATATTCGGATTGAAGAGTTGCTAGTTCCAACATAGAATCTTTTATCGAGGCGAGTTTTGGTGTGGTCACTGGTGGATTTCCAAAAAATTCTTGCAGGGGTTTATCAATTTTGTCAATTGTATTTCTTTGTAATTCAGAAAACGGATCAAATACAACTATATGATCGTCATACTTATCATTGAGCGATTTCAATGAATTCGCCGTGTTATCGAATGCTGCTAATTTATCTGTGATCGTTGAAACAAGTACACCTGGTTTGAGTTTACCTTGATCGGAAAATAACGCGATAGCATCCTCTACTGCGTCTCGTCGTTTAATTAAAATATCATCGAGAGAGACATTACATATTTTCAATTTACCCTGACGATCGCCAAATATAACTATTTCACCAGGATCAACACTTGCTAAGTTCAACGTTTCGGCTATTTCATCTTCGATTAGTTTTTTAACACCCTTGATTTTATCAAGGATTTCAACTCCACCAGTATCGGGTTTCTTCAGCGTTGATAAAGGTCGTCCCCAAATATCAATCATTGTTATCATAAAAATCCTTTCTCTGTTTAAAATCTAAAAGATTTCATCAAAGATTTTCAATCCAACGACCGCTAGTATGCTCATTCACTACTACATGGGGTGGTTTCATCAAAGATTCTCGTGAAATAGCATCAAGTACGTTTAATACTTCATTGCCACATATGGGTGGGTCAAGCATTGTTTGTGTTGGTAACGTGGAATACCAACGGGGTATTTTTAATTTACTTACATAGCGGTTAAATTCTTTCGGCGGCGCTAGTCCATATGAGTCAAAATAAATAATCCCGCGTGGATCAATCGCGTACGCAACCCAGTGAGTTCCAGGTCCATCGCTGTTATCTAGATCAATAATACCGGTTTCAACATCATTTGGTTGTGCCGGTAACTGATCTTTCATAAAAACACCTCTGAAGTTTTTAATCGCGAGTTTTTTAGCGGCATCAATTAAATCAAAATTGGACATGGGGGTAATAGGTTCCTCTAAAAATCTTCGATTGAAAATCCTTGAGTTTCCCACTAGTAAACCGGTCCTAGTCTCAGGCCTGATCCGTGAACGGATCTCCCGCTGTACCATGAATACGGGGTTCCTGATAGTCTTAGACCCTTTCCCTTTTTTTTATAACCCTGCCCAGTTGCTTTCTTTAGTGCCATTCCTGCCGCGGTACCAACGGCTCCTAACGCTGCCGCTTTAGCTACCGCTGGGGCCGCTGCGGCAATCAACCCTGGAATCAACCCTAACAACGGGAATATACCACCAGTCTTTTCCATGTTTTTAATCGCGCTCGCAGAAAGAGTAACCTGAACTCCTTTTTTTTCTTTAAGCGCCTTATTAAAATGATTAATCTGAGTCTTCCTCAGCGATAGTTTATTCCCCCCGCCACTCATTTGATTAGGTTGCAGCGTTATTGTGGTTCCACATTGCTTAGCTGATTTGGATTGTAATTTTTTTAACTGACCAGGTGTCAACGTGACATTGATATTACTATACGACTTTATACAAGACAGATTGATTCTAAATCGCTTGCGATTCAATGGCAAAATCCAAAGGATTTTTATTGCACAGCAATTTTCAATCAAAAAATCCGAAGGTGAAATTGCACAGCAATTTTCAATCAAAAATTCGTAGAATTTTCAAAGATTTTCCACTGGTGCATCAATAAGTCTCATTCGTCCACCAACACCTTCGAGTAGCATTGATTTATCACAGCAGCAGAGGGGGCGAATCAGACAACTTTTTTTTGTTTTTATTTTTGATTATACCCCCTCCAAAATAACACTGGACCCTTCTCGCGAAAAAATAAGTCTCTGACCCTTGTCTGAAAACATTCGCGTCGCAACGTCGTTGTCACTCACCCCCTCTGCTGCTAGAACTTTCAGTTGGGTTAACCGAATATTTGATCCAGTCCGATACGATATCGTGTTCGAGGGTCATGTAAATTTATTGTTACAAATCCGTGTGGGGTAGACTGAGCATGACTAAAGAAATTTCTAAATTGATTGAAGTCCATATCAGAACACCATGTCTGCCAAATATTTCGTAGCGTATGTGTATCAACGCCGTTGAATACAGCAAGCATATTACAGTTATCTCTAATCACTTTTGGAATCTGAGTGTAGCGTTGAGTGACATAGATCACATCAGTGTTTTTATGCCTGCCTCTGGAAAATATTCTAGCAGGATTTTTTTGATTATCTAACATGACATCGTCGTATACAACTAAATTGTTGATACTTCCATCGAGGTCATTCACGGATGGCGCCTCGTCAATATCGGTTATAAATTCAATAACATCCTCGGCGGCAATCTCTGAAGCGTTTTCATTAAAATCTTTTAGCACTTCATAGCATCGTTGATCATCTACGCTAGGGGCAATTAAATACAACTTATCCCACTTCATCCATCTCATTATTAAATTGAGCAACAATTGCATTTTACCGGATCCAGATGGTCCGATTATAATTGCGCGGATAGAGTTTGGTAGCGCTGCATGATGCTTCACTGGTTCTCTTGTTTTAGTCGCTGAAAAATCAATTATATTCATATCTCTATACATAAATTATGGATCTATATTGCGTGAAGTGTAAGGCGCGTACTGGCACAGATGACTTGACGACGATTACAACTAAAAATAACCGATCAGCGCTTTCTGGTAAATGCGTACAATGTAGTACAAAGAAATTTAGATTTGTTTCTAAACCCAAGGAACTCAAGGAACCTTTAAAAAAAAAAGAGGAGGTGATATCGCAGCCAAATTAGCAAAACTCCCTGGAACTCCATGGGCAAAATACCCTGGAGAAAAGCACCTTCCAGGATATAGCTACTGTGGACCGGGAACAAGACTTGATATCAGACTCAATGATCAAAATCAGCCCCGACCCGGTGAGGAACCAATAAACGCTATTGATAAGGCCTGTCACCTTCATGATGTATCTTATAAAAGCAGTAATCTGCAGCACAGGCATCTAGCAGATGTGAAATTAATTCATGCGTTAAATGCTATTTCTGATAAATCTTTCAAAGAAAAATTGGCTTCCTTTTTGATAAAATCGGCTATGAAAAGTAAATTGATGTTAGGGGCTGGTAATTAATAACAACATGGAATCTATTTATTATTCCCCAAGAGGATACTGGAGGGGTAAATCAGCAATCCATAAACTCGCTAGTGCTGCAAAAGTGAAAAAAACCACTGGGGCTCATTGGTTATCCAAACAGGCACTATGGCAAATTTATCTACCACCGCCTAAACAAATCAATTTCTCGCATTTTGATGTGACCGGACCCAATGAAGTTCATCAGGCTGATATATTATTTCTGCCACATGATCGTGGTTACAAATACGCATTAACCGTAGTTGATATTGCAAGTCGATACAAAGAAGCAGAACCGTTAAAAACAAAATCAGCCACTGAAGTCGCTTCTGCATTTGAAAGGATTTATCGAAGGAGTCCTCTGCACTGGCCAAATCTGTTACAAGTTGACCCGGGCAAGGAATTTCAGGGTGCAGTGTTATCTACAATGAAATATCACAATGTCGCTATCAGACGAGGGCATACTGCACTGCATCGTGATCAGGCCATTGTAGAACGATTTAATAAAACCCTTGCTGAGCGGTTATTTGGATATCAATACGCAAAAGAATTCATCCAAGAAAAAAGATCCCGTGAATGGGTTAAAAGGTTACCAGCTGTGATTACTGCACTGAATAACGAGATTACTAGAACCATCAACATGAAACCTATCAATGCGATTAAAAAGAAGTCAATACCTGAAATGGAAATTCAAAAAGATTTTAATGTTTCCCAACCAATTCTTGGTAGTAATGTCATTGTGAGGTACTTATACGAACCAGGAGAGCTTGAGGGTGGCACAAAAAGGGCTACTGATCCTATTTGGAGTGTTACTGCACATAAGATATCTAGTATAACACGATCTACGGGTAGACCTCCAATCTATAAACTGGATTCAACTGCCCCTCAACGGGGTTTTACTAGACAACAATTACAAGTGATACCTGAGGATACTCAATTACCACCACATGGGCTTAACTAGCACCCTTGCGTCTATTGCACTCAAGACAAGTCAACATCACATTATTTCTGACATGACCGAGATTGTTATTTTTTCTGTCTACGGTGAATTGGCGAGGATCCTTATCCGAATACTGCCAACGCATTATACAATTGCAACTCGCGCAGTGATTATTCTGTTGTTGCTTCAGAGTAATTATTAATTCAGCATCAATATCAAATTCTCGTTGTTTTTTTTTGTCTTGTTGTTTGTAACCGGAGAGTTTTTTATCAATAATATCATCTATTGTGGTGTCATTATCATCGCCAATGATTTCATCATCGAAGACAATTCTTCGAAGTTGATTTATTTTTCGTACTCTAGACACTGCGAGATAGACTAAATTCGACCATTCTATGCGATTATCTACTATCCAAACAGTTGTATCCGATATAGTCAATCCCTGTGAAGAGTGTATTGTTGCTGCATAACCTAGCGTCCATGGGGATTTATTAGCACGCAATGCATCTTCAACGACATTGATATCAACCAGCACAATATCATTTAATACGAGAATCTGTCTTTGAAATCCTTCGGATTTTGGTCCTGGAATATCAACTTCGATGTTCTGTTTTCGTGTATCCGATGGCCTATAACATAACGGTACTGGAAGTGTTGCAAATTTTTGTTTATGCAATTCAAATAACTTCATCTGAAGTGTATCCCTGACTATTTTTCTACTTGCAATGATTAAATCATTTGGTCTCCACGCTTCCCAAAACTCATTCATGGGAGTTTCCGAAATTATTTCACGGGCTATTTCACACTGGATTCTATCCGGTTGTAATCTAATTAGTTTCTTAAATTCTTTTAATTCATTATCAAGTGATCTATGATCAGTATCAATTTCTTCATAATAGTCTACAAAACCCTTTAGCCATTCATGGGGAGATGCACCGACAAATGGTGGTGGTTGGCCGTGATCCCCGCACATGACGACTTTTGTATTCTTCAATAACAACCACTCAAGAAATATTTTTAAGACATCTTCGGACACTGTGTCTATTTCATCCCACATGATAATTTCAGGAATAAATTTCTCTCCCATGCGCTCAGGAGTCCATTTATCTCCCTTCCATCTAAAGAAACTATGATAAGTGCAGGCATTTACCCCTCGTTGTTTCATCTCTCTGGCGAGTCTGTGAGTCGGTGTTAGCACAATCATGTTTGGATTGGAAACACGAAATAACTCAATTGCCCGGGTTGTTTTTCCTGACCCACCACAGCCGTTTAAATAAACTGTTTTATATCTACAGATTGGATCAGAAATCGGTGGTGCACTAGAAAATTCTGAACACTGATTGCTTTCTAAGTAATTATTTTCAATGGTAACATCTGCTGATGGAATATAATCATGAAGCATTTCCTTCTTAATTCTCCATGACCCCCAATTCTCGTTGCCAGTAGCCTTAAAATCAGCCATTTTGCTATTTATGTAAAATGAATCAGTAGCAACTCTAACTGCGGTGGTAGGAAATCTATTGATCATTGAAAATAAATTAATAGAAGCATAACCAAGCATAGAAGCTCTCAAATGTGTGTACTGCTGATGGATACCATCAGTGTAAGTAACAATTGTACCCAATTTGGTTCCATCGGACATAAATGCGTCCTTACGATTGACATATAAGCCCCTATTCGTTAAATCTTTGATTACAAAATCGTATTCAGCATTGTCTATAATCAATCGTGAAGAATATCTCGTATTATCATCTTTGCCACCTTGGGTAAATTTACCGATTATTCTTCGTCCAAGGTCTTTTGCTTCATTGTTTCTGATTTTAAATAACTGTCTGGACCAATCCATGATTTGTTGTTCATTAAAATCAGGAAACAGTTTTCGCTCTTCGCTAATTATTTTTTCTAGATCAGGTTGTGGTAACCAGACTGATTTCTGTGCTCGATAGGATATAATTGCTTCACTGGCAATTAATGATTTTAACATCTTACAATCAAGCATATACCGTAATAACACTATTGGCATCCAGTGTTTTTCAGACATGTGTTTACCAATCCAAAGATAACTACACGGATGAAGTCCTTCAGCCATTTCAAATGATACTACACAAGCGAATCCGGTTAAATCGAAATGTGGCAGTGGTCCATTAATAGCAACACGGGTCATTTCGTGTGTAGGGTGTCCAAATCGTTTGAAATATTTCTCACACTCTCCATACCCAAGAAAACTTCCTGGATAACATGCAATCATATCAACTGAAATAACGGTATCAGCTGAGTATTTTGTGTTCCATAATCCTCCATGGCTGTATTCAAGACAGGACAATTTGACATCTGATAAGAACTCACTTCGGGTTGGTTTCCACGCGTTTTTCTTCCTAGCAAAATGTGCTACAACTGATGGAAGTGTAAAACAGTTTGCTAATAATTGATCGTTGTCTTCCCCCCCAGAACTCTGGGGAGAAAATTCACTAGCTAGTTGTTTCATTTGATTATGCAGCTCTTCAGTACGGTACAATTCTCCGTTGGGCCTTACAAACTGATCAAATCTACATTCTTCGTCTGAAGTACTATGAAATAGCCACACTGACACAGAATCGTTTTTACTCAAATGGTAAATAGCATCAAATAATTTCTGCTCTGAAAAAAACTCTTCGGTTCCAAACAGATATTTTACGGTTCTATCCCGTGGGAATATTGTTACTGCAGATGACCACGCGTGTGCATTATGATCAATAATTTCAATGGGAGCTCCCTGTGATTTATATTTCGATTTGTATAATACTTCTCCGGTGATTGTCCTTACCGATATTGGAAATCTCAATGATGTTTCTAATTTGGCTATATCTTGAATTGTTGCCCCATGCTGTTTCACTGTCAGTTCCCATTCGGTTATTTTTTTTCGTCTTAGATCAGTTAGCTTATTTCCCCGGGACGCATTTGTGAAGTGTTCTATTATTCGTGTTGCTACACAATTGAGCCCTGTCGAATATTTCATGGGTACTAGTTTTGAAATATCAGGTTTTTCATTGAGTGGATATATCCCGTAAACAACTACTGTGACAGGATAAGATCTTTCGTAGTAGGGTTTATCAAGTCCAGTCAAAATTCCTGGTTTTGAATCCTGAGTCACAGTGACAGTTTTTTTGTCCTTAAGAATAGGCTCGTATTTGTCCCTAATGATCCATTTTCCATTATCACGGATAAGGAATTTTATTCGAAAAAAATTTCTTTCTTCCCAAAGACGTGAGATTATCACTGCTGCTTTTTCATCATTCATGGTAGCGTCAACAACACCATCAATTCGAAATGTTGACCAACAATGAGCTGCCCCATCACGCTTGAATTCATTAAAACAGTCTCTGATTTTACTAATCAAGGTTCTATCAAGAATTTTATTCTTTGGTGTATCAGAAACTCTATCAAGATTGAATTGAACACTTTTCCAGGGCTTAATTTTCGATAATCTCTCGAACTCCTCCATACTATAATTAAAACAAGCATTTAAATGAAAGATTTAAGTATAATGAATCATTGCAAATGGCTTATGATTGGATCAGTGACACCGTGTAACAAATCATGCAGAAATGAATTCTGTTGGTATCATATGTAAAGCTTTCGTCGGGGAAGCCGAGGTCCGTTACCCTGTATTCAATGTGGGGTTGGGGTCAGGGGGGGGGTCGCAATTATGCATTATGTGCGGCGGAAAACGATACAGGGAACTAAAACGCTATTATGATAAAAAAATAAAAAATACTGCCATTGACCCCAACGATGACAAAATAATAAAGACTGCTCAAGATTATATACAGAGACTTATAATTAAACCAAACAATGAATTAGAAAAATAGTGTTATTATACAAATGAACCAAGAATTCAGACCTCACCCCTCCGTGCTTGTTAATTATGAAGCATTCCGTAATAGTATTATCAGAAAATTCTATTTTCGTATGTCAAAATACAGTACACGCGTACCGTCTATAACACCAAGGGAGACTACTCTTAAATGATAATAACCAAGGGAGTTATCATTGTGATTTAGCGGCTTGGTATTTCTTTTTAGGAAAAGATATATTTTCTTTTTTTTTAGTGTTTAAGTCAAATATTCTGTGTCACGTGCGATTAATGCGTATTTCATAACATAGGATGTGATCCGGAGATACAGGCGTTACAGGATAACACACGTGTATACTTTCTCCCTTAGATTGTGTTAAACTTGTTTAATGGGTATTGTGATTCAGCGCTGGGCATTGTTTTGTAAGAAAAGACATGTTTTCAAACAATTATATTCTTTGTTCTAGTGTTTAAGTCAAATATTCTGTCTCATTTAAATACTGTGAAACACCATTAATAAGTAATTCAAGAAAATAAAATAGCATACTTGCGGATTGATGTATTAATTTCCTTTATATACCATATGAATAGTTACAACATATATACGTTAAAAAACGTTATTCTTTATAGACGTGAACAGTGGTCTAATGGTATCGTGTTTGGCTTGTAAACCCAGACAATTATTCTTCACATGTTCGCGCCCCATAGCAGACAATTGTCTGATGGTGAAACGGTTGGATGTTTTTTTTTTCTATTTAATTGAGGGGAGGAAGGCGCCCCCTCTGTGTTTACATTCACATAACATGCAAAACCCATGCTATCAAATTTACGGTAGCGGTGGGTTGTCGGTTTTTGACAACTTACGCAACCATGAATTTAATTTCATGGGTTGCATGTTATGTGAATGTAAACACATAAATGCCCTACATTACATCATCATTGAATCATAATCCCATCATCATAATCCCATCATCATTGAATTATAATCCCATCATCATTGAATTATAATCCATCCTTAATTAAGTTAATTAAGTATATGTATACCTACAATTTGCCACAACACTCAGTGGAAATATATACGGTATTTGTGCTGTCCTTAATTAAGTATATGTTGTGACGTCACCCCAAGCATATCTTCTGGGCGGTCTAAGATGGCGTTTGCCACGTTAGGCCTCCCTTCCGGAGATGTATGTTTCGGGTTTCCCTTGGGCTTACTTGGATGTGAAGGCAACCAAGGAGTTCCAAAGATGTGTTGTCGTATATATGTAACCTCTAGGTCATTTCACGTAAACATACCCTCTTGTGATTATAACCCGTTATTTGACGAGTTAGATTCACTCTTAGGGGAATATGTTTCCGGTGAATGTAAATATAAATGACCTAAAATAAATACCATGGATGTAATTAGCTCTCCATCACATTTGGGTTACCCCGTATGGTGTTCAAAAATGAATTACCGGCCAAAACGTGGATGCACATTGGGTAACCCCAGAATGAATTATAGGCTAATAGAAACGGTCATAGGGTCATATCTCAAAGAGCAAAAACAAAAAAAAACATTCTGATATAAAACAGAAACAGAAAAATGCTCTAACAAAGGACCCTATGAAAGACACAAAGGCCTAATAAGGGACCCAATGAATGCAAATAGAACCACAACGGCCTATATCAAGGGGGCCAAATGACTGATAATCGCTCATCATGGTTGATATTTATTTTTGTCTGCATTTATATTTATATATACAGACTGAATTTTAAAAAATATATTTATATATACAGACTGAATTTTAAAAAATATATTTATATATACAGACTGAATTTTTAAAAAATATATTTATATATACAGACTGAATTTTTAAAAAAGATAGTTATATATACAGAATTAATTTTAAAAAATATATTTATATATACAGAATTAATTTTAAAAAATATATTTATATATACAGAATTAATTTTAAAAAATATATTTATATATACAGAATTAATTTTAAAAAATATATTTATATATACAGACTGAATTTTAAAAAAGATATTTATATATACAGAATTAATTTTTAAAAAAGATAGTTATATATACAGACTGAATTTTTAAAAAAGATAGTTATATATACAGACTGAATTTTTAAAAAATATATTTATATATACAGACTGAATTTTTAAAAAAGATAGTTATATATACAGACTGAATTTTTAAAAAATATATTTATATATACAGACTGAATTTTTAAAAAAGATATTTATATATACAGAATTAATTTTTAAAAAAGATAGTTATATATACAGACTGAATTTTTAAAAATATTAACGGCTCTTTTATTTTTGAAAAATGAATTAGAAATATGTATTATCATATATGAATTCTGAAATTATGAATAGCATCATAGTTGAAATTGCAAAATTGAAAAATCAGAATATTAGATTGTCAGATGGGTTAAATCCTGATCAAATCAAGTCGGATTTTCAGGATATAGAATACGGAGTTAGCACTAACAAGTATATGTTGCCAAAGAAATATGCACTCATCAAAAAAATTCAAAATTCTATTCGAGACTCTCTTGCATTTTCCAGTGAAGTAGATGTGTTTGTTCCGTTATATACTATCGTGGAAGGAATACGAAAAGAATTGGGTAACGAATATGAATTGAAAAAGGAAGTTAATTCTAAAATTAGAAACTTACGAGCGTTAATTCAAGAAAATGAACTATTTTGATTGACCAGCCCCTCAATATATTTTGTCAGACAGTAAAATCTCCTTGAGATTTTCAATTTTTTTTGTCATTTTTTTATTGAATCAGTGAAAATATTTCACACTGCGAAAATAAAAATATTTCACAGCAATAAAAAATTGGACCGTTAAGGATGGAATCATCGATGGGAAAAATTGTTTTACAATTGAAAAATGGTTTCTGATTTCAAATAATGGTCAATGAAGCATTAACGACCCGATTGGCTCGTGAGCGACTAGATGCAATTAAGAAATTTATACCAATTCGCGACTCTGTCAGGAATAAACTGCAACAACGACAGAGTTTACAAACTGATTTTGCTCTGGGGTCTGAAGAGTTGTTTAAACCAGTAACCACAGCAACGAAAGGAGTAGAGCGTGCTTTACTGGGAGATGGTCCCGAGACGGGAAAATCTGTTATTGGTGAGCTTGAAAAACTAGCAGCGAAAACTGAACAAACTGAACAAACTGATCCGAAAAAAACGACTGTTTCTCTGCTGAATAAATTTACTGATCATGCTAAAATATTAATAAAAAAACCTAGTTTATTGAAATCAAAGGATTATCAAGCCTTTGGTAATTTTGCTGCTCAAAGCTATAATTCAAAAAAAGATTTTTTAAAGGACGAGTATAAAAATGATAGAATATCAAGTAATGATTGGTTCGATTATTTGTATAAACTAAATAAAGGGATTGGTCGTTTGAATAAGGATGAGATAGGGTACAAGGAATTTAAAAAGGGAATTAGTAATTATAAAAGAGAACAAATAGAAGAACGACAACGAGAAATAGAAGAACGGCAAGAACTAAAACGTCAAACACCAACACGTAGACAAACAAGAAGACAAAAAAAACAACAACTACCACCTGATGATGATGATGATTTAGAAGAACGACGTCAAACACCAACACGGAGACAAAAAAAACAACAACTACCACCTGATGATGATGATGATGATGATGATTATTTACAAACTACGGATTTAGAAAAACTAGATGAAGCAGCTGGTTATAGCGGAAGTGGATTGCAAAATCCAAGGATTGGAAACACTTGTCCTGATAGTGTTATCAATGATATATCACGATTAGATGTTCTTGTAGGAGGGTTCCGAGCTGGAAATAACTCTCCAGAAATAATTAATGAAGCAGCTGATATTTGTAGACGATTATTTGCCGGTGGTATCATGGATATCAAAACTTATCGAGATTTCATTGACGAGTTAGCAAATGGGTATCATAGTGATTAAATAACAATTGAAAACACTATTGTTTTTATAATAATGATCATCCATTACAATCATGATAAACCAACCCTCGTCTATGTAGTTAATTCACGGTTTCCAGTTTATAGAGCATACTACGGAGATGGCCTCGGCAAGACCATTTTAGGATTCTTTTCAAGAACAGCCCCAAAAGTGATGCCGTTAGCTAAACAACTTGGAATGAAAGCCATTGATGTTATTCGTGATAAGGGTATTAGTACTGCTGGAGATCTTGCCGGGAAAGCGTTTTCAACTGCGAAGGATAAAATAACATCATTAGTGAGTCGAAAAAAGAAACCGTTACCGTCTACAGAAGAAATGCCTGCAAGTGTTAGTAAAATTATAAATAACGCAGTAGATGAAAAACTAGCGTCGATGGTAAATCAAGGAGACCAAAGCAATATTGCAAATATGATAGCAGGAAGTGGCTTTAGAAAACCACGTCGATGAAATCCTATGGATTTTCACGCTAGCGTTTTTCACGATGAAATGGAAAATCCGATTTAGACTCTGATAAATAGAATAAAATGTTCAAAAAATCATCTGATCCAGCATTTGATATAGACGCCCCAGTGCGTAAAGATGATTCTGTACGCGATTATCAATTTTATTCTTATCACGCAGTACAACCAGATCTCCGATCGCGAATTGAACTTCAAGTTCATGATACCAGTAAATATTTTCTACCGTGTGAGGCATTTATTGAAGTAGAAGGAGAACTTGTAACAAATGTTGCAGCTGATACCCCATATGACAATAACTCAAATGTCCGAGTTGGTTTTGTTAATAACGGCATCATGGCGTTATTTGAAAGCGCTAGATATCTCATTGATGGAAAAGAAATTGAATCCATTGACCGTGAAGTTGATATGGCCACAACAATCATAGGGTTAGCAAGATATTCTGATGATTATACAAGATCAGCGGGTCCATCTATGATGTTTGCAAAGGATACTACTGATAACGCTGATCACCTTCAATTCATAAAGTGTTAACACCCATTGCTACTGCAGAAGCCAATCAACAAGAAGGAGCTAATCCAGAACGTCGAGCTAGACCCCCCGGAGTTACGTTTGATATTCTCGGAGGCGTTAATGGTAATCTCAATTTAGGATTTGCAACACGTGTAGCAACGTTGCATGGGCAGCGTCGACGATTTTCATGTGCGATTCCACTGCATGATATATTTGGATTCTGTAGAAATGTTAGAAAAGTTATTTATGGAGCCAAACACACAATAGCGCTTGTACGAAAGGGTACTGATGATGATGCAATCTGGCGTAATGCTGGGGTTGCTGCCGGTAAAGTCATTTTAACAAAACTATCATTATGGATGCCAGTGTTAACTCCATCAATCACAGACGAACAGCGACTACTATCATTTATGGACCAAGGAGGAAAGTCGTTGTTAAGTTGGTTATCAGTGACCACGGATATTAAACAAGACAGTGTTGATGGTACATTCACATGGCACCTGGCATCAAAACAAGGGGTTTCAGCTCCACGTCATATATTTATTGCGTTACAGAATGCTACGCGAGTTGGTAGTCAAGAACGAAGTCATATGATATTTGATCAGTTAGGTGTTAGTGAAGTCTCGCTGAGAATAAACGGACAGCAGGAACCATCCGAGGATATACAACTTGATTACGGTCAGAATCATATTGCACGTGTCTATCATAACCTGTTGTCATTTATGGCACGTGATCAAAATGTGGATACCGGTTTGCAAATATCACAATTGGATTTTAAAAGCCTCTATCCGATTTATTACTTTTCATTGGAACATCTTGATTTGATGAGACAATCTGTCGTTGATATACACTTTAGAGCCCGTGTAACCCGTCCGACTGGTCCACCAGTTGTGGGTGGGGTACCTACTATCCTTATCCCGAATTATAGAGCAGTTGCTGTAATTCTCAGTGATAAATCAATGATACTCGAAGGTGTTGGAGGAAGAATGAGAGTGGTAGATGCACCAGTGGAAAATATGTAATTGAAAATCCGAAGGATATTTCCATTGAATCGTTTTACGATTTAGAATCAATCTGTATTTGTATAATGTCATATAGTAATATCAATGTGTCATTGACACCTGGTCAGTTAAAAAAATTGCAATCAAAATCCGCTAAACAATGTGGAACCACAATCACGTTGAAACCTAATCAAATGAATGGCGGGGCAAATAAATTATCGCTGACAACTCGTCAAGTGAAACATTTCAATGATGCTTTCAAGGATAAAAAAGGTGTTCAGATTACTCTTTCTGCGGCTGCTATCAAAAATATGATAAAAACAGGTGGTATATTTCCGTTGTTTGCTGCAATACCAGCATTGGTTGCGGCAGCAGCCACAGCAGTAGCAAAAGCGGCCGCATTGGGGGTAGTTGGAGGCTTGGGAACAAAAGCGGTACAGAGCATTGCTGAATCATATGAACCGAAGAAAGGTCGAGGGTATAAAAAAAAGGGAAAGGGTCTAAGACTACCAGGAACCCCGTATTCATGGTACAGCGGAAAGGGTCTAAGACTACCAGGAACCCCGTATTCATGGTACAGCGGAAGATCCGTTCACGGATCAGGCCTGAGACTACCAGGAACGGTTTATTAATTCAGAAATCTATGGTTCCAATGTCCAATTTTGATTTAATGGATGCTGCTAAACAACTAGTGATTAAAAATTTCAGAGGTGTTTTTATGAAAGATCAATTACCACATCAACCAAACAAAACTGAAACAGGTATTATTAATCTCGATAACAGCACCGGACCTGGAACTCACTGGGTTGCATACGCTATTGATCCACGTGGGATTGTCTATTTTGATTCATATGGATTAGCCCCACCAAAAGAGTTTATGCATTATATAAAAACCCTTCCAATGAAGACTTGGTATTCTACGCTACCAACACAACAAATCAATGACCCACCAATATGCGGCAGTGAAGTATTAAATGTCCTTGACGCTATTTCTAACTCCTTGGGTAACCCAAGGGGAAAACCACCACACATTGTCGTAAATGACTACACTAGTAATCGCTTTTTAGAGAGAGATATATAAAATATCATGATTGATATTTGGGGAAGACCTCTGAAACCCAAACCCGATGACACTGCAACTCCTGATTCTATCAAGGATATAAAAAAAAAAATTAAAGATGAAATCGCTGAGACGTTGAACTTAACAAGTGTTGACCCGAATGAAATAGTTGTATTTCAAGACAAACAGGGTAAATTGAAATCCAGTAATATTTCTCTGGATGATATTTTGGTTAAACAACAAAACGCAATCGAGAACACCGTTGCGCTATTTTCCGATCAAGGTAAACTCAAACCGGGTGTACTTTTTTCGACGATTACAGATCGATTTACAAACCACGATAAAGAATTTGAAGATCATTTAAGAAACTACAATAGTTTCCGTAGAAATGTCGTTCATAAGTTCTTTGGATCTCCGATTGTAGTTACACCATCTATCGCTGAAATTAAAACGTTTGTTGATGATCAAAAGGTTATCAACGAAGCAACAAAAACAACAACCGACGCCATTGATAAATTTATTGGAAACCCGTTAGATAAAATTGAACTAAAACTCCCTGATATTAAAAAATCCATTGATGAGACGAAAACTTCCATCGAAGGCATCAAAGGTGATCTTTCGAGGATGATAACAGCCATTGAAAAAACAAAAATTCCTCATGAGAAAACCAACAACGTGGTATACACAATCCAACACGGATCATTTGAGTGGACACCTGAAAACAACAAATTAGACATCACTGCAACCGTCAAGGGTATTTATCGATTAACACTAGTAACACCATCGTCTCAATTTAATATTTCATCGTCCAGTTCATCTGGGGTCAATAATACGATTTCAACGATCATCGACAAGAATACAACTGAAAAGTTCACAATCATATCTACTGATAAACATTTGGTTAGGGTCTCAACAACGTGGTATGTGGAATTCGTAGCGAATTTAAGTAAATCGTAATTGAAAACGCTAGCGTGTTTAAAATAAAAATGATTTCATCATCTCAATATCGCTATGATCAGGTCAGAGAGTATCAAACTAGACTCAAAACCTTGTCTGAGGAGTATGAATTGAAAATTAAAAAATATCGCAGGAGAATTACCGCAATTGATGTTACTGTGTACGCTGTGAGTGGTGTAATCACCGGAGCTGGTATTATACTGTCTTCAGTGACAATGATGGCTCCGATAGCTGTTCCAATTTGCATTTCTGCGGCAACAACAATCGCTGGAATAATTTCAATAATCACAAAAAAAATATCCTCATGCAGCCAACGGAAACTACAAGACTACATAATTCAATTTCATGTTGTGTCCATTGCATACTCGCAATTATCCTCATTGATATCGTCATCGCTCGATGATACAATTATATCAGAGAGTGAGTTTTCAGCGATGGTAGATATATATGATTCTGCGATGTCAAAATTAGAAATACAACATGAGTATAATAACAATGACAACACAGATGGAATTACTTCAACAAATAGTGGAGAACACAAAACCAGTACAAACAAGCATGATCTCAATAACCTCAACGAATCCAGAATTCAGTGTGAATTTCCCCTCTCCGGTCCCAGTGAAGGAAATCGCGCTAGCAAAATTACGAGTATACCATAGTTGGCCAAATATTAGGTCAAAACCATTTGGTGGTCAACAACCGAATAATTCACTGGTATTTGCAAATAAGAATAAACCCGACGGTACCCCAGACTGGAACGTTGTTTCCATACCAACCGGATCATATCAAATTGAACAAATCAATGATGAATTCGCGCGTAGAATAAAATCGATTACTGGAAAAGAATCAAAAATAGCTATAACAGTTCATGTGCCGACACTATCATCTGCCATTGAAATAAGCACAGAGGGTTATGTCGTAGACATCTATAACAGCTCGATAAGAACAGTACTAGGATGGCCTGAATTACCACCCGGTGGAAAAACCGTTAAATTACCAGAACCACAAAAAACTGATTATATCACCGACAGGACAAAATCTGATAATCCAGTAAAGAGTTATAGAGATTATGACAAATTGAATTTTTTCATTAGAGTAGAATATGAGAACGGCCAAATTATTTATCATTCTGCTAACTGGGATAAAATCACTGAAAATTTCACAGCTTTCAATAACGATATTTCACTGTTGTTATTATCCCTTAAATCCGGTACTCTCACCCGAGATGAATTTATCAGCGTCATAGAAACATGTAACAAAATCATCAATGACATGGAAACATTTCATTCACAAATTATTCAAGAAGTATTAGGTGACAATATCCCCCTATCGAGAACAGCATTTGCATCGAACTTAAATATCCCGGTCAAGGATATTCCAACAGTCAAACTTCCAGGATATAATATCTCAGAACTACAAAAATCTCTCGATGATGCCATCGATGAAGGTTTCAAAAAAATCCATGATACGTGGAAAAAAACACCATCACAACCACAAACAACTATCCTCAAACATAATAATGACCCAGATGGTGGTGGCAGGCATATTGCTCCGTTCAATGTGAATATTTCATCGGTGATAGCAATCAATTTAGTGTGTGATGTGATCGAAGGAAGCTATCAAATAAATTTAGAACGATCAAATCAAGCTCAGCAAGGATATATTTTGTATTCATTTGCACCAACAGCTCCTCCAGGGTTTCTAATTATTGAGGATCCAACTAATCCAGTCTATATGCGATGTCATAATAATTCATTAACCAGAATTAATTTCAAACTCACTGACCAGTCCAATAATCTGATTGATTTACAAGATGAGGTGTTAGCGATTAGTCTGTTTGTGAAATCGTAGTGATTTTCGTCCCCCAGACAAGGTCTGGAACACGATATCGTATCGGACTTGATCAAATATTCGGTTAACCCCAACTGAAAGTTCTAGCAGCAGAGGGGGTGAGTGACAACGACGTTGCGACGCGAATGTTTTCAGACAAGGGTCAGAGACTTATTTTTTCGCGAGAAGGGTCCAGTGTTATTTTGGAGGGGGTATAATCAAAAATAAAAACAAAAAAAAGTTGTCTGATTCGCCCCCTCTGCTGCTATCACTGAGAATGACAGCAACAGCTCTATATTCAGGGATAACACCACGAAGTACATGAGCTCGGAAGTGTATATCAACGACGGATTGTCTTGTTAAATCAAGATGTTCCAGTGAAAAGTAATAAATCGGATAAAGAGTACTAAAATCTAACTGTGATATTTGTAGACCAGTATCGACATTTTGATCACGTCCCATATACGACAGCAACCGATGATAAACTCGTGCAATATGGTTTTGACCGTAATTAAGTTGTATATCCTCGGATGGTTCTTGTCCGTTTATTCTCAGCGAGACGTCAGTGACACCTAATCGATCAAATATCATATGGGAGGAGAGTTCATTACCAGTTCTTGTCGTATCCTGTAACGCAATAAATATATGACGTGGAGCTGAAACACCTTGTGATGATGCCAGGTTCCACGTAAATACGCCGTTAATAGTTGATTGTACAACATCTGTACTCGTTGTTAGCCAACTCAGCAATGATTTTCCTCCTTGATCCATAAATGATAGTAACCGCGATTCTGTTACCATTGACGGAGTCAGCACTGGCATCCAAAGTGATAGTTTTGTTAAAATGACTTTACCGGCATCAGCATTTGGGTTTGCAGCATCTGCTGGAATCCTCCAAATTGCATCATTGTCAGTACCTTTTCGCACAACCGCTATAGTATGTTTCGCTCCATAGATAACTTTTCGGACATTTCTACAGAATCCAAATATATGATGTAGTGGAATCGCGCATGAAAATGATCTGCGCCCCCCTTCCAACATTGACATACGTGTTGCAGCTCCTAGATTGAAATTAACATCATTGTTTATAATCATATCCTCGGCATCAATATTAGCATTACCAGCATTATTCTTTGGTCGCCTTACAACAAATGGATTTTTCCCAGCGGTATTTTTAATATCCTTTGCAAACATCATAGAGGGACCGGCCGATCTTGTATAATCGTCGGAATATCTTGCTAGCCCTAGTATTGTTGTTGCTACATCAACATCACGTTCTATCGACTCAATTTCCTTTCCATCAATGAGATATCTTGCACTCTCAAATAACGCCATGATACCATTATTGACAAAACCGACTTGAGTACCGGCTGGATATGGCGCTGGTACCGCAGGAGTATCAGCAGCTGTTACGAGTTCACCTTCGATTTCGATAAAGGCTTCACACGGTAGAAAGTATTTGCTGGTATCATGAACTTGAAGTTCAATTCGTGACCGAAGATTTGGTTGTACAGCGTGATAGGCAAAAAATTGATAATCGCGTACAGAATCATCTTTAAGTACTGGGGCGTCCATGTCAAATGAACTATCAGGGTTCTGTTTGAACATTTTTTATTATATATCCGATGGTCTAAATTGGAGGCGAAAATGTAAATTGCTTGAAAATTGCAAGTGAAAATCTTCGATTTTTAATTTCAACAATGATTTCACCGCAAAAATCCCTTGGATTTTCATCGACGTCTTTGACGTTTGTAGAAATTCTTTGAATTTCCAATACCACTTCCCCCTATCATATTTGCTGTTATATTATCCTGGGCGTTAGTCAACGATGATGAAATCAACGACTGTAGTTTTTCATCTACTGCGTTGTTTATTATTTTACTAACCCGCGCAGGCATAACCTCAGTAGATGGCAGTGAAGTTATTCCTGGTTTCTTTGAAAATCTAGATTTTCCCCGTCGAACTAGCGCTGTTAGTTTATCTTTCGCGGCTGAAAACGCCTTCGTGGCAAGATCACCAGCGAAATCTCCGATTTTGCTAATACCCTTATCCCTGATAACATCAATAGCTTTCATTGATAGTTGTTTTACTAGCGGTGCTACTTTTGGAGCCATTCTTGAAAATAATCCCATTATAGTATTACCGAGACCATCTCCATAGTATGCTCGGTATTTTGGTAATCGTGAGTTTACCACGTAGACGTTAGTTGGTTTATCATGGTTGTAGTGTATGATCATTCTCTATTCAATTGATATTTATCTAATCGCTATGATAACCGTGATGAAAATTTGTAGGTGAAAATCCTTGATTTTCCTCCACTAACTCTTCAATGAAATCTCTATATGTTGCAATATCCATGATACCACCTTGAAATAACCTCCTACAGATATCAGCTGCTTCATTGATTATTTCTGGTGAGTTATTCCCGGCTCGTTTTCCTCCTACGAGTACTTCTAATCGTGCTATATCACTGAGAATATTGCCAGGACATGAAATTGCAGGAAATTTCGCTGATATCCCACTCCCAAACGTCTCCGAGGGGCGGGATTCCTCATCTTCAAATAATTTAAAAAACTCTGCATCATTACCAGTTGCACCTTGTATATCTATTTTTGGATCAGGTTTTGATTTTTTAGGTGAGAAGGATATTTTCTTCGAATATTGTTTCCGCCGCTGCAATTTTTGTGGTTTTTGTTGTTGTCGTAGTTCTTCATATTGATTGTATACTTTACCCACCATGTTCATGTAATCAATGTATGATGCACTATCTGTTTTAATTTGACTTTTCCCAGTTTTTATTTTGTAAATCACATCAGCGTAATGTTGTAAACTTTTAATATATCCATGTTGCCCTTGTTTCAACTTTTCTTTTCTGTTTTCATAAGTCGTAACAACAAACACAGGAATATCTACTGGTTTAGTGTTATCAATTTCTGCTATCCCCTTCTCGTTAAATCTCTCCCGTAAACCCTCTACTGTTCTTTTTTATTCAAGTGGCAATTCATCACCGACATCAATACCACTTTGTCGTTGTATTTCCATCTGAGTTGCCATATCACCTGAAAGTTTTTGTACAGCCTGTTTTGTTTGTCCAGTTTCGATTGCTATTTTTTCAAGTTCACCAAGAAGAGGCCTCTCTGTTCGTTTTCCTTCTTCAGGGACATCTCCGTATAAAGCTCGTTCAGTAGCTGTTTTCACATCTCTAGTTGCAGTAACAATCGGCTTAAAGAGTTGTTGTGTATCATCAGAAAAATCAGTCTGAAGTAATTGCCGCTGTTGAAGTTTTTCACGTATACGATCACGAAGAGGTAATATTTTATTAAGAGCGCTAAGTCGTTCTTTTGTGTTCCGTGTGGTCAATGATTGTCCTACCATTATTGAAAGAGTATCACTATTGTCAAATTGCTTTGCAATTGAAAATCCGAGGAAGCGTGGGGGCGTTGGCGATTTAAAAAGGAAAAACTAGATGAGTATTGTAAATCCGCAGACGTTGCCAACGACGATAAATACTTGAAAAGCAGCCATAATCTCTCAGAGATTCAATCAGAATAATCTAATGCACCACCGGTATCTGATCCCGTATGTAGATACAAGACAGTTTATTTAAACGGTTGTGGTGGATCAGGAAAGACAACTCGTGCAATTGAATTATTACGTCGGTCAACCATGATTGTGTTAACACCAACTCACAGACTCGCCAGAGCGATGATAGCGCGGGGAGTAAAAGCCTGTACTTATCACAGCTTCTTTCGATGGAAAGGCGATAAATGGACTCCTGATCGAATGGGCGATAAATTCATTCCTGAAATCATAATCTGGGATGAAATATGCACGGTATCGTTGACAGTATTACAGACATTTCTTGAATGGTTGTTATTGAAAACTACAAAAATCGTCATGTGCGGGAATCACGGCCAACCACAGCCATTTGTTGGTGGATCTCCACATGAGTGGTTGAAGAATCATGTAGACTATTATGAAGAAATTAATACCGACCATAGATCACTTGATGAAAAATTACGAGAATTCAAAGCGCTAATTAGATTACAACCGGATAAAATCCAATGTGAAATAGCGCGTGAAATAATTTCAGAAACTCCCATGAATGATTTTTGGGAAACATGGAGACCAAATGATTTAATAATCGCGAGTAGAAAAATAGTCAGAGACGCACTTCAGATGAAGTTATTTGAATTGCATAAGTGTAAATTTGCAACACTTCCAGTACCGCTGTGTTATAGACCTTCGAATACACGAAAGCAGAATATCGACGTTGACATTCCTGGACAACAACAAACGCAGAATTTAGTATTAAATGATATTGTGCTGGTTGATATCAGCGTCGTCGAAGATGCATTGCGTGCTGATAAATCCCCATGGACGTTAGGTTATGCAGCAACAATACACTCTTCACAGGGATTAACTATCACAGACACAATTGTTTGGATAGTAGATAATCACATTGAGTGGTCAAATTTAGTTTATCTCGCAGTGTCCAGAGTACGGCGAATACGACAACTTCGAAGAATCGTCTTCGATGATGAAATCACTGGTGATTTTATCACTGGTGATTTTATCACTGGTGATATAATCAGAAAAAAACTCTCTGGTTATAAACAACAGGATAAAAAAAAATAAACGAGAATTTGACATTGATGCTGAATTAATAATTACGCTGAAGCAACAACAGAATAATCACTGCGCGAGTTGTAATGGTATAATGCGTTGGCAGTATTCGGATAAAGATCCTCGCCAATTTACCGTAGATAGAAAAAATAACAATCTCGGTCATGTCAGAAACAATGTGAGGTTGACTTGTCTTGAGTGCAACAGACGCAACGGTGCTAGTTAAGACCACGCGGTGGCAATTGAGTATACACAGGAATTACCTGTAGTTGTTGTCGAGTAAATCCTCGCTGAGGAGCAGTTGAATCCAGTCTATAGATTGCTGGTCTAGAAACGCTACCCGTTGATCGTGTTATACCGGATATCTTATGCGTAGTGACACTCCAAATAGGATCAGTAGCTCTTTTTTACCACCCTCAAGCTCTCCTGGTTCGTATAAGTACCTTACAATGACATTACTACCAAGAATTGGTTCTTTGAAATCTTTTTGTGGTTGTACGGGTATATACTTCTTTTTAATAGCGTTGCTAGGTTTCATGTTAATTGTTCTAGTAATCTCATTTTTGATTGCGGTAACTACACCTGGTAATCTCTTGACCCATTCACGGGATCGTTTATCCTGGATGAATTCTTTCGCGTATTGATATCCAAATAACCGCTCAGCAAGTGTCCGATTAAACCGTTCAACAATTGCCTGATCGCGATGTAACGCAGTGTGTCCTCGTCTGATGGCGACATTATGATGTTTCATCGTTGTTAAAACAGCACCCTGAAATTCCTTGCCAGGATCAACTTGTAACAGATTTGGCCAACGTAGTGGACCTCGTCGATAAATTTTTTCAAATGCAGAAGCTACTTCAGTAGATGATTTTGTCCTTAGCGGTTCTGCTTGTTTGTATCGACTCGCAATATCAACTAACGTTAACGCGTATTTGTAACCGTTGTCATGCGGCAGAAATAGTATATCAGCTTGATGAACTTCATTAGAAACGGTCACATTAAAAACCGAGTAGTTAATTCGTTTAGGCGCTGGTAGATAAATTTGCCATATAGCTTGTTTAGATAACCAGTTTGCCGCTGTAGTTTTTTTCACCGCTGCAGCGCTAGCGAGTTTACTTATTGCTGCCTTGCCTCTCCAGTATCCTTTCGGAGAATAGTAAATAGATTCCATATTTTTAATTACCAGCACCTAACATCAATTTACCCTTTATAGCAGATTTTACCAACCACGAAGCCAATTTTTCTTTGAAGGATTTATCAGGAATAGCATTTAACGCATGAATTAATTTCACATCCGCAAAATGTCTGTGTTGAAGATTGCTGCTTTTATAAGCAACATCATGAGCATGACATGCCTTATCAATAGCGTTTATTGGATACTCGCCGGGTCGGGGCTGATTTTGATCATCAAATCTGATATCTAATCGTGTTCCCGGTCCACAGTAGCTATATCCTGGAAGGTGCTTTTCTCCTGGATACTTTGCCCACGGTGTTCCAGGGAGTTTTGCTAACTTGGCTGCAATATCACCTCCTCGTTTTTTTTTAAAGGTTTCGTGGAAGTAAATCTAAATTTCTTTGTACTACATTGTACGCATTTACCAGAAAGCGCTGATCGATTATTTTTAGTTGTAATCGTCGTCAAGTCATTTGTGCCAGTACGCATCTTACATTTCACACAATATAGATCCATAATTTATATATAACGGCATGAATGTAATTGATTATTCAGCTACGAGACGACGGGAACCTATTAAACACCATGCAATGTTACCAAATTCTATTCGCGCGATTATCATCGGACCATCTGGAAGTGGTAAAACACAATTGCTACTTAATTTGATCATGAGATGGATGAAGTGGGATAAGTTGTATATGATTGCTCCGAGTGTAGATGATCAGCGATGTTATGAAGTGTTAAAGGATTTTAACGAAGCCGCGCTAGAAATTAACGGCGATGATATTATTGAGTTTATAACCGATATCGAAGAGGCACCTAGCATTGACTCCATCGACGGAAGTATTAACAATTTAGTCGTATATGATGATATCATGTTAGATAATCAAAAAAATCCTGCTAGAATATTTTCCAGAGGCAGACATAAAAACACCGACGTGATATATGTAACTCAACGTTACACTCAAATACCAAAAGTGATCAGAGATAACTGCAATTTGTTATGCGTATTTAACGGAGTTGATACACATACTCTTAGAAATATTTGGCAAACTTGGTGCGGTGGTGATATGGATCATAATCAATTTAAAAATTTCTTTAGCCGCGCTCAATCAATCCCACACGGATTTGTGACGATAAATTTATCAGACCCTCGGACAAGATATCGTGTCGGGCTTGATCAAATATTTAGTTAACGTGCAGCAGCAGAGAGGGTGAACGCCAACTAAATAGCAACATCGTTGTAAGATTATTTTTCCATTATTAAGGACGACCGCTTACGACGTTGCCTTGGAACGTTGCAGTGTCGCAGCCCATGTGTTTGTGACAACTAAATTGGCACTATCATGGTAAGATTTTTTTTTTCGGTTTTGTAACGAATCGCTTACGAAATATTTTGCCTAAAAAGTTGGTCTGTACACCCTCTCTGCTGCTGCCTCGTTTCTGAGTGCTTGGGAATTATTTAGAAGCACACATTTTTTATCGGCATAGGTAGATGTGTCTAGCTGAAAAACTTATCGATTTGTATCAATACTGACTGACTAAAACATCTTTAATCCATCGGAGAAAGTGATTATAACAGATTTGGCGATGGAAACAACGTTTTCATTTTCAGAAAACAAAACTACCTGCCACATTTTTTTTTAAAAATTACATTGCACTTTATTGTATCATTTGATCATGGCTAGTGGTCCCCTATTATCCTTGTGTTTGCTAATTGTGTTGGTGATATTTGTATGTTGCTATATATAAGTCTTTACTTTGTGTTTTGGTAAGGATAGCCTTTTCCGTTCAAAATTTTCCACCAGTTGTCTTACTTTCTGATAACTCTCTAAAATGGGTTATCACGTAAAATCTTTTATTTAAATAAATTTTAGTTAAATTTTGAATTTTGTGTAAATTGAAGTGTATTTAATTATAGATTTAATGTACACCAATTTACTTTCTAATAATATTTAATAGTCTAGGTCCGCCTGCCTTGAGTAAGGGTCTGTACGAATTTATTTGGTTATACAGCTCCTGACTAATTAGGGTCGTCCTTTATTTATTTATGTTAATTAATCTAAGAAATGTTCCATTTTTTTTTTACAATTTACTCTTTAATGGGTATCATGTCTAGTGGGGATCTAGACATGAAAGAAAAAGTTAGGATATAGTATCCAGAGAAGAAGAGGTGCCTAATATAAATTAATTTTAACTTTTAAAATTTACTGAATAAAAATAAGAATAAAAAAAATATAAAACACCCTAATGTGGTGATTTTCCAAACACTTCCATAGGCCTGCTCATTTCGCGTAGCGCCATGTGATATAGCCCAATAACGTCATCATAACTTTACTTTCCCAATTAAGATGGTATTTAGTATTATAATTAAATTGGTGACCCGTCAAAAGAGCGCCGACATAAGAGCGCCGACATAAGAGCGCCGACAAAAGAGCGCAGACAATTGGGCGCACTTAAACAAATACTTGAGGTAGTCTCTCGAGTCGAGGAAGACAAGTTGTGCACTTACATTCAACGGTGGACGCGCGTGTGACTCCGGAGTCCGAATTCCGATACACACATGCGGTTGCAGGTGGGGCATGGGACACCGATGGCTGTTGGTATCTGGGATACATTTCTGTGGCTCTCTCACGGGTTGCTGGAAGATGACTTCTGTCTTTCCTAGACTAATTGTTGTCCAAATAGGTTGGAGGCTTCAGAGAATCTGTCCACGATTGCTTGTAGGTGAGTCTCTTCATGGGCCATGAGGGCGCAGTCATCTGCAAAGAGTGCATCAATGATGAGTCTTTCTAGTGTCTTGGTTTTTGCAGCTAGGCGACGGAGATCAAACACTGATCCATCCAGGCGATACCTAATGTACATGCCAGTGTCTTTGTCCCGGATGGCATGGAGCAGTACCTGTGTGAAGAAGAGGTTGAAGAGTACTGCGGCAAGTACACAACCGTGTTTGATACCATTAGATATGGGGAATTTCTCGGAGGGTTCACCATCTGAGAGAATCTCTCCATTCATGTCAACGTGGAGGAGCCGGATGAGGTTGGTAAACTTCTGAGGACAACCAACTTTCTCGAGTACTACCCACAGTGCGTCTCTGTTGACCGTGTCGAAGCCTTTGTCAGATCCACGACGACAGCATATAGATTCATGTTCTGCTCAAGGCACTTCTCTTGGACTTGTCTCACTGCGATGATCATGTCAACGGTGCTGCGGTCTGGGCGAAAACCACACAGAGACTCGGGGAGGTTATTTTCTGACACTGCTGCAATAAGACTGTTTAGCAAGATGCGAGCAAGTATTTTGCCAGCAACGGAAAGCAGGGAGATGCCTCTGTAGCTACTGCAGTCCATACGTGTGCCTTTATTTTTATAGAGGGTCACAATTGATGCATCACGGAGGTCGTCTGGGATCTCTTCTTCCGTCCAGATGCTGATTAGCACGTCGTAGAATGCCTCCAGAGACTGCTTACTGAAAGTCTTGTACACCTCCGCTGGGATACCATCCTTTCAAGGTGCCTTGCCACAGTTTGTTTGTTTAATGGCCCTTCTCAATTCCTCCATCTTTGGCGGAATATCCAGTTGGTTGAGCGTTGGCTGTTGGGGTACTTAGTCAAGAACAGATTGCCTGATCGATGAGGGCAGGTTTAGGAGCTGATTAAAGTGCTCTTTCCATCATTCCTTAATGCCATTCTTGTCTTTTATTAATGTACTGCCATCTGCAGCAAGCAAGGGCGTAGAGCTGAACTTTGCGTGGCTGAAGATTGACTTGATGGTGTTGTAGAACTCTTTGGAGTTGTTAGTGACGGCACAGCTTTGCACTTCATCAGCTTTCTTTTCCCAACAGTGGTCATGCATCTCGAAAATTTCTCTCTGAGCCTCAGCTTGATATGATTTGAAGCGATCTTTTATGGGGATGGAGTTTGTGTCATTCTGCCAGTCCATAAAGCTTTGTTTTTTTCTGGCAAGCAGATCTTCAATGGCAGCGTTGTTCTCGTCGAACCAGTCTTAATGGATTCGCTTCTTTGAACCCATGGTTGCCATAGCTGTTTCTCTTATTATGTTCCTGAGATTGTTCCAGTTTTCAGAGGCGTTTCCACATAACGGTCCGTTCGTTGACAGCTTGTCATCTAGTCTTTTCTGGAAATTGAGCTGGTTGGAAGGCTGCTACAGTTTGATAGCGTTGAGGGCTGTGCGCACAAGCTTAGGACGTCTTAGGTGGTGAGGGGCAATGTGCAGTTCTAGGGTAGTTCTGACAAGTCTGTGGTCTGTCAAGCATTCTGCTGCTCGCATGACCTTGGTGATGTGGACATCCTTGGTATCACGCTGGCGTACTATTACATAGTCAATTAAGTGCCATTGGCGAGATCTGGGGTGCATCCAGGTGTTCTTGTGTTTGTTCGCCATTCTGAACATTGAGTTTGTGATTAGGAGGGTAAAGTATGTGCAGATGCTAAGTAGGAGCAGGCCGTTTCTGTTCATTCTGCCGACACCGTGCTTGCCAAGCACACCTTTCCATCGACCATAATCGCAGCCAACACGGGCATTGAAGTCCCCTAATAGTATGATCTTGTCGTTAGCTGGAACTGAGCTAAGTACAGAGTTGAGGTCCGTATATAACTGCTCAATGGTTTCTGCTTGACTTGATAGGGTAGGGGCGTATGCACTGATGATTATTGCGTGCCGTTTGTGGATTATAGGTATTCGCTAGGGCATAACCGATTAACATTTTTCTACCGATTTCCGATTCCGGATTTTGGGCATGAAATTTTTCCGATTCCGGATACGATTCAATTAATCGGAAATGCTAAATCCGTATTTTTTTTCTAGAAAATTTAATCTTCCGTTTCCGGATTTCTGGTATCTGGTTTTGCCGTGTCTAGCATGTTACATAGTACTTTACCATATCCGGCTTCATTTCCGGTTTTCACCCGCCAGTTCAAATAGATTGTCTCACAGCGTGGTTGTGTTGACCATATTGGACTTTTCTGACTTCTTATTTAACTTTATTAACGTACTATCGAATGACACGCAGTATTAGACACGGTGCTATAGAAATTCAACATTATTATTTTTATTATCCGAATCGGTCGTTCCTGCCTTGTCCGACTCCGATTAATCGGAAGGTCATACTATCCGGTGGAATCCGATTTCCGGATCAAAAGTCGGTTATGCCCTAGTATTCGCAATTTCATTAGCCTCTCATTGATACCAAACGGCATTTCCGGGTGCTGCTTCTGAAGACTTGATTTGATAGCCAGGCCGACTCCATGGATCCTGTCCTCATTTTGGGTTCTTCCTTTCCAGAAGAATGTGTAGGCGCTGGCTAGCTTAGTAAGAGAACCCTCTTCTGCGAACCTGGTTTCACTCAAGGCTGCAGTGTCAATATTGTAGAGTGATAGCTCCTTAGAAACTAGAGCTGTTCTCCTGTGGGGTCTTGCTACGTTTTCTTTGTCCATGAGAGTACGAATGTTCCATGCTCCAATAATAAGGTACGATAAACGAATATGGCAGGGTTAGAAAGGAACTTTAATTTGTGATCGCTAAGGCTAATAATTGTTTAGAATGAAACAATGGAAGGTACGATCAAACGACATCGCACCTATTTGTGCTAGGTTGATAGTCTATTATAGTTACGATGCACGCAAACTTTCAGTCGATTATACCAGTCTTTTAGTTAAAGGAACTAAACAATTAATTTTTTTCGCCAATACCTGTTTTTAATGAAGCCAAAAAATAGTTACCATCAAACGATGCCGTCTGATCTGAGTTAATTTTCTTGTTTCTATTTTTTAAATATTTTTCCGATCTTTAGTTTGCGTTCTTATGTGGGCGCTCTTTTGTCGGCAAATTAGTGCGCTCTTATGTCTGCGCTCTTATGTCAGCTCTCTTATGTCTGCGCTCTTTTGTCAACGCTCTTTTGTCGGCAAATTAGTGCGCTCTTATGTCTGCGCTCTTATGTCAGCGCACTTATGTCTGCGCTCTTTTGTCAACGCTCTTTTGTCGTGCGCTCTTTTGACGGGGTGCCAATTAAATTCTATATAATGTACAGCACTAATGTAGTATCTTTCATTATTTAAATAATTATTTAAATAATAAATCATTTTTTTGTTTTTTATTTTTTATTTTTTTTTAAATAATGAAAAAAAAATAAGAATAAAATTATAGGAAATTTACCTAACCTTCATCAGTGGTCCACATTTTGTTAACGTCTTTGTTATATAGTCAGTAATTTGTCGTATTAAGTTTTTATTAAAGTTTCCAACTAGGAAGAGTATTTGACGTCTGTCGTACTTGTCTACCTTCATTATTTCAATTATAAGTTTGATCCTTTCTTCCTTTGTTTTGTCACACTGAGTCATCGTATGATTTTTTGTGAACGGGGCATTTCTACATAGAGGGCAGCTAACAGGGGCCTGAATCATTCGTCTTCTAAGTGCCACTTCGCCCGTAAGCCAGGCGTTGTGGAGGTACGTGTAGATAACATTCTGTACCTTAGGAGAGATGATATCAGACCAATGCCTCCAAACTCTAGCCCAATTTACATGAGGATTTTCTATTTCTACTTTATTTTTACTTAAAGTTGCATCTAAATCACAAATCCAGTCATATGTCTTATCCTTACTTATTGCCCATAGTTCTTTGTAGTCCCTATACCTATATAAAGTTTCTTTCGCCCCCCACCCCTATCTAAGTGTGGTGTGTCTATTTTCTTACTCAATTTGTTGTTTGTGTGTATGTCTTGTCTGTTTCTCATGCCAAATCCTAACCAAAAAATGTATAGTGTCTCCCAAGGTGTTTGTGGTGTGCTGCCTAAACTTTTAAACCTATTTAATCTCCACTTTAGTTTAGACCTATATAGTGTCGACTTTTTTATGTAATGTGTCTTGAAATTCCATATGTAGTCTACTATTTCATTATCAATGGTTTCTAGTGTTTTATTGTTAATGTCCACAGCGTTTAGTAAAGAAGTCAAATTAGAATACATATATGTTTTTGCAACCTGTGAACATTCTATTAGACTAAGCGGCGTGAGTGCCCAGATATTTATTACATCTTTTATTTTATTTTTAACTTTTATACAGTTTTCCTTTTCTTCATTTACCCCAAAGAAAATCCCTAGGGTTTTTACTCTGTTCTTAATCAAGTGGGGAGGTAATCCAGGGTGGTTTCCCCTCCAGTTTACTATTTTTAGAATTTCCGTTTTCTCATGATTTATTTGTGATCCCGATGCTTTTCCAAAAGCTTCATATTCCTTTTGTAGGTGAATAAAGGAATTCGGATCGTTTATAAAGTTTGTACAATCATCAGCATGTTGTAGCATCTTTAATTCTTCTCTTAGATTTGGTATTTTGATTCCATGAACATTAGTGTTATTCCTGATTTTTATACTTCGATCGCTACTACGTATAATAACATTGATAGTGGGCAGCCTTGCCTCACCGATCTTTGTATTTCAAATTTATCTGTTTTTGCACCATTTACTTGTACATTTGCAGTTATTTTTATTATTTTATATTTTATTATTTTTTGTACATTATTCTAGTACATTTTTGGAAATTATTTCCAAATCCAAATTTTTCCAGTACTTTTTGCGCATAATTATGTTCTAATCTGTCAAAAGATTTTTCCTGGTCGAAAAGTACCATAGCATTTATAAAATCTATAATAGTCCTAATGTTACGTATATTGTTATGTATGCTTCTACCTTTACCACCGATGTTTAATTAGTGTTTACTATCGTGTTTATCCCGTGTTTAACCCTATTCGCTACAATTCTACTTAGTATTTTGTAATCAGTGTTAAGGAGGGAGATGGGCCTCCAGTTTTTTAAGTCGGTTCTGTCTCCTATTCCTTTCTAAATAATAGTGATCAAGCCCTCCCTCAATGAGTCTGTCATTTTGTCATTTTTTAAAAGTATATTATTAAATAAAATTGGTGCCACCTCACTTTGAAATTTTTTATAGAATTCCGCCGTGTGGGCATCTCGCCCTGGTGATTTATCTTTTGCAAGTTCTTTTATTGTGGTTTGCACTTCCTCCACAGAAATGAATTCATCACACAATTCTTTGTGTTCTGATGAAATTTTTTCACATTGTATTGAATTTAAGTACTGTGTTATTATGTTATTGTCTATGTTTTGAGATGTATATAGTGTTGTATAAATATTTTGTACTTCCTTCATAATTTCTGCTTTAGTTGTCACTTCCAACTCATTTATCATTAGATTGTCTAGTGACTTCTCCCCACCCCCTTTCCTTTTTTCTTCCCTTTTAAATAATTCCTTAGCCTGTTTGTATAAGTGGTTAAGTTTACCCGCCCTTATTTCTGTTCCCTTTGTCTACCATTCTTGTAGATTTCTAATTGTTTGGAGTAGCTCTCCTTATCACTTGTAGAAGTTGTGTCTTCATTTAGTTTTCTTTTTAATTCTAATATCTCCATTTAATGAATCCGTTTACGTTTAGTTGAGTGACATTTTGCTAATTTTTTTAAACTTTTTTCTTAAATTTATCCCAATCAGTTAATATATCAGCTACATTTTGTCACTTTTCATTTGTAAGTATTTTAGGGATTTCTTTTTTATTTCTCTAATTAGTTGTTCATCATTTAGAATGAAATTATTTAATTTCCATTCTCCCTTTCCCCATCTATTACTTTTAATCACTATTTCCAGAGTTAATTGTTTATGATCTGATAGTTTGAAATCTAAAATTTGAGCTTTTTTGTATGTTTTATGTTCGAAATCAGTTACATAAAATTTATCTATCCTACTTGCTCCCTTTATTCCTTGACGTGTATATTCATGTGTGTATTCCGTTTTTAGTAAATTCAAGCGTCTATACACATCAGTTAATTTATTTCCTTTTATTAATTTACCCATATTTTCCATTAGTGCTAAGTCATTGGTTGTTAGTTTTCCAGTTCGATCTACGTTTTCTCCCACCCAGTTAAAATCACCCACCCCCCATAATCAGATGTTCTGCATAGAAATTATTTAAATAGTTATTTGGATTTATTAAGAAGTCATTGTGACTTTCTCTAGATGCTGGACAATATATATTCATAATATGAAGTTTATTAAGTTTTAAATGTATAACTCTCCCTTTTAAACTAATATCTTCTTGTAAAATTTCCCAATTTTGCCTAATTCTATTACTTATTATAGTAGCTACACCCGCTTTAGTGTCGTTGTAGTTACTATCATTTATGACAACTATCACATCCATTTTCGATTCAATTTCTGCTATCAATGTATTTGAAAGTTCGTTGTGTGTTTTTTTAATTAATATTATGTCAGTCTGTTTTAAGTTTATTAGCTGTGCAATTTTGTCCTTATCTAAACCATTAGTGTTAATTGATGTGATATGGAAGTTTAGTTCTTCCATTTTTGGTTTTCCAGGTGGCTTGTTCCCTATAATAACTTAATTATATATTGCAGTAATTTTGTAATTAACATTATGTATATTTCTATTATAATTTTTGTTTGGGGCACTGGCTCTCGTCGGTCGGTTCCCTAACTGTCGTGTCCCTATCGTCAGTATTCCGTTTCATGTCATCCATTTTGGGTTTACATTTCTCGATTAGTTACAGTTCTAGTATTTCCTGCATTATGTCAATTTGATCGTCGCTTGAACTTTCAGATAAGTTCTTTTCCTTGAGCTATTTTTTCCCCTCATCTTCCTTTTTTGCTGTTTTGATTCCATTCTTGCCTGCGATATTACCTTTAGTATATCCTCAACAACTGGGAGCTCTGTATCTCACTCGATGAGAAGCCTGACAGCGTCTTACATTTGCGCTTCCTTTGTGTTGGTATGGGTGTTGAAGTAAATGGATGCAGTCCACTTATCTCCGTCGGAGTATCACATATGATATCTTCCATACCTTCTTCTTCCTCCTCTATTGGCAAATTCTCATACTAGTTTTGAGTTTTTAGAGGCATTTTCCTGGTTGTTTTCTTTGGTGTTTGAGAGTTGTTCTCTTCCGCTAAGGTTTCAACCGTTCTTTCTGTTTGATTTTCATTCATGTTATCTTCCTGCGGTAATGTCTCCTTTGGTAGAGCTTTTCCTTTTACCTTTGACGCATATGTATCTACGTTTTGGTCAGTTTGATGTTTTGGAAGTGGACATTGCCTTGGGCCATAACCTATTATTCTGCAGCGTGGACATGGCCTGTCACGGTCGCAACCTCTATACCATGACCTTAGCATAAATCCCATTACGTAAAAGTACGGCGGTATTTTCTTTGCCTCTGGGATAGGGACTCTAATTATTCTTTCGCTATTATGAATTTTCTCAAATCCATAGCAATTAGCCTTCTTCTCATTGGCGATTTTGACTTTGTGGATGCACATTAACTTGTCCATAATGACCGTTGTACTAACTTCAAGGGGTAGACCGGATATAAACACATGTATGTTTTCTGGTTCTATTTCTCTTATGATGGGTTCAGTGTCCACAATTTTCACTCTGTGTCCCTAATTCTGTAGCTCAGTCTGATGCAGAAGTTTCTTATTCTGTTTTGGGTAATATTGAAGCCCGTCAATTTCGTCAAGGTCAATTCCCAGGACTTTCATGGACATCAGAACCTCTGTTTGGCGCGGTAGTTTTTCTATGTTACCAAAGTCCATGGTCTGGCATCCCTCCCTGTGATATATGACTAGCCTCTGGTTGCCTGGATCTCCTTCTACGCATGTGTTGAAGAAATCAAATTTTGAATCTCGTGGGCTCCATTTGTCTGTCTGTAAATACGTCAAGTTTGTCCTACAAATGCAATCTAGCAGTTTTACAAATTAATAGATAATTAAATGAAAAGAGAATTGAAAAGGTGCACTAAAATAATGAAAAGGGTGCTGAGAAATAGAAAAGTTATAACAAAAATGCAAAAAATGTACCAAGTAGCGAAAAAGTATTATAGAATGACTCTATATGGGATCACCGTGAGTATTACTTGACACTACTCACAGTATTTACCTCTATGCAGAAAGTTAATCCAAATAATCCAAGATTTGAATTCACAATCCAGTGGACTTCCTTGAGAGTGCACAAAAAGCACGTCCGCTCTCCTCGACGTCTATTTTGTCTAGTCAAAAGAAATTTCACACCGCGTGTGACGATGTGTGATATATGATTGGTTTCACGGTTTGAATTTCGAAAGTTTGTTCCTACAACAGCTACATGCTTCTAATAAATACCCCAGTTAAAGATATATGGCTCTTTTATGGTCGCGTGGCTTTATGATCTCAGTTAATTTCGTTTCCTAGTCTCGTTCAATGTACAATAAACAACAAACTGTTTTGCCCTCCCATTTTTGTCCAGTTTCATAGTCATCTACGAATCAAAATCCTAAACAAGTGTGCGAAGATAGTGACTGGAAAGTAAAGCCAAATCGTTTGTGCATGTGTATGTGTGTGGGGTTGTAGTACTATATCTAGTAAATGAGATATCATTCCATAAATTTTGGTAGTGTCATTCGGGGAGCGTCTAGTATATGAGATATAATTTTGTTGGTAAGGTCATTTAGGGGAGCGTCTAGTAAATGAGATAGGATTCCATAAATGTTGGTATGGTCATTCAGAGGAGCGTCTAGTAAATGAGACACGACTCCATAAATGTTGGTATGGTCATTCAAGGGAGCTTCTAGTAAATGAGACACGACTCCATAAATGTTGGTAAGGTCATTCAGGGGAGTTTCTAGTAAATGAGACACGACTCCATAAATGTTGGTAAGGTCATTCAAGGTAGCTTCTAGTAAATGAGACACGACTCCATAAATGTTGGTATGGTCATTCAGGGGAGCTTCTAGTAAATGAGACACGACTCCGTAAATGTTGGTAAGGTCATTCAGGGGAGCTTCTAGTAAATGAGACACGACTCCATAAATGTTGGTAAGGTCATTCAGGAGAGCTTCTAGTAAATGAGACACGACTCCATAAATGTTGGTATGGTCATTCAGAGGAGCGTCTAGTAAATGAGACACGACTCCATAAATGTTGGTATGGTCATTCAGGGGAGTTTCTAGTAAATGAGACACGACTCCATAAATGTTGGCATGGTCATTCAAGGGAGCTTCTAGTAAATGAGACACGACTCCATAAATGTTGGTAAGGTCATTCAGGGGAGTTTCTAGTAAATGAGACACGACTCCATAAATGTTGGTAAGGTCATTCAAGGTAGCTTCTAGTAAATGAGACACGACTCCATAAATGTTGGTATGGTCATTCAGGGGAGCTTCTAGTAAATGAGACACGACTCCATAAATGTTGGTAAGGTCATTCAGGGGAGCTTCTAGTAAATGAGACACGACTCCATAAATGTTGGCAAGGTCATTCAGGAGAGCTTCTAGTAAATGAGACACGACTCCATAAATGTTGGTAAGGTCATTCAAGGGAGCTTCTAGTAAATGAGACTCCATAAATGTTGGTAAGGTTATTCAGGGGAGCTTCTAGTACATGAAACACGACTCCGTAAATGTTGGTAAGGTCATTCAGGGGAGCTTCTAGTAAATGAAACACGACTCCATAAATGTTGGTAAGGTTATTCAGGGGAGCTTCTAGTAAATGAGACACGACTCCGTAAATGTTGGTAAGGTCATTCAGGGGAGCTTCTAGTAAATGAGACACGACTCCGTAAATGTTGGTAAGGTTATTCAGGGGAGAGGATGTAAGCGAGACAAAAAAATAAATGCTTCTGTTATGAAATGTTCTTGTACCACTTGTTATGAAATGTTTCTGTTATGTAGTATGTTGTGATTAGCTTTTCATAACCTTCTTCTCATTTCTTGCTATGAGAAGGAATTACTCGTAAGTTAGGGAGCGTCAATATCCATGGTGAGTGAGAGAGAGAGAGAGAGAGAGAGAGAGAGAGAGAGAGAGAATTCAGGCTCTCTTAAAAGCGTGCTGCCACGATGATAAGACAGCTACACTGAAATGATATTCGACAGCTACCAGCTATATCTGAAATGATAGCCGCCGCCGCCGCGATGATAAACCAGCTGCACTACATCTGAAATGATATGGCGGAGATCTATTTCCTCGTCGATAGGAACTGACTTTTTTTTAATTAAACAACACAAATATATTGACTACATTCTAAAAACACATATAAAAACTTTATAATAGAAGTTCATGCAATACATATTATATTTTCCCTTTTTCAAGCTTTCCAACTTCATTTATTCGTATAACTTCTGCATTTTAGAATATTATACAAATAGTTAATTCTCAATCAATTTCAAGATAACCAAAAGTGTAAGATGTAATTACTATAGTTAATGTAACAATTAATTTAAAGAAATGCATTTTACTTATTTTTAAAATAGAATCTAGATTTAAAATATATTGCTAGATAATATTTTTTCTTACTTAAAGAATACTTTATTTCCACATTAAATCTAAACATGAAGTTGGTAGCAATCTCAACCTTACAATAAAAACTACATAAATATAATTAAATATAAATTATTTAGAACATTTAAACATTCCGTTACAATATATTATAAATAAAAGTATTAAGTGAACAATGTCGCTAACATAACAATGTTACTATTAAAATAATAAACATTAAAAATACTTATTTCTAAAGAAGTTACGACACATACAATTATTTTACCTGCAATGAGAAGACAAACATCTATTTTCTTTGTTGGTACGGAACTGACCTGACCCTTAAATGCGTGTCTATTTATATGTATCCTGTGTCAGGTTAACGTACCCTTGGAAAAAGATGTTCATTCTCATCAGGTAAAAATCAGTTTCTCCTGGTCAAAACCGGCTTAATTTGACGTCATCTGACATAAGGTACAACTCAGATTTTTAGTTTATCTATATTCGTTTGGCATTAGTTAGGTCCAAACATGATAATTCCTTAAATTTTCTAAACCAGAAACATGTTAAAATATTAAGCCAGCTGTAATGTCTGTCAATCTTTAGATAAGAACCATTTTGTAGAAACAACTGTCTATCATTAGTTAAGAACCATTCTGTATTTACGTCAGTACGGAAGCTTGTTCTATGTTTTACTGATAAGACTTAGAAGCTGACTGATTTTTGCTTTATAACCTATTTCCACACAATAATGTACATTCGTATAGCTAATGATTTAAGTTGCCAACGTTTTGCTATAAATGAATAAAACATTACTTTAATAATACAATTTAAAGAAAATAGTAATCTTATTAATTTTACTAAAAAATCAATTCATAATAATACGATCTTGAGCTCTTTGTCCACAATTTGTTAGAAAGTGCACAAAATAATAATAATAATAATAATAATAATAATAATAATAATAATAATAATAATAATAATAATAATAATGAGTTAATTAGATATAAGTTATTATTATTATTATTATTATTATATTATTATTATTATTATCATTATTATTATTACTATTATCATTATTATTATTATTATTATTATTATTATTATTATTATTATTATTGATATTGTTGTATTTGTTTTTAGCACTACTGTTGCTACCAATGTCCCCGCTAAGCTGCGTACGCTCAGCTTGTTTGATGTCTTAGCGCAGCCAAATGTATTCTGCGCGCAGAGATAATTCTTTTGATTTCTCGTGAACACAATTTCTTCTGATTGATCGGAGTTGTTCGTTGTTCAGAATATTTCAGTCTAGACATGGTTGAGTTCTACATCTACTACAAATAATAATGATAAGAAGAATACTGTATTTCCGATCGGCTGACGGTTGTTCCCACTAGAAAACGTATTATCGTGTACATAGTACTGCATTGGAGTATTTTAAGCTAGCGATGCCAATGCAAGCGAGAGAAATTGACATGCATTTGTATTTCTATATCAATATGGTTAATTCTCCCATCATTTTAAAAACTTGGTTTTCAAATGTGGACAGATATCTTTATTCAGCTTCCAACTGATTGATTGATTACTTGATTGATTGATTGATTGATTGATTGATTGATTACTTGATTGATTGATTGATTCATTAGATGTAAGATCATATTGTTCTTTATATATATATATATATATATATATATATATATATATATATATATATATATATATATATATATATATATATTTGTATTTTTGTATTTTTTTCTGTCTTTCTGCTTATTGATGGAAAAGATACTGATGTTTATACAAATACAGTTTTCTGTTTTCTTCTTTTCCTCTCGGTGATTTGCCTATGTCTTGAATGACAACATAATTTCTCAGTTTTCATCGTCTTTATTTACGCTGTATTTTATGCCTTTAATGCAACAGAACAGATTTAAATTAGTTCAATTCTCTCTGCCCATTAACGTAAAACTTACTTGTCTTCTCCAAGAGAAGCAATTCTGACTATACTTTGAAGTTGGATTCTGAGTTAACTCTTTTGAAATATATAATACAGTTAGCCTCAGTCGTACAAATATGTACAGCTTGGTAGTCTCTTTTAAATTCCCTTTCAATTTTTAAATTCTAGAACGGTTTTAAACTAAGCCATTTATATATAGTACTCGGTATTTTGGACTAGGGGCGGGGTGGGGTATGCGGGATATGTTGCGTGTTTGGGACAACTTCGGCCACTAATGTTCTATGTTTACACGCGATGCCTAGCACACGTGCAGTCCAGCAATTTTAAGTCGTTTAACAATGCGTGTTATTCATTATAATTGCAATATTTTACTAAGTCTGTAGTACAAACGTTTATATTGATAACATTTAACGCAGAAAAAGTAGACAGTATTTGTTCTTAACAACGGCAATGACCATCTTATGTACTTATGGAATTACAGACGTTCAACTATCAACGGCATCCTGTCAACATTTCAAAAACATTTTTTTAAGAATGATGGTAGTATTAACCATAATCAGGTAGAAATGGGTAACTTACATAAAGCGGAAACCTTCACTACAGATTTTCCAGGTTTCAACTTATGTGTCCAACTATTCGAGTAAAATTCGTGGAATGTTCATGTACAATGTTCATTTCAGGATTCCATAAAGAAATACATGTAAGTGCAGTCAAGTAGACCTGAGACATTTCTACATTTACATGATGACAAAATCAATGTCTTTCCCTAAGGACGTAATGACTCCCAATACATACGCTCTTCTTATATGTCTGGGAAATATTTGTAAAGAATATGCAGAATATGGTCCGGCCATGTGTTTCTAGAGATTGGTTGTTGTTTTGTGTTTAATCATTTTTAAATATTGTGTCCGTTCTTACCGCGTGTAATCGATTTTCAAGTTTTATGACTTTATTAGTTTCGTAAAGTAAAAAGTTTAATTCATACAGAGCAAGTGTATATATGACGTTTACGATTTGGTCGTATTCGGGTGATGCGCACGTCAAAACAGAGACGAAATAATAACAGCGAGAAAATTGCCTGACATTATCAACAAAAATTGCATTACCCAAGGACATACTTCACACGTCATATTTCCTCTGTCGCTATCTAACCCATCAGGCTCCATCCGTCTTATCTCCACTATGGCTATCCAGCCTAACAGGCGTCTAATAAATTCGATTGGAAATTATATGCCACAATTTCGGACATTACTAAGAACACGTCATTATCAATAATTGTTTATACCCTGTTAATCTTATTTGTACAATCTACTTGGAGATATATGTAAGCCCTTAAGAAAAATATGACCGAATTCCTTCAGTTCAAATTACGTAATCTGTCAGCTTTTGAATTTCAACGTATATTATTATACATGTACCAGCTTTCTTGCAGTCGGTAAAAGATAAGTCACCCGTTTGTAAAAAAGTTTCGATGGAGTTTTATTTTGTCAAGAAGACAACGTACAAGTCCATTGTAAACTCTTGTAAGCTCTCTCCCGCTGGCCTGTTTTATTTTCCTGAAAGAGCGTATACCTACCAAAGTTAAAAATCGTAGCCTCACATGCGATCTAGCACATCTAATTCCTTGCCTATATGGAACCAGGTGTGTGTGTGTCTGTCTGTCTGTGTATACGCGCGCGCGGTCGCTCGTGTGCATGATAGTAGTACCATATGTTGCATGACTGTAATTCAATAAGTAGTCGTAGGATAAAGAATTTAGCCTTTATAACCAATAAATGGTCCATTCATTCGAAACCAATGATTTTAACATCTTCGCACATGTTCATAAACTTGGAATGAATCCACACTGGCATATGAATATGGGTACGAGGCCGCAAAGACTGCATTTGTTATCGCAGAGGGTTGTTGCACACGATTTTGTTGGTCAGCACGGTTACTAATCAGCATGACCGTTTACTCTATCATTTTACTGCATACAAATCAATTGCTTATGTCGGTTCTGTATCGATGGTACATAAGTTTCGAATCTGTTACGAAGTCTTTCGTAAGTTTTCCTTTTGCACCAACACAATCTTGAACTCAACGGTTGTAATTGGTTTATCTTCCAATTAGTGTCTGAGGCTTATCGGGCAAAATTCAGAAACTATAAAAGACAAGCTGGACAAACTCATGTCAAATTTTCAGGGAAAAAAAGAGCAGATATTTGCTACATACTGCTTAGCCAAGAAAGTTGATCAATATTTGAAAGTCACCAAACAATTTGTAGTACTTGAAAAGTTTAAGAACTGTGTCCATAGTGAAGTTTAGACTTATCTTGATGAAACCTTGGACATCGCTTCTCGTGCCGCTGATGAGTATTCGTTAGCGCATAAAGTTCTCTTTGTACATTCAACAGTCGTCTGGCATAAAAGTATTTCAGCCTAATACAAGCCCTTCTAGATCTCAATCTGGCACACCTTTCAAACACCAAGCTTCTGATAAGATTGATTCAAAAAAAATCATTGTCTATTCCTGCGTGTACATACTGCAAGCAGAAAGGCTACGTGTTTTTGATTGCTACAAATTGAAAAATATACACATCCGAATCAAGTCAGACCTGTTACAAATACTCTTATTTCTAAAACGCCAAGGTCACGGTCATGTATTGAAAGGAACACATTTGTTGGGTCTAATAAATCCTAGTCTGATTATACCATAGAGAATTATGCCCCATTCATGTCGAAGGGTTCAATATCAATTTTGAGCGATTCGACCAAGCCTATCTCTATTAAAATTTTAATGGACATGTGAGCACCTCATCGTCTTCTATTATCATGTACTCTGTCTTTTCCTGAGAAGACGTCTTCTAATGAGAGTAGTCTTATTCAGGGAGAATGGTTTTGTAATGGTCCTCTACATTGTGCAAATTCGTCATCAGATTTAGTCTCAGGAAACGTGACAGTGGGAACAGTGTAGATTTTACCCACTTAAGGCATTCCTTTTTAAAAATAGGCAATGTCCTAGCTAGAGATAAGGTTGTGGATAATCCACTTGAAACTGACAAAACCTGTTTGGATCAGAAAGTCGATCCAATTGGAAACGAATTCCCTGATCTATACCCAGCTTGTGCAGTTACTAGAGCTATGACAAGGAAAGCTCTTTAGAATGATGCTGATAAGGAAAATATTAACTTAGCATACACCTGTATTGGTCAGGTTGTTTATGAAGTCACTTTTTTCACTCCTTATTATTGATCACAGTAATTCTCTTTTAACTACTCGTTTTAATGAGGTTTGCAAACGACAATCACTTGTCGCCGAACAGGAAAACGATCCTGGGACCTCCTGTTTCTTTCAAAGTCTGTTCATGAAACTGAAGACGCTGAATTGAGTGTCTATTATTTCATTACATTGGGAGAAAATGGATGTACCTGCTGGTGACGTTTGGTAATTGAACTATCAAATTGTAGTTCAAAAGTCGTAGAGGCAGGACATACTTCGTCTGTCCTATGGTACTCGTTTGAGGGTTCATTTAGGAATTAATAACACTTGTGACAAGATCTGGACGTACGTATATTGGCCATAAGTTTAAAATGATGTTTGTAAATATGGTAGATCTTTTCATACTTGTCTAATGGTAGGACAACCCAATTAGAAAATACATAAGGCTCATCTGCATTTGACAAACCATTTAGCAGAATAATGGTAGATTGTGTTCTCCCATACCCAAGACCATGTCAGGTAACCAATATTTACTTGTTCTTCCATTTTATGCTATTGTAATGTAACTTTATTACTGGATTTGATATATTTCAGTTCAGACTGGTTTTATTTTGTTGTAGACGTAAACAATTTTAGAGAGACTTAGTGTCTAATGCTGACCTAGGCCTTGATTCAAAGCCAGTAAGAGTTGAAGTAAACAACTTTTTTTAAAAAAAATTAAGTCTTTTTTAGAGAAAGATTCACAACATGAAATAGAAACCAGACTTGGAGTACATGACAAATAACATACATCCATTAAGTTTTCCAGAAGATTGACCCACATGCAGGCATCTGTTTTGCGTAGTTACAACTTATAAGTATATTTATTTATTTAGTGATAATTTAATCCATCGCAATTATTTATCATCAAAGGAATACTGAGAGTCATTGACAATATTTGGAACGTAAAGAATGCGTAAGACGTACAGGTAAGTGACTTCTTTTGTTTAAATACTATTATTGGTCTGCATTATTTTAAAACTTTCAATGGTATAAAAGCGTTCAAAGTTCTAAGCAAATATAACAGATTCGAGGTTAGGTAACAAACAGTAATTTTAAAAGCGGAAACTGCTAGATGAGTATACGTGTATTCGGTTCTGTAATGTTCCGACATTTTTCTAAGAAAGTCAATGACTAGTATATACCGATACTGTGAATTGGAGCATGACGTATGAATAATGATCATATCATAATAAGGCAGAATATAAAGCACTAGTAATTTTTGCAAATGTAACTGTTCTCATTTCTACATATCATACTTTGAAACCATTATTTTGGCGAATTGTTTCGGATTTTCGCCCAAATGCAATGTATACACTTATGCATGTACCTGAGAGTGGTTGTCCTAACAATCAAGTTGATATCGAAATAATATACAAGGTACATCAACACTTTGCATTTTCCGCCAGCTTTTTTTAAATCCACTCCCGCAATTTAGGTTTATTAGTTCTCAACACAAGAACAAGTGTTTTGACTACTCTCAAAAGAACAAGTTTTTTGACTACTCTCAAACAAGTTTCTTGGCGGTTTGCGAACAGGTTTCTTGGGGTTTCTTGACAAATTTCAAAAGTTTCTTTGCGATTACGGTCATACGAACCACAGGAATATTTAATTTTTTTACATTTATTCCTGCCTAGTCTTTATGAAATCCTGCGTCAGTATTTTTAATTGCAATATTACGTTAGACTTTATTATTTTCATTATTATTCCATATCTTGTATACATTTGAAACTTCCGTTGTATGTTTGGAATTATATCATATATATTCTATATTCAGTTGTAGAATATGTTTGGAATTATATCATATATATTTTATATTCAGTTGTAGAATATGTTTGGAATTATATCATATATTTTATATTCAGTTGTAGAATATGTTTGTTCAAGTGATGAATAATTGTTCTGTTGAAGATGCGGATAGATTAATGAAATTGTTTGGTCAAGACAGATTTTTGTGTACAGTAACTGGTTGCTTTATTATTGATTAAGGGATGAAGAAGAAGAAAAAGGGGATATTGTATTTGACTATAAATAATCAAGTACTTGACTAAAGGGACCTTCTCCAAAAGCATTGCAGCCATCTCTACAAGACTTGAGTTGCTGGTTTCTGTTTTTTATCAGACGTCCTTTTTCTCTTGTACGACAAGTCTTTGGCACTCTTTCCTTGGAGATATCAGAAAGCTCCTAATCTTTTTTTTTCAATTTGAACAATAATTATCTAATTTAGCTGCTTATCTAATTTCACTTTCTACCTTCACCTTAATATCCACTTACTAAACATAAACTCACATGTAGCCCCCAAAACTCCGATCTGATGTAGTCCCCAAAACTCCGATCTCATATAGTCCCCAAAACTCCGATCTTTACACAGTGAAAATCATTAACTCCACCATGTCGTTATGACAGGGAAGATGCTAAACATTGTTTATATTGACCTTTTTGAATACAAAGGATCTTGTCAATATAATTATCACACGTATTATGTAACTCAGATTTATTATTGTAAGCTGAAGCAAAATAAAATATACAAAACTAAAGGTTCAGAGCTGGGTAACACGAAACATCTTGTATCGCGGTGTAACGCGTTATTTCTGAATAAACTACGAAACATTTTGTACCGTGGTGTAACGGTTGTTTTTCTGAATAAACCACGATACATATCACACGAAACATTTTGTACCGCGGTGTAACGCGTTATTTCTGAATAAACTACGAAACATTTTGTACCGCGGTGTAACGGGTTTTTTTCTGAATAAACCACGATACATATCACACGAAACATTTTGTACCGCGGTGTAACGCGTTATTTCTGAATAAAACAGGATACATATCACATTATACCTTAAGTGTAGCACGGACAAACAACTTTAATTTCCTTGGACAGGAACCTGAGACATTCTAAAAATGTGCTGCTACCATGGGGGAAAAACCACTTACTCTGATTGAAAGCAAAATGATATATATTATAGTCATTACTTTATGGATTATAGCGAGAGGAAAAGAGTAAAGTATCTCAGTTCAAAGTCACATCGCAGCCCTTCCCCACGAAAATTATCAGGTTAATACCTTATAGTAGACAAATCTGTCATGTGAATGTTAATCTGTCATGTCATTCTCAATCTGTCATGTTAATGTTAATCTGTCATGTCAATGTTAACCTCTCGAGTGAATGCTAATTGGAGTTTACGTTGTCTTCTATAAATGCGACTAGGATGGGATAATTACATTTACACAATGGCTGACACCCTCTATAGCATATTGATATTAGCGGAACTTTTAATACAAATCGGGATTATTAACACTGAAGCCTACACTATGCTCTCCATTTGTGTAACAAAAATGGAAACTCAGGACGTCAAAACCCTGTTAAGAACATCTTCAGACGCTATTCTCAGTTTTACAAAACAACGAATGTATCTACTTAACACATTAACATACACTAAAACAAACTTAATACATTAATATACACTAACAAAAAACCAAAGAAATATATGTACTTAACACTTTAACATACACTAAAAGAAACCAAAGAAATATATGTACTTAACACATTAGCACACACTAAAAGAAACCAAAGAAATATATGTACTTAACACATTAACATACACTCACATATAACCAAAGAAATATATGTACTTAACACATTAATATACACTGATAAATAACCAAAGAAATATATGTACTTAACACATTAACATACCCTAATAATAACCCAAAGAAATATATGTACTTAACACATTAACATACACTGACAAATCGCCAAAGAAATATATGTACTTAACACATTAACATACCCTAATAATAACCCAAAGAAATATATGTACTTAACACATTAACATACACTGACAAATAACCAAAGAAATATATGTACTTAACACATTAACATACCCTAATAATAACCCAAAGAAATATATGTACTTAACACATTAACATACACTGACAAATCGCCAAAGAAATATTGGTACTTAACACATTAACATACACTGACAAATAACCAAAGAAATATATGTACTTAACACATTAACATACACTAATAAAAAACAAAGAAATATATGTACTTAACACATTAACATACACTAATAAAAAACCAAAGAAATATATGTACTTAACACATTAACATACACTAAAAGAAACCAAAGAAATATATGTACTTAACGCATTAACATACACTAATAAAAAAACCAAAGAAATATATGTACTTAACAAATTAACATACACTAATAAAATATCAAAGAAATATATGTACTTAACAGATTAACATACACTAATAAAAAAGCAAAGAAATATATGTACTTAACACATTAACATACACTAATAAAAAAGCAAAGAAATATATGTACTTAACACATTAACATACACTGACAAATAACCAAAGAAATATATGTACTTAACACATTAACATCCACTAATAAAAACAAAGAATATATGTTGTAACATATAAATCTTGGACCGCTTTGTTCATTGCTATTGGTTCAAAGGTATTATAACTGGCTAAGACACCTCAATGTTGCTGCTGATGTGCTTTGGGATAATAATTGGTCATCTCGAAAAATTGTCTTTTACTGTCGTAATCAGGCAACAGTTGTAATAATTAAAAAGATACCCGAATAAAGCTCACTTATCATGAGACTATATGTATGACATACAGTTATATTGTGACTGCCGATACTTGTCAGGTGTTAAACATAGCATTGCCGATTCATTATATCGTTTTCAGTGGAGTAGATTTCATCAGCTTGTACCCTAAGGATGCAGGGCCCAGGAAACATGTCCGGGTCTGCAAGAGATTCTGTATCAACAGATACGATCAATCATTTTTGGGAGGGATGATGCCATCAGCCCGGCAACACAGATATCTTACCAATCTGCCCTACATCACTTCCTCACTTTCATGGTAATGACTGGCTAACATGAAGGGTTGGGATTTCCTCAAATTTCTGATCTTCAGTATGTAGCTCAATGTGATGGAGTGTAAAAATTGCCCTACAAGACTATCAAACTTATTTGTGTGCAATTTGTTTCGTGTATATAAATACCTCATTCCAAACCCACGCTTACCCCCAGACGGAAATCGGTGTTGTCTTTTTGAGAGGAGTTTAACGTTTGCAATCTAATCTTAACAGACTAAGGCTTCCGATATCTTTTCAGATGCTCAATCAGTTGTGCTTCCTATTCTGTGCAGGGCATTTTGCACCATACACGGATCTCTTGATGGAAGTGGTGTGATGTGCTACATTTTTACGGTGAAGCAAATTTACGGTTTCCACTGACACGTTTGATACTGTGCTCATTGTATGTCTCTGTTGCTGCCGATAATTTTACTTTCAAACTCCTCCAAAACCAATCATTTCCTCACAGCGATTACCTTGTGTTATTACAGGACGAACGACTCCATATGTCTTTATTTAGTCATGTTGAAATGTCTGCACGTGCGTAAAAGCATTGGTATCCTTCCTATGGACCCATTGTTTGTGGATCCATCTATCCAGACACTAACACGGTGATTATTCATGCATACCTTACACATTTCATTGTAAACTCTTCATGTGGATACAAACTTGTATGTGGACACTCATATCGAATTGGTGCTGCAACCACGGCGGATGCTGTCCGCATGGAAGAACACCTGATCAAGAATTTAGGACGATGGTCGTCTGACTGTTATACCGAATATATTCATGTGTCTCGATATGTGTGACGGCAAGCAGAAACATCTTTTCATACTTGAATTTCCCGTGTTTTAATTTTGTCAGGACTTGTCGCATGTGGCTTTATCCAGGACAAAAAAAAAACATTTTCATATATTATATTTCTCATGTATAGGAGGCAGGCTACATTGCTTCCTTCATTATTTAAAGAAATTCCAAAAAGACAACTATATACTGGGGTTTTACTCAGTGCAGTTTCATCTAACGACATCAATCGCACTTTATTTGGTTGTGTTTTGTTTCTTCTTTATTTCCTTTTACGCCATTCTCTTGCTCCCAGTAATACCTGTACCTCCATCAGAGCCTTAGTTACGTGCAGTGGTTCAGTTTCTGAGTTAAGAGTTTATGTCCCTATCGCAGCTCCATAGCTAATTTTACATGTATTGGTATATGTCACTCTATAGCTAATTATACATGTATTGGTATATGTCACTCTATAGCTAATTATACATATATTGGTATATGTCACTCTATAGCTAATTATACATGTATTGGTATATGTCACTGTATAGCTAATTATACATATATTGGTATATGTCACTCTATAGCTAATTATACATATATTGGTATATGTCACTCTATAGCTAATTATACATGTATTGGTATATGTCACTCTATAGCTAATTATACATGTATTGGTATATGTCACTCTATAGCTAATTATACATATATTGGTATATGTCACTCTATAGCTAATTATACATGTATTGGTATATGTCACTCTATAGCTAATTATACATATATTGGTATATGTCACTCTATAGCTAATTATACATATATTGGTATATGTCACTCTATAGCTAATTATACATGTATTGGTATATGTCACTCTATAGCTAATTATACATGTATTGGTATATGTCACTCTATAGCTAATTATACATATATTGGTATATGTCACTCTATAGCTAATTATACATGTATTGATATATTTAGCTACACGGCTAGTTGTACAGGCCTAGCTCCATTCTCTACCATAGTTTTCCTTAGTCTATTTGTATCACGTTTTTTATTTCATGCCTATACGTTAGTCAGATGCTTCTAATTCGCTAGTTGTGTGCCACATAGTTGCTCCCAATATTTCAGTCATATCGCGACGTGAGACATTAAATAGTGAAGCCCAGCCCTGGGACATCATGACGCAGACACGTAGCATGATGTCCCACCCATTCATATTATCCTGACACCAGGCCGACCAGTCCTAACACTAACCTCTTAATGGCGAGCGCCAATCAAGGCAGCTGTTAGCACCATTCTTGTAAGTCTTTGGTATGACTCGGCCGGGGATCGAACCCACGACCTCCCGCTGACGATCAAACCACTAGGCCACCGGAGCAGTTGGCAGTCGTAGTCAGTCAAATATTGTGTTAACTCACTGATTTCAAACATGTTTAATCCCATCAAGGTTCAAAAGATCATATTATTTATTTATATTTCCACAGCACATAAGGCATACAGTCATAATGAATCTCAGAGTCCCACAGATTCGCATAGTTTCATACCTATTATTAAATTCCCATTCATCTCCATTGGGTCATGTTTTATGTTAAAGTCCTAAAGATTGCAGATAATGGTCATATTTATTTTTTTTCTCTTAGATCAACGGTGCGTGCCTCTATCCTGTATCATACCATATAAATATGCACATGTTTCTAAGAGTAAAGATCTGCATGCATACGTAATGTTTATTCGTCAATAAACAATTAATGTCTTACTTACCATGTTAGATATATGTACATACTGCTGAAACTACTCTTCAGCTGTACGTAATTCAAAAGCCGCAATACGAAATGGTGAGGATCTAAACTGTACACCGATATATGTCGACGTGTCTGCACACATTTCAAATTGAAAGGAGAGATCAACCCCGAAAAAGTCAGTCTCCTTAAGGTCTCAATCTCGGACCGTTCATTAGCATCATCAAGTCTAACGTTAGAGGCCTCCAATTAGTCGACCAATGGTTATGGTTTAATAAATAAATTGCGTAACTGGTGCATATGATGACTTTTTGTGTGTGCATGAACGGATAAGTGTACAAACACCAGAAACTATTTTTAAAATGTGAATTCTATCTTCCATATAACACATTGTGCAAAAGCATAGACGCAACGAGGCAAATATCAACGAACAAATGGACGATTTGCATGGCATAGTCATGACTTTCTTCCAAAAAAACAGTGGAAATCATGTATCCCCGTGAGTTTCAATGACCAAATCATGAACAACAAAATGATACACTTAATGACACAGTCATATAGAGCAAAGGATACTCTAAATAACCAAATCAAGTATAACGTCTAAAAGAGTGGAAATTGTGTATCTTCATGAAGTTTAATGACCGAATCATGTCGAGCAAAACGGGACAGACTTAATGACCACATCATGTAGAACAAAGAGGCAATCGTAAAGGCCAAATCATGTAGAACAATGAGGCAATCGTAGGGGCCAAATCATGTAGAACAAAGAGGCAATCGTAAGGACTAAATCATGTAGAACAAAGAAGCAATCGTAAGGACTAAATCATGTAGAACAAAGAGGCAATCGTAAGAGTCAAATCATATAGAACAAAGAGGCAATCGTAAAGGCCAAATCATATAGAATAAAGAGGCAATCGTACGGGCCAAATCAGGTAGAACAAAGAGGCAATCGTAAGGACTAAATCATGTAGAACCAAGAGGTAATCGTAAAGGCCACATCTTCTAGAACAAAGATGCAACAGTAAGGGCCACATCATGTAGAACAATGAGGTAATTTTAAGGGCCAAATCATGTAGAACAAAGTGGCAATCGTAAGGGCAAAACCATGAAGAACAAAGAGGCAATCGTAAGGGCCAAATCATATAGAACAAAGAGGCAATCGTAAGGGCCAAATCATGTAGAACAAAGATGCAATAGTGTGAAGTGCCAAATTTTCGGTCAAATCCATTAAATAACACTTAGTTCTAGCCAGCAGCCATTTCTTAGATTTGTGTGACATTCTGCACGGAGAGATATTTTTCTAAACGGTTCACCCAGTTAACTGTGTTTGTTTAAATTATACTGACCGAAAGTGACCTCCTGGAAGAGTCATTCTCTCACGAATCATGTCAGACTTGATTTGGAACATACAGGGTGGCATATTGACACGCTGACGAAAAGATTTTCAAATGGAACGCGAGAAATTATATTGGTCCTGATTGGTCAATGTGGGATAAGGGGTGTGTCTGTACAAGGAAATCTAGAATATTTATGTATCCACGGGTTAAAATTTACTTCAGTCTTCTGAAAAAAATCGCTGTGCAAGGTTGAAAAACCAGCGTGGAACTAAAATAACTCCGGAGGTATTTTTTCAGCAGTGCCTTCGAAAACAATAAGCTCAGGAAAGTCCACCGAATCCAGCGGTGAGAAACGCACCAAAAACACGAGATATTTGTTTTCAAATCCACATTTATCATGATGTAATTGATATAATGCTTCTTCGTTTCAGATCTGCATGATTTGTTGATACATTTGTATGAATAGTTTCATTTGTTCCATTAATTTTGTAATGTCCTTTTAAATTACTAATTAGAATTCTTACCTTAATTTATAGTAAGAATGAAGTAGTGTTAATTGATGTTGTAAAACCACTACGTGGAGTTATGATTGGAAAGTATTATGTTAATTCTTGAATTTATCATATTGTTTGAATATTGATTGTGTTCTAAGAATTAATGTCTTACTTTAAGTAATGAATTACGGGAAATACATGTGAATTCCCCCAATTTTGATATCGTAGATAATTTAGCGACACTGTATAAAGCAAAAGGTAAAAGCAAACCGAATCAACAAATAGTTTAGCTGTATTGATCTGAAGACATGTGTAGTTGGATACTAGCCGTAAAATTGTTATCACTGATAGTAAAATCTGATTGTTCGAACCAGCAAAACGAACAGTCTCAGCTATTAAAGTGTAACAAGAGACTTAGTGCGTTTTACTTTTCTTTTGAAAAGAAAATATTTTTTATTTGGAGAGAGCAGAACGGGGATCGATGAGTTACATGATGGGGAAAAGGATTTGAGCAGTATGAGTTGCAAGGAGCATATATTAACACAGAAGGCCAAGTCAGAGATCGAGGAGTGAGCAGAGAAACAGTTCTACGAAACAGGTCATGAAAAACGAACAACGTGGACGAAATTTATTGAACACTCGATTCTTATGATGAAATTTGCTATCAGCCGTAAAACGGCTAACTTTGTTTAATTTTATATGCCATTTATTCTAAATTTGGTTAGTAAATTCTGAAACCGCGTGTATTCAGAAAGAAAGGAAATTTCACTGTGTATGTTTTTTCTTTCTTTTCTTTTTGATTAAATTGCTTATTTATCTTTACGGGGGCTGGTATTTTCTTTGTTCAATATATTATCTCAGTTTACCATATACATTCTATACTCCAACCGGGCGATTACACCGTGGGCGGTCATCTCCTAGATAGCGAGTATTAAGGGGGAAGTGGTTAAGAGTGTTGTTCTTCCAAGTTGTGCAATACCTCTGACAAGTGGGATTGTGCAATATTGTACGAATAGCGCTCAGGACCCGAGACCCCTGTCACAAATAGTAAGGGCCACATCATGTAGTACAAAGAGACAATCGTAATGACCAAGCGTACATGTAATAAACTAATCATGTAAGAAAAAAGGGGCAAATGCAATGGCGAAAATACTCTTGAATAAAATGACAATCTATCTGAAATAAAATAAAGTAAAACAAACAGCAAATCATAACATCACGTCTTTGAGATTCTTTCTCTAAATCCAGACTGTAACAGAATTGTTACAGAGAGGATGGTGGATTAAATGAACAACACAAACACAATATGTGAAAGAAAATATAAATTTATGAAATAAATTATTAATGAAAAATAATGATGTATCAACACAATAACTCATGCGTTCAACCCACAATTACAATCACAACCATTCACAATACATGAATAAATTAAATATTAATACAAAAAAACCACAGATACAAAGGATTCTCTTGGACTATACACAGATCCAAGGAACCTTTGCAAAAGTTATATTAACGCAAGTATAAATTACGATAATAAACACAAGCATCAAACTATACTATCGCACGTATGGATTGCGACAACTAGCACGAACATATACATGTATTCAATCAAGTTGCTAGCTTTTATTGAGATTCATGCAATCCCTTGAAATACTATTGTGATCTGAAGTAACCATGTAAATACAACACTGTATTCAATTGTACTAGAATTGCAACACACACATGTGTCTCGACCCTGTATAACCGTACGATTCACCAACAGTAGAATCGCCGCCCAGTTTCCCCGAAGACCTAGGTTTGACTCAGTACTTTTATCAGTCACTTGCCCTTCACGGATCCACCACAGTTATACGTACAGATAGCATACAACATCTACTAGAACTAACATTCCTCAATACCCTAGAAGTCACCCCGGATGTTTACAACTCTAGACAGCTCCGACACTCGGACTTCTAGATTTCCGGATATTTACACGTCACGACAGATGTAGACGGACAGACAATCTGACAGACAGACAGTCAGATACTTCAATTCGATTGCACAATAAATCAGCAACAATTTCAGCTACGATATCAGATATGTTATCAGATGCGTTATCAGATGCGTTATCAGAGATGCTATCACAGATGCTATCAGCGATGCTATCAGAGATGCTATCAGCAGACGTTATCAGACGTTATCAGATGCGTTATCAGACGTTATCAGATGCGTTATCAGCGACAGTAAAGAAACCAGACTAATAATAGTTGTCTCAAAAAATAATCTAAACCTTAGATCACGCTATTGCATTTAAAGTCTAATAGTGACTAGTAATTCCAAATATTCACGTTTAAAATCTGCATTGCAATAAAGGCATCATTATATGAAAATGATAAAGTGAATAAAATTCACAATAAAATGAAATATAAATTTAACACTCACCCCTTTGGCTGGAGATTGAAAGACGAGCTATTTATCCTGTGATTAGATACTTTAGGTCCCGTAATATTTATCAGTAATATTCTGCCTTATATACCCTCAAATAGGTGAGCAGAAATCACGGCAAGATTACTGTGCACTACGTGAAACTGATGTTCCGGATTTCATGTAATTCAAAATCAGGCACATGCAAATCGTTACACGCCGCTTACCTTGGGAAAAACCACTTATTCACCCCAGGCAACGCATGTACGACGAAACAAAGAAAATGGTGAGATTAGTTTGTAAATCAAGAAGAAAATAAATTCAAATTTCGCCTAATTCTGTGACAATACCTCCCCCCTAAGAATAAAAATGTACACATTTTTAAAACTAACACAGAATAGAAGAAAAATAACTACTGATGATATCTTACAACATTTACACTGGTTATACTACAATCTGGATTTATTACTGGGCAAATCCATACAAATTTCCCATCATGCCCTACTCAAGTAGTCTGCACCTACATTTACAACTCCCCTTATTGACATTGTCGCTCTGTCTCTTGATATACAACTTGAGCATGTTAGCATGGAATGTCTTTAAATTACCGTCCATGTCAATTTTATAGTCCATGTCACCTTTTACCTCTTTAACTTCATAGGGACCTTTCCACTGGACTATTAATTTATTTGAGCTCGTTGGAAGAAGCAATACAACCTGATCTCCCACAAGAAATTTCCTATTTCGCTCTCTGCGGTTGTAATACTTGGCATATTTACGCCCCGATTTAATTAATTCGTCACGTGCCATCTGGCATGTACTCTCAAGTTTATTTCTTAGATCTAACACGTACTGGTAAGTTGTTTTTATTTCCTCGTTCGCGACATCACCAGTCCATAGTTCGCGTAGTATCCGCATTGGGCCTCGAACTGTCCTACCGTACAACAGTTCGAAGGGTGAAAACCCTAAACTTTCCTGCGGTACTTCACGGTACGCGAACAGAACAGCATTCAAATAACGGTCCCAGTCTTGCGGACGTTCCGCGCACATCTTTCGCAGCATGCTTTTCAGGGTACCATTAAACTTCTCTACCAGTCCATTGCACATCGGATGGTATGGGGTAGTGTTTAGCTGTTTGATGGATAACAGCCTACTTATTTCACCCATGAGGTCAGAGGTGAATTGGGCACCACAATCAGTGAGGATTTCTTCTGGCACCCCTACCCTACTGAAGATATCAACTAATGCTTCAGCTACCCTTTCCGTTTCAGTAGTTGGTAACGCTACGGCTTCGGGGTATCTGGTTGGGTAATCAACCAGAGTAAGAATATACCGATTCTTTCTTTCGGTAACCGGGTGTATTGGTCCTACAATATCTACTGCCACTCTTTTAAACGGTGTATCTATTAATGGCATCTGTCCTAAGGGCACCCTTGTGACCCTTCCCTTACAGACGGTTTTCCGACATACGTCGCACGACCTACAGAACCGTGTGACATCGCCATTAACACCGGGCCAGTAGAATTCAGCGACTACCCTGCTAGTGGTCTTAGCCTTACCTAGGTGTCCTGCCATGCTTGACTCAGGCGCCACCCTAAGTACTTGAGATCTATATCTCTGGGGTACGACCACTTGCCAATACTTCTTACCCTCCCGAGCGCTAAACTCCCTATGAATTAATCCGTTCTTGCGTACGAATCTCGAGCTACCCCCACGCTTGCAGTGTTTAATCGCGCCGGACGTGATTTTCTCAACAATTGTTCTGATGGATTCATCACGTTCTTGCTCTTGTTTGAAATCATCACGCGAAATTCCGGAGATCGATTCAGGGACTATTAATTTATGAAACTCGGTTTTCTCTCGCCGTGTTTGCGCTCGCGTTTCGACTGCCTGAGCCAAATGTATTTTAAAATCGGCCATGGTTGGAAGACGGGAACCTTCAACATTACTGATCGTCAGATCGTAAATAGGGTTTTCCATACAAAGGGCATCAACAGTTCCCGTTAGGAAAGGTGTTTTTACCGTGATCCTTGCTACGGGAATGCGACCGATCGTCTGATCAAGTAACATACATGGGGACTCCCACCCGAGCATTTGGTTATCCTGCACGAGACTACGTTTGATCACTACGCCAGTGCAACCAGTGTCACGTAATACTACGACTTCTCGACCGTTGACAAACCCTCTCGCGGTTGGTACACGCGCTTCGGGAAATAGACACGTGCCAAGCGAATGAATACATGGTTCTACCTGTACGATATTATCAGATATACCTTTACTTTGTATAGCCACTGCTACCTTATGTATCAGTCCCTTTCTTTTAGGACAGTCTTTTTGAACATGACCCCATGCATTACATAAGTAACATTGCACACGCTGAATAACTGGATTCCTAACTGACCTATTTACCTCAGCTGATTTTACAAGCTCCCTAGGCATAGGTCTCGCAGACTGGTTTCCAGATTTAACATCTTTTAAAACCACGTTCTGGGTTCCCCCATGAGCTTCGGCAAAGAAATCGGCTTGCTTAGCCATATCTTTTACGTTTGTGAAGACTTTCTCTTTCAGAAATTGATCTAATTCTCGCCCAACTGTATTAAATAATTGATCTCTGAGCAAGAAATCAGTCAACCCTTCTAACGTTTTCACCGCTTTGCCGCATTCAATCCACCGCTCAAAATAGTTCACAATTCCAACGGTGAACTGACCAAAGGTTTCTCCCTTATCGGGCTTGCTATACCTGAATTTTTTACGAAAACCCTGTTCAGTGAGCTCGTACCTTTTGAGAAGTGCTTCCTTTAGGACGTCGTACTTAAACACATCGTCCCTAGGAAGTTGTGAGTATACATCCAGCGCTTTACCTTTTAATAGCGCACTAAGATGCAATGCCCAGTCATTTTGACTCCACTTCTGGTTTTCGGCATACCGCTCAAACCGATGAAGATAACTATCCATGTTATCTTTTTCATCGTCAAAGGGAGGTAATTTGGGGCCCCTTAATTTGCTAGTGGCAGAATCGTGCTCTCTTCCAGATGTCGCTAATTCTACCTTACGCTCATTGTCCCGTTGATTTGCTTTTTCTTCCAACTCTAACATTTCTACTTTTGTTCGTTTATCTAACTCTATTCTCCTGTCCTCCGCTTCCATTTCCCATCCTATCCTGTCCTTTTCGACCTGCTTCTCTAATTCTATCTTATCCTTCTCAAAAGCCCATTTCCTTTCTTCGGATTCCCTTTCTAATTCCCTTGCTCTTACTCTTTCTTCCCTTTCCCGTGGTTGTTCTTCTTGAATAAATTTCCTTAGACTTTCACCTTCATAACCAAATTCTTTGCCTAAGGCAACCAAGTCCTTAAGGGATGACATGACAATGACAATTGTAATATGAATATAGATAGGTAACCAAACCAATGCTTTAAACACGTTTATACTGGACACACGGACCTAGATAAACTAAACAAAAATAAAACCCAACTTGAGTATTATATTGTCAAGAATGTCACGCTCAAATATAAACATTAAATGTATACTTTCACAAAAATGATTCACAGTTCACTTAATCCACCGATCCCACTTCTGACACCATTGTAACAGAATTGTTACCGAGAGGATGGTGGATTAAATGAACAACACAAACACAATATGTGAAAGAAAATATAAATTTATGAAATAAATTATTAATGAAAAATAATGATGTATCAACACAATAACTCATGCGTTCAACCCACAATTACAATCACAACCATTCACAATACATGAATAAATTAAATATTAATACAAAAAAAAAAACACAGATACAAAGGATTTTCTTGGACTATACACAGATCCAAGGAACCTTTGCAAAAGTTATATTAACGCAAGTATAAATTACGATAATAAACACAAGCATCAAACTATACTATCGCACGTATGGATTGCGACAACTAGCACGAACATATACATGTATTCAATCAAGTTGCTAGCTTTTATTGAGATTCATGCAATCCCTTGAAATACTATTGTGATCTGAAGTAACCATGTAAATACAACACTGTATTCAACTGTACTAGAATTGCAACACACACATGTGTCTCGACCCTGTATAACCGTACGATTCACCAACAGTAGAATCGCCGCCCAGTTTCCCCGAAGACCTGGGGTTGACTCAATACTTTTATCGGTCACTTGCCCTTCACGGATCCACCACAGTTATACGTACAGATAGCATACAACATCTACTAGAACTAACATTCCTCAATACCCTAGAGGTCACCCCGGATGTTTACAACTCTAGACAGCTCCGACACTCGGACTTCTAGATTTCCGGATATTTACACGTCACGACAGATGTAGACGGACAGACAATCTGACAGACAGACAGTCAGATACTTCAATTCGATTGCACAATAAATCAGCAACAATTTCAGCTACGATATCAGATATGTTATCAGATGCGTTATCAGAGATGCTATCAGAGATGCTATCAGAGATGCTATCAGCGATGCTATCAGAGATGCTATCAGCCGACGTTATCAGACGTTATCAGATGCGTTATCAGACGTTATCAGATGCGTTATCAGCTACAATAAAGAAACCAGACTAATAATAGTTGTCTCAAAAAATAATCTAAACCTTAGATCACGCTATTGCATTTAAAGTCTAATAGTGACTAGTAATTCCAAATATTCACGTTTAAAATCTGCATTGCAATAAAGGCATCATTATATGAAAATGATAAACTGAATAAAATTCACAATAAAACGAAATATAAATTTAACACTCACCCCTTTGGCTGGAGATTGAAAGACGATCTATTTATCCTGTGATTAGATACTTTAGGTCCCGTAATATTTATCAGTAATATTCTGCCTTATACACCCTCAAATAGGTGAGCAGAAATCACGGCAAGATTACCGTGCACTACGTGAAACTAATGTTCCGGATTTCATGTAATTCAAAATCAGGCACATGCAAATCGTTACACGCCGCTTACCTTGGGAAAAACCACTTATTCACCCCAGGCAACGCATGTACGACGAAACAAAGAAAATGGTGAGATTAGTTTGTAAATCAAGAAGAAAATAAATTCAATTTTCGCCTAATTCTGTGACACAGACCGTAGATGAAAAGATACGGAAATGATAAGGAAATAAAGATGAGTATCTTTAAACGATGATTATGATGGTGTGGATAGAGCAGACTTCTTACTGATACATTTAAAATGGTTTATCATTATGATAGTATACTAAAAATGCTAAAATGCTAAAATGCTTAACTCTCTCTCTCTTTCTCTCTCTCTCTCTCTCTCTCTCTCTCTCTCTCTCTCTCTCTCTCTTTCTCTCTCTCTCTCTCAGCTTTTGAAGCTTCAAGTGAATACGAGACACTGTCTTTATATTATTGCGTCATATGTGTCGCAAGTTGTGTCCAAATAAAGTTTCTACGTTGCACCAACTTCAAGAACAAAATATTCTCCGTCTGATTGGCGTTTCCGTCCCTATACATAGTTCATCCAAAGTTGAACACATTCACAGCAGATTGCAGTATTGTGGCTGTTTCAATCGACGAATAATGCTAATTTTCATTTTGTCCTTCTTTGTAATGAATTCAGCACACTCTGTATATCCGGCAGTATATGATACCTTTTTGTATAACTTCACTAACAGCTTGTTATTATAACTTGCATCTGAATGTTTCCACCCTTCAAAATTGCTTGCTTTTCGTCTTTCCTGATCCTCTATGACCATTGAGATAAATCTTTTTTTGTCTAGCTACGGGATCATATATTGATCGTGCAGACGATAGTTTTAATATCTGATTTTTTCTATGGTAAATATCTTTGATTTGATTTCATTAAGAACAACCGAGTATATTTTCTTTTTTTTTTCTCCATGAACCCCATGGTGCATGATTGATGATATTTAGTTGGTCTTGCAATCTTGAATATTTTTTACTGACAGCAAACTCTGGAATTTTATTTATTATTGATAATAGATTAATCGAAACTTACGCGACCATCGAAGATCTTAAATGAGTATACTGCAGTAATTCACCATCAATATAACTCACAATTGTACCTAACATAGTTCCATTTGATAAGAAAGCTGTATACGAGTTCTAAATGTATTTCTTTTCGTTGTATCAGGGATTATAACATTTAATTCAGCATCGTCCATCATCAATCTTGTATAATGTCGTTTATGATCGTATGATCCTCCTTGAGTAAATTTACCTATCAATTTCCTGTCAAGATCTTTTGCCAATTTATTTTCAAAGTTGATTTTATCAAGATTTTCTTCATCAGAATATTTTTTTTGTTGTGGTAACCAAACTTCTGTCTGCATTCGGTATGTTATAATGGCTTCACTGACAATCAATGTCAAGATTAAACAATCAAGTATACATCTGAAAAATGTCTACTGAACCAAACATAACAAATCGGATGAAGAATTCCTGTAAACTCGAATGATTCTATCCATGCAAATCCATTAATATCAAAATCAGGTAATGGTCCATTTATTGATACTCGCGTCATCTCGTGTGTCGGATGACCGGATCTTTAAAAATACCTAGAATACCCTCCGTATCCTAGAAAACTTCCCGGATAACATGCAACCATATCCGTAGAAATAACATCTTTACGCGAGTATTCACGGTTCCTCAGTCCACCGTGACCGTATTTAACACAACTTAATATTATATCATCAACAAAATCAAACCGAATTGGTTTTCAGGAATTTCTCTCTCTAGCAAAATGAGCTGCAACTGATGGAACAGTAAAACATTCACAGAGTAATCTTTCGTCATGGGTATATTTTCTCATTTTCTCGTAGAGGGATTTTGTTCGATAAATATCACCATTTGATCTTACAAACTAATCGGATTCATTTTCAGAACTAAACAATCACACGGATACAGGATCGTTTTTACTTATATCGTAAAAAAAATCAAACATATCACCGTTATAGAATTTAACCGTCCTCATGCGTGGAAATACTGTCACTGCATTAGTCCACGCATGCGCATTATAATCAACAATTTCAACTGAAGCTCCCTTTGATTTATATTTCGATTCGTATAAGATCTCTCCTGTTATCGTTTCTACTGTTATAGGAAATTTTAATTTCTTTCCTAATTCGGTTATCCGTTAACCCCTTCCCACGAGTCGAGACGGTGAAATGTTCTGTTATTCGTTCGGCCACATAATGTATCTTCGAGAATTTCATCGGCTTTAGATTATCCATGTTGGGTTTCTCAAGCGGATATATCCCATAAATAACCGCTGTTACAGGATAAGATTTTTCGTAATATAGTTTATTAATACCGGTCAACATCCCTGGTTTGGAACTTTTACTCAGTATGGCAGTTTTTTCGCTATGAAGGACAGGATCGCATTTATCACGAATAATCCAATTGTCTGTATCTAATAAATACGATAAATTTGATTTTTAAAATATATTTTCTATCGTCAAGGTAGTTCATGATCATCGTTGCTTGTTTGTCGTTCATCGTAGCATCTATATTTTTGTGTCACTTATAATCTTAAACGTCAACCACACATGAGATGATTCATTTTTCTGAAATTCTTTCTGGCATGTATTTTATTGATCAAGATTTTATCTGTAGGATCAACCAGATTTCGCATCGGCACTTGGGATATTCTGTCAAGATTATCTTTTTTAATTTTAGAAAGCTCGATCTTGGATGATCTCTGGAATTCTCCCATCATTATACTTAAAACAAAAAAATGTTACATATACATAATGATTAAAAACAAGGAATCTCTGCAAGTGATTGATGATCGGCTCTGTTACTCTTTGTAACAGATCTTGCGTAAACGAATTCTGCGGAATCCACTCGCAACGTGTCTGAGATTGACGTCTAGAACCGAAACCGTGCTTACGATATGGTGTTGGAGTACGAGGACAAGCACGCTTGTGCGTGCAATGTGGTGGTAAAAGATACAGAGGACTGAAACGATGTTATGATTGAAAAAATAATGACAGTGACAGGATTCTAAAAACCCGGAAGATTATCTGATGAAATTTTCAGAGTAAGGATCAAGGCAAGTAATTATTTAAACAAATTGATATTTATATGTAATGCAGCGAAATGAATTTATGAGACATCCTATCATTGAAAACAAAAAAGCATCTAGGGATGGTGTTATCAGACACTATACGAAAAAAACCAGTTGGTTTTGTTTTTAACACTGGTTATCTCATGTTCGGTTTCAATGAAATAAATAAAATAAAAAAATATCTCTGTCAGAAGTTCCTTTTTGAATGTTTCAGTGGAATTATCGAAGACAGTCTTATCATTTACCATATAATTTCAGATCCGAAAAATAATTCCCTGGATAATCTGAAAGCTATCACACAGATAGAGAATTATATATGTGGTAATACTGGTAAATGTAAAACAATAGGAAGAAAGGACGATTAAGTCTATCAATATCGACATAGACGAAGAAATAATATTTCCATCAATGAATGCAGCTGCCAAATATTTTGATATTCACACACGTTCGGTACAATAGGTCGCAGAAAATATACTAATACAGCATTTTGTTAAAAATATATTAACAAATTGCATTTCAATACTGTTGAACGGAAACTCTCTCTGTAGTTACGTTGTTTATATTACTTTACTATTTATTTAATATATTTATTTAGTTTTGGATATTTTCAGTAAAATATAATACTTTTACCCAGAGACATTCAGTATAAAAACATGTGCTATCTCTCTCAACTCGTATACTACTGAATTATAAATGAACTGAAAAATTGGAGATAACTCCATATTACATATTTCTCCGTAGATCGTGATTTATTTTGTCGCTGTAATTAACTAATTAACCATCTACGTCTTAATTAATATCAGTGAAGTAACATAATTGGATAATAGTTTCAAATTAGTAGAAGATAATTTATTGTTCCTCGCTTACAAACGTATTCGAAGCAGGAAAGACATTACGCTAGCGTAATGCAGTAAGTTATTTTTAGATTCATTAACATACGTGTATTCAAACCTGAACCCTCTGTTTGTAAATATATAATATCTGTGAAATACAACCGTCTTGACTGTCTGTTCTATGCAGATAGCTATATATTATATTCAAACTGTCTGTGAAAATATAATTGTGTTGACTGTCTGTTCTATGCAGATAACTATATATTTTATTCAAACTGTCTGTGCAAATATATAATGTCTGTGAAAATATATAAAATTATGTTTAGACTGTCTGTTCTGTACAGATAGCTATATATTAACTAATTAAACATATATTTATCAGTGAAACCTTGGCCAAATCGGTATCGTGTATAACTCTGGTACTGGCGGCCATGGTTCAAATCTCGCAACGTACAATTTGTCTGGCGGTACCGATTATATGGTTTTCTGATATAGTAGGGGATGTGTTCAAGACCTCAATCGAATTCACTGATGTGTGTGTGTGTGTACTTAATTTGTTTAACGTAGAGAGGTCCCGTGTTTCATCGTAATACATAATTCACCAACCACGTCTTCCTCACAACGGAGAATCTGTTTCGTGTCTTCGTATATGCCTTAATGTTGTGTTTCATGTACCTTGAACCTGCTAGAACACTCGACCCTAGGAGTTACAGGTTATGCTGTCCTTAATGTACCTTGAACCTGCTAGAACATTAGATGTTAAAGGTTGTGCCGTCCTTAATGTCTCTTGCATCTGTTAGAACACTAGAACCTAGAGGTTAAAGGTTGTAATGTCCAAAAATACTTTTTATTTATTTAAATATATATATGTTATATATATATGAACTTCAAAAATAATAATGCTCTCATATCTGCAGTAAAAAACTTTAAAAATGGAAATATAAATATACAACTCGATCCAGAAAAAATATTTTGTGATTTCGAGTCAATCCAACAACGAAAATTTGAAGGTGGTTATATAATATCAGTGGAGTATAAGCTGATAAAGATCACACAGTCTATAATGTTCCAGTCCTTATCAAAGGTAAAAGATACATAGGTAGATAGGTTCGTACCAAATTCTATCGCAGTAGAAAATATTCAATCAAAACTGTCTCACGAATATGAAACGACTAAAAAAAGGGTATAAATGAAAACGCTGTTAACGATGGCAGCATTGATTAATTCCTCTACAGTTGTGTTGTTTTATTCTGTTCTAATATATTTTATTCAGATTTGTACATTTTGATGAAATTTCATCCTGTTTTTACCCATTAAGTCGAAATATCATAAAAAATTTATCAAAATTGTAATATTTGTAGGGTGAAACCCCGAGCGATTATCTAAATGATTTATCGATAAATAGTTCAATTTGCCATGTTTTGCTCATAAATCAACTAGAATCGGATATATTTTTATGACAAAATATACTAAAAACAGATTAAAAAAGATTAAATTAACGATTTATTGATAAATCATTTAAATAATCACTGGGGGTTTCACCCTACAAAAATCAGGAATCTGACAGATTTTCTACAATAAAATTGACTAAAATGGATTTTAAAAAAATGAAATTTCATCAAATCTGTAAAGAAATATTCTGTTTTACTGAAATCAGATTTTTATCCAGAACTATATAATATTTGTTTAAGTTGATCAGGTTTAAAGCAGGAATGTGCGTAGTTTATAATCTGATCTCGGTCACACGTGATCATAGAAATATGTTCTCGCCGCAATCTATCTAACTGCGTCAGTAAAAAAAGTCTTCGTTACCAAACTCATCGATGACTATATCAACGATGTTGAATGACTGTGTAAATATTAATTTGATTGCATTTCCAAGTGCTTCCTTGTCGTGTATAAAAACCTTAACATGCTGGTACATATATAATATTTAACTGATTAATTCGTGAATCAAAATAAAATAATCGTTTCAGGTTTTACATTGAGATTTATCAGTAAAACCTCGCCGCGTACTTCAATCAAGTGTCCACTCTGGTTGGTTAGTTTAAAATTTATTCTTGACAAGTATGGATTATGCGTGCGTAGATACACCGAATTCATTGGTTCTCATACGATCAAGGATCCAGGAGGAACCATTGGAGTAAATGTGTAAAGAACGCATTCTTGTTGAGCTTGATTTGATATCTCAAGATCTATTTGATAACTACCATCGATTTCATCAAATACAAGACTGACTGCAATCGTTGAGGTTATATTTACAATCTCTGGTGAAATATGCCTGCTTTCAGCATCTGGATTATTGTTAAATCTGAGAACATCGTCAGGATGTGGTGGAGTTTCATGGACATCCTAGAACAGTTTTTATCGATGATGATAAATATCTACGACGTAATTGGGAGATTTTACTTGAACCACATATGATAATATTGGTTCATGAACAGTAATAGTTAACTTTTATTCTTTTTGTGTTGTTGATTTATTTCTACGTTGGACTTCATCATTGATTTTTTTTCAATCTGATAACTACCTGTGGCGATAAAAACAGCAAAGAAATCTGGGGTTCCGTCTGGTTTATATTTGTTTGCAAGTACAAACGAATATTATTTGGAAGTAATCCACCAAATGGTTCAGATCTTATATTTGGCCAACTATGATATACTCTTAGTTGTGCAAGTGCAATCTCCTTTGCTAAAATTGCAGTTGAAAAATTAATACTGAACTCAGGATTAGGATCTCTCACTGATATCATAGTGGTTTTCATCGGTGTTGTATTCGTGGCAATCTTTTGCAATAGTTCTTGTGCTGACATTTATCTATTAATCTGTAACTTTAATGGGTGTAGATTCTATCACAGTCATTGCTTCGGAGAAAATTTTAGTCATTAATGCGAACTCAGAATCCGATATTGAACCATCGTTTAGGCTTTCAGATATTAACTGAGATAGTTTAGAATACGCCGCCGCTGACGCATGTAACTTCACCGCATAATCGGATAATGTTTAATTCGTGCATGTCGATATTTTTTGCGATTATATTAAAAACTTCAGCGATCGCAATTGACGCTGAAACACAAATCGTCATGACCGCAGGTGATGTCATTGTTACCGCGGATAATAAAAGACCAGCTCCAGAAACAACCGCGGAGACTGTGTATACAATTATGTCAATGACAATTGCACGTCTGTGATATTTTTTACTTTTATCGTGCAATTATCAACGATAGATTTTAATTTATCTTGACACTCACCTGACTGATTGTATCTGTAGTCCATATTTATTTTACGTTGTAATCAATTGAGGTGTTTCAGCGATAATTTCCAGACACCACCAGATCATTGCTGCTGTTAATTTTTTGTCGGATGCAGCCAGAATAAATGTTTCCTCGTCTCCACGGTTTAATATACCAGATGCGGCTCCAGAAAACCTGTCTGTTGAGTGACGCCATGAATACGTGGTTAATATCTTGAATTTTGCACTACTAAACACAATCTGTACACGCCAGTAACTTCCGCGGAATGTTTGATAGTATTATTTGTTGAGACCATGTTGTTGATCCTGATGATATTGTGTATACGACGTTGTTAATCCGCCTGCGGAGAATTTTACACTGATATTTTTCAAGGAGATCAATATTATTACTAATATCATGAGCATCATCAATTTTTTTAATAATATCATGAGCATCAATAACAATATCTGCCTGTGTTTTCTTAATCGTATCAACGATTAATAGTTTTCCGAAAAATCCATCTGCAATTTCATCGATCTTTCCGAAATTTCTACGGAGATTTGTAAACGCACCAATGTGAACGTCATACTCGGCTCTCAACGTAGATAATTTTCCGTCTACGGTATTGTGATCGTTTATGTGAGTTTCGCATTCGGTTTTTAAAGTGGATAATTTACCACTAACGTTTCATGTTCGGTTTTTATCGTAGTTAATTTACCATCAACAGTGTCAACTTATCTTTTTGTTGCCGCATCTTCATCTGATCTTGGATCTCTCAAGACAGTTATTTTATTTGCGCTCATGGAAAGTTCTCCTTTTAATACACCACCTGATGTTGATAATCGTTTTTGAACATTTTTTATAATCTCGCTCCTGATATATTATATCGTTATACCTCAATCTCTTATTTTCTTGCTGTCGGTAAATACCGGAACATTATCCGTAGCAGCGCCAAGAACCATACGAACTATATTATTCACTTAATATTGCTGGTTTTCAAAACACAGTGTTTGTCCTGAAAAATAACTTCATCTCGGTCAACCCCAGCTAGGTTCATAATATCAGCAAGGTCGTCTTTAGCTGCATATTTTGATGTGTCGAAATCTTTATCGGTTTTCTTCTGTTACTCAAGGATCTTCCGTAAATATCAACCATTATATATATTTGATCTGACATTGTCTGTGTCGGTCAATTTGAATACCAAATCTTGGCAGGTAATTGATTAATATACTTTAAAAACTCAACTGGTGGTGATAATCCGTACGAATCAAAATAAACTGTTCCGCGTGGATCAATCGCATATGCAACCCAGTGGGTTCCTGGACCGGAATTCGAATCGAGATTGATGATACCGGTTTCAACGTGATGAGATTGTTCCGGTAATTGAACACGCATTAAATCTCCTCTAAAATGTTTTATTTTTAATTTTAGCAGCATGTATCAGATCAAAATTTGACATCGGTATTATGTTCCAGGAAGTTTCAGTCCTTTTCATAGATAAGTTCCCGGAAGTCTGAGACCGCGCCCCTTTTTTAAACCCTTATCCTGTTCCTTTCTTTAATGCCATTCCAGCGGCGGTTTCAAAAGTATATAACGCAGCTGCTTTGCAACTGCAGGTGCGGCTGCAGCAATTAATGCTGGTATTGCTGAAAGAAGTCGAAATATACCTCCTGATTTAATCATATATAAGATGGCACTTGGAGAAAATTCAAGTTGAACTCCAGTTTTTGATACCAGAGCTTTAATGAAACGTTTAAGCTGATTACCGGTTAACGATAATTTGTTTGGACCACCACTCATTTGTTTTTTAATTAACGTTATTTTTGCCCCACATTGATTTGCGTTTTTTGATTGTAATTTTTTTTTATCTGACCTTGAGCCAGAGTTGCGTTAACATGACTTTACGACATTTTTATATTTACTTGGTTGATTTAATTACATGTTCTCTATGGGTGCATCAACGACTCGCATTCTTCCACCAACACCTTCGAGTAATACTGCTCTGTCCCTAAGTATAACAGCGATCGCTCTGAAACCAGCAGGAACGACAGGTGGGCCTACATCATCAGGAGGAAAATAACCTACTTGAGCTCGAAAATATATATCAACATCGGATTGTCTGAATAAATCTAAATGTTCCAGTGAAAAGTAATAAATCGGATATAATGTTGTGAAATCTTTTTGTGATATTTGCAAACCGGTATCTAAATTTAGATCACGCCCCATAAATCACATTAAACGATGATATGCACGTGCAACTTTATTATGTTCAAAATTCAAAGTAACTTCCTCTGCAGGTTCTTGATGTCCATTCATTCTCAATCTAACCTCTGTAACATTAAATGTGTCAAATACCATCGGATTTCTTTCCTGGTTATTTACATTTGCTTGATTTTAATTTACCACCTTGATTTATGAAAGAAAGCAATTTATTTTCTTCTTCGACAGATGGAACCATTATTGGCATCCACAATGATAATTTTGTTGTTATTACTACTTTACCAGCATCACCTCCGGCTCGCCAGATTTCATCATTGTCGGATTCTTTTCTGTTACGCACCACAGTGTGTTTAGCACCGAATATAACCTTCCTAACATCTCTGCAAAATCTCAAAATTGTGAGATAATGGAATCGCACATAAAAACATCTCGTTTTCGTTAAAATTGATCTACGTGCTGCGAATCCGAGATTGAAATTTTCATTCATTGACGCAACTTCAGTTCCAGCTGCATTCATCGTTACATTTCTGTTTTCTGGCTGATCATGTGTATCCTTTGTAAACATCATTGATGGACCGGCTGATCTTGAATAGTCATCGGAGTATCTTGCTAGACCAAGTATCGTCGTAGCAATATCAACATTTTCCAGACATGATTCGATATGTTTTCCATCAATCATGTAAGTAGCACTGCTGAATAACTCCATGATGCCATTATTAACAAAACCAACTCTGTCACCGATTCCATATTCTGTATTATCTGCTTTTATAAGTCGACCTTTGACTTCGATAAATGCCTCAGCGGGTAAGAAATACCGACTTGTATCTTGAAATCGTAATTCTATTATCCCAAGTTGATTTGGTTGTAATGCATCGTATGAATACTATTGATAATCGCGCAGGGATTCATTTTTACGAACTGGTTCACCCATATCCAACGCTGTATCAATTTCACGTTTAAACATTTTATTGTAATTACTATGATCTAAATTATAATTATCTACGAAGACCACTTCCTGCTATCAGACTAGCGGTTATGTTATCTTTTTTCTATTATCAGCTGAATCCATTAATCTTTGGGTTGTGGCCTGATTTATTTTTTTACTTTCATTTGCAGGCATAACTTCAGTAGATGGTAATTTCAATTGTTTTTCTCGTCGTAATAACCGTTAAAATAGTTATCAGCATTTATGTTAACATACTTAGGTTTTAAAATTTCAGACTTTCGAGAAAAACTATCATATCCAAAACGAGAAAAATCCTTCTTTTTAATTTTTTCTTTAAGATTTTCAATAACACCTTCCTTAAATTTACTAATTAAATCAACATTTTCACTTTTTGCTTTAGGTTGAGATGCCAATTTTTTTCTTTCACATCAGCTATTTCAGTGTCAATTTTATCAATATCTTGTTTAGGTTGTGCGGCAGCTACTCTAGCTGCAAGATCTTGTAAAATCTCTTGCGTTGCCCTAGCGGTTTCTTGTATCGTCCAAAGAAGAGTTTTTTTTCTGGATCAGTGATATCTCCCCATATAACTTTCTCAGCTGTTTCATTAATAGGTTTAAATAATCTTTTTGTACCTTCTACGTAATCAACTTATGACTCCTAGCGTTCTTGAAGTTTTCTTCAAAGCGAATCTCTCAAAGGAATAAATTTTTTTAATTGCTTCCTGGCGTTCTCGAGCTAATCTAGTAGTATATGTCTCTCCGATATTTGACATATTTTTTATTGATATATATTAATGATTTAATTACATGTATCAATAAAATATTTGGCTAATTTGTAGTTGCAGAGAGGGCGTGAATTCAGTATAAACAGGTTGCATAAAATTTAGGTTAAAATCTCGGTAAATTAAGGGGTTTTGTTTAAGTTTTTGTATATTTCGTAGGAAGGTTATATTTAAGGCAAATGATGATTGACCCAAGTCTGTTCGCCCTCTCTGCTGCTCAGACCATATACTTATTGTTAAGTTTTGGCCTTCTGACTTTAGAACTTGATAGGTATTTGGTAATTTTTATTTACTGTCAATGAGACTGTATTGACAGGAAAGTTAGAGAAAGTAAGAGGATTGACGGTACTTATTTTATGGGCTGTTTTATTAACGTTATTTGTTTATTTTCTGCCTTTTAATTTGTGTTCTTTATTCCCTAATTGTCTTCATTATCTGTTTGTTGTGATTTGTATACCCCTATTACTTTATCTTTCACCTATTTTGTTGTTTTTGTTTTTTTCACTTGTTATTATTTCAGGAGTGATTTGATTACTCAAAGGGCTTTTGAGTAATTTCCCAGGTTCTCTAGTTTGCTTCTAGGGTTACTCGCGTCTTTATGTTTCGGTTTGGTTGTTCTCAGTGTATGAGACTTGGTGATCTCATGCCCACCGTAGTAAATGTGGGTGCCAAGGACGGTTAAGATCTACCTGCTGATTCCTGCTCATTCCTGTTGGTGCTTTCATTCCTTAAAGAGGTTTCTGTTTGGTTGCCTACCCTGGGAATACTCTAGTACTAATCGAAATAATATTCAGTGACGTTTATTAATTTGCGAGAAGATGTGACCACTACTATTGGAGACTTTGTGCACGGATGAATGCTAAGTGACATGGTCGCTTACTGTTTTCTCCAAGGATTTTTGTTTAGGTTGAATCTTTTCAATGTAGCTTTTAGATTATATTTGAAGTGTTTCTTCTAACCTGCGTGGGATTGCTGATCTTGCTGTAGATCGCTATAGAAGAGTCTCTTAGGCAGCAGGTGGTCTGGCATGCGTACATGTCCCACTCCACCCCACCCCCGCTTGAGCGGTTGACTAAATGGCTTGAACCTGGTTTTGCCACTTGATTTTGAATATTTTCCTGACACTTGTGGTGTGAAGTGTTTCAGCTTCTTGGCATGGAGTTGGTACACCATCCACGTTTCGCATGCGCAAAGTAGTGTAGGGAACACAACTGCCACGTTGACCTTTAGTTTAGTCTTGATAATGATGCCTTTTCTATTCCAGACGTTGGCATACAATGTGCCGAACGTTGCGCTAGCTCTGGCAATGCGAAGGTTCACCTATGCATCAATAGTGACATTCTGTGACAGTGTGCTGCCAAGGTTATTGAAATGGTTCACTAAGTTGAGTTGTTGGCCGTTGACCGTTGACCGTGATGTCGAGGTCAACATAGATCTTTCCCTGTGTAGGCTTATGCAGGACTTCGGTCTTCTTGGTACTGATGGTGGGACCAAAGCTTGTGTAGTATCTCTCTTGTGTAGCAAACACCGAAAGAGACGCTGGTGTGATAAAAACTCATTGTTGGAATGTATACCATAGACGTAAAGATATTCACAGACATTCCCTTCAAATATATCCCGACAGGTTGACTCTGTATGTGTATATAATTTGGAAGTTTCAGTCATATCGTTACTATGTTGTGTGGCAGATGCTAGTGATGTCTAGCACAAGGGTATCATGCCTCATACACGTAGTATCATGTCACACCCAGTCACATTATCCTGACATATGCCCGCTCAGTACTAATCAGGGACGTCATTTCAATTTCATTACAGGGGGTGGGGCAAAACGCGATGGGCTTGTTAATTTTTGTATATAGGCTACAACAATTTTACAGCACATGCTAATTCCCCCTGCCCTCCCCAAATGACGTCCCTGAGCAAGATATGCATAATCTGTGTGACTGGGAGGAGTTTGCATAAACATGAAAAGACAGATAAAAGCCGGTTACACATTACTAATATTAATATTGAAAAGGTTTCTCGAGTACAAGCTTATTTCTAGTACTTTGTTAAATTCTTACCTTGCACTGTTTCATACAAACATACATCGTGTTCTATTTATTATGACATCGTTATAGTAGAATATTTTATATAAAGAAAAAACTCTTTGAATGTTTTTTTATTATTATAGTGTTTTGTAAATTTTTAAGAGTTGATTTTTTTGCTCTCAATACTATATGTTCGGTAACATACACCGCTGTTTTTCTCAAGGTATTAAATTCAACCTGCACGCAACCGTATATTTGTTTTGTATCAAGGTCCAATAAGTGTTGCATGGTATTAACACCGTACACAGTTAGGCTGTCGGAGTTATGTTCAGATGGTTGGTTTGAGTGACGTGAACATCACAAAGGAAAATTAGATATAATGAATAGCTTTTAAAAGTAACATATCCTACCCGCGTTTGCCTGAAGGTTGACTGTGCGGGTTAGATCAAATATCAGGGGACTCAATTGCCATATAGTCTTAAATGATTTTAAAACGTTGTTTACCTTGACACTCGAACTAGAACAATGATTCGTTTGCTTCTTGTTTTTTGTTGTTGTTCTTTGAGTGAATCCCATCCATGAAGATTATGTGGTAGGCCGTAATATATTTATTTGTTATTGTGTAATACAGACCTTTATTAGGCGTGATACGGCCTAGCAGAGATTAGAATTTCATGTCGGTATTAAGTACATCAAGTCATTTTGGTATATTTTGCAAGTACATGTATGAATTAATGCACAAAGGCGACGAGTTACACCCGACAACTTATTAAACAGGCAAATAAACGGTGCCTAACGTGCAACGTAACCCTTTGTGACCAAATCTTTTAAACTCGTAAAACTTTGAAAAATGTCTGTTTTAATGAAGAACTAGAAAATGACTGAATTTTCATATGTGTGAGCTTTATGTGCGTGTAATTTGAGTTCAACGGCAGGCTAAACCTATGTAATGTTATTTGTTATTGAAGAATAACTATAGAAGGCGTTTTATATAATTTATTCAATACAAGACAACAAATGACATGAAATTTTAATTAGCTAAAAATTGATCAAAGTTCCACAGCATTCGAGTTTTTCATTTAATGTTTCCTTTGTCATTTGTAAGTTAATTTTGTTGTTGTTCGAAACGGTCCTGTTCCCGTTGTATCGTGATTATGGTTCTTTCAAATTTTTAAACTGTATTTTCTTTACAATGATCACGAAACAAGTTCTAACAACTTGTGATAATCGCTCTCAGTGCTGAGTTTCATGGCATAATTGTTGTCCTTACTGTCGAAGGAAAGACTAGTACCTAGAGAAACCCTACCTGCATGGTTTAGCGCGGGAAGAATCTGGAATATAAAGTGCATTACTTGAACCATCAATATCGTGTAAATCTTTTTTTTTACTGAAAATAAATAACAAAGATCATGGAGGATGGTGCGAGTCTACTGTATGCTAAACTTAGTCTTCTGTTTGCTAAATTTTTTCTACCGTATGCTAAACTTAGCTGTCTCTAATCGATTTAGTTCCTTGAATCAGTTAAAGGACAGTACATTAGCAGGTGCCCGGCTGTAATGACACTGTAGTGGAACGTGCTTGATATTATGAGTGGTTGCAAGAAACGGAATGTGTCATAACATTATTAATAATCGCTGGATGTGTTTTACATATTTTTCATTATTTGGACCGTGTTTGTAGATGTCGGAAAGGAGCCTGAAATTATCGATCACAAAATTTCAAAGGAAAGTCAAATCCATAATGAAATAAAGAGATATAATTTGAAAGTGTCGTGTTTAATACTGAATTTCATCAGACGAGTACAAAGTAATGAGCAATGATGGACAAACGCAAACGAAGATGCTGGCTGCCTCAGTTAGGCCAACATCGTCTCTGTGTATATTTTGTCTCAAGTACATCAAAGGACCAAACATTTGTAACATTATTTAACGAAATATCCATCAACAGACTGATGAAATTTATCTGCAGTGTATAAAAGTACAAGTCAATTTCTTAAAGCGCCAGAAACATTTTAAATAGAAACAGTAAATAAAGTGTTGGGTAAAAGTCTCGATCTCGTAACATCACTAATCCAAATAAAAAGCGGCGCAAAAAGATTTTCATAATCTGGTTTGCATTTCTGTAGAATATTCAAGATATCACTATTACTTTGTATTGGAAGTAATATTAAACAAAAGCGAAATTCACAAGAATGTTTGTTAATATGTATTTTTTGCAAAGCGTAAAAATACCGCTGCTAATTGGAGCACCTCTGTTGACAAATTTTTATTTCGGAGGAGCGTAGTTTTGCACATTATAAGACTCTTCAATTTTTAGAGGTAAGAAAAATTTCCTTTTAGTTTACAATGCCTGAATAGACCTGATCGGCTCTAGAAATCAACGAAATTTGTGACGTTTGAGTCACAATAATATATAATTTAGGAAACGAAAGCTGGATTCATGTTGAAATACGTTTAGTCTTTAATTACATTATGATAAACTAAATATACCAAGCTATATTAGCGAAGTAAACTCGTTTTACCAGTAATATCTCATTATTCATAAGCATATTTTATACTAGGCTAACTTAAGATACACTAATATGCATATTTAGAAGTAATGCATATTTTTTAATATTCAAGCTAATCATCGGTCTTTTGGATGCTGCCAGTAATATCACCGCTGGTAGGGATGACTAACCGGCACACCTCATGCAGGTAGGCATGCACCATGCCCTTTCAAATCATAAGGACAAGTTTCAAAGTTTCTCTACGATTCACCGACTCCGACTCTCCTTCTTTATTCTCTTCAAAATTATTCATCTCAGGCACATAATTCGGATCTTAGCTCGCTTCAACCAGGCATAAGACTCCTCTACACCTCATTTAAATTTATCTCCAAGACAATTTTCACTCACACCACACTTGCCCACATGCCACGGTTACCATGGAAGAGACATCTTCATAATACTATAGACACACCTTTAATAAGAAATAGTCACCTCACTAAAAAACACACTTCCATAAATATTAAAAATAAGCCATAGTTAATAAATTTCCCTATACAGGAGTCATCAAAATACTGTTAATTAAGGTGAGCCATGACCCCGTTCTCTGTATACAGGATCACAAAAAGTGAGACAGTCCAATTAACATTATAATATCAGCCAAATTAAACAAAGTGAGACAGTCCCATTAATATTATAATGTCAGCCAGAGTCAACAAAGTAAGACAGTCCCATTAATATTATAATGACAGCCAGAGTCAACAAAGTGAGACAGTCCCATTAATATTATAATGACAGCCAGAGACAACAAAGTTAGACGGTCCCATTTAAAGTATAATGTCAGCCAGAGTAAGCAAAGTGAGAGAGTCCCATTAATATTATAATGACAGCCAGAGTCGACAAAGTAAGACAGTGCCATTAATATTATAATGTCAGCCAGAGTAAACAAAGTAAGACAGTCCCATTAATATTATAATGTCAGCCAGAGTCAGCAAAGTAAGACAGTCCCATTAATATTATAATGTCAGCCAGAGTCAGCAAAGTGAGACAGTCCCATTAATATTATAATGACAGCCAGAGTCAACAAAGTGAGAAAGTCCCATTAATATTATCATGACAGCTAGAGTCAACAAAGTGAGACAGTCCCATTAATATTATAATGTCAGCCAGAGTAAACAAAGTAAGACAGTCCCATTAATATTATAATGTCAGCCAAATTCAACACAGTGAGACAGTCCCATTAATATTATAAAACAGCCAGAGTCAGCAAAGTGAGACGGTCCCATTAATATTATAAAACAGACAGAGTCAGCAAAGTGAGACAGTCCCATTAATATTATAATGTCAGCCAGAGTCAACAAAGTGAGACAGTCCCATTTATATTATAATGTCAGCCAGAGTCAACAAAGGAAGACAGTCCCATTAATATTATAAAGTCAGCCAGAGTCAACAAAGTAATACAGTCCCCTTAATATTATAATGACAACCAGAGTCAACAAAATGAGACAGTCCAATTAATATTATAATGACAGCCAGAGTTAACAAAGTTAGACGGTCCCATTAATAGTATAATGTCAGCCAGAGTCAACAAAGTGAGACAGTCCCTTTAATATCATAATGTCAGCCAGAGTCAACAAAGTAAGACAGTCCCATTAATATTATAATGTCAGTCAAAGTCAGTAAAGTGAGACAGCCCCATTAATATGATAAAGTCAGCTAGGGTCAGCAAAGTGAGACAGTCCCATTAATATTATAAAGTCAGTCAGAGTCAACAAAGTGAGACAGTCCCATTAATATTATAATGTCAGCCAGAGTAAACAAAGTATGACATTCCTATTAATATTTTAATGTCAGCCAGAGTAAACAAAGTAAGACAGTCCCATTAATATTATAATGTCCGCCAGAGTCAACAAAGTGAGACAGTCCCAATAATATTATAATGTCAGCCAGAGTAAACAAAGTAAGACAGTCTCATTAATATTATAATGTCAGCCAGAGTAAACAAAGCGAGACAGTCCCATTAATATTATAATGTCAGCCAAAGTAAACAAAGTAAAACAGTCCCATTAATATTATAAAGTCAGCCAGAATCAACAAAGTGAGAGAGTCCTATTAATATTATAGTGTCAGCCAGAATCAACAAAGCAAAATCCCATTAATATTATTAAAGCAGCCAGAGTAAACAAAATGAGACAGTCCCATTAATATTATAATGTCAGCCAGAGTCAGCAAAGTGAGACAGTCCCATTAATATTATAATGTCAGCCAGAGTCAGCAAAGTGAGACAGTCCCATTAATATTATAATGTCAGCCACAGTAAACAAAGTAAAACAGTCCCATTAATATTATAATGTCAGCCAGAATCAACAAAAGCGAGAGAGTCCCATTAATATATTAAAGTGAGTCGGGATCACTAAAGTGATGCAGAGTCCCGTTTTCTTAATTGCTTATTTGGCGTTCTTCTTCCATTTAACCATTTAATATGTCCGTCTCAGTATCAACATCAAAGATGTGAAAACGAATGTGTCTAAAATGAATATTAACAATATATATATATATATATATATATATATATATATATATATATATATATATATATATATATATATATATATATATATATATATATATATATATATATATATATATATATATATATATATATATATATATATATATATATATATATATATATATATATATATATATATATATATATATATATATATATATATATCACGTAAACAATCACGTATATATACTGTACAATTGTAAGTGTTTGACATGCTTACAAACAGGTCATGCAAATCATCATCAATTCCATTAATACCTAACAAGGCGCGATTTGCCAGGACGGTACACGATGGTCATTGTTGCTATACATCTGGTCAACACAGCAAGACAATTGTAGCAATATACTTGACATCTGACCTTCTTTCACATGTTTAATATAAAACCACCCCTTTAGCAACACGATACCATCTTACCCTTGAGACCTCGCGCTGTTTGTAAAAGTGGATGACGGTTGAAAAACTTCCTTAGATGTATTAGGGACAGGTATTATTCAATTTTGGGACAATGGAAAGTATGTGGAATAATGGCATAGTCAACATGCGACAGCTGACAGAGGAAATTATGTGTACATTATTAATAACATTTGAGTTTCATAACAAAAACATGTGGGACCACGATTACTAGACTTGATTAATATAAAGGACACAGGTAACACGGGATGTTATGTTTGATAAACTGGGGTAGCTGATAGCGAAGGGCCAAAAGACTCTCTCAGAAATCCACAGATACATACATAATCGGATAGACTAAACAAACATAGACACAAACAATATTTTTAAAAGATATGCATCTTATGCTGGCAAATGGTAATTGATATTTCTTAATGAAAACCTTCCTTTTCCTCTTTTTGTACGTTGTACATAGCTAATCGGTATTTGTAATTTAATGGGTATATTTCATTTGTATTTTTACGTTATACATAGCTAATTGGGTATTTGTAATGTAATGGGTATATTTAATTTGTATTTGTACGTTGTACATAGCTAATTGGGTATTTGTAATGTAATGGGTATATTTCATTTGTATTGTGTGACTGATTGACCTTTTTCAATAAGTGAGGGTAGGAGTAGGGCCTGTCTGACTAATATTTTTATGAACCGCATATCGCATAATTCTTGTCTATGAGTTTAGATTATCTATTGAGATCGTTATTACTTGCAGGTAAACCTATTTATGTGGACAGCTGAAAGAAAAAGCGTAATCAATATACAGGCTGCCATAACATGTAATCTGGTGAGGAAAACACACCATAATGTTTATGTCAAAAGTCTAAAGGTTGGCATGTATACTTTAGTGAAAATAAAATATGGCCTTTTCAATTCTTTATAGTAAAGTAAACAATAATCACAGTGTCCACAACCGATGACTAAAATATATAGTGTCAAATTAATAAACCAAGTATGATTTTTTTTAGCATTCGATGTCTTGCACGTTTCATAAAATCACTTCAAAATACCTGTTATTCATTTGTCAGTTCATGATTTTATCAGGTCCGCATCATTTTAATAAATGAGAGCATAGTTGTTACACACTTACGAGCATGGATATTCTACCGCAAATAATATATCAACAGACAAAAAAATTGAATATGAAATCTTAATATAACAAATTATTTAATGGTTCAAAATAACCATTAAGAAATAATTAATGAAAAGCATAATTTTAAAAAGGTATCCACGGTGTGTGTGTGTGTGTGTGTGTGTGTGTGTGTGTGTGTGTAACATTTCTGTAATGAATGTTAAATCTGTCTTTATCTAGATGTACTATATTCATTTTCAACCCGTCATACCTTTTCACTCAATGATTTGCATTTAGGACAAGTCTTAATGTGAGTATACATTAATACAACAAAGATATGGCAAGGAATCTTAAATTTAATTAACATTATGCTTGATAGATGACAATTACATATTTTCGTACTTTCAAAACAGCATATGCAGAGACTACATACATGTACCATGTTTTCTTTTAAGTTTATCTCCATAATGCATAGCGCCATTAGCAAGCAGACCCACACTATTGTCTGGAGTCATCTCCTTGGAAAAGCTTTTAAAGTTACCTAAATATGCTCACAGGCGTTCCAAACACTCCCCACTAGTCCGAACTAATTCAGGTGTTCGCCTTGGGTTATAATCCACAAAAATAGGCAAAATGCGCAAGACATTACTGATGAATAAAAAAGGATTGAATCATTGATATATTAGATCTCTTTGTACCATTACATGGCAACTGTCTTTCAAAACAATTCGTTAATAAAGTGAATGTACATACTTGAGAACAACAGCAATTACAATTTAATTTTTTTAACATACATTTATCTGAAACAATGTTCAACATATTTACAAATGCCAGTAAGAAGATTTACAACTTTGATACAATGAGTGTCTAGGTCATCACAGTAACTATCCATTAGAACATACAGCGAATATATTTATAATTAGTATAAGATAGAAAAAATATATATATATATATATATATATATATATATATATATATATATATATATATATATATATATATATATATATATATAGTTTAAGATAGAATATATCTATATATATCTATATATATAGTATAAGATAGAATATATATATATATATATATATATATATATATATATATATATATATATATATATATTTAGTATAATATAGAATATATATATATATATATATATATATTAGTATACGATAGAATATATATATATATATATATATATATATATATATATATATATATATATATATTTAGTATAAGATAGAATATGTATATTTAGTGTAAGATAGAATATATATATATACATATATATATATATATATATATATATATATATATATATATATATATATATTTAATATAATATAGAATATATATATATATATATTTAGTATAAGATAGAATATATATATATTTCGTATAATATAGAATATATATATATATTTAGTATTAGATAGTATATATATATATATATATATAAATATATATATATATATATATATATAATATATATATATATATATATATATATATATATATATATATATATATATGGTATATCATAGATTATAGATATATATGTATTTAGTATTAGATAGAATATATATATATATATATATATATATATATATATATATATATATATATATATATATATATATATATATATATATATACATATATATATATATATAAATGCAATAAACTGACAAGCAACAGTGCAAAAACTAGTATCACTCTAGCCTGAGCGCTTTCGACTCTCAATGAATCTTTATCAAAGGCAAATACAGAACATAGACCAGACAGACAATTAAAATACAAAAACCGTGTTTACAGAACTTTACATGCCTGTTTCTACAGGAATTAAGCCTTGAAATTTATTATGTTACAACTAGTTGCGGATGCTGTAAAATGTGAAATCGATGAGCCAAAGCGACACATATGTTTTTGTATGCAAATTTATATACGCGAAAATTATATCCCGGATATTTTATATTAGTAGTTAGAGGCTATTAAGCAAATTTAGAGAATTATTTAAAAGAAAATGTGTCAGCTGGAAAAGATAATTAAATTTGTGCATGGCTGTCTTTTTCTAGTCTTCTTGGTTTAAACCGCTTGGCTTTAATGTTCGAAGGCGTCGTATCCAGTAAGATTCCTTTTCTTTCCTGGTTTCGCATCGGTTGAACTTGCACCATACCAGTGGGTACGCTTTATCGATGATATAGAACTGAAGTGGCAGCATGGAAGAGAAAATCTGGATGATTTCATATCAAAGGCAAACAATTTCCATCCTTCAATAAAATTCACGGCTGAAGTCTCCAACTTAAACCACGTTTTCCTAGACACAACAACCTGACTGGTAGAAAACAAACTACATACAGACATCTACTCGAAACCAACTGACAAACACCAATATCTTCTCCCAACCAGCTCTCACCCAAAACACTGCATTAGGAACATCCCATATAGCCAGGCTCTGAGGATACGCAGAATTTGCTCCGACGATGACACATTCCTAAAATGGTCTGAAGAGCTATCTAAACATTTAATTTACCGAGGCTACGACAAGGACCTGATTACTGAGGCAACCCAAAGGGCTAAGCAAACAAACCGCGATGACCTACTAAAATATGGAAAGAAGGAAAAGGCTGATAGGATACCATTTATCCTGACCTACCATCCAGACAACCCCAAAATAGGTAAAATCATCGGGAAACACTGGCCCATCGTAGAATCATCGGATGCACTAAAGTTAATCCTCCCGAACAAACCTGTAGTAGCCTACCGGAGACCAAAAAACCTCAAGGACATCCTAGTCAGGGCGAAGCTAGCAACAATCACTAATCAAGACCACCTTAGTCAATCTGGCCCCTGTCGCGATAAAAGGTGCAAAACCTGTCAACACATGATAGAAACCAAGACTTTTTCTAGCACAGTGACGAGAGAAAAACTAAACTTAAATGGTCCAAACAAAACGTGCAAAACAGAGAATGTAATTTATCTCATCACATGTAAGATCTGTAGCATGCAGTATGTCGGAAAAACTGAGAGGCTACACAAAAGGATCAACCTTCATTGATCTGACTGGATAACAAAGAAGCTATACAGAAGTCCGGTCGCAAAACACTTCTATTCCCCTAGCCACACCTTCAGTAGTATAACACTTATTGCAATTGCTCACAACCACAACTGGAGTTCCGAAATCAGGAAAGATAAGGAATCTTACTGGATACGACGCCTTCGAACATTAAAACCTAGCGGTTTAAACCAAGAAGACTAGAAAAAGACAGCCATGCACAAATGTTACTATCTTTTCCAGCTGACACCTTTTCTTTTAAATAATTCTCTAAATTTGCTTAATAGTCTCTAACTACTAATATAAAATATCCGGGATATAATTTTCGCGTACATAAATTTACATACAAAAACATATGTGTCGCTTTGGCTCATCGATTTCACATTTTACAGCATCCGCGACTAGTTGTAACATAATAAATTTCAAGGCTTAATTCCTGTAGAAACAGGAATGTAAAGTTCTGTAAACACGGTTTTTGTATTTTAATTGTATGTCTTGTCTAAGTTCTGTATTTGCCCTTGATAAAGACTCATTGAGAGTCGAAAGCGCTCAGGCTAGAGTGATACTAGTTTTTGCACTGTTGCTTGTCAGTTTATTGCATTTATCTTATTCAATCCCTGACACACGTGATCCATTGCTGGATCCAGTGCATTTGAAAGGACTGTTATATGCCATATGATTTGTATTATATATATATATATATATATATATATATATATATATATATATATATATATATATAAGATAGAATATATATAATATAACATAGTATATATATATATATATATATATATATATATATATATATATATATATAGTATAAGATAGAATATATATATAGTATAAGATATAATATATATATATATATATATATATATATATATATATATATATATATATATATATATATTAGTATAAGATATAAGATAGGCTTGTATGATGAAAGGTTGGGCGTACTGGTTGAAAGATTATAAGGGATTTCTTGATCCGTAAACTTTGCTTGGTTATTGTTAGATACATGTCTCATGTCTGACATCGTGATTTCTTGTTGATCAGAGACAATATATGTATAAAAAATACAACTTTCTATATTTCGTAATCTTTAGTTTTAGATAATACATATTTTCTACAGCATACACAACATATTTCAGAACGTTGTAGAAGCAATACTCGCATCGTCGCCACATATTCCACCTAAAACTTAGATTATCACATAGTCTGTACACTTTACCTATCGCGTGTCCAGTCTAATATTTTTAATGTCACTAAGATTATCACATAGTCTGTACACTTTACATATCGCGTGTCCAGTCTAATATTTTTTATGTCACTAAGATTATCACATAGTCTGTACACTTTACATATCGCGTGTCCAGTCTAATATTTTTAATGTCACTAAGATTATCACATAGTATGTAAACTTTACATATCGCGTGTCCAGTCTAATATTTTTAATGTCACTTAGATTATCACATAGTATGTAAACTTTACATATCGCGTGTCTTGTCTAATATTCTTAATGTCACTTAGATTATCACATAGTCTGTACACTTTACATATCGCGTGTCCAGTCTAATATTTTTAATGTCACTAAGATTATCACATAGTCTGTACACTTTACATATCGCGTGTCCAGTCTAATATTTTTTATGTCACTAAGATTATCACATAGTCTGTACACCTTACATATCGCGTGTCCAGTCTAATATTTTAATATCACTTAGATTATCACATTGTCTGTACACTTTACAGATCGCGTGTCCAGTCTAATATTTTTAATGTCACTAAGATTATCACATAGTCTGTACACTTTACATATCGCGTGTCCAGTCTAATATTTTTTATGTCACTAAGATTATCACATAGTCTGTACACTTTACAGATCGCGTTCCCAGTCTATTATTTTTAATGTCACTTAGATTATCACATAGTCTGTACACTTTACATATCGCGTGTCCAGTCTAATATTTTTAATGTCACTTAGATTATCACATAGTCTGTACACTTTACATATCGCGTGTCCAGTCTAATATTTTTAATGTCACTTAGATTATCACATAGTCTGTACACTTTACAGATCGCGTGTCCAGTCTAATATTTTTTTATGTCACTAAGATTATCACATAGTCTGTACACTTTACATATCGCGTCTCCAGTCTAATATTTTTTATGTCACTAAGATTATCACATAGTCTGTACACTTTACATATCGCGTGTCCAGTCTAATATTTTTAATGTCACTTAGATTACTATATAGTCTGTACACTTTACATATCGCGTGTCCAGTCTAATATTTTTTATGTCACTAAGATTATCACATAGTCTATACACTTTACATATCGCGTGTCCAGTCTAATATTTTTTATGTCACTAAGCTTATCACATAGTCTGTACACTTTACATATCGCGTGTCCAGTCTAATATTTCTTATGTCACTAAGATTATCACATAGTATGTACACTTTACATATCGCGTGTCCAGTCTAATATTTTTAATGTCACTAAGATTATCACATAGTATGCAAACTTTACATATCGCGTGTCCAGTCTAATATTTTTTTATGTCACTAAGATTATCACATAGTCTATACACTTTACATATCGCGTGTCCAGTCTAATATTTTTTATGTCACTAAGATTATCACATTGGCTTTACACCTTACATATCGCGTGTCCAGTCTAATATCTTAATATCACTTAGATTATCACGTTGTCTGTACACTTTACAGCTCGCGTGTCCAGTCTAATATTTTTAATGTCACTTAGATTATCACATAGTCTGTACACTTTACATACCGCGTGTCCAGTCTAATATTTTTAATGTCACTTAGATTATCACATAGTCTGTACACTTTACAGATCGCGTGTCCAGTCTAATATTTTTAATGTCACTAAGATTATCACATAGTCTGTACACTTTACATATCGCGTCTCCAGTCTAATATTTTTAATGTCACTAAGATTATCACATAGTCTGTACACTTTACATATCGCGTGTCTAGTCTAATATTTTTAATGTCACTTAGATTACTACATAGTCTGTACACTTTACATATCGCGTGTCCAGTCTAATATTTTTTTATGTCACTAAGCTTATCACATAGTCTGTACACTTTACATATCGCGTGTCCAGTCTAATATTTCTTATGTCACTAAGATTATCACATAGTCTGTACACTTTACATATCGCGTGTCCAGTCTAATACTTTTTATGTCACTAAGATTATCACATTGGCTTTACACCTTACATATCGCGTGTCCAGTCTAATCTTTTAATATCACTTAGATTATCACATTGTCTGTACACTTTACAGATCGCGTGTCCAGTCTAATATTTTAATGTCACTTAGATTATCACATAGTCTGTACACTTTACATATCGCGTGTCCAGTCTAATATTTTTAATGTCACTTAGATTATCACATAGTCTGTACACTTTACATATCGCGTGTCCAGTCTAATATTTTTAATGTCACTTAGATTATCACATAGTCTGTACACTTTACAGATCGCGTGTCCAGTCTAATATTTTTAATGTCACTAAGATTATCACATAGTCTGTACACTTTACATATCGCGTGTCCAGTCGAATATTTTTAATGTCACTTAGATTACTACATAGTCTGTACACTTTACATATCGCGTGTCCAGTCTAATATTTTTTATGTCACTAAGATTATCACATAGTCTGTACACTTTACATATCGCGTGTCCAGTCTAATATTTTTTATGTCACTAAGCTTATCACATAGTCTGTACACTTTACATATCGCGTGTCCAGTCTAATATTTCTTATGTCACTAAGATTATCACATAGTCTGTACACTTTACATATCGCGTGTCCAGTCTAATATTTTTTATGTCACTAAGATTATCACATTGGCTTTACACTTTACATATCGCGTGTCCAGTCTAATATTTTTTATGTCACTATGATTATCACATAGTCTGTACACTTTACATATCGCGTGTCCAGTCTAATATTTTTTATGTCACCGCACGTTAACATATCACTTTTTTTGATTCTGATTGGTCAAAATAAGCAGAAGCATACATTGCGCAGTATTCTCTTGACTGACTGCGATCGTGGGAAATTTTCTTTACCACGCCTTTTCCAAAACATTTTACCTTATCAGTAATTCTATGAATATTAAGGCAGCCTTTTCTAGAAATGAGTGACCAAAGTTAATTCAGAACACATGGTCACGTCTTTCTGAATGGTGAAAGAATTTACAACATAGGGACAAGTTATGCCAAGTAGTGTCATGCGCTGCAAAAATGGCGTTAAACACAAAACAACAAAAAAATAAAATTAAGGGCATTGGCTTATTGATAGAGTGCATCGGAGAACTGGTGAGTGCTAATCCTGTCAAAGGGAATTCGCGCAACCGAGTGTGACTTTCGGTTCGGTTCAAACCCGTGACCTCCCGTAGCCGAGTTGGACGCTCTACCCACAAAGGCCACCGGTGTGGTATGATTTATCATGTACGAACAAATATTATAGACGGGTACAGCTGCCGTATTATTCGGTATCGTCCAGAGACTCCAGATTATTTCGTCATGATTCGGAAAAACAGTCCATGTAAACCTGAAACCATGTTATTTGGTACACTTTTTACGATCAAGCTCATATTTCGATGCATATAAGCTGTCCTCAATTTTTCGCATATAAAAGCCATACGCTTTGCAAATTCGCATATAAATACCACACAACATGCAGCGTGCAGCATATAAAGACAACGTTAAATGCAAGTTCGTGTATAAAGAGTAGATTGTAAGCTTTTCCCAACACATCAAGACCACACAGTCTGCAATTCCTAGTATATATATAGACCAATGTGCATTTTGTATTATATACAATCCATACACTATGCATCTGGCATATAAAGACCACACAATATGTTGCTGCTAGCTTATAAAGACCACACAATATGTAGCTGCTAGCTTATAAAGACCACACAATATGTAGCTGCTAGCTTATAAAGACCACACAATATGTAGCTGCTAGCTTATAAAGACCACACAATATGTAGCTGCTAGCTTATAAAGACCACACAATATGTAGCTACTAGCTTATAAAGACCACACAATGTGTAGCTGCTAGCTTATAAAGACCACACAACATGTAGCTGCCAGCTTATAAAGACCATACAATGTGTAGTTGTTAGCTTATAAAGACCACACAATATGTAGTTGCTAGCTTATAAAGACCATACAATATGTAGCTGCTAGCTTATAAAGACCACACAATATGTAGCTGCTAGCTTATAAAGACAACACAATATGTAGCTGCCAGCTTATAAAGACCACACAATATGTAGCTGCCAGCTTATAAAGACCACACAATATGTAGCTGCCAGCTTATAAAGACCACACAATATGTAGCTGCTAGCTTATAAAGACCACACAATATGTAGCTGCTAGCTTATAAATACCACACAATATGTAGCTGCTAGCTTATAAAGACCATACAATGTGCAATTTTACATATACTGTGTATACACTATGCAATGTAATCATATAAATACTTTACACTAATCAAACGAATGAAAACTAGACAATATGCACTTCCAGCATATAAAGACCATATCGTATGCAATTTAGCATATAAAAACAATTTTAAACAAACTTAAAGTAAGAAATCTCTAGCACGTAAAGAACTAAAAATACGCAAGTTCGAGCAAAAAAATTTTCACGTATATCTTTAGATTGTCATTCTTTGAAAATATAAAATATGTAAACAAGTTTTTAAAAAACCTATATAAACAGACTACTAGAATACTGACTATAAAATTATTCGCTCTGTTTATAGGATATTATATACTAGATAAATTCTCTAAAATTCTCTAAAAATTGACAATAAAGTAAAACATAAGTTAGATTATTGGATCGAACTGAGACTCTAAGGGATGATGAGAGGGGGGGGGGGCTTTGGTATTTGGTCTACAAGACCTTACGCACCTTGCGAGCCAATGTTGACCCATACTTGTCTGTCCACAGAGATTCACGCCTTTTTGATCCAATCACAAAGTATCAAATTATGCATCAGATTCATACCATATATCACTATATAAAATGCGAAAAAAGATTTATACCGTACATCATTATATCAAATACGACATAAACATCACAACATAATTTAACGTAAGCAATAATTTATTAAAGGAGGATAAAAATTACTTTTAAGCCTGTAACTCTGTCAGAGTCGTGATTCGGGTGAGTGTCGATATTAGGTTCATATTGAACTTTACGCACCTTGCGAGTTTACACTCACTCATGGTCATGGCTCTGGCAGAAACTACCGCTACTTAACCTGTATTGAAATTATAAACTAAATTAGCTTTAAATATATACATTAAACATTATGTAATATATGCCAGGGACGTCTTTGAGAAAGGAGCGAGGAGGGGCATCAATATTGGGTTCAAGTACCTTACGCAACTTGCGAATTTATGCCAACCCATGCTCTGGACTTGACAACGTCACCCGCAAGAAAGTGTTACATAGACCTTAAAATATATCAATATTATATATTGGTATTAGAACAACATCTTTATCCTACACAGCCAACTTCATTTCTTCTATTCTTGTGCAGCCCTATGCACACTATCCTTAAATGATAGTTAATGGCACAGAGTAATTCTGAAACAAACCCTCTGAGAAAAGGGACATAACCTGCCAAGAAAGAAAAGGACTTAACCTACCAAAGGAAGAATTGAAGGACAAACAGACTGCAATCCAGATTTAGGATCAAAAGAGAGATGTTCCAATGCACTATCGAGATCTGGACTTCGAAATTACCATAAACAGCCCTTTTTAGGGCTATTAATATTATCATTTATTAGAATCGTATTAAAAAAAATTAATTACTTATTTCATTATCATAACCTATTATATTTTTATCATTTTTATTTTCATATTATTTTTTTTATTTTTTTTTTATTTTTTTTTTATTTTATTACATAACAGCCCTTTTTAGGGCTACTTAACGTTCATTGTTGTAATTGTACTGTACCTATCCCCAACCTTTTGTCTCTTCTCGGGAATAGGGGAAAGTGAATGCAGTTGCGAGGAAACAGGCCCTTTCCTATACTAGGAATCGCATGGATTGGGGCCCGCATATGTGTACAGCCTGGTACATCTCTGTGCTTAACCCAATCATTCCCGCACAAAAGCTGACCGACCCCTAGCACCTCCCTTTCTAAATCTGTCTGTCTGTCTGTATGGTCCTGTCGGTTTTCTCTGTTACATGTGAATAGACATTGAATTCTCGCAATATCGATTGGTATGAGAATTCCATTTGACTAACCAAACATCAAATCTCAAATATGACCATTTCGGACCACACCCAAGCAAATTCATAACTTAAAACAACCTAACCTGAACAAAACAAACTCTGACACCCTAGTATAGGTTTTTTGTTTTTTCTAGGGTGAATTTCCCTCTTAAGAAGGGATTTTTGCTGGTAGGATGGTGGCGAACTATACAGTACACTCTGTACTTAATTAGGGGCATAGTGATCAGTGTTAGGAAATTCTGTAACTTATAAATCTCGATATAAATGCACAGGTGGCTAACACATCATTGGTGTATAGGGCATCCACTAGCACAACTGGACTGAATTTGATGCAAAACCAAGGGAGCATTCGTCAGGGTGTGGCGTCTGTGGCTGTTGCTGTCTTTGTCCTTGCGTGTTTGGTGTGTGTTGCTGCTTCGCGGGTTGTGTTCTCCGGTTAGTGCCTTGGGGGCGTCTCGTGTTTCTTCGTGGGTGGGTGTGGGTGTGCGTTTGGCGCTGTCTCTGCGTGTGGGACGACGAGGAGCCTGACTGGGACCTTTTCCGCCTTTGCCTCTTCCTGCATGTGCCGCATCTAGAAGTTGATAGGGGAGGTGTGGATGGGCCTTACCTACCTACCCCAGGGCTTACATCTATACCGATAGTTACTAATTAGTAATTCGGTATAACGCCCAGATTGATAAGTGCACTATTGTGCACATATAAAAGGGACAATAAATGTCCAGCGAGATGCTGGATATAAAAGTAACACAAATGACCCTAAGTGGTCGGCTGCTACTATAAAACCCCAACTTGCTTGCTTGCTTGAGGGGAAACACGGTAGTTAAATGTTATAAAACTTTAACTCGCAAACAAAATAATGGAAACAGAAGGTATCAAAGACAATTAAATGGAAACACAAGACATCAAAGTCAATTGAATGGAAACACAAGGCATCAAATTCAATCGAAGGGAAATACAACGCATCAAAAGTCAATTGAATGGAAACACAAGATTTCAAAGTCAGTCGAAGGGAAACACAAGGCAGCAAAGTCATTTGAATGGAAACACAAGGCATCAAAGTCAATCGAATGGAAACACAAGGCATCAAAGTCATTTTAATGGAAACAAGGGGTATCAAAGTCAACATAATGAAACACAATGCATCAAAGTCAATCGAATGGAAACACAATGCATCAAAGTCAATTGAATGGAAACACAAGATATCAAAGTCAATCGAATGGAAACACAAGGCATCAAAGTCATTTGAATGGAAACACAAGGTATCAAAGTCAACATAATGAAACACAATGCATCAAATTCAATCGAATGGAAACACAATGCATCAAAGTCAATTGAATGGAAACACAAGATATCAAAGTCAATCGAATGGAAACACAAGGCATCAAAGTCATTTGAATGGAAACACAAGGTATCAAAGTCAACATAATGAAACACAATGCATCAAAGTCAATCGAATGGAAACACAAGGCTTCAAAGTCATTTGAATGGAAACACAAGGTATCAAAGCCAACATAATGAAAACACAAGGCATCAAAGTCAATCGAATGGAAACACAAGATATCAATGTCAATCAAATCGAAATACAAGGCATTAAAGTCAATCGAATGGAAAAACAATGCAACAAGGGCAATCGAATGGAAACAATACATCAAAGTCATTTGATTGGAAACACAAGGCATTAAAGTCAATCGAACGGAAACACAAGGCATCAAAGTCAATCAAATGGAAACACAAGGCATCAAAGTCATTTGAATGGAAACACAAGGTATCAAGGTCAACATAATGAAACACAATGCATCAAAGTCAATGGAACGGAAACATAAGAAATCAATGTCAATCGAATGGAAATACAAGGCATCAAAGTCAATCGAATGGAAACACAATGCGTTCAAAGTCAATTGAATGCAAACACAAGATATCAAAGTCAATGGAATAGAAACACAAGGCCTCAAAGTCATTCGAATGGAAACACAAGGCTTCAAAGACATTTGAATGGAAACACAAGGTATCAAAGTCAACATAATGAAAACAAAAGATATCAAAGTCAATCGAATGGAAACACAAAGCATCAAGGTCAATCGAATGGAAACACAAGATATCAATGTCAATCAAATGGAAATACAAGGCATCAAAGTCAATCTGATGGAAAAACAATGCATTAAGGTCAATCGAATGGAAACACAATGCATCAAAGTCATTTGATTGGAAACACAAGGCATTAAAGTCATTCGAAAGAAACACAAGGCTTCAAAGTCGTTTGAATGGAAACACAAGGTATCAAGGTCAACATAATAAAAACACAAGATATCAAAGTCAATCGAATGGAAACACAAGACATCAAAGTCAATCGAATGGAAACACAAGATATCAAGGTCAATCGAATGAAAATACAAGGCATCAAAGTCAATCGAATGGAAAAACAAAATATCAAAGTCAATCGAATGGAAACACAAGGCATCAAAGTCATTTGAATGGAAACAGAAGATATCAAAGTCAATCGACTGGAAACACAAGGCATCAAAGTCAATCGAATGGAAACACAAGAAATCAAAGTCAATCGAATTGAAACACAATATACATATATACATATATATATATATATATATATATATATATATATATATATATATATATATATATATATGTGGGTGGGTGGGTGGGTGGGTGTTGGTGTGTGGTTGTGGTATATAATATTACATTCTATATTTTTTATATTTTAAATAGAATAAATACATATAAAATTAAAACTTTCTATCGAGCTACTAATTTCGTTAATTTGTATAATTTATGCCTTTAATAATGCAATACAGATAATATAATATCGATAAACTTCATGATAGTGAAAGAGTATAAAATTCGAATTCTGCTATTAATGCAACGGTCATTTTGAAGATATATATTTCACTGAATTTAAAATAGAATACTACTTTGGAATCGGATACTAAACCATTATTCTTGAATACTTAAAGAATATTTTATTTGCAAATTAAATTTTACAAAACATGAAGTTGGTAGAGAATTCGTCTTTTACAATAATCGATGCTTTAAATGCTTATGAATATAAATTCTTTAAACAATTAAACGTTCCAATATAAAATAATAGAAAATATTTAAACAATTAAACATTTCAATATAAAATAATATAAAAAAGATAAAAGCACACAAAAATGTTGCAAACATTTCGAGTCTGGGAAGAACTTGATCCGTGAAAATATATAGTGTACATTGTAGTAGAGAAATAGAAAAAATTTAGGATCACTATAACTTAGTGGTAAACTACTTTCAATACAATCTAATGACAAATTAATTTTAATACAATTTAGAGAAAATATCAATCCTAAATACATGGTAGTATAATAAATATTATAGAAACATTAGTTGTGGCCAGCTAGCCATTAGTTAGATTTATGACGACACGCTGTGTCAAAGGGGTGTCTATAGAGTCTAGTACGATCGTTGTACTAATTAAACCGTGTTTATTCAGCAGCCGACTGACTGCTGGCGACATTTTAAAGTTTAATTTCTCACGAAAGATGTCAGAATTGAGACAATGTAGAGATTCCGTTACTTAAACCAAGCATGTCATATTGACCATGACGTAAGCGACTTTTAGAGAAAGTGGGAGAAAATACATTTGATTCTGATTGGTCACGGTTAAATAAGGGGTGTGTTTTCACACTAAAATTCGTAGAACATAATAACGGCCTAGTGAAATTAAAAGTTAGTCTGAATTTTTCCTGTGAAAGGACAAGAGATGGAATTCGCTAAGACTCCGGATGCTCTTTGAGAGAAATAAATTCTTTGGTCGAAAACCGCCAAACCAACGGTTGAGTGACACACTGAAAACACAAAGGTACTGTCACAATTCCATGTATATTGTGATGCAATTTACATGATGTTTGCTTAGTTTACAGGTCTGCATAATTTCATTTGATAAATTTGTATAATTGATTTAATTTGATACATTTGTATAATAATGTGATTTTTATTATGAATCGGAAGATCTTGCTTGAATTTATTTGATACATTTTTATAATAATGTGCTTTTGAATTATGAATTGGAATTTTTACATTAATCCTTAGTTAAGAATGACGTAGTGTTAATTTATGTCGTAAAACACTATGGTGAGTTATGAATAGGAAGTGTTCCGTTAATTCTTGAATTTATCATATTGTTTGAATAATGATTAGTTCTGAATAGGAAATGTTACGTTAATTCTTGAATTTATCATATTGTTTGAATAATGATTATGTTCAAAGAATGTAATGTATTAAATTAGTTAATGATTTACAAGAATACATATGAATTCACCGACTTTTGATTTCATAGATGATTTAGGGACAGTGTATACGATTTATGTGCTGCAGAACTTAAGGCAGAGCCATAATTCAACGCCTCGCTGTGTACTACGTTAATGGATTAGGTCAAGGCAAAACGAATCAATAATTTGTTTAACTACATCCAATTGAGGACATGTGTAGTTAATTATTAGCCGTAAAGTTGTTATCACTGATATAAATATCTGATTGTTCGAACCAAAAATAATAGAAAATCTCAACAGTAACCAGTGTAACGAGAGAGTTAGATTGTTTTAATTTTCTTTTGAAAGGAAGAAAATAGCTTTTTGGGAGGATCGTGAAGTTACGGGAATAGCGACATAAACTTTGGGAAAAGTAATTGGGAGAAACGGAGATTGCAGTGTATGCATGAGACAGTGAACAACTCTGGAATCAAGCGGAAACATCCACGAGTGCAGATTATCTAGAGAGAAAGGGACTTCAATAACAACATTGGATTGAACAGTGAACGTGGATCGAGAATAGCAGGTTATGAAAATCGAACAAAGCATTGACTTCGATTGTTCCACTTGATGCTATGATGATTTAAAATATCAGTAATAGAACGGCTAATTTGTTTGATTCTATTTCAAAACTTATTGTGATTCGGTGAAAGTTGTATTTCTAAATCGCGTGTATTCCTAATGAATGGAAGTTTCATAACTGTGTATGTAATTGAATACATTGTTTATTTATCTTTACGAAGGCTCGTAGTTGTTTGTTCAATATACCTGCTCAGTTTACTATATCTATTCTCATACTCGAACCGGGCAATTTAATCGAGGACGGTCATCTCTTAGACAACGAGTATCAAAAGGGAGTGGGTTATACGTATTATTATTATATGTTGTACAATACCCCTTGTGGGACTTAACACTTACCCTTTGACAAGTGGGGCTTGTACAATACTATACGAATAATGCTCATAACCCGCGAGTAACCTGACAAACACAATATATCATCATAGACCCAATGGATATACACGGTAGTATAATAAATATGATAGAAACACAATATATCATAACAGACCCAATGGATATATACGGTAACATAATAAATATGATAGAAACACAATATATCATAATAGACCCAATGGATATATACGGTAACATAATAAATATGATAGAAATACAATATATCATAACAGACCCAAAGGATATACACGGTATTATAATAAATATGATAGAAACACAATATATCATAACAGACCCAATGGATATATACGGTAACATAATAAATATTATAGGCAGACAATGTATCATAAAATATCATATTTGATTTAGCTTCTTGTTCTCTGAAAGTATTTGTTTGTGATAAATACAAAAGTGTATGCGTGTTATGCACACACAAACACCTTGTGAATGTTGGGTTGAAAATAGAATCTTAACAAGCTATCACCACAGAATGTTTGTTTCAAGAGTGTCAAGTGGACACATTAGATTTATCTGATTTTATATAAGATAATCAAAAATGCTAAAAAAAATATTGTTTGCAATTTAACCACCATCAACATAAATGAAGAGACGCGTTGTAGAATTCATGTTTACTTAGGTCAATTATTCTAAGCGAAAGTCGCAGCGATACACATATATGCAGAAATAGACATTACAAGTGCTCTCTATCTCTCTCTCTCTCTCTCTCTCTCTCTCTCTCTCTCTCTCTCTCTCTCTCTCTCTCTCTCTCTCACACACACACACACACACACTCACACACACACGCGCGCACGCACACACATACACATACACACACATATGCCTTATTGTATAACTGTAACACTCTAAAACAAACGATACATATTTTAAAGCAGCAAGTGTACTCACATGACAGACTATTCGAAAACGATGGAAACTCAATGATGATTGCAAGCTATTATGTAACGACTATCGATTTATATGATTTTATTGATAGAAAATGTCTATAAATAAATCTGACAACTTATGTAATCAGTTATGCACCATAATATTTACTTCATCGTCTGTCTGTCTAAATGGTGCCCTGCCGTCCATTTTAAGGATATATATTCTGGTAAGTCAGTAGCTTGATAAATCAGTAGATAAGTAGGTAGGTAGGTGTTCATAATATTTGAGCAAATATGTCTAACACAATTGTATTTGGGTTTCCATTTCGCAAAGCGAATCCTATTACATATGGACGTGACTAGCACACAGACACACCAGCACGTGACCAGCAAAAGGGTAAGAACGTATCTTTTAAACTGACGATGCTATGCAACCAGTCCAGGCATGTATTATGTTGGTGCATATGTGCATATGACTATATGGGGAGAAATATTGTTGTTTGCGATCGTTTTTTTTTTCTTCTTCTTCTTTCAATTACGCATTAGGGTATATTTGCAAAGAAATGGTAAACATGGGACAATGTACGTGAATGTATGACCTGGGTGCGGTTACGATTTAGCACGTAAACAGTGTCTTTCAGCACGCCAAAATAAAATAGTCTTATACGTGACGGTTTCAGAAACTGAAACACTTAGTTCATTTCTAACACATATTTATATAGTATTTATAGTAAGGGAATCCACGATACCACGATTCAAATTGATCACGCAATCGCAGTTGTTGTTTTTCTTTTTAAGAGCTATTTAATATACATGTCAGTAGCGTGGTTTATATATTGTATGATATTGTGTCATGTAAAGATTATTACTTACTTTATGGGAGTTGTGTGGCACGGCATATTTTATTTAAATATTCAAAATGTACAGTGTTGTCTCTAAGGTATGTCACGTTGTTTCAGACATTTTATTTTGTTTATTCATAACACCAAATATGTGTGAAAAGCCCCTGCTTTCCTTGCCTTCTATGTATACGTTTAACGTTAACAACTCATCAGATTCCGTGATTAGTCTAGAACTCTCTTTATCTACAATAATTTCATTTTTTATTGATGTAATTGAGTAATATTTAGGGCAGGTCTTAAGGGCATGGGTTACCACGTGCATATGACTATATGGGGAGAAATATTGTTGTTTGCGATCGTTTTTATTTTCTTCTTCTTTCAATTACGCATTAGGGTATATTTGCAAAGAAATGGTAAACATAGGAGAACGCACGTGAATGTATGACCTGGGTGCGGTAAAGATTTAGCACGATACTGACAATGCTGTTCTAATAATAAAATTTACCTTTTGTGTAAATGAAATTGGAAAACATAAAAACATGCTGAAAACATATAAGATGCAAAACATGATTAGGTCGCTAAGTTTGTCCCTGCATGCATGAGTTACCATTCTCTGATCTAATAACTTTACGATACTAATCTAGAGCTGTTAACCATACAGCATTTAATTAAAATATTTAAATTAAATGTTAAATTATTGTCAAAATCACACCATCCTATCAAACACATATGTGCTCGTCACAATCCGATTAAATATCCATATCTACACCTTGGCGTATCGAGCAGATATATGTATGCTTCGGTCTTTGAATTTATCATCCCCATCCAATCAAAATTAAGATGTTCAATATTGAACACTGTCCCAACATTTTGAATCAAGGAGAGCACACAACATGAAAGGACTGATAAATAATCAAGTTTCCAGCGCCTGTCCGCGTTTACAAAAATACATTTCACCCAAATACATCTGTTATGGCTTTCCTCTGGTACATTGCCATACTTCAAACCTCCAAGCTATCCATTTTAGGTCAATTGCCCCACCATACTCGGCTGATCGACAATGCAGCACGCTTTAGGTTAGTTGACATTACATATTAATGGAAGCAACTCATGAAATCCAATATATGTCGCACTATATATGTTCAATCAACAAAGGTGTAGATAGGGTTATCATATCGGAACTATAGCTAGCGAAGATGTGTCTAACACAAATGCTATATACTCATGTATAATATGATGTTTTCTCAACAGTTTGAATATGTCATTATATAGCATTATGTTTATTTTAAGTGTGACATTTTGTCCTGTAACATTCATACCACATATTCATCACAACAATACAAATATGAATTGTTGCTCTCTGTACTTTGACTTTTTGTCTTATGTGCTTTTGTGACCTTTTTTCCTGTGACTTTTTGTCCCATGTGCTTCTGTTTACATTTTGTCATGTGACTTTTTTCCCATGTACTTTTGTGTCTTTTGTCCTGTGACTTTCTGTCCGTTTACCAAATTATCCAGTTTTGTGGGGAAATACTACTGTACTGCGTGACCATATTATGCTTCGAGATTTCGAATTTAAATGGTCCTATCATTCATACGTTTTCTTAGCTGACAAATTACCCGGATCTTTCTTGAGTATTTCACCCAAGAAAATGTTTCGGCTAATTGTGTCATGGATTTGCTCCCCCTCCCCCTAAATATTGCTGGTTCTTTGATGTGGTTTTCGTTTCGAGTTTGATCGTGCTTTATTTGCTGCCTTCTTTATAGAGTTTCTGGTTTTGGTTGCAATAGTGTTTGTGGCAGTATTTTGCTTTACTTGTCTGTGGTTTTTCGAGGGTCGATTGGCTGTTCGACTGTGAAGTTGAAATCTGACCGAGTCCGATTTTCGAGCGTAAGTAATTGATCTTTACGTGTTTTAGTTACACTCATATTATTGGTTAAGTTATTGGTTATTGGTAGGATGCGTTGGCTTCCATTAATGTCATTCATTTGGATGAAAACAACGTGTAAGTATTGAACTTGTCAGGTCCTTAATTTGCATTCATATAGGTAGCTTTATGTCAAACCTTCAAGTGAAATCCGTTTATGAGGATCCCAGTTATCGGATGTAGGAGGTCGCGGGTTCAAACTTCGGCCGAGTCATACAAAAAGGCTTAGTAAGAGGGGTAGTTACTTGAAATTAACAAGGTTATCATGGGAATGACCTCCCGCGATGTTATGACCCGGTGTGAATAGATATTACATCAACAGAGAACTGAGCAACATTATTGGGAAGAAACATTGCAATACGAAGCATCTTAGACAAGACAATAACACATTTAATTAAACAAATTAATAGTGGTGTTTTTAATTCAACTAAAGTTATATCAACAGAATTTAATAACAGAGTCTAATTTAGATTTAGTTCACAATAATAACCGAGTGGTGAAAAGAGAGCAATGTCCACGACTGACTGCATCACCTTCCTCTATCGACCGTGTTCCATTTTTTCCTATTCTATCGAATCTTTCTACTCCGACCGCTCTATCCCTTCTGAAATTCCTAGTCTTTTATTCCCGTCTCCTTTTCACGGTATTTCGTCTTCGGACTGTCTCCTCTCTCTCTCTCTCTCTCTCTCTCTCTCTCTCTCTCTCTCTCTCTCTCTCTCTCTCTCTCTCTCTCTCTCTCTCTCTCTCTCTCTCATTTTTACCTAAAGGACAAAATTATCACTAAATCTCCTAATGTACCACTTTATCGATATATATAAAATTCCTCACTAACGTTACTCAGAACATACTAGAAATCTACACACTGCATAAACGCTGACTCAATACGCTCGCTTCACAGGTCATAAATTACCACGTGATCAGTCTATCGCAAATTAATTACCGTATGCTTCTACATGTTTGATTACCATTGTATACAATTCACATATCCTTAACCTACAAGATTATTTAAACATTACAAAAGCAAATATAATAGATAATTACCGTAACTGATGACAATCAGTATCGTCCTAACAAACAAAGGAAATTATTCCATAATTATGTCATTAAATGAAAACCAAAACATATGAAAATTTGAATTGCATGCAATTAATTCTACCAATGAACTCATAACTGTCAAACAAAAAAGATAAATTGCATAACAACTCTAGCATCAACACATTTCCATGAAATTGAGTAAGATAAATTGCATAACAGCTTGTAAAGGTTAGGTTGCTTCCCTTTTAGTGGGTGGGGTGCTTCCAATTTATTTAAATTAATACAGAAGACCCACCCTGGCTCGTGTGTGTCAGAAATTGAAGTAGTGATAGAGAGATGCAAAGCTCTGAGCCCCAAGTCAGCGGTGTCGACAGTTAAATTAATGAATACACAAGTTTAAATTTTAAATAACAACAATTTAATATAATTTAAACAGTAATCTCTCAAATACAATTCGGCTAGTATCATATCACTCAAAGAAGTGACGGCCTAGTTCATCCTTTTGAATTAGTGTGTGAAATTTTCCCTTCTGTCCTGAGTCCTACTCATCTGTATGTTTCTTCTTCTCCGTTCATTTATCTTCGTCCGTTCTCTCTTCAACTTTTCCCTCTGTCCTTCCTTCTCTCTTTTGTCTCCCAAAGACTCCTTAAAAGCTTCTAAAGAATACACAGACGGACATTAGCAAAGCATATACCTTTTGCTACGTAACTCACACTAACAATATCATCAGATAGGCCATTACCGTTTTTTGGTGACGCATTCGTGCCCATCGAAATACACATTCTCCCTGCGAAGTGTATACGGTATATATATATATGTATATATATATATATATATATATATATATATATATATATATATATATATATATATATATATATATATATATATATATATATATATATATATATATATATATATATATATATATATATATATATATGTGTGTGTATTTGTGTATTCATTATTTGTGTATTCATTATATATATAATATATATATACATATATATATATATATATATATATATATATATATATATATATATATATATATATATATATTCTGAATCTTATTATATACAAACAACATCATATAATCAGACGCATTTCTGTACATTGCACTTCTACAGGTGCACACAGATATGTAAGTCCATGCTCTGATATATCCAAAAACTTGATAAAGTATACACCAAGAGACAAATGCCTATACTAAAGTGGCACACCGCAACATTATACAAAGTTTATAATTCATTTCAACACTTACAAATCTATAATATCAAATGAATACATGCATGAGGTTGCAACGAATTAACCCAATAACGAATTACAATCTTAATTCTACACATCATGTTCCTCATATCTCAAAATAAGCAAGTATATCAAACACTATGAATGAATCAAACTACACTGGTGATTTTATATATACTCAAATATATAGATACACTGCAATAATTAAAGTACACTTACTTTGCAGTAATATTTCACAACAATCCAGCAAATAATAACTAACCTGTGTCGAAGCTCCCTTATTATTCCCAGAACAAATCCGCCATTACTAATGGTCTCGGAGTAGTTTTATTTGTCTTGTCCCGCCAAATAATTGGAACACTACTAAAATTTTGGTTCTCAAGATGATATATTTAAACTTAAGATTCTAATGTCTGGCACGCCTATCTCAATTCCGAATGGAGGTTGGTTCCTTATGTTCAGACATCGCCCCTCCCAACCGTCTGTCAAAGATTTTTATGATAAAATTTGACGATCCCTTATTCCAAACAAGAAATTGCCACTTACCTGTGAACAAGGTTACGTAACTGACATTGGAAAAGATAAACCGTGCGTCCCAAGTTGATGGCTATGTCAATTAATGGGCTGGACACATCAGACATTTTTTGCCGGCGAGAAATTATAGCCTCAGGGTTTAACATACCCATGCCAACATCTGGTTTCGTATATACCGTGACACAGTTCTAGCATCAATACGTTTCCATGCAATTGAATAATCGACACGTAATATGAAATCTAGTCATTCCAAACACATTTGCATGAAACAAACAATCAAAAAAAACAAAACGTGAATTTAAAATTGCGTACTGTAATGCTGCTATCTTTAAAATTTTGCGTCCTAGCACTACATCCTGTCTTTTCTCACAACAAGACACCACCTGGTCAGTTTCCTTGGTTAACGAGGAAGCACTATTCTGTTTCCTATGCTTCCCTGGAGTCAATCTCTCTCTCTCTCTCTCTCTCTCTCTCTCTCTCTCTCTCTCTCTCTCTCTCTCTCTCTCTCTCTCTCTCTCTCTCTCTCTCTCTCTAAATATTTTAAACTAACGCATTTTGACCAAGGTTGTCACCTTAAGTTCACATTACTTCCAGGGTGGACATAGTAATTTCACTTTGACCATTTATAAGTAGTGGTTTCGAAAATTGTCCTAGGATAACATTTCTTCTGTGAATCAGAATATCTGAATTATGTTATATAATTCTCCCTTTGAAGAATGACTATTTGACATGGACCAGAAGTTTAAATGACTCTTTCTCAAGACATCCCGTTCAATGTTGTTGTGAAGTGCCAAATTTGAGAAAATGCAGAAATTGTCTTACTTAAAAACCAAGCATGTCATATTGACCATGGCGTTAGCGACGTTCAGAGGAAAGCGTGAGAAAATACATTTGATTCCGATTGGTCACGGTTAAATAAGAGGTGTGTTTTCACACGAAGATCTTTAGAACATAATATCGCACTAGTGAAATTAAAAGCTGGTCTGCATGTTTTCCTGTGAGAGGACACAGGTATAATTTTTTAGTAAGGCTGCGTATGTTATTTTAGAGAAGTGCGTCCGTTAATTTGTGGACAAGGGGAAAAACCGCCAAACCAACGGTTGAGTGACACACCAAAAACACACAGAGCTACTGTCGTAATTCCATGTATATTGTTGATGCAATTTATATGATGTTTGCTTAGTTTACAGGTGCGCATGATTTTGTTTGCTAAATTTGTATAATTGATTTAATTTGATACATTTGTATAATGATGTGTTTTGTATTATGAATCGGAAGTTCTTGCATGAATTCATTTGATACATTTATTTAATAATGTACTTTTGAATTATGAATTGGAATTCTTACCTTAATTCTGTTAATTTATGTCGTAAAAACACTATGCTGAGTTATGAATAGGAAGTGTTACGTAAATTCTTGAACTTATCATATTGTTTGAATAATGATTGTGCACTAAGAATTTGATGTATTACGTTAGTAAGGGGTTTCAAGAATACATGTGAATTCACCAAATTTTGATTTCATAGATGATGTAACAACAGAGTATACGACTTATGTACTGTGGAAAATTAAGGCAGAGCCATAATTCAACGCCTCGCTGTGTAGTACGTTAATGGATTAGGTCAAGGCAAAACGAATTAACAATTAGTAACTACATTCATTTAGGACATGTGTAGTTAATTACTAGCCGTAAAATTGTTATCACTGATAGAAATATCTGATTGTTCGAACCAGTAATAATGAACAGTCTCAACTGTAACCATTGTAACGAGAGACTTAGGTTGTCTTAATTTTCTTTTGAAAGGAAGAAAATAGCTTTTGTTTGGAAGTTCGTGAAGTACGGGAATAACGACATAAACGTTGGGAAAAAGAATTGAGAAACGGAAATTGCAGTGTAATCATGAGACAGTGGACAAGTCCGGATTCAAGCGGAACATCCACGAGTTCAGATTATCTAGAGAGAAAAGCACTTCTAGAACAACATTGGATGGAACAGTGAATAGACATAGCAGGTTATGAAAATCGAACAAAGAACTGACTTCGATTGTACCACTCGATCCTATGATGATTTTTAAACTATCAGTAATAGAACGGCTAATTTGTTTAATTCTATTTCAAATCGTATTGTAATTCGGCGAACGTTGTATTTCTAAACAGCGTGTATTCCAAATGAAAGGAAGTTTCATAATTGTGTAGGTATTTGACTAAATTGTTTATTTATCTTTACGGGGGTTCGGAGTTGTTTGTTCAATATGCCTGATCAGTTTGCTATCTTTATTCTCATACTCGAACCGGGCATTTATACCGATGGCGGTCATCTCTTAGACAACGAGTATTAAAGGGGAGTGGATTATAGTTATTATTATTATATGTTGTACTATACCCCTTGACAAAGTTGTATGTAACACTTACCCTTTGACAAGTGGGGCTTATACAATATTATACGAGTTACGCTCTTAACGTCCGAGTAACATGACAGTCGTTGAGTCTCAAAGTTGGCACTTTGAAGATGAACACTGACATGGCGTATGATGAAATATAAAGGTTGAAGTGACCCTTCACAAAGATTTCTCTGGTCTAAATGTGATAAAATTGAATTGCTACATTCAACTCTAAGGTTTAATGCTTATTCGAAGTTCCACTCTCCACACTTCCCAAATGCAAAGAAACCACTGATTACTTTTACACAGGAACGGCGAGATAGTTCATTGTCCCTCTGTCTGTCTGAGACACTAGACCCTTCTAGTGTTCTAATCTTTATTCCTAGAATTCTGATTATTTGGTTGTCGCGGAATTGTATATATCCCCCAGTTTTTCGTGTATAACCCAAACCAGTAAATATATAAACCCTCCCATGGTGTTGTTGGGTCTTTATTTATTGTTTTAAATCTATTTAAAATATTTGTAATTTTAATCCATAGTGCTATACACCCCACCCGCTCATTTGTTTTTTGTTCTATATAATGTCTTTATTTATGTAGTGTGTTTTATATGCCCATATAATTTAATAATTTCGTTATCTATTGTTATGAGGTCTGTGTTTTTAAAGTCTATGGATTTCATCTGGTATATTATGTTTGAGTACATACATACTTTTGCCACCTGGGTTAGCTTCATTAGACATAGTGGCGTTATCGTCCAGATATTCAAATGACTTTCTATCTTGTATGCCATTGCTTTGAAGTTTTCTATTTCCTCACCCTTCCTAAAAATAGATTCCTACTGCTTTAACTCTTTCCTGTATCAAGTAGGGTGGACCCAGATGGTTTCCCTTCCAGTTCCTTTTTTATTATCTCCGTTTTCTCATGGTTTATTTTCGAACCTGATGCTTTTCCAAAATGTTCAAATTCTATTTTTAGATATCTCAGTGGTTTTGAATCTCTTATAAAATTAGTGCAATCGTATGAGTGCTGTAGCATTTTGATTTCTCCCTTATATTCAGATTAATTTCATGCCAGTTATATCTTTCTTTTATACTTAGGATTTATATTGCTATTACGTATAATAGCATTGATAGCGGACACACTTGTCTTACTGATCTTTGTATACCAATTTATTCCACAGTCGCTCCATTTACCTGTATTTGTGCGTTCATTTTTCTATGCAGGATGTTGGTTCATTTTTGGAAGTTCTCCGAATCCAAATTTTCTAATACTTTTTGGACATGGTTCGATTCTAATCGATCGAAAACTGATTGCTTGATTTACCAAGGAATTAAACGGTGGTCGGTGACTACTTGGATTACTGAATGCTTGATTGACCAGTGCGACTTTTAGCCTTGTGTGTAGGTGACGATATTTGTCGTTGTTGTTATAGGTTTTAACGCCAGTTTTAAGCACATGATAGGTTATACATGGCGGACAGTATTATTGGTGGAGGAAGAACCCGGGAAAAAACCCGGAAAGAACCACAGACCCACGAGAAGCTACTGGCAAGCTTTCTCACTAACTACATTAGCCGAATATTAGACTCGAACCCACGCAGACAGAGGTGAGATGGCAGTGATCCGTAATAGAAAGCGCTTTAGACCACTCGGCCACTCGGGGCCCCTGGCGATATTTGTAATTAAATACGTGTAATCTTTTAGGCATGAGCTGATTTGGGGGTTTATAGTACCCAGAGATTTTATTATCTGAGTAACATACCTCATTTATTTTCTGTTTGATTGAATACATTTTACTAGGAGTAAATTACACTGTTTTCATTATTTGCGTAAAACATTATTTTTTTCGAGCGAAATCACTTTGAATCAATCACCTTTGTCCTTGTACAGTGTAAGGTCATTTATTTGTATTTTCATTCGTTATATTATTAGGTTCATGCAGATAATATTTATTTGTCCAATATTTGGATCTTGTACAGACACGAATTAAGCTTAATTCTTTTTTCATTCAAGCTGTAAGTCTTTGATACGACTCGGCCAGGCATCGAACCTACGAGCTCCCGCTTCCTTACACGTGGAACTACAATTTTTGGAATCCAGTTTGAAAGCTCCCTGACCACTAATCACCAGCATGAAACTCGTGGGTATCCATTTTCTGATAAGAATCAGAGTTTTGACAAACTAACAGACAGGTACTTCAGTCGCTTTTTGTTCAATACTGGAGCTCTGAAACAAGCAGAAGATCGCATGATTTTGTTTGTGTTCGACGACAAGTAATTGTTGTGTGTCACCCTGAATAGAATAAAGAGAACGATTAGTTAAAAGAGGACCATTGTGATCAATTTGAGTGATCCAAACATGGAGTGAACGTGACCTCATTAAACGCTTAACCAATGCATGCGTCAGGTAACATTCCTGATCAACACCACTCTCAAAAGCTTTCTTTACCATAAACTTAACAAGCTGTGACCACCTACGAACCGCACAAGATTGTACGTTTACCCACACATCAAATCGTCAATCGACTTTCTGAAAAAGTCGATCAAATCGTGTACCGGAAATGATTTCGGCCTTCCCAACCACTTCACTTTACCATACGGGCACATCAATAGTTGTCAGTATATAAAAAGGGACAACGTCCAAGACCAATAGTTCATTCCATTTACAAATGAGAAATACAAATTTCATTCCCAAAGTGGGACCAGTAGTAGATGGATAAGACCCTGGAAGATGTCCGGAAGGAAACTGTAAGTGTCCATGAGGTTACCATTGTAATTACGTAGCGGAGTTTGTACCTTGCGAATACATGGTTGCCATACGCTGTGGCCTCAGCGATTCAGTACCACATCATGTTAACTTTGCAATCACTATTAACATACATACCATGGACAGCGACGGATACAAAATCTATTCCACTCGTTACATAACACCCCAACCCACCCCTTATCACTTTACTGGTTTTCATTGTCAACGTCATCCTCCACGTGAAACAATGCAGCTAGCACCCTACAGATCTTATCCAACCCTGAGCAAACTGCTGTGGATTTCATCGTGCCCTCATCGAAATGAGCATCTCAAAGACGAATATTCGTTCCCTGTGTGTTTATTTGAATAATGAGATCTTGACAGTCAATTCCAAACCTTCAAACAAATATGGCCAAAATATCGAGGAGTTGCTGAAGATTTAGTCAGATCCCATTTTTTTAAAAGTCAAGTGTTATCAGTTGCGATTTGTCACTTCACGAGTAGGAGAAGAAAGATTCCATTTCCCTGGAACACGTTCGATGGTCTCTGGATTGTTACTAACTTCCCTTAGTGAGACAAGCTCAGTAATCTCTGGATGAATACTTAACAAGAGAACATTCGTGGTTTGCCTGTGAAGTTGAGATAACGCATTTACCTAGAGTTGGTTAAAATTCAAGTGAAATGCAATCTCAAAATCATTCGTCCATTTCTTTTTAAAACATATACCGAGAACTGGTCAAAATGAAATCCGTAGAACAATTGCATCCCTTACGTAACCGATGTTTAAACCACTGGTACCTGAATACTACAAGACGACAGATCCAGATGAAAGTGTTCCATGTGGTCAGACATTGTTCAACTGGAAGTAGGCGAGGTGGATTGGTCTGTTGTGACTGATTCGTTTTACTAAAAGGTGGATATTCTGCAGCGAACTCCAGAAGAAGAGTTAGAGGATTATCACAATCTTTCACACAATGTAAACGTATTGCAAGCAGAAACTTCTGAACGCTGTGCAGTGTGTGAGTTAGTGACTACACCATTAGATGTTTGCCACTAGAGTACGATCATCTCTGCAGAGATTACACATATTGTCTCCGACAAAAAGAAGTATAAAATATATCATACCACGACTTGTATCACTCGTAATACAAGTGGAGGGAAATCAATGAGAGTATTCAAACTGTGGAGGATTACCAACCAACACTATTAAGAGAACTGTGTCCCATGTATTGTGGTCGAAGTGTGTTGTGTGTGTTAGTGACGTGCTTTTAGCATTTCGTTTACCAGCCGATTCATTGTAGACTCTTTAACACAGTACTTAACACAAAAAGCAAAACAAATGAAAGTGGTCCATTTTAATGTCCACGAGATATGCATGCTGTTAAAAGCCTTGCGTTTTCATCTCGATACTTCTAGACCTTTACCGGAAAAAAATATTCGTCAAATTTTAGGTACTGATTATGTGTACGACGATGTGTGTGTGTGTATCTTGTGACTTATGCCATACCTAAACTGGAAAACTTGAGAATTTAAGGCTTGGATTAAAGAAGTAACCAATTATGCCCTTTATTTATGATTCTACATTAAAACGCCCACAGTGTGAGAAATAGAACCCGTCACCGAGGACAACCACTTCCTTCAGAACAGGACTATCATAGAAATTCCCGAAAGGTCTTTCCGGGAGGCCACCTCTGTGACTGTACCCAATGCAGAGACTTTAAGAGCATTAGTCTCTGCGTTCTCTATGACACCTTTGTCACCAAACACATGTTGTACAAAGACTTGTTTATATCGCTGTAATGTGTATGTTATTGCTGCACTTGACCATGTAGCTTTCATGTATTTTTGTCTTTCGTGTTGTTTCTAATTTTAGAGATCAATAAACGTGTCCTGAAAAAGTATAAAAGCTCTTGAATTGGTCCTTTCGTGTCAGAATTGTCAACACCTTCACTATGGCTACCTCTGCTGTCTCTGCACTCTCTTTCTCAACTTTCAAAGTCATCGACGACACTTATATCATACTAGATGGGAGGCCATCCCTTTAACATGTCAATTCCCAGAACCAGCGGTTCATGCATAACATTTTTGTCAAACGTTTGATTGAACATAAACACCATGTAATCGATCGTCCACCTCAACGGGTCATGCGATGTTACAAAGAGTGGCAATTGGCTTACAGTCTCTTGCGAGAAGGTCTGGGCGATTCTGTCGTGATTGTGGAAGTTGTTGCATAATAAAAACCGAGTAGCTGGGCATAATTGTATTATTTTTGCCCACTCCACACTATTGGATTCAATGCAACTGTACAGGATAAATAAGTTGCACATTTAAACAATTAAATAGCTAATCTGAGAGGGTGCGAATAAATTATGTATATGTGAATATAGAAAAAAAGATTATTAATTAATCATATAGTTGACACTTGTTTGTTTTCTTTTTCAGTAAACAAAATACGTATTGTAACCAGGGAACAAAATGTGACATTTTATTTGTAGGCTGACTGGAGACCTTTCGACTGTTTATCTCTTTTTTCTGTTGAGGAACGGAATGATATTTGCAAGTGACTTCTGGCAATGCCAAACCGCAGGGAGACAATTTGGGGAAATGGGTATTAGATAAAGTCCGTCAGGATACAAATAAGGTGTGTTATGTTGACATTTAGATTCACCAATAAATGTAAGCATGAGGAACACATCGTCTATAAATAGAACCAAGTATAACACGATATATAACGCTTGAATCTGATAGCTTGAATTAAGTGGATCGATGGCAAACATTAAACTTCATTGGTGTCGATCATGTCTAATCATTATCAGTATATCGTTTGTTTAATCAGATTGATCATGTCTAATCATTAAAAGTATATCGTGAGTTTAATAAGATTGATCATGTCTAATCATTATAAGTATATCGTTAGTTTAATCAGATTGATCATGTCTAATCATTAAAAGTATATCGTTAGTTTAATCAGATTGATCATGTCTAATCATTATATGTATATCGTTAGTTTGATCAGATTGGTCATGTCTAATCATTATACGTATATCGTTTGTTAAATCAGATTGATCATGTCTAATCATTATAAGTATATCGTTGTTTTCATCAGATTAATCATGTCTAATCATTATAACTATATCATTTTCTTAATCAGATTGATCATGTCTAATCATTATAAGTATATCGTGAGTTTAATCATAGTGATCGTGTCTAATCATTATAAGTATATCGTTAGTTTAATCAGATTGATCATGTCTAATCATTAAAGTGTATCGTGAGTTTAATCAGATTGATCATGTCTAATCATTATAAGTATATCGTTGTTTTAATCAGATTGATCATGTCTAATCATTATAAGTATATCGTTTGTTTAGTCATATTGATCATGTCTAATCATTATAAGTATATCGTTTGTTTAATCAGATTGATCATGTCTAATTATTAAAAGTATATCGTGAGTTTAATCAGATTGATCATGTCTAATCATTATAAGAATAACGTTTGTTTAATCAGATTGATCATGTCTAATCATTATAAGTATATCGTTTTTATTTTAATCAGATTGATCATGTCTAATCATTAAAATTGTATCGTTAGTTTAATCAGATTGATCATGTCTAATCATTAAAAGTATATCGTTTGTTTAATCAGATTGATCATTTCTAATCATTATAAGTATATCGTGAGTTTAATCATAGTGATCTCGTCAAATCATTAAAAGTATATCGTTGGTTTAATCAGATTGATCATGTCTAATCATTATAAGTATATCGTGAGTTTAATCCGAATGATCATGTCCAATCATTAAAATTATATCGTTAGTTTAATCAGATTGATCATGTCTAATCATTAAAATTATATCGTTTGCTTAATCAGATTGATCATGTCTAATCATAATAAGTATATCGTGAGTTTAATCAGATTGATCATGTCTAATCATTAAAATTATATCGTTAGTTTAATCAGATTGATCATGTCTAATCATTATATGTATATCGTTAGTTTCATCAGATTGGTCATGTCTAATCCTTATAAGTATATCGTTTGTTTAATCAGATTGATCATGTCTAATCATTATAAGTATATCGTTAGTTTAATCATATTGATCATGTCTAATCATTAAAAGTGTATCGAGAGATTAATCAGATTGATCATGTCTAATCATTATAAGTATATCGTTGTTTTAATCAGATTGATCATGTCTAATCATCATAAGTATATCGTTAGTTTAATCAGATTGATCATGTCTAATCATTAAAGTGTATCGTGAGTTTAATCAGATTGATCATGTCTAATCATTAAAAGTGTATCGTGAGTGTAATCAGATTGATCATGTCTAATCATTATAAGTATATCGTTGCTTTAATCAGATTGATCATGTCTAATCATTATAAGTATATCGTTTGTTTAGTCATATTGATCATGTCTAATCATTATAAGTATATCGTTTGTTTAATCCGATTGATCATGTCTAATCATTAAAAGTGTATCGTAAGTTTGATCAGATTGATCATGTCTAATGATTATCAGTATATCGTTGTTTTAATCAGATTGATCATGTCTAATCATTATAAGTATATCGTTTGTTTGATCAGATTGATCATGTCTAATCATTATATGTATATCGTTAGTTTGATCAGAGTGGTCATGTCTAATCATTATAAGTATATCGTTTGCTTAATCAGACTGGTCATGTATAATCATTAAAAGTATATCGTTAGTTTGATCAGATTGGTCATGTCTAATCATGATAAGTATATCGTTTCTTTAATCAGATTGGTCATGTCTAATCATTAAAAGTGTATCGTGAGTTTAATCAGATTGATCATGTCTAATCATTATAAGTATATCGTCGTTTTAATCAGATTGATCATGTCTAATCATTATAAGTATATCGTTTGTTTAATCAGATTGGTCATGTCTAATCATTATAAGTATATCGTTTGTTTAATCATATTGATCATGTCTAATCATTATAAGTATATCGTTAGTTTGATCAGATTGGTCATGTCTAATCATTATAAGTATATCGTTTGTTTAATCAGATTGATCATGTCTAATCATTATAAGTATATCGTTAGTTTAATCAGGTTGATCATGTCTAATCATTATAAGTATAACGTGAGTTTAATCAGATTGATCATGTCTAATCATTAAAATTATATCGTTAGTTTAATCAGATTGATCATGTTTAATCATTATAAGTATGTCGTTTGTTTAGTCAGATTGGTCATGTCTAATCATTAAAAGTATATCGTTTGTTTAATCAGATTGATCATGTCTAATCATTATAAGTATATCGTTGTTTTCATCAGATTCATCATGTCTAATCATTATAACTATATCATTTGCTTAATCAGATTGATCATGTCTGATCATTATAAGTATATCGTGAGTTTAATCATAGTGATCGTGTCTAATTATTATAAGTATATCGTTAGTTTAATCAGATTGATCATGTCTAATCATTAAAAGTGTATTGTGAGTTTAATCAGATTGATCATGTCTAATCATTAAAATTATATCGTTAGTTTAATCAGATTGATCATGTCTAATCATTAAAAGTATATCGTTTCTTTAATCAGATTGATCATGTCTAATCATTATAAGTATATCGTGAGTTTAATCATAGTGATCTCGTCTAATCAATAAAAGTATATCGTTGGTTTGATCAGATTGATCATGTCTAATCATTATAAGTATATCGTGAGTTTAATCAGATTGATCATGTCTAATCATTAAAATTATATCGTTAGTTTAATCAGATTGATCATGTCTAATCATTATATGTATATCGTTAGTTTGACCAGATTGGTCATGTCTAATCATTATAAGTATATCGTTTGTTTAATCAGATTGATCGTGTCTAATCATTATAAGTATATCGTTACTTTAATCAGATTGATCAAGTCTAATCATTAAAAGTGTATCGTGAGTTTAATCAGATTGATCATGTCTAATCATTATAGTATATCGTTGTTTTAATCAGATTGATCATGTCTAATCATTATAAGTATATCGTTAGTTTAATCAGATTGATCATGTCTAATCATTATAAGTTTATCGATTGATTAATCAGATTGATCATGTCTAATCATTATAAGTATATCGTTTGTTTAATCAGATTGATCATGTCTAATCCTTAAAAGTGTATCGTGAGTTTAATCAGATTGATTATGTCTAATCTTTATCAGTATATCGTTGTTTTAATCAGATTGATCATGTCTAATCATTATAAGTATATCGTTTGTTTAATTAGATTGATCATGTCTAATCATTATATGTATATCGTTAGTTTGATCAGATCGGTCATGTCTAATCATTATAAGTATATCGTTTGCTTCATCAGACTGGTCATGTCTAATCATTAAAAGTATATCGTTAGTTTGATCAGATTAGTCATGTCTCATCATTATAAGTATATCGTTTGTTTAATCAGATTGGTCATGTCTAATCATTAAAAGTGTATCGTGAGTTTAATCAGATTGACCATGTCTAATCATTATAAGTATATCGTTGCTTTAATCAGATTGATCATGTCTAATCATTATAAGTATATCGTTTGTTTAATCAGATTGGTCATGTCTAATCATTATAAGTATATCGTTTGTTTAATCAGATTGATTATGTGTAATCATTATAAGTATATCGTTAGTTTGATCAGATTGGTCATGTCTAATCATTATAAGTATATCGTTTGTTTAATCAGATTGATCATGTCTAATCATTATAAGTATATCGTTAGTTTAATCAGGATGATCATGTCTAATCATTATAAGTATAACGTGAGTTTAATCAGATTGATCATGTCTAATCATTAAAATTATATCGTTAGTTTAATCAGATTGATCATGTCTAATCATTATATGTATATCGTTAGTTTGATCAGATTGGTCATGTCAAATCATTTTATGTATATCGTTTGTTTAATCAGATTGATCATGTCTAATCATTATAAGTGTATCGTGAGTTTAATCAGATTGATCATGTCTAATCATTATAAGCATATCGTTGTTTTAATCAGATTGATCATGTCTAATCATTATAAGTATATCGTTTATTTAATCAGATTGTTCATGTCTAATTATTAAAAGTATATCGTTAGTTTGATCAGATTGGTCATGTCTAATCATTCTAAGTATATCCTTTGTTTAATCAGATTGGTCATGTCTAATCATTAAAAGTGTATCGTGAGTTTAATCAGATTGATCATGTCTAATCATTATAAGTATATCGTTGTTTTAATCAGATTGATCATGTCTAATCATTATAAGTATATCGTTTGTTTAATCAGATTGGTCATGTCTAATCATTATAAGTATATCGTTTGTTTAATCATATTGATCATGTCTAATCATTATAAGTATATCGTTAGTTTAATCAGATTGATCATGTCTAATCATTAAAAGTGTATCGTTTGTTTAATCAGATTGATCATGTCTAATCATCATAAGTATATCGTTGTTTTAATCAGATTGATCATGTCTAATCATTATAAGTATATCGTTTGATTAATCAGATTGATCATGTCTAATCATTATAAGTATATCGTTTGTTTAATCAGATTGATCATGTCTAATCATTAAAAGTGTATCGTGAGTTTAATCAGATTGATCATGTCTAATCTTTATCAGTATATCGTTGTTTTAATCAGATTGATCATGTCTAATCATTATAAGTATATCGTTTGTTTAATTAGATTGATCATGTCTAATCATTATATGTATATCGTTAGTTTGATCAGATTGGTCATGTCTAATCATTATAAGTATATCGTTTGCTTCATCAGACTGGTCATGTCTAATCATTAAAAGTATATCGTTAGTTTGATCAGATTGGTCATGTCTCATCATTATAAGTATATCGTTTGTTTAATCAGATTGGTCATGTCTAATCATTAAAAGTGTATCGTGAGTTTAATCAGACTGACCATGTCTAATCATTATAAGAATATCGTTGTTTTAATCAGATTGATCATGTCTAATCATTATAAGTATATCGTTTGTTTAATCAGATTGGTCATGTCTAATCATTATAAGTATATCGTTTGTTTAATCATATTGATCATGTCTAATCATTATAAGTATATCGTTAGTTTGATCAGATTGGTCATGTCTAATCATTACTAGTATATCGTTTGTTTAATCAGATTGATCATGTCTAATCATTATAAGTATATCGTTAGTTTAATCAGGATGATCATGTCTAATCATTATATGTATAACGTGAGTTTAATCAGATTGATCATGTCTAATCATTAAAATTATATTGTTAGTTTAATCAGATTGATCATGTCTAATCATTTTATGTATATCGTTAGTTTGATCAGATTGGTCATGTCAAATCATTATATGTATATCGTTTGTTTAATCAGATTGATCATGTCTAATCATTATAAGTATATCGTTAGTTTAATCAGATTGATCATGTCTCATCATTAAAAGTGTATCGTGAGTTTAATCAGATTGATCATGTCTAATCATTATAAGTATATCGTTGTTTTAATCATATTGATCATGTCTAATCATTATAAGTATATCGTTTATTTAATCAGATTGATCATGTCTAATTATTAAAAGTATATCGTGAGTTTCATCAGATTGATCATGTCTAATCATTATAAGTATATCGTTAGTTTAATCAGATTGATCATGTCTAATCATTATAAGTATATCGTTTGTTTAATCCGATTGATCATGTCTAATCATTAAAAGTGTTTCGTGAGTTTAATCAGATTGATCGCGTCTAATCATTATCAGTATATCGTTGTTTTAATCAGATTGATCATGTCTAATCATTATAAGTATATCGTGAGTTTGATCAGATTGATCATGTCTAATCATTATAAGTATATCGTTTGTTTAATCCGATTGATCATGTCTAATCATTTAAGTATATCGTGAGTTTAATCAGATTGATCACGTCTAATCATTATAAGTATATCGTTTTTTTTTTAATCAAATTGATCATGTCTAATCATTATAAGTATATCGTTTGTTTAATCAGATTGATCATGCCTAATCATTATAAGTATATCGTTTGTTTAATCAGATTGATCATGTCTAATCATTATATGTATATCGTTATTTTGATGAGATTGGTCATGTCTAATCATTACAAGTATGTCTTTTGTTTAATCAGATTGGTCATGTCTAATCATTAAAAGTATATCGTTAGTTTGATCAGATTGGTCATGTCTAATCATTATATGTATATCGTTTGTTTAATCATATTGATCATGTCTAATCATTATATGTATAGCGTTTGTTTAATCAGATTGATCATGTCTAATCATTATATGTATATCGTTAGTTTGATGAGATTGGTCATGTCTAATCAGTATAAGTATATCGTTTGTTTAATCAGATTGATCATGTCTAATCATTATAAGTATATCGTTTGTTTAATCAGATTGATCATGTCTAATCATTATAAGTATATCGTTTTTTTTTAATCAGATTGATCATGTCTAATCATTAAAATTGTATCGTTAGTTTAATCAGATTGATCATGTCTAATCATTAAAAGTATATCGTTTGTTTAATCAGATTGATCATTTCTAATCATTATAAGTATATCGTGAGTTTAATCATAGTGATCCCGTCAAATCATTAAAAGTATATCGTTGGTTTAATCAGATTGATCATGTCTAATAATTATAAGTATATCGTTAGTTTAATCAGATTGATCATGTCTAATCATTAAAATTATATCGTTTGTTTAATCAGATTGATCATGTCTAATCATAATAAGTATATCGTGAGTTTAATCAGATTGATCATGTCTAATCATTAAAATTATATCGTTAGTTTAATCAGATTGATCATGTCTAATCATTATATGTATATCGTTAGTTTCATCAGATTGGTCATGTCTAATCCTTATAAGTATATCGTTTGTTTAATCAGATTGATCAAGTCTAATCATTATAAGTATATCGTTAGTTTAATCAGATTGATCATGTCTAATCATTAAAAGTGTATCGAGAGATTAATCAGATTGATCATGTCTAATCATTATAAGTATATCGTTGTTTTAATCAGATTGATCATGTCTAATCATCATAAGTATATCGTTAGTTTAATCAGTTTGATCATGTCTAACCATTAAAGTGTATCGTGAGTTTAATCAGATTGATCATGTCTAATCATTAAAAGTGTATCGTGAGTTTAATCAGATTGATCATGTCTAATCATTATAAGTATATCCTTGTTTTAATCAGATTGATCATGTCTAATCATTATAAGTATATCGTTTGTTTGATCAGATTGATCATGTCTAATCATTATATGTATATCGTTAGTTTGATCAGAGTGGTCATGTCTAATCATTATAAGTATGTCGTTTGCTTAATCAGACTGGTCATGTCTAATCATTAAAAGTATATCGTTAGTTTGATCAGATTGGTCATGTCTAATCATGATAAGTATATCGTTTCTTTAATCAGATTGGTCATGTCTAATCATTAAAAGTGTATCGTGAGTTTAATCAGATTGATCATGTCTAATCATTATAAGTATATCGTCGTTTTAATCAGATTGATCATGTCTAATCATTATAAGTATATCGTTTGTTTAATCATATTGATCATGTCTAATCATTATAAGTATATCGTTAGTTTGATCAGATTGGTCATGTCTAATCATTATAAGTATATCGTTTGTTTAATCAGATTGATCATGTCTAATCATTATAAGTATATCGTTAGTTTAATCAGGTTGATCATGTCTAATCATTATAAGTATAACTTGAGTTTAATCAGATTGATCATGTCTAATCATTAAAATTATATCGTTAGTTTAATCAGATTGATAATGTCTAATCATTATAAGTATATCGTTTGTTTAATCAGATTGATCATGTCTAATCATTATAAGTATGTCGTTTGTTTAATCAGATTGATCATGGCTATTCATTATAAGTATGTCGTTTGTTTAATCAGATTGGTCATGTCTAATCATTAAAAGTATATCGTTTGTTTAATCAGATTGATCATGTCTAATCATTATAAGTATATCGTTGTTTTCATCAGATTCATCATGTCTAATCATTATAACTATATCATTTGCTTAATCAGATTGATCATGTCTGATCATTATAAGTATATCGTGAGTTTAATCATAGTGATCGTGTCTAATTATTATAAGTATATCGTTAGTTTAATCAGATTGATCATGTCTAATCATTAAAAGTGTATTGTGAGTTTAATCAGATTGATCATGTCTAATCATTAAAATTATATCGTTAGTTTAATCAGATTGATCATGTCTAATCATTAAAAGTATATCGTTTGTTTAATCAGATTGATCGTGTCTAATCATTATAAGTATATCGTGAGTTTAATCATAGTGATCTCGTCTAATCAATAAAAGTATATCGTTGGTTTAATCAGATTGATCATGTCTAATCATTATAAGTATATCGTGAGTTTAATCAGATTGATCATGTCTAATCATTAAAATTATATCGTTAGTTTAATCAGATTGATCATGTCTAATCATTATATGTATATCGTTAGTTTGACCAGATTGGTCATGTCTAATCATTATAAGTATATCGTTTGTTTAATCAGATTGATCGTGTCTAATCATTATAAGTATATCGTTACTTTAATCAGATTGATCATGTCTAATCATTAAAAGTGTATCGTGAGTTTAATCAGATTGATCATGTCTAATCATTATAGTATATCGTTGTTTTAATCAGATTGATCATGTCTAATCATTATAAGTATATCGTTAGTTTAATCAGATTGATCATGTCTAATCATTATAAGTTTATCGATTGATTAATCAGATTGATCATGTCTAATCATTATAAGTATATCGTTTGTTTAATCAGATTCATCATGTCTAATCATTAAAAGTGTATCGTGAGTTTAATCAGATTGATTATGTCTAATCTTTATCAGTATATCGTTGTTTTAATCAGATTGATGATGTCTAATCATTATAAGTATATCGTTTGTTTAATTAGATTGATCATGTCTAATCATTATATGTATATCGTTAGTTTGATCAGATTGGTCATGTCTAATCATTATAAGTATATCGTTTGCTTCATCAGACTGGTCATGTCTAATCATTAAAAGTATATCGTTAGTTTGATCAGATTGGTCATGTCTCATCATTATAAGTATATCGTTTGTTTAATCAGATTGGTCATGTCTAATCATTAAAAGTGTATCGTGAGTTTAATCAGATTGACCATGTCTAATCATTATAAGTATATCGTTGTTTTAATCAGATTGATCATGTCTAATCATTATAAGTATATCGTTTGTTTAATCAGATTGGTCATGTCTAATCATTATAAGTATATCGTTTGTTTAATCAGATTGATCATGTGTAATCATTATAAGTATATCGTTAGTTTGATCAGATTGGTCATGTCTAATCATTATAAGTATATCGTTTGTTTAATCAGATTGATCATGTCTAATCATTATAAGTATATCGTTAGTTTAATCAGGATGATCATGTCTAATCATTATAAGTATAACGTGAGTTTAATCAGATTGATCATGTCTAATCATTAAAATTATATCGTTAGTTTAATCAGATTGATCATGTCTAATCATTATATGTATATCGTTAGTTTGATCAGATTGGTCATGTCAAATCATTATATGTATATCGTTTGTTTAATCAGATTGATCATGTCTAATCATTATAAGTATATCGTTAGTTTAATCAGATTGATCATGTCTAATCATTAAAAGTGTATCGTGAGTTTAATCAGATTGATCATGTCTAATCATTATAAGCATATCGTTGTTTTAATCAGATTGATCATGTCTAATCATTATAAGTATATCGTTTATTTAATCAGATTGATCATGTCTAATTATTAAAAGTATATCGTTAGTTTGATCAGATTGGTCATGTCTAATCATTATAAGTCTATCCTTTGTTTAATCAGATTGGTCATGTCTAATCATTAAAAGTGTATCGTGAGTTTAATCAGATTGATCATATCTAATCATTATAAGTATATCGTTGTTTTAATCAGATTGATCATGTCTAATGATTATAAGTATATCGTTTGTTTAATCAGATTGGTCATGTCTAATCATTATAAGTATATCGTTTGTTTAATCATATTGATCATGTCTAATCATTATAAGTATATCGTTAGTTTAATAAGATTGATCATGTCTAATCATTAAAAGTGTATCGTTTGTTTAATCAGATTGATCATGTCTAATCATCATAAGTATATCGTTGTTTTAATCAGATTGATCATGTCTAATCATTATAAGTATATCGTTTGATTAATCAGATTGATCATGTCTAATCATTATAAGTATATCGTTTGTTTAATCAGATTGATCATGTCTAATCATTAAAAGTGTATCGTGAGTTTAATCAGATTGATCATGTCTAATCTTTATCAGTATATCGTTGTTTTAATCAGATTGATCATGTCTAATCATTATAAGTATATCGTTTGTTTAATTAGATTGATCATGTCTAATCATTATATGTATATCGTTAGTTTGATCAGATTGGTCATGTCTAATCATTATAAGTATATCGTTTGCTTCATCAGACTGGTCATGTCTAATCATTAAAAGTATATCGTTAGTTTGATCAGATTGGTCATGTCTCATCATTATAAGTATATCGTTTGTTTAATCAGATTGGTCATGTCTAATCATTAAAAGTGTATCGTGAGTTTAATCAGATTGACCATGTCTAATCATTATAAGAATATCGTTGTTTTAATCAGATTGATCATGTCTAATCATTATAAGTATATCGTTTGTTTAATCAGATTGGTCATGTCTAATCATTATAAGTATATCGTTTGTTTAATCATATTGATCATGTCTAATCATTATAAGTATATCGTTAGTTTGATCAGATTGGTCATGTCTAATCATTATTAGTATATCGTTTGTTTAATCAGATTGATCATGTCTAATCATTATAAGTATATCGTTAGTTTAATCAGGATGATCATGTCTAATCATTATATGTATAACGTGAGTTTAATCAGATTGATCATGTCTAATCATTAAAATAAAATCGTTAGTTTAATCAGATTGATCATGTCTAATCTTTATATGTATATCGTTAGTTTGATCAGATTGGTCATGTCAAATCATTATATGTATATCGTTTGTTTAATCAGATTGATCATGTCTAATCATTATGAGTATATCGTTAGTTTAATCAGATTGATCATGTCTCATCATTAAAAGTGTATCGTGAGTTTAATCAGATTGATCATGTCTAATCATTATAAGCATATCGTTGTTTTAATCATATTGATCATGTCTAATCATTATAAGTATATCGTTTATTTAATCAGATTGATCATGTCTAATTATTAAAAGTATATCGTGAGTTTCATCAGATTGATCATGTCTAATCATTATAAGTATATCGTTAGTTTAATCAGATTGATCATGTCTAATCATTATATGTATATCGTTTGTTTAATCCGATTGATCATGTCTAATCATTAAAAGTGTATCGTGAGTTTAATCAGATTGATCGCGTCTAATCATTATCAGTATATCGTTGTTTTAATCAGATTGATTATGTCTAATCATTATAAGTATATCGTGAGTTTGATCAGATTGATCATGTCTAATCATTATAAGTATATCGTTTGTTTAATCCGATTGATCATGTCTAATCATTTAAGTATATCGTGAGTTTAATCAGATTGATCACGTCTAATCATTATAAGTATATCGTTTTTTTTTAATCAAATTGATCATGTCTAATCATTATAAGTATATCGTTTGTTTAATCAGATTGATCATGTCTAATCATTATAAGTATATCGTTTGTTTAATCAGATTGATCATGTCTAATCATTATATGTATATCGTTATTTTGATGAGATTGGTCATGTCTAATCATTACAAGTATGTCTTTTGTTTAATCAGATTGGTCATGTCTAATCATTAAAAGTATATCGTTAGTTTGATCAGATTGGTCATGTCTAATCATTATATGTATATCGTTTGTTTAATCAGATTGATCATGTCTAATCATTATATGTATAGCGTTTGTTTAATCAGATTGATCATGTCTAATCATTATATGTATATCGTTAGTTTGATGAGATTGGTCATGTCTAATCAGTAAAAGTATATCGTTTGTTTACTCAGATTGATCATGTCTAATCATTATAAGTATATCGTTTGTTTAATCAGATTGATCATGTCTAATCATTATAAGTATATCGTTTGTTTAATCACATTGATCATGTCTAATCATTATAAGTATGTCGTTTGTTTAATCAGATTGATCATGTCTAATCATTATAAGTATGTCGTTTGTTTAATCAGATTGATCATGTCTAATCATTATAAGTATATCGTTGGTTTGATCAGAATGGTCATGTCTAATCATTATAAGTATATCGTTAGTTTTATGAGATTGGTCATGTCTAATCATTATAAGTATATCGTTTGTTTAATCAGATTGATCATGTCTAATCATTATAAGTATATTGTTAGTTTGATCAGTTTGATCATGTCTAATCATTATAAGTATATCGTTTGTTTAATCAGATTGGTCATGTCCAATCATTAAAAGTATATCGTTAGTTTGTTCAGATTGGTCATGTCTAATCATTATATGTATATCGTTTGTTTAATCAGATTGATCATGTCTAATCATTATAAGTATATCGTTAGTTTAATCAGATTGATCATGTCTAATCATTATAAGTATATCGTTTGTTTAATCAGATTGATCATGTCTAATCATTATATGTATATCGTTATTTTGATGAGATTGGTCAAGTCTAATCATTACAAGTATGTCTTTTGTTTAATCAGATTGGTCATGTCTAATCATTAAAAGTATATCGTTAGTTTGATCAGATTGGTCATGTCTAATCATTATATGTATATCGTTTGTTTAATCAGATTGATCATGTCTAATCATTATATGTATAGCGTTTGTTTAATCAGATTGATCATGTCTAATCATTATATGTATATCGTTAGTTTGATGAGATTGGTCATGTCTAATCAGTAAAAGTATATCGTTTGTTTAATCAGATTGATCATGTCTAATCATTATAAGTATATCGTTTGTTTAATCAGATTGATCATGTCTAATCATTATAAGTATATCGTTTGTTTAATCAGATTGATCATGTCTAATCATTATAAGTATGTCGTTTGTTTAATCAGATTGATCATGTCTAATCATTATAAGTATGTCGTTTGTTTAATCAGATTGATCATGTCTAATCATTATAAGTATATCGTTGGTTTGATCAGAATGGTCATGTCTAATCATTATAAGTATATCGTTAGTTTTATGAGATTGGTCATGTCTAATCATTATAAGTATATCGTTTGTTTAATCAGATTGATCATGTCTAATCATTATAAGTATATTGTTAGTTTGATCAGTTTGATCATGTCTAATCATTATAAGTATATCGTTTGTTTAATCAGATTGGTCATGTCCAATCATTAAAAGTATATCGTTAGTTTGTTCAGATTGGTCATGTCTAATCATTATATGTATATCGTTTGTTTAATCAGATTGATCATGTCTAATCATTATAAGTATATCGTTAGTTTAATCAGGATGATCATGTCTAATCATTATATGTATAACGTGAGTTTAATCAGATTGATTATGTCTAATCATTAAAATTATATCGTTAGTTTAATCAGATTGGTCATGTCAAATCATTATATGTATATCGTTTGTTTAATCAGATTGATCATGTCTAATCATTATAAGTATATCGTTAGTTTATTCAGATTGATCATGTCTAGTCATTAAAAGTGTATCGTGAGTTTAATCAGATTGATCATGTCGAATCATTATAAGCATATCGTTGTTTTAATCAGATTGATTATGTCTAATCATTATAAGTATATCGTTTATTTAATCAGATTGATCATGTCTAATTATTAGAAGTATATCGTGAGTTTAATCAGATTGATACTGTCCAATCATTGTAAGTATATCGTTAGTTTAATCAGATTGATCATGTCTAATCATTATAAGTATATCGTTAGTTTAATCCGATTGATCATGTCTAATCATTAAAAGTGTATCGTGAGTTTAATCAGATTGATCACGTCTAATCATTATCAGTATATCGTTGTTTTAATCAGATTGATCATGTCTAATCATTATAAGTGTATCGTGAGTTTGATCAGATTGATCATGTCTAATCATTATAAGTATATCGTTTGTTTAATCCGATTGATCATGTCTAATCATTAAAGTATATCGTGCGTTTAATCAGATTGATCACGTCTAATCATTATAAGTATATCGTTTTTTTTTAATCAGATTGATCATGTCTAATCATTATAAGAATATCGTTTGTTTAATCAGATTGATCATGTCTAATCATTATAAGTATATCGTTTGTTTAATCAGATTGATCATGTCTAATCATTATATGTATATCGTTATTTTGATGAGATTGGTCATGTCTAATCATTATAAGTATGTCGTTTGTTTAATCAGATTGGTCATGTCTAATCATTAAAAGTATATCGTTAGTTTGATCAGATTGGTCATGTCTAATCATTATATGTATATCGTTTGTTTAATCAGATTGATCATGTCTAATCATTATAAGTATATCGTTTGTTTAATCAGATTGGTCATGTCTAATCATTATATGTATATCGTTAGTTTGATCAGATTGGTCATGTCTAATCAGTATAAGTATATCGTTTGTTTAATCAGATTGATCATGTCTAATCATTATAAGTATATCGTGAGTTTAATCAGATTGATCATGTCTAATCATTATAGGTATATCGTTTGTTTAATCAGATTGATCATGTCTAATCATTATAAGTATGTCGTTTGTTTAATCAGATTGATCATGTCTAATCATTATAAGTATGTCGTTTGTTGAATCAGATTGATCATGTCTAATCATTATAAGTATATCGTTAGTTTGATCAGATTGATCATGTCTAATCATTATAAGTATATCGTTAGTTTTATGAGATTGGTTATGTCTAATCATTATAAGTATATCGTTTGTTTAATCAGATTGATCATGTCTAATCATTATAAGTATATTGTTAGTTTGATCAGTTTGATCATGTCTAATCATTATAAGTATATCGTTTGTTTAATCAGATTGGTCATGTCTAATCATTAAAAGTATATCGTTAGTTTGTTCAGATTGGTCATGTCTAATCATTATATGTATATCGTTTGTTTAATCAGATTGATCATGTCTAATCATTATAAGTATATTGTTTGTTTAATCAGATTGATCATGTCTAATCATTATAAGTATATTGTTTGTTTAATCAGATTGATCATGTCTAATCATTATAAGTATATCGTTTGTTTAATCAGATTGATCATGTCTAATCATTATAAGTATATCGTTTGTTTAATCAGATTGATCATGTCTAATCATTATAAGTATATCGTTAGTTTAATCAGATTGATCATGTCTTATCATTATAAGTATATCATTTGTTTAATCAGATTGATCATGTCTAATCATTATAAGTTTATCGTTTGTTTAATCAGATTGATGATGTCTAATCATTATAAGTATATCGTTTGTTTAATCAGATTGATCATGTCTAATCATTATAAGTATATCGTTTGTTTAATCAGATTGATCATGTCTAATCATTATAAGTATATCGTTAGTTTGATCAGATTGATCATGTCTAATCATTATAAGTATATCGTTTGTTTAATGAGATTGATCATGTCTTATCATTATAGGTATGTCGTTTGTTTAATCAGATTGATCATGTCTAATCATTATAAGTATATCGTTAGTTTGATCAGATTGGTCATGTCTAATCATTATAAGTATATCGTTGTTTTAATCAGATTGATCATGTCTAATCATTATAAGTTTATCGTTTGTTTAATCAGATTGATAATGTCTAATCATTATAAGTATATCGTTTGTTTAATCAGATTGATCATGTCTAATCATTATAAGTATATCGTTTGGTTAATCAGATTGATCATGTCTAATCATTATAAGTATATCGTTTGTTTAATTAGATTGATCATTTCTAATCATTATAAGTATATCGTTAGTTTGATCAGATTGGTCATGTCTAATCATTATAAGTATATCGTTTGTTTAATCAGATTGATCATGTCTAATCATTATAAGTATATCGTTTGTTTAATCAGATTGATCATGTCTAATCATTATAAGTATATCGTTAGTTTGATCAGATTGGTCATGTCTAATCATTATAAGTATATCGTTTGTTTAATCAGATTGATCATGTCTAATCATTATAAGTATATCGTTTGTTAGTAGTGTATGGGGATACTCTAGCGTCAATGGGAAAATCCTATGTAAAACAGCTTGGGAACATCTAGCGTCAAGGGGAATTTAACATGGTGGGGACTATCTAGCGTCAAGGGAAATTTAACATGGTGGGACTATCTAGCGTCAAGGGAAATTGAACATGGTGGGACTATCTAGCGTCAAGGGGAATTGAACATGGTGGGTCTATCTAGCGTCAAGGGGAATTGAACAGAGTGGGACTATATAGCGTCAAGGGAAATATAACATGGGAAATAAAACAAGGAAAAAAGGGGTGGCAATGAAAGCTACTATCTTTTCGAGACTTATGAGTGGCCCTGAAAAGGACCGTTAGGTGTAATGTTAACGTTGTCTTGTTAACACAGAGGACATCTTACAGATCTTCTTCTCTTCCTTAAACTTCTCCTTACTGTGGGTCCATAGAAGAGAACTCTCTTCAAGCAACCTTGTCTTTCCACATAGACTCTTCTCTTCCAATAGGCTGTCTCCGTCCTATCAATGACACTCCATGATGATCTGACATACATGGGTATGTCAGTCCTAAACAGCATACTTGACACAAGGGTTGACGATTCAACATTAGTCCACATCTTCTGATGAGAACAGGTGAATTGAATGCCGTGTACTGCGGTTATTTATAGGGGAAGAGCGGATTGAAACGGATTGAGTGTATCCACCAATCCAAACGTGCGTTACAAAAGTCAGACACAGCCATCCAATCGGAAGAGAGCAGTCTGTGACGTCACCTTTTCTATATAGAGGTACTAGCGCCTGTGCGCAGTCAATCGATTCAAGAGAGTTGTCAATCATGGCGGACAGTAAGAAGACAATGAATTGGAGTGAGACAGGAGTAGAGACAGCAAGTCATGGACCAACAGTGACTACTAAAGTCATGACAAATCTACATCCAGAAGAAGTGGATTTTAACTGGGATATTGTGGATTTTTTAACATCGCAAGAATTTATTCCGGAACCTTCGTTGCCTTCTGTATCTTCTTATGGACACGTCGATGATTTTAAGCAGAGACAAAAAGAAGCATTGGAGCGATTTTTACAACAACAGAAAGTAGAAGAACAAGCTTTTCTTATGCAATAGCAGGAAGAAGAAGAAGCAAGAAGAAAACACCAGGAAGAAACAGTAGCAGCAACGGAGAAGAATGAAGACCAAGGACAGAAAGAAAATAGTGAAAATCAAACGGTTACGACGGTACTTTTAGATATTTTAGCTGAGTTAAAGAGTCTGAAACAAATGTATCAGACTTCTTTATCACGACCGAAGAGAAAAAGACCTTCTCGAGCGAAACAACCCGATCTCTCTGTGACTACGTCTACCTTACCACCGTTAGTGATTTCTACCAAATCATTGACAGGAACCACCAGTCCCGAAGTAGGCCTTGGCCGTGGCAAAGGCTTAAGACAGCTCAAGAGGATTTCATCCCGTTTCTGAGTTTGTTTTGTTTTAAATACACAAAACACCAACGGTCCTTTTCAGGACCACTCCAATTATTTCGAAAAGAAATACTATGTCAATTGCCTATTTCAATGAAAACTCAAAAGTCCTTTATGTTTTTAAAAACCCATGATGTACGTGTGAGTGAATGAATGTGTGAGTGTAGGTAATTATACTATCAAATCAAAACCAAGAGACACTTACGTTTTTTCTCTTTAGTTTATTCTAGTACAAACGACACAATTCAATATCACAACATAACATAACACAAGACCACTTTAAAAAAGTTCATAGGTTTTCTTCTGTTTCACTCTTTCTGTTTTTTCATTTTCTTTACTGTCACAGCTTTTTTTTCTTCCTCTTCACTTTCGTTTCGTCTTCTTTTCTTGTTTTTGTGAACGTGACGGGGTTCTTCCTTGGAGGAGGGTACCTCTTTCTCCTCCTGTTCAGAATTTCTTTCCTCCTCCTCCTCCTCTTCCTCCACCTCCTCCTCCTCCTCCTGCTCCTGTTGTTTCTTAGGGCAGTTTGGAGACCAATGTCCTTTCTCTTTACAATAATAACAGGTATCTTGACTTTTGTCTCTATTGTAGCCTTTTTTATTTTTGTTACGATCTGAACATTCTGTAGCCCAATGTCCTTTCTTCTTACAGATATAGCAAGTATCTTGACTTTTATCTCGATAGGAGGGAGAGTAGGCTGTCGGCTGGTCTGACGAAAACTTTCGTATGACCCCACGTAAAGCTCTAATGAGAAGTTCCACTTGTGTAGGTTCTTCCATCGTTCTGGTCAATGTGAGAGTGAAAGGAATACTGAACCGTTAGACACTAACCCTTTATATATATATGCACGGATCGAACATGAATATATAGGGGTTATGGTCTTTAAAAGGTAGTCATTTGACTTTTTGCAGACAAGATGAAAAGGTCACATCATGCTGTGGAGAAAGGAAAAGACAGTAAGAGACAGAAACGTAATGTATCGCCTAGTACAGTAGCTGAAGTCTTGGCTCAAATTCATGCCAGTGATTTTGAAGATGACATGAGTGAGCCCGAATTTACACCTAAGCAATCGACGTCCAAGCAAAGTACACTACCCTTAGTTAACCCTGAAAATTACTATCACATTCGAGAGACAGAAAAGCGTTCCTCTCGAAAATTTAGAACAACGGCTTACACGTATGCCGTAAAGTTTAAAGATTTCAAGTCCAATGTACCTTTGGAGAATACAGAAGGGTTCATTACTGAGGTGTGGGATTCTGTGTTAACTGCACTGAAACAGCAATGTCAAGCCAAAGAAGACGATCGCTTGAGACTTTCTATTCATCACGATAATTTAAAGTCTCCCGTTTGGATCGAATTTACTAGTCCATCAGAACTGACACCTTCTAAAGTCATTGACAAAATTCAACATGTGCAACAATCCAATGACAAGTTTCACATTGACGATGGAAAAGCCACACTGTTCATGACCCACGTGTCTCTTCCCCAGGGGACAGGACGCAAAAAAGTATTATTGGTCGACAGCCTTCGCAGCACCAAACTAAGTCTCGTCCGAATTAACAATCCTCAAGACCAGATGTGTTTAGCCCGTGCTGTCGTCGTGGGACGAACGTATGCCAACAAGAACGACACGGTAGAATGGAAAAGAGCCTGGAAAACTATTCAACAATCGGACCGAGCCAAACAACGAAGTGAAGCAGAACTCCTGTTACAGCAAGCGGGGATATCCAAAGACACTCCTTGTGGCATTCCAGAAATGCAACAATTACAAGACGTCTTGTCTCCACGTTACACTTTGAAAGTACACCCTCAAGAAGTGCGTGGACCTCTTTTGTTTCGAGGCCACGATTTCAAAGACGGAAAATACATTCACGTCTATCATCACGATGGTCATTTTGATACCATTACCAGTATCACTGGATTCCTGGGATACGGTTACTACTGTGAAAAATGTGACTATGGTTATAACAATCGAGAACAACACAAACATTGTGGATCAAAATGTGAGGGATGTTTAGCCTCACAACCTTGTCTGGACCAAGGAAAAGAAAGAGTGCATTGCCCTGTGTGTCAGCGCACTTTTGTCAGTCCTACCTGTTACCAACAACATTTGAAGATGCAAGGTTCACAGCAGAAAAACACTTGTCAACTTCTGAGATTGTGCCCTACTTGTGGACAAGGCATACGTACCAATAGTGCCAAGTTTCACGTTTGTCGAGGGAAGAAACGATGTCACATTTGTCACCAAATCGTGGACTTGGAACACGAATGCTTCATTCAAAAATACCAACCCCATTCAGAAGATACCCAGAAGAAAGGGAATTTTATCTTTTTTGATTTCGAATGCATGCAAGAAACCGGTATTCACATTCCCAATTTCTGCGTAGCTCACCGTGCGTGCGAACAGTGCATCCAAGAACCTATCTTTAGTTATTGCCCTCACTGCAACAAGATTCCTGGAGGACGTGAAAAAATCTTTCGAGGGTCAAACACGTTAGCCAAGTTTGCCCGATGGATCTTAAACCCCATTGACGAAACGTGGAGTACAGAAGACATCGAACGTTACGGTAATTGTCATTGCCATGCTACGGTCATGGCTCACAATTTTTCGGGATACGATGGGCAATTTCTGCTCAGATACTATGCGGAACAATGTACCGAACGACCTCAAGTGACTTTGAACGGAGCTAAAATCATTTCTATGCAAGTAGGACAAGTACAGTTTAAAGATTCGATGTGTTACTTGGCCATGCCATTGAGTCGCATGCCTAAAACGTTTGGAATGACAGAATTGGTTAAAGGTTATTTTCCACACTTTTTCAATACCGAAGCCAATCAATATGCCGTTCTACCCCATTTGCCGGAGGCTCACTATTACGACCCTGACAACATGCGTACCGAACAACGAGAAGCTTTCTTCGCTTGGTACCAGACTCATGCCTCGGACCTTTTTGACTTTCAAGAAGAAATGTTAAAGTACTGTCGATCTGACGTGGACATTTTACGACGTTGCTGTGGAAAATTTCGAGAATTGTTCATGGAGTACGGAGGGATCGATCCTTTGAAAGAAGCTTGTACCATTGCCAAAGCGTGTTCTTTAGTGTACCGAAAACGCTTTATGCCTGAAAATACTCTAGCGGTCATCAGTCCTCAAACGACGAACTTTGTTAAACGTCAATACTCAGTCAAAGCCCTGCGCTGGCTCCATTACTTGTGCGACAAGGAAGACAAATGGATCCAACACGCTCGCAACGGAGGAGGCGAAAAGATTATTGGAACGTATTCAGTGGATGGTTGGGACTTAGAAAACCCTCAGATCGTGTACGAGTTTAACGGATGCTTATTTCACGGATGTCCTATGTGCTACCCTCAGCGTGACATCAAAAATCAGTTTTTACAACGAACTATGGAAGATTTGTACCAGACCACGTGTCAACGACGTTTGAAGTTAGAACAACAAGGATACCAGGTAGTGGAAATGTGGGAACACGAGTACGATCAGCGTTTGAAAACCGATCCCGAGTTTAAACGCATCGTAGAAAGTTACAAGTGGGTGGACCCATTGAACCCCCGGGATAGTTTGTACGGAGGACGAACGAATGCCACTTGTTTGCTGTACCAGGCGGACGAGGAGAAAGGAGAAGAAGAAATCAAATACTTGGACGTGTGTTCATTGTATCCTTACGTGTGTAAATATTGTCACTTTCCCGTAGGGCATCCAGAATTGATGACAGAACACATTGACTTGGACCACATTCGTCAGTACGAAGGATTGATCAAGTGTAAAGTCTTGCCACCCACAGACTTGTACCATCCCGTTTTACCTCACCATTGCCAAGGAAAACTGATGTTTCCTTTGTGTCGCACATGTGCTGAAACGTGCAACCAAGACCAACCTTGTCATCACACTCAGGAAGAACGTACCTTGACAGGAACGTGGGTGAGTGTGGAATTGTTTAAAGCTCTGGACATGGGATACCAACTGTTAGAAGTGTACGAAATTTACCACTTTCCCAAAACACAACAATACCGCAAGGGCGACGAGAGACAGAAAGGTATTTTTGCAGACTACGTGGATTCCTTTTTAAAACTAAAACAAGAAGCTAGTGGCTATCCTTCCTGGTGTCACACTCCCGAAGACCAAAAGATATTCAAAGAAAAATATCGGGAGCAGGAAGGTATCACTTTAGACCACATCGAGAAAAATGAAGGAAGGCGATCGTTTGCCAAAGTCATGCTCAATTGTTTGTGGGGTAAAATGGCACAACGTCCATCTTTACCCAAGACGGAGTATTTGTCCGAGCCGTCTCGCTACTTCCAGATGATTCACGACCCAACCAAAGTCATGAAACACGTGGACGTCATTCGTGAGGACTTGATCTTAGTCAATTACGAAGAAGAACTAGACTTTGTAGAAGCCGACAAATTTGGAAATGTCATCATTGCGGCTTACGTGACAGCCCACGCTCGCTTAAAATTGTACGAAGTGTTAGAACTGTTAGGAGATCGCGTGTTGTATTTTGACACAGACAGTTGCATCTACATTCACCGACCGAACGATTGTAACCCTGTCATCGAAGGAGACCGTTTAGGAGCCTGGACCGATGAACATCCCGACGACAAGATTCTAAGTTTTGCAAGTGGCGGTCCTAAAAATTACGGCTACGAATACCGAGACCCCCAAGGAAAAATGCACACCAAATGTAAAGTGAAAGGATTGACTCTTAATTATCGCACCAGTCAAGTGGTGAACTTTGACGTGCTTCAAGAAGCCTTACAGTTGGGACAGGATGAAACGTTTCAAGTGACTACCCACGAACCGCACAAGATTGTCCGTTTACCCACACACCAAATCGTTAGCAGACCTTTGGAAAAAGTCTACCAAATCGTGTACCAAAAGAGAGTACGACTTCCCAATCACTTCACTCTACCGTACGGTCACATCGAAATCGGGCAGCATATAAAAAGGGACATTGTCCAAGACCAATAGTTTATTGTGACTAACACAGCTAAGCGAAAAGAAGATGAATCCATTTAAACAGACATCATTCAAATTTGGGAATTCTCAAGTGGAGTGCGATGCTAAACCTTGTGATTGTAGTGATGCCAGGCTCTGTGACGTTAGCGATTCAGCAGGATATCGTAGGAAAGTTGCTATGACTACTACCCCTATATCTACCCTGGAAAGTGATGCTGTGCGTGTCAAACCTGAGGGATGTGAAAGCGGTGCCACACGTTATCGTGGACTCCTAGGAATTTCACCGTACCTGCATCGAACTGAAGTGAGGAGAGTCGAATATTCGTTCCCGACGAGTTTGCCTGAATACTGCCACTTTAAAAGTCGATTTCAAACCTTCAAAGATAAATGGCCAAAATATCTGCCTGGACCAACTCCTGAAGAATTAGCCAGAGCCGGATTTTTCTACTTGGGCGAAGGGGATAAAGTCAAGTGTTTCAGTTGTGGTGTATCCATTTACGAGTGGGAACAGAAAGATTCCGCTTACCTGGAACATGCTCGATGGTCTCCGAATTGTCAATACCTACCTTTAGTGGGACCTAATGATTGGAAGTGACACTACTACTCCATGTCGTGTAACACACCTAGACCAGTATATAATATAAAACATAATATTCAAGGATTACCCTACGAATTGCAAGAGAAGATCTACAAGGACGTTTGGCAAGGCCTTGCTAAAGAAAAATCTCAAGGGGTGACTGTAGAACTTTTGTGTCGTGAAATTCACAAGAGGAAAGTGACAAAAATTAACCAACGTGTTAGATTTCTCTGGATTAAGGGTATTTTTTTGCTCTGTTACCAATTTACTACGTTTACCTCTGAAGATGCTTTGATCCTTCTTAACCGTTACCCTGAATGGCAGTGGGACGAAATTACACGTTATATTAATCACTTTCGCTTTTTGAGCAAATTTAATTCTGTGTTTAATTCTGGGTTGAATCTACACTTGTAATCTTTGACCTAAAGAAGTATAAAAGAGAACAACCATGCCACAACCTTTATCATTGGTGATCCAACAGATTCCGTGGAAGGATATCAATGAGAAGATTCACACGGTGAAAGATTACGAACACTTATTGCAAGAACTATACCCTATGAATTGGGGTCGACGTGTCGTGTGTGTTTTAGTGACTTGCTTTCTGGGATTTCGTTTACCTGCCGATTCCTTGTGGACACTTTACGAACACTACCTATCAAAAAAATAAAACAGTATGGTGGTTCCTTTAAATGTCCACGAGAGACTTATTCTGTTCAAAGCCTTACGCTTTCATCTGGATACATCTCGACCTTTCCAAGAAAAAAAGATTCGTCAACTTTTACGTACGGAAGCAGTGTACGAAGATGTGTGTGTAGCTTGTGATTTACACCCTCATTGGACAGATGTACGTGACTGGAAAAGTTGGGATTTTGAGGCTTGGACAAACGAAGTATCCCATTATGCCCAAGCGTTGTGTTCCTAAAATGCATCGTCGAGTGAAAAAAGTCACTTTTAAACCTGTGTTAGTAACAGTACCAGAAGAAGAAGAAGAAGAAAAAAAATCTGTCACCCAAGACAATCCTTCTGTTCAAGACAAAACTGTCATGGACATTTCCCCACAAAGACCCTTTAGAGAAGACACGTATGTGACTATACCCCCTGTAGAGGAGACTATAAGAACATTACATACTACCTCTAGGACACCTTCGTTACCCAAACCACGTTGTACAGTGACTTGTTTATATGCCACTTTGATCGTTTGCCTAGGTATTTTATTCCTGTATTTATCTATTTGGCTTTTATGTTTTCGTGTTGTTCGAATTTAAACATGCATTGAAATAAACGTGTCTTGAAAAAAGTATAAAAACCTCTTGTCTTGTCTGTTTTTGTGTCAATACTGACATACCACTACACGACTATGGCTCACTCTACTCTTTCTACTACTCCTTCCTCCTCCACATTCAAAGTCATTGACGAACACTTAGATCAGGCTAGTTGGAAAGCCTTGTATCTTCGTCATCCTTTTAACATGTTAATTGCTGGACCGAGCGGTTCAGGCAAAACCGAATTTGTCAAACGTTTGATCGAACATAAACATCATTTGATCGATCGTCCACCTCAACGCATCGTGTGGTGTTACAAAGAGTGGCAATCGGCATACAGCCTCTTGCAAGAAAGTCAAGGTGATTCCATTGTGTTTGTAGCAGGCATTCCTAAAGAAGACGAGGGGATCGTGTCTGACCCTAGTCAAACTCATTGGGTTATTTTTGACGACATGTTAGGAGAAGACGAAGAAGAAATTAAACTATGGTTTACACGTAAAGGGCATCATCGTAATGCCAGTGTCATTTACATTACGCAAAATTTATTTCAACAAAGTAAAGCCCATCGTACCATTAGTCTCAATGCTCATTACGTGGTCTTGTTTAAAAGTCCTCGAGATAAATCACAAGTGCAAGTTTTAGCCAAACAGTTAGGAACACCTTGGCTAACTCATGCGTACGATGATGCCACTCAAACGCCACACGCCTATTTACTCGTGGATTTAAAACCCACTACCCCTGATTATTTGCGATTTCGTACCGATTTGTTTCACGACTGGTGTCAAGACGGAGGACCTGTCGTGTACACGTCCTCCTCGTCGACATAACACTATGAAGCACTAAAAAAATCTATAAAAACCTTGGGTTACTTTGACCTGGTCTCATACATCGTCAACATGACGTCCCTTCAGTCTCATCTTCCCATCAAATTGATTCGTGCCTTGTACGGCATCAGTCGCGAAAAAAATCCACAAAGACGTGCTCACGTCTTAGAAGCCAGTCTCAAAGAAGTCTTACGATGGTTTACGGTGACAGCACGTCAAATACTGCAAGGCATCATTCACCTTCCACATCAAACCAAACGCTTTTTTGACAGAAACAAAGTAGCCTTGACGCAACTGGCCAATCCTCGCATTGACACTCACACCAAAAAGCAAATCATATTGAAACCTGGAGGCAGTGGTTCTCTAGGAGGTGTCATCATTCGTTCCCTTTTAAAATGGGATCCCAATACTCCCAAAGTTCACCCCAAGAAGAAAACAAAAAAAGCCAAACAAGCCCCTAAGAAAAAGAACAAGGGTACCAAGACCAAAGCACAGAAAAAGAAAAGTCCACAGAAAAAAGCGGTCACCCGCAAAAGAGGCACTTCGGCCAGGACACAACCTTACCTTCGTCAACCACGACCTGTAAGAAAAGATCTACAAGGACGTTTGACAGGGACTACGTTGCCAGTAGCCTCAGGGGCTGCCACTTCTCCGTTGCGGGTGATGCCAGCCAAACCCAATTTGACACCCGTTTTTCCTAATTTGATGAAACATTGGAAATCTGCGTCTCCCAAAACGTCTCCTCCACCGGAGACACCCTCGTCCACCTTAGCGGCAGTAGCAGCTGCTCACAAAGTACCTGCCCCTAAAGTCAAAGTCCAAGAAAGATCTGGCATGTTAAAGAGTTTACTAGATTTGTCCAAACAAGAACTGTCCCGATTGAGTCCATTGCGAACTCCTTCACGACGTGTGTTACCTGCCATGAAGTTGATACGACGCAAAGATAATCAGTGGCGACGCATTCCAGTATAAAAATATGACTTGAAAACCACGACGTCAATCAGTATTTTTTCTGTACCACTGATGAACACTCAAGGATGCCTCCTCAAAAACATGCACACCACCACCGCCACTACCCTCGTCGTTCTGCCGTCCAAAAAGGAAAAGGAACAAGACAATCTCGTCATCGTACCAAAAGCTTAAAAACCAAACATCGACGTCCTTTCCTCCAAAGACGTAGTCTTTTAAAGAAAAAGAAGAGTCACCAAAAAGGAGGATCCTTTGGTAATTTTGTGAAAGACATTGTTACCTTTTTGACGAAGCGGTAGTTCCCCAAAAAGTAGATAAAAGAGAGTGTCTACCAAGTCATTGACACTAGTAATATTGTGAAACGAACAAGCAAAGATGTCACCTCGCAGAAAACATTCTTCTACACTCCACAAAGGAAAGAAAAGGAAAGGACGTTTAGCCAAACATCGACACGTTCATCGTCCAAAGGCCCAAAAGAAAATATCCGTCCGTCAAAAGAAAAAGATGCTGGTGCAACGCGGAGGATTTTTCCTACCCCATGATCTCTTTCCAGAAAAAGTGATACCACTTATAAATCAAGTGATGGCACAACAAAAAAAAAGATAAAAGAGGGTGTGTTTCAAGTCATGGACGTCAGTGGGATTGTGGAACGAACAAGCAAAGATGTCACCTCGCACAAAACATTCTTCTTCATCCCACAAAGGAAAGAAAAGGAAAGGACTACCTCCTCGTTTGGTCAAACACGGAGACGTGTTGTCTGTCCTGTCCAAAGCCTCTCCACCCATGCGAAAACAAATCATTAAAACGGCTTCCAAAGATGTCATCGATACCGTGTGCGAATGTTGTTTGAATGTCTTGAAAGGCACGATACCTTTGTCTTCGCACCAGAAAAAATGCTTAGCCAAACATCGACACGTTCTTCGTCAAATGGTCGAAAAGAAAATACCCGTCCGTCAAAAGAAAAAAATGTTGGTGCAACGCGGAGGATTTTTACCTTTTCTTCTTCCTGTGTTGGGAGGATTAGCGAAATCCGGTATCCTATCCAGCATATTACCAGGTTTTTTACAAGGGATGACACAAGGGATGTCCCCAGGGATGCACCAAGGGATGGCTCCAGGGATTCACCAAGGGATGGCCCCGAGGTATGGGTAGCAATATGTATGATCCTTCCAGAAGATAAAAGGGATCCATGAAGCACCACGATCTCAGACGTAACCTTTGGAAGCCCATGGAAGGACGAAAACTGACTTTAGTTCCTTACAAACGATGGATGGAATACCATCGTTGGCAAGAACAACGTACCCCCCATTTACCACCCAATCCTGATTTGAACGAGATGTCCCAATTACAACACGAATTGCAATCCTTGCTGCATCGCCACGATTTGTCCGAAACCGAAAAATCGCAAAAGTACGGTCAACTTTTGCAACGACTACAACTCTTTCATCGAAAAGCTGTGGAACAAACAGCTCTACCCACACTGTCCGATTTGAAGGCACTAATGAATAATCCGTCGCCTTTACCCTCTACAGTAGCCAAAACAGACGTCACCCCACCATTACCCAAGGAAGAAAAAGAACCCCATGATCTCTTTCAAACACCCACTGCTACTCCCATTCCGAGTAAGATTGCTGCTTCCTTGTTGACCCCTTCCCCCACTCCCCCACGAGAAGAACTCAAAACTTGGGTTAAAAAGATGATGGCTACTCCTTCTTCGACAGATGTGAAAAAGAAAGAAAGGAAACCAGAGGTGAGAAAAGAAAAGAAGACCAAAGCTATCTCATTACCTCCGCCACCACTACCACCACCAGCACCCTCGACGTCAACTCCTGTGGCACATCGGACACGTAAAACCGTTTCCAAACCACCCGCATTTCGTCCCACCCAAAGCAATATCCTCGAAGAGTGGGTCCCTTATTAACGAAAACCATGGAGAAGGTCTTAGCCAGCATTTACTACGATCCAGCTCACCCTGCAGGTTACGGAGGCATTCAGAAATTGTATCGTGCTGCCAAAACTCGCTTGAAAAAGCTCCGTTTACCAGCAGTACAACGATGGTTACAAGAACAAGCGACGTACACTTTACACAAACCCATTCGACGAAAATTTCACAGAAGTCGCACTCAAGTGGAAGGCATCGATCATCAATGGCAAGCCGATTTAGCTGATGTCTCTCATTTAGCCACCTACAACCGTGGCTACAAATATTTGTTTTGTGTCATCGACGTCTTTTCTAAATTTGCCTGGGTCGTACCATTGACATCCAAATCGAGCGGAGAGTTAGTACGAGCTTTGCAACTGGTGTTGAAACAAAGCGGTCGTCACCCTCTTCGATGGCAAACCGACAAAGGCACCGAATTTCTGAACCAAGCTTTCCAACGAGAATTAAAGAAACGTGACATTCATTTTTTCACCACCGAAAATCCTGAAACCAAAGCCAGTATCGTGGAACGTTTTCAACGTACCTTGAAAGAACGCATGTGGAAATATTTTACACATCAACACACTCTCAAGTACATCGACGTCTTACCACACTTAGTCCAAGCCTACAATCAATCTTACCATAGAAGCATTGGACGTGCCCCACAAGAGGTGACACCTGACAACGAAGTCACTGTTTTTGAGCGTCTGTTTGGTACGTCCCGGACGAGGGCTGTCCCCAAGAAAGGTAGAGAAGTGTTAACCACGGGAGATTGGGTACGCATTGGCAAAACCAAACGCACTTTCGACAAAGGTTACTCACCCAACTGGACCACCGAATTGTTTCGTGTGACTGGACGAGTGCGCGATCGTCATCCTACCGTCTATAAATTGGAAGACATGAACGGAGAAGTATTAAAAGGAACGTTTTACTTGCCTGAGTTACAACGTGTCACCAAAAAAGAAGACGACGTGTACGACATTGAAAGCATTCTCGAACGAAGAACTCGTAAAGTAGGAAAACGTCGTGTCAAAGAAGTCAAAGTACGTTGGAAAGGATATCCTCCTAGTTTTGATTCTTGGATTGACGCTGCCCAAGTCATCGACTATAAAAAGAAGTGACCATCATGCCCTTCAATACAGCTTCAGCAACCACAGTGACTACTCCTTCACCCACGTCATCTCTGCAAGATTTACAAAAGCAACCCTTGTGGGTGTGGTGTGGAGAACGTGTCCCTAAAACGCAAATCGTTTTTTTCTGTCAAATCTTTGTGGTGTATTGTGTCATCGGTGCAGCCATTGCTAATTTGAGTTTGCAACAAGGAGACAAACAATTGTGGACCATTTTACTCAGCAGTTGCATCGGATATCTTCTTCCCAATCCTTCCCTGAAATACTCTTACAACGGGAACAACAATAACACTATTGGGAGCCTTGCGTCCAACGTTAGTCCTTCTCCTGGCAGTCACCCTTCCAATCACAATCCTCTTTTAGATACTCCTTTAACCTCGAGTGACTCCTCGGACAGAACAACATTGGAATTATGAACCACACTATGAACCAATTTTACTTAACGTTACCCAGTGACAGTTCCATGGAGGTGTTTCCTAACAACACGTTGTGCTGTTACACGGCTAAATTACCTCAAACCATGCATTTGGATCAAGATGATCATTGGGAAGTAGCTTTAGAGGAAATAATACACCCGGCACAAATAAAAAACATCGTCGAAAATCAAAACACTTTTACAGTAGAAGTGCTTGACGAGCAATTGCAAAAAGCCTTAGACGCACGAGGTAAAGGTGGCGAAAAGAAATCAGATGGATCCAAAACTAATGTCCTGTCCACTCATAAGTTCGTCATTCCTGCAGGCTACTATTTTAGCGGTCAACATTTAGTGACTACGATTGCAAGCAGGTTCAATGTTGTGTTTGGTAAAGCCATGGAGTCCCTTGCATCCACAAAAACCCCAAAAAGTGTGACCATTGAGTACTATTCAGTGTCTCGTCGACTCATGATGACATTTTCAGAGGAGAAAATGATGGCCATTACTTTTTGTCCTGAATTGTTTGATATTTTAGGTGGAGACCTCAAGATGCTCCCGAAGAAAAAAGAAATACAAGACATAACCAGTAACTTGGATTTTGCAAAATATTTTCGATTCCCTATTGAATTGAACCAAGGTCTCAACTTGATGTTTGTGTACTCCGATGTGGTGGAGTACAATGTAGTAGGACACACCTCTGCACCGTTACTGCGTGTCATTCCTTTCAAAGTGAATTCTGACACTACCGCTGAAGAAGGTGGAAATACCAATCACGTTCACCGTGAATTTGTACATCCTCATTATTTACCCGTCAGTAAGTCGTATTTCGACAGTGTCAACATTTCTATAAAAGGAGAACTAGGACAAAATATTCCATTTACCAAAGGAAAAGTCACAGTGAAACTCCATTTTCAAAAACGATTCTCCAACCACTGAAAAAGTGATGTATCCTGTGTACCAAGGAGTCACTCGACAACGAGGACATGGTTTAGGAGATATGTTTAAATCAGCCTTTCGTTCCGTGGTCCCTGTTTTGAAACCAATGGTGACACGAGGATTGCACACCTTAAAAGATGCCGCATTGACTCACGGCAAAGATTTTCTTTACAATGTTCTCATTGACAAACAAAACCCAAAAGAAGCTTTTTTGAGAGCAGGCAAAAATACCTTGCTTCAAACGGGTAAAGAGCTTTTGGGTCGACGAGAAAGTCCTATAAATGCCCTGAACGGGACAGAGTCTGACATTCCTACTTCCCTGACGACACAGCAAGGACAAGGTAGAAAGCGTCGACGAAGACACCCTTTCAAAAGTCTCCGTACCTCTAAAGTGAGAAAGACGAAGAAAAAAAGAACCGCTCGAGACTTAGACATTTTTGATTATTAAAAGTGAAGAGAAAAAACATAAAGAAAAAATGATGCACCAAGAATCTTGTGCCTGTTCCAAGTCGGAACTGGATCTCTTTGCCATGCCACCCACGATGATGACCATGCAAGAAGCTCAATGGGTCGAATTTCATCCCGTCTCCTCTTTGACGGATTCAGCTCCCATCGAGTTTGAAATCAAAGGACAACCCGAAGATTACATCGATCTCAATAACAGTTACTTGTATTTGAAAGTGAAAGTCACCAAAACGGACGACACCAATCTAGCAGCCGATACCCAAGCAGCTCCCGTCAACAATTTCATGCATTCCTTGTTCAGCGAAGTGGATTTGTACATGAATAACAAACTGGTCAGCAGTAGCACGGATACTTACCCTTACCGAGCGTACCTCGAAAATCTCTTGACGTACGGAAAAGAAGCCAAGAATACTCATTTAGATGCTTGCGTAGTATGGAAACCTGACTTAGCAGATAAGTTTGACAAAACAGCCTTGATCGCAGACGAACGCACTGTTGTCAATGAGGGTTTCGTCGAACGTCATAAGAAAATTAAGGAAGGACGTAGTTTAGAACTGTGCGATCGTTTGCATTTGGACATGTGGTTTCAAGAGAAGTATTTGCTGAACGGAGTGGATATTCGCTTGAGACTGAATCGTAGCAGTGCTGCATTCCATTTCATGGCTACTGATGGTCACCACTGTAAAACCAAGATCCAAGAAGCCAGATTATACGTGCGTCGTGTGGAAGTGTTACCTAAAGTGGGAAATGACATCAGTCACACTTTGAGCAGAACGACAGCCAAGTATCCGATACGACGCGTGGAAGTCAAAACGTTCACCATTGCCACTGGACTCCAATCTAAGATCGAAGATCATCTGTTCCAAGGACAGTTACCCAAACGTTTATTCATTGGTATCGTCAGCAATGCAGCCTTCAACGGTGGCTACACTCAAAATCCTTTCGAGTTTAAGCACTACAATGTATCCAAAATCGAAGTCAGTCGCGATGGCAAAACTTTGTGTACCAGACCCTTCGAACCCAACTTTGCCCAGAAGAATTACTTGAGGTCGTACTTGTCACTGTACGAAGCCACAGGACAGTTAGGAACCAACACCAGTCACGGTATTTCCTACGACGATTATGCAGGAGGTTACGCTTTGTGGGGTTTTGATTTCACTCCAGACCAAGGCAGCGACGAGGGACATTTCCACCCTATAAAATCGGGGCAACTGCGTGTGGAGCTTCAGTTTGCAAGAGCTCTTACCGAAACGGTAAATGTCATTCTGTATGCCGAATTCGATAATACCATAGAAATCAACAGTTTGAGAGAAGTCATTCTAGACTATTAGACACTATGGAAGACCCTTGTCCTTCTTTGAATAGTGGAGAATCCATGGAATGGGAGGTTACAGAAAAAGCAGATCCCCAAGACCAAAAAGAAGAAGTAGTGATCATGCAATCCAGATGGCCAGAACAGGAACAACAGTTAGTGGCTTGTTTTGCACAACACTTGGAAGATAAAATGAGAGACATGATTAAAAAAGATTGTTATGGATGTCAAATCGATCATCCCAGTCAAATTCAACACGATAAATGTATGATGATGAGTCAAGAAGAAAAATTGGATGATTATCTGAACGAAGCTTGGAGTCTCATTTCAGAAGAAGACGTGTTACTTCAGTGGTATAAAGGCTTACGTGATCATTCCTCTCCTCCATTGTTTACTCGAGAAATTGATCGCATCGAAGCTCTCTTGGCCAAGAGTAAAGAGACGAAGCAAACCATCAGTTACTTGTCAGACCGTTTCAAGCAAAAAGTCTGGATCGAATTGATGACTTATCATCACCTGTGAAGAAAGGAGAGAAAATCACAAGGCTACACAAAACAAAAAATGGATACTTGGGAACTTTATTATCTTTTGAATCGTAGTTCGTACACTGCTTCTTGGAATCCTGTCGTGTGTGCTAAAGATGAACTACCTCATCGCAAACCTCAAGAGAATCAAGCTTATGTCATCAACACAGATGACAGTCATCTTCCAGGAACTCACTGGGTAGCTGTCTACTTTCCTCAAGAGGGATGTGCGGAGTATTTTGATTCGTATGGATTACCTCCTTTCGAAGATGATATCATTGACTTTATGAGAAGAAATGCTCAGACGACACGATTCAATAATGTGAAATTACAAAGCACAGATTCTATGGTGTGTGGACAATATTGTATCTATTATCTGCATCATCGCAGTCTTGGATATTCTTTAGAACATTTAGTGACTTATTTTGATCGTCATTCGTCTCGAAACGATGACAAAGTAGATCGATGGTTTTGTGACCATTATGGCTATCTGTTGTCTTTAGCTAGGAAACGTAGTGTACATCAATCGCTCAATGATTTCCAACAGTGGAAATCTCAATTTAATTCACAACGTTGTCAACCATGTCAAAGATAATGTATTGGTGTTATGGAAGAAAAAAAATGTTTGTTCTTTGAAATAATGTTTGTTCTTTGAAATAATGTTTGTTATTTGAATAAAAATGTTGTGTTTTGAAAACCAATGCGTCTGTCGTTTGTTTTACATTTGTATTCATATAAATGCTCTTTGACTTTTCTTTCTATCCCTCACATCAAACTATCTAAACGTTTCAAAACCCTAAACCGCAGAGGGGTGTTTTCCATCACGTCCGCGCTTGAACCATATAAAGCAGGGGTAGTCTCCAGTCTGGCCATCCATTGTTTGACTCATCCTCCTACGAAGATGTGCTCAAGACTAGCTAAGCTGAACGAAGCTTATGTCACTCTGCATCGTATCAGACACAATCTGATGCCAAAGCCTGAAGAGATTGAGAATGTAAGAATGCTACAAGTAACGGAAGACCTCATAGAAGAACTCTTCAGAGAGGAAATTCAAAAAGAGAAAGAAGAATGGACTGAGAAGTATCGACTTCAAAAGCAGCAGAGAGAGCAGAGAGAACAGCATCAGCAGCATCAGCAACAGCAGCAGGAACCAGACAGAAGTTTTGTCGACTGTCGTGTGGACACGAAAGAGTTCTCTTTCTCTTTCCGAAGAAGCAGACCCTATCGTGTAGCCAAACGAGGACGCAATCTTAGACGATAAAAGATTGTCATCCTTCCTCGTACACACAAACACAAAAAAACAGCCCTTTTCAGGGCTACCCAAATATTCTCGAAAAGAATTAATCATTCAATTTGCTTATGGTATGTGAGGAAGTTAGAAAAAAATTAGAAGTGAGTCTATAATCACTGTCTCATTTTACTTTTGTTATGAAGTGCGTCTATAAGCACAACGTATTTTTTCAAAATAACTTGTTCAATGTATAATTAATAGGAGACAAGTATAAAAGAGAGTGTTTTATTTTAAAAAGTCAGCTTGTTTTGTTTTTTTGCTAATGATAGGAATAATGTAAGTTTTTTGGATCTAGGGGTGTTTTCCATCACGTCCGCGTGTTTTGGTAATGATAGGGATACTGTAAGATTTTTGGATCTAGGGGGTGTTTTCCATCACGTCCGCGCTTGAACTATATATAAAGAAGCACTCATCAGTCTGGCTACCCATCGTTGGTGAATCAAAGAAGATGAGCAGAGTTCAAAAGTTAAGAGAGCTTCAAATGCATCTGGAAAATGCTAGGCGTCTCCTGGACGAACTGGCTATGGAGGCCATAGCAGAGCAGGCCAAAATTGAAAAAGAAGAGGAGGAAAGAAAAAAGAAAGAAGAGGAGGAGAAGAAAAGTCCCATCTTACCTCACCGCATGATGAGACAGACTAGTGAAGTCAAACCCATGGTGAGGACACCTTCACCACCAGAACCAGTTCGTCCACTACAGGTTCAGCCCCCACTGCCTCAGCCGCAACAACCACAGACTCATCCACGGTTGCGGAATAGAGGCAGAAATGAAGAGACTTTCACTATCCCTCAAACAGAAGATTGGGATAGTGAAGCCACTCATTCTCCCTCTGCGCTCCCAATCACAAGAGTGAATTGGGAGAATGATTGGAGTAGGAGATGTGTGTGTGGGGCTAGACCTGGGAGATGCCAGCATTAACCAGGTGCAATTTGAAGTTTAAAAAAAACAGCCCTTCTCAGGGCTACCCAAATAACAAGAAAAGAAATACTATGTCAATTGCCAATGGGTGTGAGAGAGGAGTAGTGTGATTATAAACACTGACTCTATTTAGATGGTATAGGGTGTAATTTTGGATAGTATATGATAGGGTGTGTTTTGTCTGCTTCCCCGTGTGTGTGTGGTTAGTATAGGGTGTGATTTTGGATAGTATATAGTAGGGTTTGTTTTGGCTGCTTCCCCGTGTGTGTGGATAGTATAGGGTGTGATTTTGGATAGTATATAGTAGGGTGTGTTTTGGCTGCTTCCCCGTGTGTGTGGTTAGTATAGGGTGTGATTTTGGATAGTATATAATAGGATTTGTGAATAGTATCTAATATGACAAGTGAATGTAGGGGTGTTTACTTTCACGTCCGTGCTTAAGATATATATACTCAAAGTGACTGACATTAGAACCATTCCACGGAATAACCATAGAAGATGGCAAAAGCATCAAGTTTATTCAACAATTTAAGACACAGCTATTTCTGGATATTAGACGGGGAATATGAAGTGGAAAAACTACATCATAAATGGAAGATTGCGAAGAGTTTGGACTTTGCAAAAAGACTGAAAATAGCCAGGGAGCTCTTAGGAGGAATGCTAGAAGAAGAAGCCAAAAAGTTACGAGGCTGCATTAATCCACCCTATGTTAGAGTGGGGACATTGAAGCAAGTAATAGATATTGTCGAAAACGTCAAGTGTTTTTTGGATAATATCTTGACAGAGTACCCCCATGTCCAAAAGGGTTTGGACCCGCTCAAGAAAGCTGAAGAACTGATGAGAAAGGAACTATTAGAAGAAGTGAAGAAGATAAAAGATAACTGGAGTAAGGAGAGAAAGGAAAGAAAGGACAATGAAAACCAAAAAAAGAAAGAGGACTTTGAAAAATTAAATAACAATTGGATAAAGATACAAGAGAAGTTTAGAGCTATGGGGCATCCTGACTGGATTCCCAAAGAAGAAAAGAAGAAGAAGGGAATCATTGGTAAAATCAAAAGGTGGTGGAACAATGGCAGAAAATAAAAGAAGAAGAAGTATCCAAAGGCCCTTTTCAGGGCCACTCATAAGTCTCGAAAAGATAGTAGCTTTCATTGCCACCCCTTTTTTCCTTGTTTTATTTCCCATGTTATATTTCCCTTGACGCTATATAGTCCCACTCTGTTCAATTCCCCTTGACGCTAGATAGACCCACCATGTTCAATTCCCCTTGACGCTAGATAGTCCCACCATGTTCAATTTCCCTTGACGCTAGATAGTCCCACCATGTTAAATTTCCCTTGACGCTAGATAGTCCCCACCATGTTAAATTCCCCTTGACGCTAGATGTTCCCAAGCTGTTTTACATAGGATTTTCCCATTGACGCTAGAGTATCCCCATACACTACTTTTGTTTAATCAGATTGATCATGTCTAATCATTATAAGTATATCGTTTGTTTATTCAGATTGATCATGTCTAATCATTATAAGTATATCGTTTGTTTAATCAGATTGATCATGTCTAATCATTATAAGTATATCGTTTGTTTAATCAGATTGATCATGTCTAATCATTATAAGTATATCGTTTGTTTAATCAGATTGATCATGTCTAATCATTATAAGTATATCGTTTGTTTAATCAGATTGATCATGTCTAATCATTAAAAGTATATCGTGAGTTTAATCAGATTTAGAGAAAGTTCGCAAATGAGAAAGAAACGTAAGAATGGAATATATACATAACAGTAACGACAACAAGAAGTATACGATTGACATAGCGAGTTTGTTAAGTGCTTGCTCTGTGCTTTTTGATGAATGGAATATTTGCTGGTGTCTCTTTCGATTGACATTCTGTTAGGGTTAAACAGTCTGATTTTAACGCTGCAAATCTGAATCAACGATGTGAATCCCACTCAACTCCATGGATTTCGTCTTTCACAGAATTATTGGCACAGTTTTAATGCATATGTATTCTTCACTACACTTTTGTCTACTGCATGCCAATAAGCGTACCGTTAATGTCCTGAACGTGTTATTATTTTGTTAACAGGTTATCCTTTTTTTGTTGTAGTCAAGTTTCTCTCGTCCTCTTATTTTATTGTGGTCTAAATACACATTCCCTCGAGACTTGCATCTTTAATCTAAAAACCAATCGGAGATTGCCATTTTTTCAAACGTATTGAAAACAAAATTAATTAAATCATAAATCAAATATAAAAGTATCACAAAACTTGTCAAATGATTAAAATCAACATTGTAATTAGTACCGGATCTCCAAAAATAATATCACAATTAGGAACTTATCTGTTTGTCTTTTTAACATGTTCATTAAAATGTTTGAACCTGCAAGACGGTAAATATGATTCTTCCGATAAAAATATTTATCCGTTAGTAAATTAAAATGAATATTTAGGGCATCATCCGCTGACACACAAAAAGTGCCAGACTGCTATACAAAAAGAGTTATTTCGCTCTGTTAATAAATTCGACAAAAAGTCTAAAATGACACCAAACAAGCAGCTATTTTGCTATGTCGGTTTTATCGCAAATATCCTGGGGTAGGTACAAAACTGATAATAAATCCCTCGGCCCATAATTTGCGTCGAGGCTACCTTCATTAAATGCAAGAGGTGCACTTGCATCCACGCACAAGCACTGATCACTGGAGAAGCCCTTTATATTCAATCATACGAATATTTACAAAACAATGATTGGCAGAAACATGTGCGTGTTACTGGTGTTCAAAATTATACGGGTTCCTTGCTGCTCAGAAAGGTTTGATAGTACCATGACAGAACTGTGGAAATGGCAGGATCAGATCCACCCGCCTCACAGCGGTAACAATTTTACGAATTAACTAAAACGAATAAAAATGCAAGCAACGCTGTTTGGCATTGACGAGGACACATTTAATAGTATTTTAGATAAAATACTTCCTTGAGACAGATAGATATTGATACATTTACTTGTGAATTTTCTTAACAAGTCCCAAGGCGCCGTCTGTGTACAATATATTGGCAGCATTGATCATCTATTCTTCTGTGCACGTCGTAATCGCGTCCAATATTGTTATCCCGTCCATTCTCTTGTGATGACGTTATCATAGCTAATGAGAGGATGTTCATCGAATCTCTCTAAATTGCACTGCAAAATGTAGCCATACACAGGAACTTCGTATGCGATGGGTTCTCCCTGTTCATCGTATAATCAAAGCAGAAGAATTATATGTGGTTCCAGGTGGAGTTGCGTCAATGGCCTTATTGCAACTATTTTTGTGTGCTGATATTTGTCCTGAGTCCAAGTGGGTGGTGGAGAGCATTACATTAGCCAATTATCTGTGCGGTCTTTTGCAAGGTCTTTTCTGCGGCATCGATTAGTACCTGCAGGACGGCTTTATCTTTCGACGTTGGAGCTTGCCGCATTGTTGTGTGGAGAAGGCACTGTCACTACATACTTCATGTTATGGGCTTGAGACAACTTCGACGAGGTATGAAAGTGTTTCTGAGTAACTGTACGCCTCTTCGACAAAGTTGTTATGGCACTTTTCCATATGGCGTCCATCCAATTCGATGCGCAGACATCGTCCAAGATGCATTCTTCGCCGTGGACTCGAGTGAGCAGAACGCGAATCCGACTTTACATTTCTTTCGATCCACTGTTTTCGCATTTTCGCATACTGTTGACTAAAACCAATCACGCACACCACTCTTTTCTTCTGTGGAAACGACATGTGTTTGGTGGCCTCGATGAAGTAAATAGCATATTCCACTTGACTTTCGCGGCAATCTCGCTGTATCTCTTTTTCACAACAACGAGTCGTTCTAACTTGTCCAGCTCTTCTGGTCTTGTTTGTTTTTACTAACTGCATCTCCACTTCTTCTTGGAGGCGCTACAGTTCTGCCACATTACCGCAACTCAAAGTTAGCAGGTGACACTCCCTATCACGCATGGACAGCGTGTAGATCATCGCTCTTTTGGCAACTGTTCTTGCTGTTATCGGTGCAGCTCATCGGCGATGTACTATGCTTTCCTTGTTCTGGTATCCAGGCCACATGGCGAAAGTCTGGAAGTAATGTCAAATGTGCTGTATGCATCTGTGCTTGTCTTCTGCAGGCTGCAACACAGTAATTCGACTGGTTCCTTCTTGTATCTGGGCTATGTCGCGGCCGTATTTGCTCTCTTGCGGGTTGTCTCCCCGAAATATGGACCAGCGGTGGAAATCAAGATGATGGCATTCCAGATCACCTGCGACTCATAGCGCCAAAGGGAGAGCGTATCAATCGATGTATATTTTGTGTTTGTGGTTTTGTCAGCACCAGGCACACATCGTTCTGATCCAACCTGCGTCAAGCGAAAAGTGAAACCTCTATTATGGTGCAGGCGGGTACCTGGACGTTGGATGCAAGAAGGTGTGAGGCGGATGCACTTTGAGACAGTTGACATATTCTGCCGAATGTCCTCCAAATGACCCACATACGTCACCCGCCTCTAATTTAGATATTATACCACTTGCATAGAACAGTGTCTCCTTCGAGAGGCGTGTGTTAGATGGGTTCACGCATGCTAGCCAACGTTGTCTCTGTTTCCCAGGTTATTCGAGGCTTTGTTGTGCAGTATGTTCACAAACCGGCTTCTCTGTTCAGCATGTCAATTAGAGGATTACAATTATTAGATACGGATCAGTAGCTATGAATATCGTCAGTAACTATTTTAGAGTATATTCTACCTTTGCTAATGTCTCCTGGCTTAGATTTAAGCATTCGTGGTATGAATTTAAACAAATTTCCTGATGTCTAGGAAAAGTACAGTATACTGTGACTCCCTGTACGTATCGTTTCTTCGGCGGAAATTGAATAAACATGCATTGATATTGCCGCGGAGGTGAAATCTGTACAGTTATGTCTCACAAAAAAAACTTTCTCAATCTATGTCATTTATTAAAATGTCTGTTCATCTAGACACATGTTTTTGATTAAAAAGTTATTCATTTGTATTTCATACAGACTGGCAAAATTAAGTACTGGGAAACATATATTGATAATATGTAATTAAATAGTTAAATAGCCAGTCCATATATTGTATTCATACTACAGTGTAGCTTGTTGGTGTATATTACGAGCCATCTGGGTTATAACGAACGCATCTTACGTTCTTTACGCAGGCATTATAAGCAAGAATTTGTTTAATAAAATAACACTGATCTGTTTAGTGTGTAATGTAATCTCGCCGATGAAATATGGCTGCATCGAATAACGTTTACACAAGGCGGAAGGCCTAGAATGAACCAAAGTAGTCAGTATTACTGCGCTCTGTTTGACCCAGTTCCTGCAAATAGGTACTGTAAGCTCTATACCGCCATCATGTTTGCAGCATGCATCCAATCCTTTTCTACTTATCCTAAGATGTTACGTCACTTTAATCATGTAGTTAATACCTTTATAATAAATTGATTTTGTCTTTTTTGTTTCGTTTTGACACTTTTTGTGGATAGCGTATACATTATATTAATATATTATATTGTGCTGTAGTTCGGGTTTATCTTAAACAACATTTGTTTCCTGGGGTACCATTCAGCGCTACTATATACTACACAATTATCTTCAGGTAGATATGCTATATACATACACAATTATCTTCAGGCAGATATGTTTGCTTTTCTGTGCCTTAAAGTTAATATTTATTGCCTATGATTTTAATTCGTTTTGTGTTGATGTCTTTTCTGTATGGCTTTTATTATTTGCTCGTGTCATTTTTCTCGTGTGTATGTGTCTTTAGCGTATGGTCTTTAGAATGTGTTCGTGTCATTTTTCTCGTGTGTATGTGTCTTTAGCGTATGGTCTTTATTATATGTGCGAGTCATTTTTTATGTGTGTATGTGTCTTTTATGTATGTTCTTTATTATCTGTGCGTGTCATTCGTTTTTTGTGCATGTGTCTTTAGCGGATGGTCTTTATTATCTGTGCGAGCCATTCTTGTTATTGATACGGTTTTTGTTTAATGCCGATAACTTTACGTAAGTGGCATTGGTAGGAACAAGTGATCCTCATGATACAATTCAACTCTCGGCATTTTAGTTCACCTTTCTTCTCAGTATTGTTCGTCAGAACAACGGTCAATAAATTACAATGAGCTGGATATAATGGCATATGTATAATGTGCTTGCCTCGGATTAAGAACCTATCATACACTACATTTTGTAGGATTTCGTACTTGAAGTATTCTTTATTAGAAGAAAGGTCAGTAAGTCCTAAAGTCGCCAAATGGAAAAGAGGTCAGCATACAAGCAATAGATCAAGAGATAAATTATGTTCAATGAGTGTAAAGAGAAGCATTATGGCGATTTAAACATATTTATTGGTATCTTAAATTTCTAAGTGTGGTCCGTCATACAATATAAATGTTGTATTTATCCTATTTATAGTTTTATTTTGGCGTTGTGTTTTATCGTATTTAGCTTGATAACCTAGTGTCATATAAATCATCTTGAATGTTGTATGAACAAATTCAAGTGGTTAATTAACTGAATTATATGACATCATGCCGAGACGTTCGGCATCAGTAAAATGTATGCGTACAGCATATGCCTTCTTCGGAGATTTTTGTTTTCCAGTCATCTATATGCATGACGTGATAAACTCATCTAATGATTAATTTTCTCGCTGACCCGCATTACAAGCCGGAAATTAAATATCTTGCTGACCAGCATTACAAGCCGGAAATTAAGTATCTTGCTGACCAGGAATACAAGCCGGAAATTAAGTGTCTAGCTGACCAGCATTACAAACCGGAAATTAAGTGTCTTGCTGACCAGCATTACAAGCCGGAAATTAAGTGTACCGGCATTACAAACCGGAAATTAAGTGTCTTGCTGACCAGCATTACAAGCCGGAAATTAAGTGTACCGGCATTACAAACCGGAAATTAAGTGTCTTGCTGACCAGCATTACAAACCGGAAATTAAGTGTCTTGCTGATCGGCTTTAAAAGCTGCACGAGTCAAATGGTTTTATTCTTAGTAAATTCGTTAGTGGCGTTCAACATAGAAAACACTACACTTCTTCCACTACAGCACAAATAGCTACTAATACAATTTATGCGTTGATGACATTGTAATCGTCTTTTTCTGGTCATTACTTATAACATATACAACTACAACAGCAATAATAATAATAATAATAATAATAATAATAATAATAATAATAATAATAATAATAATAATATTATTATTATTATTATTATTACTTTTATTATTATTATTATTATTATTATTATTACATCATCATTAATGTTAGTATTAGTATATAGTAAGTTAATCATGTCATAGGTACCTTATCAGCGAATTGCATAAGATTGGTAAGTTACCTCTATTCATGTCCAATAAAAGAGATCCTTTTCAATTCCAAACGATTAGCTCTAATTTTAATCCTAGATTATCTATAGAAAATTAACCAAGCTATATGCAAACACGCAAACAAGCCTGCCGAATGTCATCGGTCTACTTCAAGTGACTTTTATCTAATCGCATCGACAAGGCTTTCATCGGTCTACCTCAAGTGACTTTTGTCTAATCGCATCAACAAGGTTTTCATCGGTCTACTTCAAGTGACTTTTGTCTAATCGCATCAACAAGGTTTTCATCGGTCTACCTCAAATGACTTTTGTCTAATCGCATCAACCAGGTTTTCATCGGTCTACCTCAAGTGACTTTGTCTAATCGCATCAACAAGGTTTTCATCGGTCTACCTCAAGTGACTTTTGTCTAATCGCATCAAACAGGTTTTCATCGGTCTACCTCAAGTGACTTTTGTTTAATCTCATCAACCAGGTTTTCATCGGTCTACTTCAATTGACATTTGTCTAATCGCATCAACAAGGTTTTCATCGGTCTACCTCAAATGACTTTTGTCTAATCGCATCAACCAGGTTTTCATCGGTCTACCTCAAGTGACTTTGTCTAATCGCATCAACCAGGTTTTCATCGGTCTACCTCAAGTGACTTTTGTCTAATCGCATCAAACAGGTTTTCATCGGTCTACCTCAAGTGACTTTTGTCTAATCTCATCAGCCAGGTTTTCATCGGTCTACTTCAATTGACATTTGTCTAATCGCATCAACAAGGTTTTCATCGGTTTACCTCAAATGACTTTTGTCTAATCGCATCAACATGGTTTTCATCGGTCTACCTCAAGTGACTTTGTCTAATCGCATCAACAAGGTTTTCATCGGTCTACCTCAAGTGACTTTTGTCTAATCACATCAACAAGGTTTTCATCGGTCTACCTCAAGTGACTTTTGTCTAATCTGATCAACAAGGTTTTCATCGGTCTACTTCAAGTGACTTTTGTCTAATCGCATCAACAAGGTTTTCATCGGTCTACCTCAAATGACTTTTGTCTAATCGCATCAACCAGGTTTTCATCGGTCTACCTCAAGTGACTTTTTTCTAATCGCGTCACTATAGTTTTCATCGCAACAAAATCAAAGCATTGAAACAGCAAACAAAAATTAACAAAAACTTTTTAAGATGTCTTTAATGGCGAGAACATTTGAGTAGACCGTCTACATAAGGATGCAGATAATTGAGAATAAGAATTCATTTATCTACATGGAATGTTAAAACAATCATGTTATTTGAAACCAATGCAAGCTAATGTTTGGGGATATGTTTTGTCTCCTTTAAGTTCGGGCACAATTTAGTCATTTTAGCGTTACTTTTAGTCCCATCCATTTTGGCGTAGGTTGGGTTTATGTTGCTAGTAGAGAGTACGCATGTATGTGTGTGTTTACGTTTGTGTGGATAGTATATTTGAAGTTTGTGTTCCTTCCCTTCTGTGTATATGGTATATTTGGGGTTTGTATGCTTGTGTATACATTTGTGTGGATAGTAGAGTGTATGTTTGTGTGGATGCTAGAGTGTGTATTTGTCATGATAGTAGAATGTGTGTTTGTATGTCTGCGTGTACATTTGTGTAGAGTGTATATTTTGGGTTTGGATTAAAACAGAAGGAAACCAAAGGTCATTTGTTTGGACCACTTTTATGCCTCGTAAAGATTTTCTTTCTTGCCTAAAACATTTTAGTCAATTTGATAGATTACGTGTTATATCTGTTTTATGTTTATGTCTATCCATTCGCTGAACTGTCTAAACTTACCCTCCACGCCAAGCGTTATAGTATTTCACGGTGATATAGCGACAATGGATACTGTATAAGTGAGGCGACTTTTGCTACTAGCTAGTTCAGCGAGTGGCGGTAGCGGGTGGTCAGTTCAGCTAGTTCATAAACTATAACATTAAAACAATGCCTGGCGGGGCAGGAGGGCAGGACATCGAACTGGATAGAATGCTTGGCGGAACGGGACATATGACTTTATGGAACACATGGTGAGCATTGTTGTCAAAATCAGATTGCTTACTCACAGCGTTTGACTCGCGAGTTTTTTAATCATCAAAAGCAAAATGTCCAATCGTGATGTCTTCATACCGTGCCAATGACAACATGCGGCTGGAGAACAGAGTTATGGAGTTTGTAAGGAGTACGTTTTGTTTTAATGATTATATTATATGTTAAATTTCCAGATCTAAGTTGCATGAAATCATATACAATTTTGTAGCATTATCAACTTTAGTGCTAACACGGGGTTTAGCGCTGGGTGATGATCTGATAAGTCAACATGTAAGCAAATAAAGCCACCGTAGGAAAATATGACGCAAACTAGACATAACGACCCATTAATCTGCAAAGGTAATTTATGCTAATGATACATTATGCAAATGGGATGTTATGGAAATGCTACATTATACGAATAGAAATGTATGCCAATGGTATATTAATCAAACGGTACTTTATGAAATTAGAACGTTATGCAAATATAATGGTACATTTTACGAATGGAACATTATGTCACTGGTACGTTATGTCAATGGTATATTATGCAAATAGTAAGTCATGCAAATGATACGTCATGAAAATAGTACTCTGACCTTTTTCAAAATAAAGTATGTTAGCAGCCTTGTATTATGTTTGTTTATTGCACTTTAGCACTTAATTACATGTAATTAAAACAAAGTTCACTAATTTTGATCAAGTGACTCCTAATATATCTAAGATGGCCAATTAACCCAAAAAAAAAATATCCAAAATGATCATTGGCGTAAAACAATATACAATATGATCTCCTCTTAAAGTTCTTACACTCAAGATATCCGGCTTTTTTAATCTCTGTTTTTTGTTTTAATTTCAGTCGTTGTGGGACCTTTCCTGAATGTTTTTAAAATGTTGTACAGATATTTGTTAATTATTATGTTAATGACCTTCCTTTATAAATTTAAAATGTCCAGTCCGATTAATGTCTGATTTATTAAGTCAGCCTACACATCTCACATGTACAATTCATCTGCATAATTGATTTCATATTGAAGGGAACACCCTCTATAGACTATGTCAAAACAGTTACTGATGTATTTTACCACACAGGTGAAGGTACGAAGTTATATCACTACCACGCCCAGCCGATGAGTAATAATATTATCAGATCAACAGAAACGATTACTTGTCGATCATGTATGTTATATAAACATGTATTCGGTTTTACATACGATAATCACATCTTTCATTCGAGAGGCCTTGAAAGAAATCCCAAAAGAGATATTAAAAAAATAAATAAATCAAGACATACATTTAAAAAATCAATAATAAATAACATATAATTAAACAATAAACAAATAAATAAATAAACAAACAAACAAATAATTTCTTAAATAAGTAATTAAATAAATAAACAAATGATAAAAATTCAATATCGTATTTTGCAGTAGATATTCTAACCTAACTTCGATATATATCAAGGCATCTTGTAGTGCCGATAAAACTTTTAATATTCAAAATAACGTACGCATGCTGAATCCTCTAGAAAAGTGTCGGAAATATAAAAAAAAAACACTTTCAAATTTGAAAATTATAAACACAACAAAATGTTTGTCAGAACAGAATTTGAATAGACGGGTAGGGACACCAATTTCAACATATATATATATATATATATATATATATATATATATATATATATATATATATATATATATATATATATATATATATATATATATATATATATATATATATATGTATATATATATATATATATATATATATATATATATATATATATATATATATATATATAATTATTTTGTTTAAGTCATTGGGACAGCCATAATATAAGTAGATGTTTATTCCATAATGTGGAGTGGGAACGTGTCATTGAAGCACACCTTGCTTTAAGATATGTCTAGATTTGTTTTCGTTTCGTAACACAGCAGCATGCATCGAGTTTGGTTTTAAGAAATGATCGTGTTGTTGTTTTTTAACACTAAATCATGCACTGAGAACAGTTTTAAGAAATATCTAGGTTCATATGACTTTCTTAACACTAAAGCATTCGTCTGGTATGAGTTTAAGAAATATCTAGATTCGTATGGCTTAACACTAAAGCATTCGTCTAGTACGAGTTTAAGAAATGTCTAGATTCGTATGACTTTATTAACACTAAAACATTCGTCTGGTATGAGTTTAAGAAACGTCTAGATTCGTATGGCTTTCTTAACACTAAAGCATTCGTCTAGCATGAGTTTAAGAAATGTCTAGATTCGTATGGCTTTCTTAACACTAAAGCATTCGTCTAGTACGAGTTTAAGAAATGTCTAGATTCGTTGGCTTAACACTAAAGCATTCGTCTAGTACGAGTTTAAGAAATGTCTAGATTCCTATGGCTTAACACTAAAGCATTCGTCTAGTACGAGTTTAAGAAATGTCTAGATTCGTTGGCTTAACACTAAAGCATTCGTCTAGCATGAGTTTAAGAAATGTCTAGATTCGTATGGCTTTCTTAACACTAAAGCATTCGTCTAGTATGAGTTTAAGAAATGTCTAGATTCGTTGGCTTAACACTAAAGCATTCGTCTAGTATGAGTTTAAGAAATGTCTAGATTCGTATGGCTTTCTTAACACTAAAGCATTCGTCTAGTATGAGTTTAAGAAATGTCTAGATTCGTATGGCTTAACACTAAAGCATTCGTCTAGTATGAGTTTAAGAAATGTCTAGATTCGTATGGCTTTCTTAACACTAAAGCATTCGTCTAGTACGAGTTTAAGAAATGTCTAGATTCGTATGGCTTTATTAACACTAAAGCATTCGTCTAGTATGAGTTTAAGAAACGTCTAGATTCGTATGGCTTAACACTAAAGCATTCGTCTAGTATGAGTTTAAGGAACGTCTAGATTCGTATGGCTTAACACTACAGCATTCGTCTGGTATGAGTTTAAGAAATGTCTAGATTCTTATGGCTTAACACTAAAGCATTCGTCTAGTACGAGTTTAAGAAACGTCTAGATTTGTATGGCTTTCTTAACACTAAAGCATTCGTCTAGTATGAGTTTAAGAAACTTCTAGATTCGTACGGCTTTCTTAACGCACAAGAATACAATCGTAGGCCTATGTATGTTTTTAGATAAGTCTAGATTCCTATGGTTTTCGTAACACTAAAGCATATAGTGTTAAGAAATGTTCTGGTTCATATGGTTTTCGCATTACTAAAGTATGCATCGACTATGGTTTTAAGAAATGTCAAGGCTTGTTTGCTTTTATTAACAAAGAAACTTGCAACACGTATAATATTAAGAAACATCTGAATTCGTATGGTTTTCTTAAAGTGGAAGCATACATCGAGTATGGTGTTAATAACTGTCTAGATTCGTATCGTTTACTTAAAGTCGAAACTTACATCGAGGATGATCGCATGCTTCGTGACATCAGTATTTAGAGAGTGGAAGCTGTTGAATGTTTAATATTACACATGTCAATAGGTTTACTATGGAAATTAAATGAGTAGTCTGTGCTGTGTCTGACCTTCTGTTAATAGAAGGTAAGAACAAACCATTAGTTTGAATATATAAGGAGTGCAACAGATGGATGAATGGATTGATGGACGGATGGATGGATTGATGGATGGATGGTTTAACGGACGGATAGACGGATGGATGGATGGAGCGAGAGGAATAGCTCAATAGGAAGAGAATGGAATACATTGTAACCCACAGACGAATCAGTGCCTCCGTCTCATGATTGCTAAGTCCCTATTAAGTATTAATTCGAAAGACAAAACCTCATACTTTCGTCTCCAAACAGTTTCCACACACATATTAAATGTGAAGACGCTGTAGGGCTAACAAGGAAAAAACAAAATCAGGAATCTAAATCTGATTTAATATTCATGAGCATCACGTTATATAAATTGTCAATTCTATCCTGTAATTTCTAAATCTGACTAAATATTCATGTGTATCACGTTACATAAGTTGTCAATTATATCGTGTAACTTTTGAATCTGATTTAATATTCATGTGTATCACGTTAAATAAGCTGTGAATTATATCGTGTAACTTTTGAATCTGATTTAATATTCATGAGCATCACGTTACATAAGTTGTCAATTATATCGTGTAACTGCTAAATCTGATTTAACTTAAGAACAAAAATGTCGCGAAACTAACATGTTTTAAAAACGTAACAAATAAGTTGCAAAGTGAAAATATACAAAAACTCATAGTATTGTGAATTAAATCCCAAGAAAGTGAAAATTTAAGAGGAAAGTACAGTATTGTAAATTACATCCCAAATAATTATAAATGTTCTCCAAAAGTTTAAAAGGGTCCGAATGAGTCCCAGTATCAAATGTTCTCCAAGTCCAAACGTTTAGAAGGGTCCGAATGAGTTCCATGATCAAATGTTCTCCAAGTCCAAATATTTAGAAGGGTCCGAATGAGTTCCATGATCAAATGTTCTCCAAGTCCAAATGTTTAGAAGGGTCCGAAGGAATTCCAGTATCAAATGTTCTGACGTTTAGTATAAATTTCACTTTCTTGGTGAACCATTCTAGTATTGCACCAAAAAGAATTATGGATCTCAAAGACATAATTCAAAATGTCTTTAAATGAATTCACAATAATCCTAAAGTTGTTTTAGTCATAACAAGTCAATTGATCATTTTCTAATTCCAATGAATATTGCAAATTAATTGTTCCTCTCCAATCATATATGTTGTAAATGATTCCAAAGATTGAAAATAAAACAATCATGAACACTTTTATACAAACCATTATAAACTAATTTCATTTTACTTCAGACACAATAAAATACACAGAGTGGGGATCATTTCAAATGAAGATATTACCACATGCGAATACATGTTTAGGCCTTGAACTTAAATATTAAGCAAACAGATCTCTTCAGAATAATCAACAACAGACATGTAGGCAAAAACGCTACCATCAATCACGGACAAATGTCAATTAGATGAGATAACTTAAAATATACATAACACTCGACCTACATCCCTAGCACACTCTTTGTTAGACATATTGTAAATTGTTTCTATAAAAGTTTCAAGTATGAGCGGACAAACGACAAGGAACTTAAAATTATAAATGTCATAAAGTTCAATCCACGTTTTTATATACTTATGATCAAAACGACTGCATACATTCTGTTTACAAAACTGTGTCATCCACGTCTAAAATGTGCATTTACAATAGGTCTTATCAGCAATCGACGCTAAGATACGGTCGGCCCCTTCTAAGATACGGTCGGCCTCTTCTAAGATACGGCATAGTGCTGGTGAAAGCGGCATTAGCGCCACTTCTAATGGTGCAGTTCGAACGAATAATGAACCATATATAAATATTGCTCAAAAACGTTTTAAACACAAATATAATAAATATTACTCAGCTTCGTCTTCCTTTACGAAGAATTAATAAAGAGGCGAATATCCTGAAAGATAGATACCTCTTTTCTGGCGTGTGCGACTAACACTAAGGATCATCATGAAATAACATCATGGCTTCATCGCAGATAGGGTTGGCCATTGATCACGTGATCTAGTACTAGGTCAACTAAGTGTAAACAGCACAAACAGAGGATCTTCAAATGAATTATATTTTAATATAAAAATTATTAAACGAGTTAAATTAGTTTCATCTTTTTCTAGCCTCAACACGATAAACTGTAATTTATCCAACAAGTTTCACAATATCAATGTGAGATCATGAAACATTTGTGAAAATGTTTTTCATGTATGTTTGTTTTATTTATAACACACAAAAACGGAAAGATAAACACTTCTTTTCGGCATTTCATTCTGGCTTTTAAATCTTGCACTTAAAAAATAGCCACAGACACGAATGAAAGCAGTAGTAAACAATCTGTTAATAAATAATGCTGAGAATCAACAGTTCAAAGACCAACTGTCCTTCTAATCATAATCAATTGAATATATGTCACAAACTGCTTCAAACTGACCATTGCCGGATATTTACGAGTTCTTGCACAGTTCACGTGGTTAAGTAAGGAACAACCGTAGCGCCAAATTGGTATGTAAATGTTTAGCATGTTTAGAATGTTTCCATCGAAACGTTACCAGCATTGACATTCACTAATTATGCAGTAATGGAAATCAGAAATATCACCTCAGCTGTTGGATATTTCTCTGAATTGGGTATTATTGGATGAGGAAATTGTGCTAAAATTAGTGTTGCTGACATCTGAAGAGATTTGCCGGTTCTGCAGTTAGTAATTAACTCACAAGTTTAGGAACTCGGTTATTTAATTGACTGGGTGGGGACGTGGTGTAATATAGATTGTGAACTACAAACGTTTAATCTGATAAGCTTGCAAAACGTTTAATCTGATAAGTTTGCAAAACGTTTAATCTGATAAGCTTGAAAAACTAGCAGTCTTGAGTTTATAAGTTTTTCTCATACTTTACATGTGCTTATATCCGCTGAAAACTACTTTTCAATGGCCGAAGATGGACATTATTCAAGTCGTTTCATAAATTTAATATATATATATATATATATATATATATATATATATATATATATATATATATATATATATATATATATATATATATATATATATATACATATATATATATATATATATACATATATATATATATATATATATATATATATATATATATATATATATATATATATATATATATATATATATATATATATATATATATATATTGTTTGTTTGTTGTTGAATTTTTGGGGAGGGGGTGTGAGTGTGGGTGTTTGTTCTTTCCTTTAAAGAACGTTTTGAGTTAGATGCTGAGTCGGATAATTAAACATAATCACGTTGGACGAAAGTATGCATATTCCTAGAGTAAGAACATTGAGAACAATGTTGGTAATTTCAATTGTATTTTTACTAAATGTATCCGAAACGAAAGTTATGAAATCCAGAAGGTGAGGTCAAATTTTATGCTGGTGAGAAAGAGTGTAAAAGCCCTTGAAACTATTTTTAAAATGTAAATGTCATTTTACCTGTAACATAGAGTGTAGAATAGCACACAAGCACCGAATCATATGAACCACTCAAACTGACTAATTGGGAAGCATATTCTCATCTTTCTTCCAAGAGTGTGCAGATAATGTATCGTCGTCAGTCTCAAAAATCAAAATCACTTAGAATAAAAGAGTACACTAGCCAATCATGTAGAACAAAAGAGTACACTCAATGACCAAATGGTGTAGAACAAAAGAGTACACTCAATGACCAAATCGTGTAGAACAAAAGAGTACACTCAATGACCAAATCGTGTAGAACAAAAGAGTACACTCAATGACCAAATCGTGTAGAACAAAAGAGTACACTCCATGACCAAATCGTGTAGAACAAAAGAGTACACTCAATGACCAAATCGTGTAGAACTAAAGAGTACACTCAATGACCCAATTGTTTAGAACAAAAGAGTACACTCAATGACCAAATCATGTAGAACAAAGGGTACACTCAATGACCAAATCATGTAAAACAACAGGGTACACGCAATGACCAAATCATGTAGAACAAAAGAGTACACTCAATGACCAAATCATGTAGAACAAAGGGTACACTCAATGACCAAATCATGTAGAACAAAGGGTACACTCAATGACCAAATCATGTAGAACAAAAGAGTACACTCAATTACCAAATCATGTAAAACAACAGGGTACACGCAATGACCAAATCATGTAGAACAAAAGAGTACACCCAATTACAAAATCATGTAAAACAAAAGGGTACACTCAATAACCAAATCAAGAAGAACAAAACAAATAAACAGTCATACAAAATAACATGGTAAACTCAATGATCAAACCAAGAAGAACAAAAAGTACACTTAATAAGAAAATTATGTAGAACAGAAAATGTTAACTTAGTGAGCAAACTATGTCAAATAAAAGGATACTCGTAATAAAGAAATCATGTAAATTAAACGTAAATCATGTCAAATTAAACGTAAATCATTGCCTCACGTCCTTGACGTTTTAATTGTACGTTTGGACTGCATATGAGAGACGCTAAAATGATAAAGAAGTCAAGAAGTAAAAGGGTGACCTATGATGGTGTGGGTATAACACACCCTACTGATACATTTGGACTAGCATTTAACATCATCCTAGCAATAATAAAGTGTCTCCTTCCTCTCTCTCTCTCTCTCTCTCTCTCTCTCTCTCTCTCTCTCTCTCTGCTTTGTGAAGTCTTCGCTCAGCACGAGGTATTAACTCCACACATTATACTCAAATTACAAGATGATCACAAAGGTAAACATCACAGATGGTTCGTGACTCAGGATGTGTTTTCAAGTAAGGATATAACGCAGTACGGGCTTCCATTATTATATGTCTGATTGGCATTTCGTTTCTCATAAATAGTTCATCCAAGGTTGTAAAGTTCACTAGAGCTTGCAATAGTGTGCCAGTTTTAGTCGACGAGTAATAATAATTTTTGTTTTGTCTTTCTTTGTAATCAATTCAGCACAGTCTGCATATCCCGCGGTATAGGGCATCCTTTTGTATAATTTAACTAGCAGCTTATCATTATAACTTGTATCTGGATGTTTCGACCCTTCAAAATTACCTGCTTTTGTAGTTTGATGTACTGCTAAAATAGTTCCAGTCGCATCTAGTACACTATGCTTCATCCGCCTCGCATTTAGTACCAGCCAATTATCGTACGCCCTCCGCCCAATTACAATGTCTGGTATATCCTTCCATGGATAGGATGCTGATGTGACAAAGTAATCCTCCGCAAAAGAGTTAAACAACGTCCCTCTTTTCTTTGAAACACTTTCTAATCCGCTCCATGATGAGCTTTCGCGCATCGTTATGTTATTTACATTGGTTCTTTGTCCAATAATTAAAGTATGCCCTTTGAATGTTGAATTGTGTTTAAGAACTGCGAGTAATGTTTCGACTAACTTGTCTGTAAACAATATATCACTATTGGCAAAAGCATAAAATTCTGAATTAAACCTTTTCATCACGTCCATATACATGTGTTTTAGAACTGGGGCTCCTTGTGCCGCAACTGCCCTCACTGGCAAAACGTTCCATCCTATCCGCAAACATTCCTCGGCCAGGGACGTTTCATTTGTCAATACCACTGGCATAATTATAGGTCTTAGAGATAACCAGTTCAGTGAAGTTATATTATGAACGGTGTATTTATCGTTGCCTTCACGCCAAGTTGTAAACAAAGTTAACAGCGGGTGTGTCCGATTTTCGAAATATTCTTTAATGCTATTTGTCCATGACTTTGATTGATTTTTAAAATTGATTACAGGTAGAGCGGGAATTGCCGACAAAGTCATATTGTTGTTTAAGGTCTTGATGGATGAATCATTAAACTGCAGTGTTCCATTTTCTTTTGTAAAATATACCGTTGGATCTATTATAGTTTGATCACCTCGCAGGAATCTGTACGTGGCAGAATTATTCCATTTCTCGAGAACCTCATAATAGAGGTATACATATACAAATATACAGGGAAAAGACAAAAGCAAAATCTTTGTCAAGCTATGACTTCGAACCATCTGAGCGCACATATTCTTCTTCAAGTGTTGCACGTCAAGTTCAAAATTCTTTCTGAAATTGCAATAGAATGGATTTTACATTAGTACTCTTAGGCTGTAAATCAAAATATGTATCCAAAAGAGATTTAGGATACACGAATATAAACTTTCGTCTTTATAAAATACAATGGTATCAATTATAAAAATATACGTTTACACATATGTGTTGCATTTCTAGACACAAATCCAGTGTGTTAGTGAAGCTCACTGGCTTCTAAATTCGGTTTGTCATCCGAGTTCTCGTGAGTTTTTCATAGAACTGGAATCCTTACTTTGCATCCCATTCCATCCTCATCGACCACGCCGGTGGCCCAGTTGTTAGACCGTCCGCCTCGAATGTGGGAGGTCGTGTGTTGCGCCATGCAAATAATAACTTGGAAAACAAACCATACATTATGTCATGCACGAGAAAACTTGGAAAACAAGTCACACAAACTGCCATGCAAATAATAACTTGGAAAACAAGCTATGCAATCTGCCTTGCAAGTAATAACTTATCGACCATGCAAAGAATAACTTGGAAAATAAGTTATTCACTATACCATGCAAGTAATAACTTGGACAACAAGCAATACAATCTGCCATGCAAGTAATAACTTATCGACTATGCAGGTAATGACGTGGAAAACAAGCAATACAATATGCCATGCAAGTAATAACTTATCGACCATGCAAATAATAACTTGGCAAACAAGCCATACAATATGATATGCAAATAATAACTTGGAAAACAAGCAATACAATATGCCATGCAAGTAATAACTTATCGACTATGCAAGTAATGACGTGGAAAACAAGCAATACAATATGCCATGCAAGTAATAACTTATCGACCATGCAAATAATAACTTGGACAACAAGCTATGCAATCTTACATGTAAATAATAACTTGGAGAACAAGCTATGCAATCTGTCCTGCAAGTAATAACTTGGAAAACAAGTGATACAATAAGCCATGCAATGAATAACTTGGAAAACATGACATACGATATTTCTTGCACGAAATAACTTGGAAAACAAGTCACACAAATTGTCATGGAAATAATAACTTGGAAAACAAGCTATCCAATATGTCTTGCACGAAATAACTTGGAAAATAAGTCAAAATATCTGCCATGCAATTACGAACTTGGAAAACAAGTCATACAATCTGCCATTCAAGTTGTAACTTGGATACCAGGTCATACAATATGCCATTCAAGTAAGAACGTATCTGCCATGGCAATAATGACTTGGAAAACAAACTATGCAATCTGTCATGCAAATAATAACTTGGAAAACAAGCTTTGCAATCTGCCAGAAAAAAATAACTTGGCAAAGTCATACAAGGTGTCATGCAAGAACTAACTTGGAAAAGCATGGCATGGTAGGTCTACACGCCATTCTGAGAGTGTAGAAGAGAAACAATGATGATAGAATACATCCATTTCGGATGCAACAGAAAGCAAAACTGTGCAAGACGCTTAGACTATATAACAAGCAGAACAAACCCTTGAAATTACTTTCCGAATCACTTTTGTGACAGAATCCTAGGAAACTTGTGATAGGATGGAATTATTGGAAATAAAGTTGTAATGTCTTTTTAGAGCCACTGTACTGAGAGGGAAAACTAAATATAAACGTTTGTAAAATTCGCTTCCAACATTAATATTTTTGAAGAAAGAAGAATACCAATGTTGTCATTAGGTCATATTGAGTGTATTACAATGTCCTCTAGACCATTTGTGTTTGCGGGGGTGCGTCTTCTTATTCAAATAATCTCATACTCAAATACACTAAAATATATCCTTTTTTTAAAACATATACTAATATAATGTTAATGGTGTATTTACATAAAAGTTAGATTGTATTTCGTCAAATGATATTAATATATGTTACTAATAATTTGTAACTTTAAGCGTTCTACTGTGGGTGTGATGATAGAAGTAGTTCTGAAATGAAATACAGTTTACCCTGCAGTTATATCCATGTTAAATGATTTCACAGGTTAACATATTTTCGTATTTTTGTGCATGTTAATGATTAATGTTTTTTATGTGTAATAATATTCCTTTCATAACATTAGAGTTGTATTGTTACATTGTTTCCAATGGTCCACAGTCATCATTTTAAAGTGCATCAAATATATCTGGGGCAATAATTACAGTTAAGAGTTTAAATATTATCAGAGTATGTGAAGTTGATATATTCTCAGCCAATTTTAATTATTTCCAGGAAAATGAAGAGAATTGAATAAATATAATCAATCAAGCATTTGAAAGGCAATTGATGTTTGTTTACCTTTTTTTCATTCATGCCTTATTTTCGCTATATTTTTTTTTTGTTGCTATTCTCTTTGTTATATACTGTAGTGAAAATTGTCCATTTACTGAAATATTTTCTAGTGTTGTATCTTTTGTGTATTTTCTTGCTGAAATTCCTCCCCAAAGTCTCTTTTGTTTTATCTGCACTGGCACAAAAGAGTTCTTTGCTGATAGTTTAAAGTTTCCAGAGCCGTATAGTGCCTCGCATCTATAAAATACATTAATCATCAAACAATGGTCCTATTAGCTACGGGGAAGTTTTCCAATCCATTGCTAATTTCATAAGAATACAAAGGCAAGCATAGCCACACAGAGGCAAACATAGCCACACAAATGATTGCATAGGCTCACAAAGGCAAGCATAGCCACACAAAGGCAAGCATAGCCATACAAAGACAAGCATAGACACACAAAGACGAGCATAGCCACACAAAGGCAAGCATAGCCACACAAAGGCAAGCATAGCCATACAAAGACAAGCATAGACACACAAAGACGAGCATAGCCACACAAAGGCAAGCATAGCCACACAAATGCTTGCATAGGCTCACAAAGGCAAGCATAGCCACACAAAGGCAAGCATAGCCATACAAAGACAAGCATAGACACACAAAGACGAGCATAGCCACACAAAGGCAAGCATAGCCACACAAATGCTTGCATAGGCTCACAAAGGCAGGCATAGCCACACAAAGGCATGCATAGCCATACAAAGGCGAGTATAGCCACACAAAGGCAAGCCAAACAAATATATTTTTTATTTCATCCTTTCATATTAAATCTGATTTAGTTGCATCTGAATAAATAACTATATATTTAAACTCTCTCATCCCAGCATCCATTTGTTATTGCATGTATTAATGGAAAACATGCACTCGTTCTATTGTGTGCCTCTGGTTAGTGCTGTCTAACTTTCTTGACACCATGGACCACTGAAAATGTTTTCTTGAGTCGAGGGCCACAGCAAAAAACTTAAAAGCGACGACTTTAAAAAGTATTCACAATTGTTTACCTGGTTATAAAGATATACCTTTAAAGTAGGCAATTTACGTTTGCTTTTTAAAACATAAATTCGCAAATATTGCTCGAGCTTTGCCGTATCATTTATAGTAAGCCTACGGAGGGAAAGCACTGACTTAGACTACTGGTTTTATTTGTCACGTGACCATATTACGTTTCGATAGGCTTTGTGTTTAGACGAAGATACCCTTAAGTACGTCGAATGTGAATGTAACATGATCAGTATTGTACTCGACATAATCTAAAGGAAGTATGATAACTACCTAAACATTTTGAATACCTTTACAGTCATTCATCTTTAAATTTCACGTATGGAAACGGAAAGAAAACCAATACAATCAAAATTTAAATTGTATCAAACTGTGTTTATATAGCCGGTCGAACATTATACTACATTACTAAAACAGATTCCATAAGATTTCATGGGTACACTAGACAAACAATTCTCATTCCAGGTAAACCCGAGTAAACCAGATGTATCCACTTAACATAGGTCGTATGTAAAAGTTATCTAACAGTGGCGGTTAAAGCGTGGACACCTTCATAAACTAAGGCTTAGGAATGGTCTGCGTATATAAATACAAAACCAAAAATACATGTATTATGAATGATTTGTGATTTAGATTATTATGACACCAGAATGACCAATGTTAACAGTAACCTATTCATGCTGAGGCAGACGCTCTAAGCAGTTGTCCACTGGGTCGGTCTGTATTTATTGTGAATATTTGAGTTTATATGAGTTTATTTGAGTGCATTTGAGTATATTTTAGTGTATTTGAGAAACAAGGCATGCCTGTATCTGAGTTTAATATGCATCCAACTGCAAAGCCGTTTGGTTTCAAATCATTCAAGCAGATCAGGGTTTACGTCGTTGCATATTTGATGTTTCCTTAATCATTACTAAACTAAACGATTATTTCAACACTAGCTAACATCGGTCCTAGGGCCGGAGTGATAAATAAAACTTTCAAGATTATATATATATATATATATATATATATATATATATATATATATATATATATATATATATATATATATATATATATATATATATATATATATATATATATATATAATTCCTCGAAATTATGAATATAATAAAGTATTGAGAAAGAAAGAAAGAGAGAGAGAGAAAGAGAGAGAGAGAGAGAGAGAGAGAGAGAGAGAGAGAGAGAGAAAGAGAGAGAGAGAGAAAGAGAGAGAGAGAAAGAGAGAGAGAAAGAGAAAGAGAGAGAGAGAAAGAGAGAGAAAGAGAAAGAGAGAGAGAGAAAGAGAGAGAGAGAAAGAGAGAGAAAGAGAGAGAGAGAGAAAGAGAGAGAGAGAGAAAGAGAGAAAGAGAGAGAGAGAAAAAGAGAGAGAGAGAGAAAAAGAGAGAAAAGAGAGAAAGAGAGAAAAAGAAAGAAAGAAAGAAAGAAAGAAAGAAAGAAAGAAAGAAAGAAAGAGAGAGAGAGAGAGAGAGAAAGAAAGAAAGAAAGAAAGAAAGAAAGAAAGAAAGAAAGAAAGAAAGATACATTTACAGACAGAAAAATATTAACTTTACTTACGGGCACCACTCTCAACCTTAACAATATTACATTCCTGTGCTCTAACAATGAAGTAATAGACCAACTTTTCAATTCAGTGCAAGACTAATTTAGAATGTATTTATACCCCGTATAAGAAATGGAGATGGTAAAGGTCGACTCCACCCAGTTGTACATAGCTTTTGATAAGACTATTCCATCCCCATGTAACGATGTTCTCGTATGTTCTTTTCGATTGGTTTTTTAAATATCTACCAATGAGAAAAGACACTTCTGACATGCGGTTATGTTCTCGTGGACCAGATTCTTTATCGTGTAACCTGTAAGAGCCAGGAACCATTAATTACATAAATAACTTCCTAGTGATGGAATTACGGACGACACAGTACATATAACAATATTAAAAAATACCCACTGTATGAAACATAGAACCATTTATAATATTAATAAAGAAAACGTAACAAAGAGACTGAGTGAACAGTTGAATAAGTCTATGAATACAAATCGAACTCTGTATGTAACCGGCCTGCAAAATTGCCAAAACTTGTTCGTCACCCTAAACTTTTAACCCGTCTCGTAATTCGACACCTCAAGGCAACCTTGTTGTCGGTCATTCTTCTCTGACAAGCTTATTGTTGCGACATGAATGGGATATTATAAATATTGACCCAGTTTACAATGGCTAGTCAATGTTTGGAGTGCTCATTGCAAAATAGACTAAATGGGGATTTCGTTTCTCTGTCAGTCGGTATCGAGAAGAAAGAAGTCATATTATTGTATTCCATTCTCAAAAATCATGCGAAACTTGGATGGATCAAGACTTGTGTTGATCTACATTATCAGCTTAAGAGAGACAAAGCCGATAGCAACTATCACGTGTTTGTGTGCACAGAAATAAGTAGAAAAGCATGTGGTTCAATGATTGTAAGGAAAAACAATGATAAAAAGAAAATAGAAATAGAAAATAGAAATTGAATGTTAAAAATGAATGTCTTCAAAATGGATGGAAAACTCCTAACCTCTGGTTTTGTTCTACATGGTATAGTTTTTGTGGAAAACATTTGACCCAAGATTACAATATGTTAAACATTGAATATTTGCATCTTAATGTTGGTTTTTTGCAATACTAATACCTTCGTCCCGACCTTTAAGACAATTGGGTGACCTAGTACCTTTATTGATTATCCTGGGTTAATGATTAATGACAATAACGAATGATCCGAAAGAACTAAACAATGAATGGTTTGAAATATTTATCTTCCACCAATTAAGCATGTATTTTCATGTTTTTCATCAATATACATCGCTGATCAAGATTCCATCTCATGAACAGAGTAGAATTTCACGATAGTCTTGTACAACAGTATACTTCTAAACAGCTCCTAATTAAAATTTTGCTAAATATTTTCAATTAATTTATATCTGAGTCAATCTAAACAAAAGTCAGTTAAAATTATTCAAGATAATCTAGTATACTAAATACAAACACATCCTTGTAACCCTTTTTCTTTTACATGAACACGTTCTCAAACGACATAAAAACTGGTTTTCGAGATTTACTTAAATAAAACATATATGGTATTACTATGGAAACGTGAATACTGCAATATAATATATGAAAATTAGCAATGTTACATCTTTTCAGAATAACAAGAACCATTTCAGTAAAGCTATCACTCAAATGAAAGATTTATTAGTCAAATACTGAACACTTGTCGGAGGTTAATAGGTTGTTATGTCACATGTTTATGTTGGCAGAACGATGTTATCTCGCGTAAGATCAATGAACTCGAGTGACCTGAAATGCTGACTGACCATTACAGCAAAGTCGACCCAGCAAATGCATTGTACTGGGTTTTTTATGCTAGTTGATATACCTAGTCCTATAACAAATTTGGTTAATTTGACTCAAACTCATCGCGCTGTCTCCAAGTGGGTGAATCTTATATAGAGTTTAATATGCCTTTTGTTACACCCGCGTTAGCTATAAAGTACATTTCTGTTATGTTCTAAATAATATATTATCTGTCTTTCAACTATGTGACTGATTTACGTTTTGCATATTTAAATTATATTAGTAACTAATTCACTGTTTAAGATATGAATGAAAAAGTGTCTCAATCAATTTGCAGATAATCTTGTTTAAATATAGTTTATTTGCGCAATTGACCTTTGTCCGTGATTGAGAGCACAGCACTTACATGACGCTTATCATTATTGTTTTTAAAAGTAGTTTCATCATATCTAGTTCAAGATCTAGACATGTTTATGAACTTGTAATGTCCTGGAATCGAACTTTTAACAAACATATTCGTCGTTTTATTATATCGTAGAATTTTATATGCGGGTGAAACAAATAAACTTATTTATCCCTCCTTTAAGTTGAGTCTGTGTTTATATGTTCTGATATGATATGAGGAGAATAATTTATGTTTTAAAACTATTCATTCGAGTTACAAAGTGCTCATTAATGTGTTGGACAAAAACACTATATTGAAGTTATTGTTAATTCATTAAAAGGCATTCTGAATTATATCGGTGCGAAATATCAAGACTATTCACTACTTACGGTACATCTGCACATTCAATATTAGAATAGATTCAGAAAGATTTGTTTTAATACGCGTGGTAGAAAATAGCATGATGATTAATACGAGGAAATAAATGATGAATATCGATCGCTTGATCCAACGCTGAAAGAGTTTAAGAAATCAATCATACTGCAGCCGCCAGTGTAATTTCAGTATGAGATTATTCGTGATTTGTTAGTTGTAAGTAGAAAGATAATTCGTGATAAACCTAAACAAAAATTTTCTTTGTTACATTAAGATTTTTTTCTTCAGATTTACCTGAGCTATAATGTTATCACCAAACAGACACATGACTGCAAAATATTGATGTTAAAATCCAGGATCGTCATAGAAACAAAATCCTGTACTAAATGCTATTGTTTAAGTTTCTACTGATGCTGTTTACAACGTGTTAACAATGGACAAAACTCCATGGACACTAGGATATGCTTTGACGATTCATTCTACTGATGATGTTTACAACGTGTTTACAATGGACAAAACTCCATGGACACTAGGATATGCTTTGACGATTCATTCTACTGATGCTGTTTACAACGTGTTTACAATGGACAAAACTCCATGGACACTAGGATATGCTTTGACGATTCATTCTACTGATGCTGTTTATATATATATATATATATATATATATATATATATATATATATATATATATATATATATATATATATATATAACAGTCATATTACTAGTCATGTTTTGAAACAAAAGAGACATGTGATCGTACTGATGGGTTTCATAGATATTGCACAAGTAACTTGTTACTTATCGCAGCTATAACTCTTAGTTGTCTTGCAACCCTTTCACGAGATATCGTGTCTTTCTTAACGTTGTTCACAGACGTTTCCTGCGCATATTGATATCCAAACAATCGCTCGTCAAGTGTTCGATTAAATCGTTCAACGATTACCTGATCACGATGAATTGCTGTGTGTTCATGTCTGATTTTGACGTTATTTTGCTACATCAAAGATTTTACTGAACCAATAAATTCTTTGCCATAATCAACCTGTAGCAACCGTGACCATAGTAGACTACCTTGTGGTCAGGATCATAGCTAATATATCCATTCAAATGCAGGTGCAACGGCAGTCAACGATCAGTTGTATTTGCGCGATTGACGTCAACATTTTTTAATAGTATGATATGGTTAAAAATAAACTTCCTGATGAACCTCATTGGGAGTACTGACATTAAGTTTGCATACTGAATTTGTTTAAATGGTGATAGATACATTTGCCATACTGCCTGTCATGCTAACCAATTTTTCAGCAATTTTCAGCAACCGAACATGCGACACCTGCTGCATCAACAAGTCTACTTATCGCTTCTCTATCCCTCCAATATCCTCTTGGGCTATAATAAATTGATTCCATTATAATAATAATAATAATAATAATAATAATAATAATAATAATAATAATAATAATAATAATCGGCCGACTAATTACAAGCCCCTAGCACCAGTTTACCTTTCGTAGCAGATCTAACCAAAATATTAGCAATCAATTCTCTGAGACATTTATTGTTACCGACTTTAAAATGTGTATCAACTTTACGTCTGCAATATGTCGTTGTTGCAAATCTGGACTTTTATACACGACATTATGAACGTGGCAAGCATCATCATTCGCATTTATTTGATATTCTCCAGGTCTGGGGTAATTTCGCTCGTCGAGTCAGATATCAAGACGGGTTCCCTGATTATAATAATAATATTCATGAACATGATTTTTACCAGGAACGCTTAGCCCATATTTCATATACTTATTCTATTTTTACTACATGGGTATCATTGAGTTCACAGCGACAATTGTCAAACAAGCATCATCCAGCGCTACCAAATTATGTTAGACCAATTATCATAGATCTATATGGGTCTGGTAAGACGAAATGTTGCTCAATATAATAATGAGATGGCTCGAATGGGATTGGTTGTACCGCGATATATCCATCTATTTTATTAGAAAGAAATTTATATTTGTGTACCACATTTTATGCAATTGCCAGTAAGTGCACGATTTTTAATCCTCGTCCATATTGTTGTTAATCCACTGGTGGGGTGGGGTCTCTGCATCGAAAACAATATAAATTCATATACTTATTGTATTTGTACTACATGGGTATCATTGAGTTCTCAGCAACACGAAAGAAACAGTCAATCATGCATCATCCAGTGCTACCAACTTATATTAGATCAAACATCATAAGTCTATCTGGGTCTGGTAAGACGCTTATGTTGCTCAATATAATAGTGAGATGGATCAAATGGGATTGGTTGTATTTAGTGGCACCATCTGGCGATGATCAGCGATGCTGCGTTGTGAATGTGAATGTGAATGTGAATGTGAATAATAATAATAATAATAATAATAATAATAATGAGGACTTTGCATATCGCCTAATCTTTCGAAGCTCTAAGCGCTTTACACCATCAATAATGATATGACTATACTAAAGAAAAACAAATGACAAAAACAATGAAATTGGAAAACATAAAACATGCTGAAAACATATAAGATACAAAACACGATTAGGTCTCTAATTTTGTCCCTGAATTCGAAACAGGTGAGTTTTAAGAGCACTCTTAAAAGGGACCACTGTGATATAAATAATAATTATATAATATAAGATATAAATGGAGAAGTGAAATCATCGAATGAAGAAGGTGATGATATTATTGATTTTATAACCGATATCGATGAAGAACCATCTGTAGATTATCTCGATATTAATAGTCTCGTGGTATACGATGATGTGATGCTTGACAACCAATTAAATTCAGCTCGGTATTGTCTCGAGGTAGGAACGGAATCAGACCTGGTTTACGTTACTCAACGATATACACAAACACCTAAAGTAATCATAGATAACTGCAATATTTTATTGTTTTTAATGGAGAGAATACATATAATTTGCGAAACATTCATCAGACATGGTGTTCAGGGAACATGGATATGATTAAATTCACACACATATGTATCACGACAAATGTACATGAGTATCGGTCGCGATATCGCATAGGTCTCGAAAAAAAAATAATTGGGCTGAGAGACGATGCAGCAGAGAGGCTGACGACAAAAAGTGAGTACCCAGGTAAATAAACAAACACGCATACAAATTTCAAAATACAAACGTCAAAGAAAATTAAGAATATGAGCTCACCCAACTGGAGAAGTATCGATTGGTTAGAAGTTTCGTTTTCACGTTATTGACCTTGTTATTCTTGCTTTTTTCGTAGGAAGCTTTATTTTCTTTCGCGAATGGACTCGGACATTTTATAGAGTTCACCCTCTCTGTTGCTGAAATTTGGAATAATTTGGAATTTATATACATAATGTTGTAAGTTCTTAATTTGTCATTTGTAACTTAGAGAAACATCTATTTGTTGATGTTACTAATCTTGTTGGTTTTTGCTTCCTTCTGTTACTTAGTGTAATGACATAGTCGAAACAATCAGCACTGTAACTGATATTATTATTAATTATATATCTGCACGGTAATTGGCATAATGATTAACTGGACGGAATATCAAACATGCAAGTTAGTTTTATCTTAGTACTGTATAGGTCTGTATTATAATTTATCATTTCTTAAATTTTCAGGATTTTTTGTCCCTCTGAAAGTGGGTAAGTCTTTTATTTACTAAAACTGCAAGAAATGACCGGTTATACATGCTCATTCAACATCAACATAATAATACCTCCAATTTCTCTCCAACATGAAAATAAGTCTTTGTTTAAATTTGTATTCCCCTCAAAGATCAATTTTTCATACATCTCAAAACTTTCTTCATACAGGATGAGAACCAGTTCATTAGCAAACTCGGTAAGATTCTGCCTGGACCCAGAATTATAAGTAAATTATGCATCAATAATACATTTTGTAATCATGATTGTGTGGACGACGTCATCAATAAATGTGCCTCCTTCCTGAGTGCTTGGGAATTATTTAAAAGCACACATTTTTTATCGGCATAGGTAGATGTGTCTAGCTGAAAAACGTATCGATTTGTACCAATATTGATTGACTAAAACGTCTTTAATCCATCGGAGAAAGTGATTATAACAAAATTGGCGATGGAAACAACGCTTTCATTTTCAGAAAGCAAAACTAACTGCCACGTTTTGTTTTAAAAATTACATTGCACAACTATGATCCATTAAGAGAATGATATGACATTGGCATTAATCCGTCCGTTACATGTTGGTTAACTTTTGTGTTTAGCACATACCAAGGAATACGATCTATCGATGATTCAGAAGTTCAGATATAATTTCGCTTCATATTTCTTCTCTCTCTGTTATATAGTCATATTTTAAAAATGTAATTACTTATAAACTTTTAACTTCATATTTGCGGTCATTCATAGGGTATGTAATTGGTGTTCAATTCCCATTACATTATATATTAAATTATACGATACAAACGTCTTTGGGTACGGCACACGTTCCATAAATATACCAATTTTTTAATCATACGAAACGAACAAAACACAAAACGACCAATATAAATTGTATACGGTTGATCCCGAATAAAATTTATGTTAAAACACTTACCCAGATACACGATTCCTCTCTCTCTCTCTCTACCCTTTACACTTCAAATGTGGCTTTTCCAGGTAAACTGACTTCCTATAAAATCTCTTGAAAGTCCATGCCATAAATTCGGCCTGTACAAGGTTCAATTGATATTGCCCTAACTAACCATCCCAATACGTATTGTTTGATATATACTTCCAGGAGGTATTTGCAAACCCTTCAAGAATTTAGACGCAGAAATTCCTTTGTCGGGAAAGGTTTTGTTCCTACAACAGCTACATGTTTCTAATCCATACCCTAGTTAAAGATATACGGCTCTTTTGTTAAACGTTCACGTGACTTTATGATCTCTACGTAAGCCCAGTTAATTGCTTTCCCTACGGCTTGTTCAATGCACCAGAAACAACAAACTGTTTAACCCCGCCCATTTTTGTCCAGTTTCGTAGCCATACGTACTATCTTGCGAATCAAAACCCTGACCAAGTGTGCAAAGATAGTGACTGGAAAGTAAAGCCAAATCGTTTGTGCATGTGTATGTGTGGGGGTTGTAGTACTATATCTAGTAAATGAGATATCATTCCATAAATTTTGGTAGTGTTATTCGGGGAGCGTCTAGTATACGAGATATAATTTTGTTGGTAAGGTCATTTAGGGGCGCTTCTAGTAAATGAGACACTACTCCATAAATTTTGGTAAGGTCATTCATTGGAGCGGATGTAAGCGAGACACTACTCCATAAATATTGGTAAGGTCATTCATTGGAGCGGATGTAAGCAAGACACTACTCCATAAATGTTGGTAAGGTCATTCATTGGAGCGGATGTAAGCGAGACACTACTCCATAAATGTTGGTAAGGTCATTCATTGGAGCGGATGTAAGCGAGACATTAAAATAAACTATTAGATCTTAGGCTCTTTGTGTACAATTTGTCAGAAAGTGCACACACACACTAATAATAATAATAATAATAATAATAATAATAATAATAATAATAATAATAATGAGTTCATTGGATTTAGGTTATTATTAGTAGTAGTAGTAGTATTGATGTTGTTGCATTTGGTGTTAGCACTGCTGCTGCTACGACATCTACTGCAAATGTATAATAATAATAAAAAGAAGAAGAATACTGTATTTCCGATCGGCTGACAGTTGTTCCTACTAGAAAACCAATTATCGTGTACATAGTACTGCATTGGAGTATTTTAAGCTAGCGATGCCAATGCAAGCGAGAGAAATTGACATGCATATCCATTTCTAACTCAAAATTATTAATACTCCTCTCATTCTTAAAACTTACTTTGAAATGTTGACAGTAGGCCGTTGATTTCCGCAAAATGATCACGATATCTTTATTCAGCTTCCAACTGATTGATTGATTACGTGATTGATTTATTGATTGATTACGTGATTGATTTATTGATTGATTACGTGATTGATTTATTGATTGATTAGATGTAAGATTATTTTGCTCTTTATTTTTTAATAGTTTTTTTTATATATTTGTATTTTTCTGTACTTATCTGCTTACTCAGGAATGAGATACTAACATTTATACAAAAACAGTTTCTATTATGTTCTTTTTCATTCAGTGATGTGCCTAACCATGTCTAGAATGACAATATAATTTCCTCAGTTCTCATCGTTTTTATTCACGCTGTATTTTTTGCCTTTATTACAACAGAACAGATTTAAATTAATTGAATTCTCTCTGCCAATTAAAGTAAAACTTACTTGTATTCTCCAAGGGAAGCAATCCTGAAAATATACTTTGAAGTTCGATTCAGAGTTAATACTTTTGTAATATATATTACAGTTAGCCTCAGACGTACCAATATATAGAGTTTGGTAGTCTCTTTTAAATTCCCTTTCAATTTTTAAATTCTAGAACTGTTTTCAAACTAAGCCATTTATATATAATTTTCGGTATTTTGGGGTAGGGGCGGGGTGGAGTTTGTGGGATAGGTTGTGCGCTTAGGACAACTTCTAGCACTAATATACTATGTTTACACGCGATGCCTAGCACACGTGCTGTACAACAATTGTACGTCATCTAACAATGCGTGATATTCATTACAACATTTTACCAAGTATGTCGTACAAACGTTTATATTGATACGATTTAACGCACAAAAATAGACAGTATTTGTTCTAAGCAACGGCCATGAAGAACTTATGGAATTAAAGACGTTCAACTATCAACGGCATCCTGTCAACATTTCAAAAACAGTTTTTAAGAATGATTGGAGTATTAACCATAATCAGGTAGAAATGGGTAACTTACATAAAGCGGAAACCTTCACTACAGATTTTTCAGGTTTCAACTTATGTGTCCAACTATTCGAGTAAAATTCGTGGAATGTTCATGTACAATTGTAACAAGATAACCGGGACGGACCACTTCGGATTAACAACAAAACACGCTTTGATGATACAGATATAAAAATTATGATTTAATGTGGCGATAAATGTATATAAACAAAACAATGAAATGCGTGCGTATTGTAATCCAAATATTGGATTTAATTATACATAATTACGCACAGACTAGAAGATGCAAACGACTCATACAATGATACAAATCAATGATACAATGATACAAAACAATGATACGAATCAATGATACAATGATACAAAAACAATGATACAAAACCCCAGCGAAAAAAATATACAAAAAAAAATGAATACAGTTTACTCACGTAGTAAACAATGCAGGATTACTCATAGTAAAAATGTATACGCTCAAATAGCGAAACTATATTGGAAAAATAATAACAGGACAGATAACAACTTATCGTTCCAGTCCCAAACCATATACTGGGTTCCGCAAACCCACATTAGCCCACGGCTAACAATTTACGAATAAATATATATATTGAACTTTTAGTATACAGCTCCACAGCTGGTACAATAGAACTTCACAATTTCTACAGACTCCGGACCCTCGGAATACTACGAAACATTAGACCCTCCAGACACTCTGTCATTTAGACAACTCTACTGCTGGGTCACCCTTGTCACCCTTGACATTAGACACTCCGGACGCTAGACATGAAAATACTCCGGCACATTAAACAGCTCTGGAAACACCAGTGCATTTAATCACAGCTCCCGACGTTTGACAGCTCCGGACACCCCGGACGTTTAACACCCTCGTACAAATAGCTGAAAAGATACCCGACACCGTGTACTAACCTTGATACAGACATAACGTAATGACGTTATACACGGTAAATTATCAAGACTATTATTATCATAAATACAAAATGACAGGTTCTATAGTACACCTTCCCTGTTTGATAATGCTGAATAGTAAACAATTATATTTTAACAAAATATAGCTTTACTTTAACAATTTAAATGCCTCGCGAACACGAGTATTATGCTGTGTAAAACTATATAACAAACATGCAAAGGTAAATATAGTGATACAAAAAGCTATCACTCAGTATCAAAATTGTACTTACCCCTACAGCTAAAGTTGTGCAATCCTCCCTCTCTCCCTCGGATCTATAACCCTATAGCTACAGTCCTTGAAACCTTTCTTTTTTTTTTTTTTTTTTTTTTTTTGGGGGGGAGAGGGGCACCAGACAGATGCCCCTCCCCCTATTGAAAAAACTAATAAAAAAAGTTTCATGTATGTGTGTGTTCCCCCCGATATGTAGTTGGGTGTTTTTTATAAATTCCATTTAATTTAACCTAACCTTAATTTTTCCCATCGGGATTATATGGTAATAGGAGGATATTTTTGTCCTTAGTGTTATTCTATGACATTTTCACCCGAACCCTAGGGTCCATCATGGGTGTCTGTCTCATTTCATAAAGTTAACCCTGGCTAGGGGTTTCCTACATCCTGTTTATGCTATTTGTGTTGTGCTATATGTATGTTGCTATATGTATTCATATGAATACTGTATATTTGTTAGGATAGCCATTCTTGTCAAATTTCCCAGTTTTCTAACCATATAAATACCTCTGAAACGGTATTTATTTCAGTATATATTTTATTTTCATTTAATTCATATATGTCCAAATAAATTTTGAATTTAGTACAAAACATGGCGTCTTAAAATTAAAATGAAGAAACCCTATTGTTTTACTGTTTGTTCTATGATGTTCCATATTTGTAATTTCCTTATTTATATACTAGATCACTTGGATCGAAATGGGATTCATGCAATTTATTTATTATTATTTGCACTTCACCCTTCTCGATCTGTTTTTAGATCTTTATTTATTTATAATTAATTCCTTATTCCATTCCAAAAATGTTTATAGTCCCTTTAAAACGGGCTTTCTGTGTAGATTAAACAAATCTCCACAGAGTAAAACATATATAACCAGTGATTTTGTATGATAGCATGCTTCCCATAAAATAAACAAACTAATTATAGATCCTATCTAAAAACGTGAGTTGTTGTAATGTAAATGTCCCTAGGTGAGCTTTGTTCCAAACTCTTTCACGGGCCTGTCCACTTCGCGTAGCGCCATGTGATATAGCCCCGTGCTCTCATTGCTCGTACTTTTCTCCTCCTTAGGTCCCTGTTCCCTCCTTATCTAAAAGTTTCCCCATAATTCTTTATTGGTCCGCATGCTATCATAGTTTTAGTAATAAAGTCTGTTATTTGTAGTAGTACATCATTTGTAAAATTACCATCTAGATATAATAGTTGTGTTTCTTCATATATTTGATTTCTCCTTATATTAGTTATAATTTTGTTCCGATCAATTTGATTTTTGGAACATTCCGTGATAACATGTTTCTTAGAAAATAAAAAATGTTTGCATAGTGGACATTTTGGCGACACTTCGATCATATGCCGTCTCACTGCTATTTCCCCTGTCAACCATGCATCATGCATGTATTTGAACAAGGTACTTTTTATTTTGATTGATTTAAGTTTATTCCAGTTCCCCCATGCCCTATCCCATTGAATATTTATGTATTTTTGTTCTATCCTATTTTTTTCCTTATTTATTGTTTCTTGTGTTAACCATTTGTATGTGCTTTTTGTATCGGTGTCCCAGAATTCCTTAGTATCCCTATATTTGAATAATAATTCTTTTATGTATCTTAATTTATTTGGCACTTCTACAGTTTTAATTAATTTATTATTCCTACATATTTCGTTTCTCTGCTTCATAGAGAAACCAAAGTAATATATATAGAGCCCTTGCCAAGCTATTTTGGGCTCCTCTTTAATCTCTTTAAATCTATTCAAAATGTTGGTATGTTTAATCAGGATTGGGTGGGGGAGACCTAAACCTCCCCTCATCCCTTCCTTATATAAAGTGTTTTTGTTTGTATAATGTATTCTATAGCCCCATAAATATTTAATAATCTCGTTATCTATACTTTTTAGTGTATAATCTTTAATGTCTATTGTTTTTAATTTGTAATTAAAGTGCACATACATGTAATGTTTTGCAACTTGTGCTCGTTCCAATAAGCATATTGGCAAAGGTGCCCAGGTTGCCACATTTTTTATAATTTTTTCTTTTATTTCTTTCAAGTTGTTTTTCATTTCATTCTTTCCAAAATTTATTCCTAATGTTTTTATATTATCTCTAATAAGAAGAGCAGGCAGACCATGTGTCTTACCTCTCCAGTTTCCTATTAATAAAATTTCAGTCTTTTCAGGATTTATCTTAGAACCTGAGACTTTTCCAAATCTGTCAAATTCCTTTATAAGTTCATTATAGGATTTTCCATCTTGGATAAAGTTTGTGCAATCATCTGCATGTTGTAACATCTTAACTTCTTCTCGGATGTTTGGAACTTTTATCCCTACAATTTTTGGGTTATTCCTAACTTTGGTACTTAGAATTTCTATTGCTATTACATATAATAACATAGATAGTGGGCAGTCTTGCCTCACTGATCTTTGAATTTCAAATTTTTCCGTTTTTGCTCCATTAACCTGTACAATCGAGTTTATATCATTATACAGGATTTTAGTCCAATTTTGGAAATTTTCTCCAAAACCAAATTTTTCTAGTGTCTTATATATATAGTTTTGTTCAAGTCGATCAAAGGCTTTTTCTTGATCAATTAGTACCATAGCACTAGTAGTACCATTTGTATTTATATGATCAATTATAGTTCTAATGTTTAAAATGTTATTCTGTATGTTTCTCCCTTTCGGCCCACTAGTTTGATTTATATTTATAATTGGGTCAAGACACTTTTTGACCCTTTCCGTTAAAATTTTACTAATAATTTTATAATCGACATTAAGGAGTGAGATGGGTCTCCAATTCTTAATTTCGTCCCTATTTCCTTTCCCCTTATATATTATTGTTATCATACCCTCCCTCATTGTGTTTGACATTTTGCTATTCCTAAGTGCAATATTGTTATATAACCATTCTAAAATTGGCGACAATTCCTTACAGAATTTTTTTATAGAATTCTGCAGAAAGTCCATCTCTTCCTGGTGATTTATTTTTACCTAATTTCCCTATTGTCTCAACAATTTCGTCTTGTGATATAAATTCCTCACATTTGTCTCTATGTTCTGAGGTAATTTTCTCACAATTTGTCTCTCGTAAGTATGTTTCTATATCTTCGTCCGCTATTCTCTGTGAAGTATATAGGTCCTTATAGTAATTACGTATGTATTCTAATATTTGAGTTTTGTCTTCTAGTATTTCCATTCCCGTGTTTAATTTCTCTAATGTTTTCCCTCCCCCCCCCCCCTTCTTAATTCTTCCCTTTTATAAAGACCCTCTGCATTTCCGTATAGTTCTGTAAATAACCCAGCATTTATTCCCCTCCCTTTATAAAAATCTTTCTTTAGTTTACCTAATCTTAATTCTAAGGTTTCTTTTGTGTCCTGTGTTGTTGTTGTTGTTATTAAATTTTCAAGAGCTTCTACTTCTAATTTAAATTTCCTAATCCGTAATTTTGAATGTTTTATGGCTATTTTTTAAATTTAACTTTTAATTGATCCCACTCTTCTATGATATTTATATTCCCTATATTTTTAAAATCTTCTATTTCCCTATTAATTTCTTCTGTAAATTCTTTTATATTTAATATTTTAGTGTTTAACTTCCATGATCCCCGTCCCCATTTAGTTCTTTTGGATATCCCCACTTCTAAAAAAATTAATTTATGGTCCGAAACTTGATAATCTAAAATCCCTGATTTAATATATTTATTTGTGCCAAAACATGTACCCCAAAATTTATCTAATCTACTTCTTGTGTCTTCTCGTATAAAAGTGTACCCCACCCTTAATAAATTTAACCGTCTATAGATGTCAACCAAATCTAATGATTCCATAATGAGTTTTATTATGTCCCTAATCTCTAAGTCATTTTTAGCTAATTTCCTTGACTGTCTGTCTATTTCGTCCTCAATCCAATTAAAGTCCCCACCTATTATCAAATTTTCCCCAATATAGTTGTCTAAGTACTCCTTTAACCTCGTTGCAAAAGCACGTTTCATATTAATAGCAGCTGGCATATATATATTTATAAAATGACAATTTTCTATTTTTAAATGAATTAATCTCCCCTTAAAAAATAAACCCTCCTCTATTCTTTCCCATTTAATTCCTACTTTATTTTTAACCATAACAGCTACCCCTCCCCATTTATCCCTCCCATCAGGGTCATTTTTAATTATAATACAATCCAGCTTCCTTTCAAGTTGTTCTTTAAGTTTGTCAGTTAGTCCATAATGTGTCTCCTGAATAAAAAATAAGTCAAAGTCCTTAATTTGTATTAACTTTTTAACTTTCTCTTGGTTTAAACCATTAACATTTATTGACTTTAAACGGAAGTTTTGTTCTTCCATTTTTAGTTTATCTCCAGGTGGCCGCAAATTTTACATGGATATAATTTATTGTCTAGTGTTTATAATTTAATGCTTATATCTTCCCCAACTTGAGGGGAACCTGGATCTATATCCCCTGATTGGGTTTCTGTCTCACTTATCGGTATTTCAAAATCACTGGTTATGTTTGAGTATAAAGTATCAAGGAACTGTTCATTGTCGGTTTCAATATCAATAGTTGTGGTCAGTGTATCCATGTTGCCATTCGATTCATTTTCTAAGGTAACTCCCAGTTGTGAATCTACCTTATCTTCTATTTGAGTTGGAGCTTCATTGGCTTCCTTTGTTTGAGGTGTTTCCTTACAAGAAGGAGAGGGAGAAACAGGTTCTTTATCAGACCCCCCACTAATGGGAAAAAATTCCTCATCAGATGAGGTCTCAGCCTTTCTTTTTTTGAGTTTGGGTTTTTGTTTCTTTTGGGGGGATTTGATTGGAGTTGATGTTACTCTAGAAATTCTTTTTGCTTTCGGAGTTTTCCCTTTAGGAGAAGTTCCCTCTTGTGATAACAATTCGAATGGATTGGTGTGAGCGAAAGTTGGAATGTCAATGGGTTTTGCTTTAGACTTACTAACCACCTTTGCCCACGTATCTGGATTGTTGTTTTGGAGAGTTTCAGTTGCATTTTCCATTGAGGGTCCAGGCCTTACTTCTCCCTTCTTACAATCCCACGGCCCATGTCCTATATCCCCGCATTTCGAGCACTTCCTGTCTTTCTCACAGTCTTTGTACCATGATCTTATTTTGAAACCCAGAACATAGAAAAAGGGTTGGATTTTTTTCTCCTGCCCCTTCTCTACCCTTATCATGCGCACAGCTGAGGTTATCCCATTATAACCCCAGGAGTCCGCTAATTTGGATCCTTTACTGATAACCCCAAACTTTTCTTTTATCTTCATTTCAATTTCGCTAGTCTCTATATAAAATGGCAGACCATGAAAGTGGATTTCCACCATTTTGGGTCCCAAATCCCTTTCTATCGGCGGGGCTGCATATACATACATCCGTATGTTTTTGACCATAAAAAACTCTACATCCAAAATAGGTGTCTCTGGGTCCCTTGGGTACAACATGTACCTTTTGGGTCCTGCATTTTGGAGACACACAATTTTTTTCATGTCAATGGACATAGCCTTAAGAGCAGCTAGAATCTCTAGCTGCCTTGGTGTTTCGTCCGATCCAGATATAAACAACTGGCATCCTTTGGGGTGGTGCGCTGATAACACATTTCCCGACACCGTACACTCATAGTACAGATTAAGTCGGGATCTGACCCCTCTATTGATGTCATTACTTTCTGCCTCCTGATGAGACATTGCTAACATAAAAGGATAGAAAAATGTATAAGAAAAGTGATAAAACTAAAATGGTGCAGTGAAAACCTAATTGAACAAGTGAATAATAAGAAAAACCGTACACCCTTTGTCAATATTGAATGAAATAATCCAAATTCTCCACAGACAAATATTCCACAAATCCTTTGCACAGGTAATATACACTCCAATCGTCAACAGTCGTTTTAAACCAGCCGCTTGTTGACAAAACCCGTAGTAATGTAAAGACCATTTACATATAGCAAAGTATTTATACGGATTCGTGCTCCGTATCAAAACACTTTGCACGAGCGGCATATAGCGAATTGTACTCACGATTCCGAAGTACAACTGCCCATATATATATAAATAAATAAAATCACCCTCGGGTATCGTTGCACACGATAAACAAAACCCGAGTACATGTCTTTCCTAAATAAAAACTACAACATTCCGTGACAATACCTCCCCCCTAAAAAAAAGTGGTATCACTTTTAGAATAATCACGGAATGTGAGATATGAACCATTATAAAAATCCTCCAAAATTTGTAGGCTGAACGAAATGATCTGCCCACTACACCCTACTTAAAAAATCAGCCCCTACATTTCCTGAACCTCGAATCGCCTCGATTCGGAAACAATACGGCTGCAAAGATAACGCCCAACGCATCAATCTTGCGTTGGCAACCTTCGCTTTATTCAAATATAAGAGTGGCTGATGGTCCGTTTGCAAAGTAAACTCCCTCCCAAAAAGGTACGTGTGGAATTTTCCTATTCCCCATACTAAGCCTAAGCACTCCTTTTCAATCACGGAGTAATTTTTCTCTCTAGGGAGCAATTTCCTACTTGCATAAGCAATGGGCAATTTCACACCCCCTTGCTCCTGTAGCAAAACAGCCCCAAGACCCGTATCGGACGCATCAGTCCTCAGTACAAAAGGTTTATCAAAGTCTGGCAACTTTAAAATTGGTGCACTTACCAGTTTATGTTTTAAAGCGTTAAAGGCTTTTTCCTGGCATGTATCCCATGAAACTTTATTCGGTTCCCCCTTTTTAGTCAAATCTGTTAATGGGCTTGCAATAGCTGAAACGTTGGGGACGAATTTCCTATAAAACCCCACTAGACCTAGGAATGATCTCACTTGTTTTTTTTGTCTCTGGTCTAGGTGCATCCCTGATTGCTCCTATTTTATCTGGCTGAGGTTGCAACTGGCCTAGTCCACTTACCAGATATCCCAAACATTCTAGACTTGAATATCCTATGCTACATTTAGTAGGCCTAACTGAAAGATTTGCAGTGTGAAGTTTAATGACCAAATCCCGCAATACCCTAACATGTTCATCCCATGTATGTGTGTAAACAAAAATGTCGTCAACAAAGCTGTCGACGCTTTCCATTCCGTTTAACAGTTTATGCATAAGACGGACGCACGACGCTCCGGCATTTACTAAACCAAACGGCATGACTTTAAATTGGAAAAGTCCCTTTGGAGTAGTGAATGCCGTTAATTTGCGGGCATTATCAGAGATTGGTACCTGCCAATATCCTTTGCTCAAATCCAATTTGAAAATGTATTTGTGGCCTGCCAATTTCGAAAGTACATCTTCCATATCAGGCATTGGTTCTGCGTCAAATACGGTGATCTTGTTTAATTGTCGAAAATCGATGCAAAACCGGTTGGTACCATCTTTCTTTTTGACTAACACCACAGGGGACGAGTATGGGGAATTTGACGGTTCGATCACATCCTGATCTAACATTTTGGTCACTTCTTCGTTGATAGTCTCTCGTGCATTAAAGGGTATCTTATATCCTTTAATCCTGATAGGCTCAGATGTATTCAATTTTATCTCGTGTCGAATTAGATTCGTACGGCCTGGTCTGTCCGTAAACACCTCTGGGTATGTAGAAAAAACCTCCATGATCTGTGTACGCTGACCTTCCGATAAATCAGGGCATATATTTATCTGGTCAATACTTTCTTTGCCTACGTCAATAGGGTATTCAAATGGCAATCCTTTACTGGAGACTAATTCCCCTTCATCATTAGACCCATCTTCTATCACCGCTACGCATACTACATTCAAGATCCCTTTATCAATTGTTTGTCCAGGTCTCGCTATGTAGAGTTTAAGCATATTGGCATGAAACGTTTTCGATTTTCCCTCTACTTCAATGATATAATCCATTTCGCCCTTTACCTGTTTGACTTCATATGGCCCCTTCCATTGAACTAGCAGCTTGTTGTTATTCGTTGGAAGAAGCACCAACACTTGATTTCCTACGTCAAACTTTTTCCTCCGCGTTCCTCGGTTGTAATACTTTGCGTATCTACGACTTGATTTCACGAGTTCTTCTTGAGCCAGCCGACATGTACTTTCTAATCTTTCGCGCAAATCAACCACATATTGATAAGTGGTCTTAACCTCTTCGTCCACGACCTCGTCCGACCACAGTTCGCGAAGTATACGCATAGGACCACGGACTGTCCTACCGTACAATAGTTCAAACGGGGAGAAACCTAAGCTTTCCTGAGGAACCTCACGATATGCGAACAGAAGGGCATTCAGATATCTATCCCAATCCTTCGGTATTTCCGCACACATCCTCCGCAACATTTGCTTCAGTGTCCCGTTGAATTTCTCGACCAACCCGTTGCACATAGGATGGTAGGGTGTTGTACGTAATTGTTTAATGGATAGCAACCGACTAATTTCTGCCATGAGATCTGAGGTAAATTGTACTCCACAATCTGTAAGAACTTCCTCGGGCACTCCGACCCTGCTGAACATGTCTACGAGCGCTTCAGCTACACGTTCGGTTTCAATTGATGGCAGAGCTGTGGCTTCGGAATATCTGGTAGCGTAATCTACCAGCGTCAAAATGTATCGGTTTTTTCGATCTGTATGTGGAAATATTGGTCCTACAATGTCGATGACTATTTTGAACGGAGTATCTATCAACGGCATCTGACCCAACGGTACTCTAGTTACCCTACCTTTAGGGGTAGTCTTCTGGCAAATGTCGCACGAGCGACAGAACCGCGCTACATCGCTGTTGACACCAGGCCAATAAAATTCTCTTAATACCCTATCCGTTGTTTTATTTACGCCTAAATGACCCGCCATACTCGACTCGTGCGCGACCTTGAGTACATGTGACCTCAAATTCTGGGGAACCACTAGTTGCAGGAACTTCCTGTCTGATGTAGAATATTCCCTGTACATTAAACCATTTCGAGTAAGGAATTTAGAGGAACCCCCGTTCTTACACTTTTTCACTGTACCCGTTAATGTTTTCTCTTAAATTGCACGTAAAGACTCGTCACGTTTTTGCTCATTTCGAAATTTTTCGCGGGAGATATCAGTAATGGCTTCTGGTACTTTCAATTTACGTAATGGTTTATTTTGCTCCTTGATTTGACCTCTAGTTTGTACAGCTTGGATGATGGGAAATCTGAAATCTTCTATGGTTGGAAGTCTCGAACCCGGTACATTGCCAATAGTAAGTTCATATATCGGGTTGGCTATGCACAAAGCTTCCACGGTCCCTGTCAAAAAAGGTGTTTCTACCATTATCCTGGCGACTGGAACATGGCCGATTGTCTGGTCAAGTAACATGCAAGGTGATTTAAACCCAAGCAATTGATCATCGCGGACTAAGCTCCGTTTCACGACTACAGTAGTGCATCCAGTGTCTCGTAAAACTGTGACCTCTTGTCCGTTGACAATGCCGTTTGCGATCGGCACCCGTGCCTCTGGAAAAATACATGTACCGATTGATTGGATTGCATCGCAATTGGTCTCTAAACGCGTCACCGGTTCGCTTACTGCTTCCCGCTTAGCTTGCTGGGAAACATCTAGTTTTCTGTTTACCGACCTTCTGCCTCTAATGGCTACCGCGACTTTCTGGACTGGTCCCTTCCGCTTAGGACAATAATGGGAGATATGACCCACTTCCTTGCAAATGAAACATTTCGCGTCACTATGCTTCCCCTGGTTACGCCCACCAGATTTATCAGGTTCCCTGGGTTTTCTGTCTTTGCCCTGATTCCCCCCTTGGATATCTCGCGTGACGACATTCTGCGAACCTCCCCGGGCTTCAGCGAACAAATCCGCCTGTGTGACCATCTCATGTATATTTGTGAAGGACCTTTCCTTCAAAAATAAATATAGCTCCTTACCACATGTTGTTAACAATTGGTCACGAAGCAAGAAATCAACAAGACCCTCAAATGTCATGACGACTTTTCCACATTCCACCCATCGCTGCAAGTAATTATAAGTCCTACTGACGAACTGGGTGAATGTTTCGCCTCTCTCGGGTTTGCTATATTTAAATTTCTTGCGAAACCCTTGCTCAGTTAGTTCATATTTCTTGAGAAGTGCCTCTTTCAACACGGGGTAATTGAGCGAATCGGCCGTGGATAAACGCGAATACACGTCTAACGCTTTACCTTTCAGTAACGCGCTAAGGTGAAGCGGCCAATCGTCTTTCTTCCATTTTTGTACCGTAGCATACCTCTCGAACCTATTTAGATAACTATCCATATTATCTTTATCGTCTTCAAATGGGGGCTATTTTGGACCCCTCAGTTTAACATCATGTTCCCCCTCTTTTTTAGCTTGCAATAACTCAGAATTCCTTTGATGCTCCCTCTGCCTATTCCTATCTTCTATCTCCAAAGTTTCTAACCTTACCTGTTTTTCCCTTTCTATCTTCTCCCTCTCTGCTTCCCTTTCCCATTCCATCCTTTCCTTTTCTGCCTGTTTTTCTAATTCTATCTTCCCTTTCTCTAGTTCTATCCTTTCCTTTTCTGCCTGTTTTTCTAGTTCTATCTTTTCTTTTTCAAAAGCCATTCTCCTTTCTTCTGCTTGTTTTTCTAATTCTATCTTCCCTTTCTCTAATTCTAGCATTTCCCTCTTGGTTTCCCTTTCTAATTCCCTCTCCTTTAATCTTTGGTCCCTCTCCCTAGCCTGTTCCTCACGAACGAAATTTCTAAGGGGCTCCCCCTCATAACCGAACTGTTTCCCCAATTCTACCAGTTCTTTCATAGAAGACATTTCAGAAGTTTGGCAGTGACCAACCTTAAAGTCCAGGCTTAACAAAACACGCAATTACCAGTAAACCGTATTTCCCTTCTCAGAATTGCAACACAATTATTAAATAAATACAAAGAAATAAAATAACATTAGATACCTACCTAACCCTTCTATACTTTATCAAGCGAGTCTGAAAGAAAAAACCTACAAACCAATTTCAGTGCTCTGTTAAATCCGAAATGATCCCACTTCTGACACCATTTGTAACAAGATAACCGGGACGGACCACTTCGGATTAACAACAAAACACGCTTTGATGATACAGATATAAAAATTATGATTTAATGTGGCGATAAATGTATATAAACAAAACAATGAAATGCGTGCGTATTGTAATCCAAATATTGGATTTAATTATACATAATTACGCACAGACTAGAAGATGCAAACGACTCATACAATGATACAAATCAATGATACAATGATACAAAACAATGATACGAATCAATGATACAATGATACAAAAACAATGATACAAAACCCCAGCGAAAAAAATATACAAAAAAAAAAATGAATACAGTTTACTCACGTAGTAAACAATGCAGGATTACTCATATAGTAAAAATGTATACGCTCAAATAGCGAAACTATATTGGAAAAATAATAACAGGACAGATAACAACTTATCGTTCCAGTCCCAAACCATATACTGGGTTCCGCAAACCCACATTAGCCCACGGCTAACAATTTGCGAATAAATATATATAATGAACTATTAGTATACAGCTCCACAGCTGGTACAATAGAACTTCACAATTTCTACAGACTCCGGACCCTCGGAATACTACGAAACATTAGACCCTCCAGACACTCTGGTCATTTAGACAGCTCTACTGCTGGGTCACCCTTGTCACCCTTGACATTAGACACTCCGGACGCTAGACATGAAACACTCCGGCACATTAAACAGCTCTGGAAACACCAGTGCATTTAATCACAGCTCCCGACGTTTGACAGCTCCGGACACCCCGGACGTTTAACACCCTCGTACAAATAGCTGAAAAGATACCCGACACCGTGTACTAACCTTGATACAGACATAACGTAATGACGTTATACACGGTAAATTATCAAGACTATTATTATCATAAATACAAAATGACATGTTCTATAGTACACCTTCCCTGTTTGATAATGCTGAATAGTAAACAATTATATTTTAACAAAATATAGCTTTACTTTAACAATTTAAATGCCTCGCGAACACGAGTATTATGCTGTGTAAAACTATATAACAAACATGCAAAGGTAAATATAGTGATACAAAAAGCTAACACTCAGTATCAAAAATGTACTTACCCCTACAGCTAAAGTTGTGCAATCCTCCCTCCCTCGGATCTATAACCCTATAGCTACAGTCCTTGAAACCAGCCGCTTGTTGACAAAACCCGTAGTAATGTAAAGACCATTTACATATAGCAAAGTATTTATACGGATTCGTGCTCCGTATCAAAAACACTTTGCACGAGCGGCATATAGCGAATTGTACTCACGATTCCGCAGTACAACTGCCCATATATATATAAATAAATAAAATCACCCTCGGGTATCGTTGCACACGATAAACAAAACCCGAGTACATGTCTTTCCTAAATAAAAACTACAACATTCCGTGACAACAATGTTCATTTCAAGATTTCATAAAGACATGGAAGTGCAGTCAAGTAGACCTGAGACATTTCTACATTTACATGATGACAAAATTAATGTCTTTCCCTAAGGACGTAATGACTCCCAATGCATGCGCCCTGTTTGGGCAATATTTGTAAAGAATATAGTCATGCCACATGTCTTTAGAGATTGGTTGTTGTTTTGTTTTTTTTAAACATTTGCAAATATTGTGTCCGATCTTGCTGCATGTAATCTATTTTCAAGATTTATGACTTTATTAGTTTCGTAAAGTAAAAAGTTTAATTCATACAGAACAAGTGCATATATGAAGTATAAGATTTGGTCGTGTTCGGGGATGCACACTCAAAATAGAGACGAAATAATAACAGCAAGAAAATTGCCTGACATTATCAAGAGAAATTGCATGGTGCTGGTTCTGAATTAAATTGCTATTTAATATATTACCCAGGGCTACTATAGTACCCAGGGCTAATATATTACCCAGGGATATTGCCACAGACTTCACACATCATATTTCCTCTGTCGCTATCTAATTCATCAGGCTCCATCCGTCCTATCTTCACTATCCAGCCTAACAGGCGTCTAATAAATTCGATTGGAAATATATGCCACAATGTCGGACTTTACTAAAAACACATCATTATCAATAATTGTTTATACCCTGTTTATCTTATCTGTACACAATTTACTTGGAGATATTTGTAAGCCCTTAAGAAATGTATATGAATGAATTCCTTCAGTTCAAATTACGCAATCTTTCATATTTGCGCTTTCAAGGTATAGAATACCAGCTTTAGGTTTCTTATAGTCGGTGAAAGATAAATTACCCGTTTGTAAAAGGTTCCGATGGGTTTGTTTTATTGTCCAGGAGGCAGCTTAAAAGTCCATTGTAAACTCTTTTAAGTTCTCTCCCCCAGGCCTGTTTCCTTTACGTGAAAGTGTGTATCCCTACCCAAGTCAACAATCGTAGCCTCAAATGTGATCTAGAACTTTTAATTCCTTACCGATATGGAACCGGATGTGTGTGTGTGTGTGTGTGTGTGTGTGTGTGTGTGTGTGTGTTTTGTAGTAGTACCATACGTTGTACGTCTATAATTTATTAAGTAATCGTAGGATAAAGAATTTAGCCTTTTATAACCCATCAAGGGTCCATCCATTCGAAACCAATGATTTAATTATCTTCACATGATGTTCACAAACCTGCAATGAATCCCCACTGGCATAGGAACAAGGAGGGTACGAGGCCGCAAAGTCAGCATTGGTTATCGCAGAGGGTTCTTGCACTCGATTTTAATAGTCAGCACGGTTACTAATCAGCGAGACCATTTACTCGATCATTTTACCGCATACAAATCAGTTGCATGTGTCGGTTCTATCTCGATGGCACCCAGGTTTTGTATCTGTGATGAAGTCTTTCATACGTTTTCCTTTTGCACCAACACAATCTCGAACTCAACGGTTGTAATTGGTTATCTTCGGTGGTCACCGAGTACAAATGTAAAACTATGCTGAGACTGCCTTCTCCCGCCTCGAGAATTTCGAATACATATGTGTTTGTTTGTGCAGACGTAAAGAATTAATTTTGCACGTGCAGCCGGCGCAAACATGTTTATATTATTATTATAGCCACTACTGCAAATCCAACTGATGCGCTTGTTATGAATACTGCCACATCAAGATTAACTATCGTAGCGACGGATATTTCACAAATCGTATCATTAACCGCACACACGCATTTGTATCTCGATGATAAAACAGCCTTCTCGCAACTAATTTCGCGTCGGTAGTCTTTTATTCTTCAATTAATAATGTAATAGTGAAGTATAATTTGTTGACAGGCTTGTATTGTCCAGATCCATAACGGTCTGGTGCGATAATTACAAACATTCCAGACCAAAATATAATTTTCCACTGGTACAAGTGCAAATCAATCATAGACAATATCTTCTATATGTTTGAAACCAAGTTCTCATACATCTGCATGGAGTATGCATTTTAACTGCTCGTACAACGCAAATATATCGTTGAATGAAACAAATTTATATGACTTTGTAGTCCGTGAGAGGCTTCAGCAAGAAACCACTATGCATATATTCGTTGCTTTCACGTTGTGGCGTAAGCTAGTACGAGCATACATCGAAAGGATATGGTGGCATTTTTGTGTATGCGACCAATAGAGTTTCACGTCCTGTTGAAGATTCTATGTTGATAATCATTGAAAAGACTTTATGCAGCATATAGTCGCTATTGCCGAAGCATCCATCCGTGTCGTGTCCGTTTAGTTAATCAAAGATGTTGTTTGTTTTAAATTGTTGACTTTGTGCAGATCCAATGGGTATGAAGGTCAGCTCCAATCAACTTTTTAGGGGTCATTGAGGATGCCATGGTGAAGGATCCTAACGCCTCAGCTTTGGTGATGCAATCGACTAACCCCCCCCCCCCCCGCCCCCGGCTTAAAAACTTTAAATGTTACTAAAATGTTCGTTTGTTTGGCAGTCTTGAGTAAATCAAGTTGCGTTAATGTTAACGATATGTTGGAAAAAGTTTCAATGTGGCCCCATAAATTGTATTCTGCTTTATATTTTCTTCAGTTTCTTTTTATATGAGCATCTGTAAATTTGTCACGACATTATGTTTATCCCGATATTCTATTACGCGTATGTTTAGACAGTTCAGTGAATCATTTCAATGCATCGATACACGGGTATCAATGGTGGCGAATCCTTCAAGTGTTCTGAAGTACATGTCCACTAGGAATTACTTAATCAAGTACATATGCTCAAAAGAAAAGAAATACATTGGGTACAATGGAACGAAGTCTTTCTGGGAAATCTGCAAACCAATGTCAACGTTTTGGTCTAATATTGACATATTGCTATAGTCAAAGATACAAACACGTGTTGTGATTGTTTTTGCAGTCAAGCAAACTGGCTTTGGAGGTTTCATCGTGACCGTTTAATCTCAGTGAGACCTTAATTACTACAAGTTTTTATCTATCAACGGACGTTCCAGTGGGTTGCCTAAATTGTCTCTGGTTTGATGTGTTACAGTCACGTGAAGTAGTGTACTGACGCCTTGGTGGGTTTACCATGAACGTTCTCCTCGATAGGCGCTTATGGCCGAGACTGTGGTTGTAACCAGAATTGAAATCGTCTATATTTTAAGGAAATGTTAAGTAAAGGGGAACAGATAAAACATAAAACGGCGATCAGTACACGGTAGGAAATATAACGTTCAATAGATGTCACAAATGATAGACACTGCTCCATACACGTCTTGTTACGCAAAATAACTGTTGTGTGTATTTCATTTAATTAACATTTTGATATAATTTAATTGGTTGTCTCTACGTTTTAAGGCTGCTTTTTTCCGTTACATGCAATTTCATGTAAGTGCATTTACTGGATTTGATAGAATTCGGTTCTGACTGATTTGTGTTGTTTTTACGTAAATAAAACCTGAAGACATTTTGTATGTAATGCAGAACTAGTTGCTGACGCTGATGCTTAACCAGGAAGAGCTGAAATAAACGACATTTTGCATTCTTTCTCAGAGTAAGATTCATAAAGTGAAATTGAGGCCAGACTTAGAGACGTGACAAATAACATGGATCAATTACGTTTTTCTAAAGGATTGACCCACATCTGGGCATTTGTTTTACGTTGTAGCTAAAGTTATTATTGATATTTTGTGACAGAATAGTCATTACTTGCTTTACTTAATACGTGAGAAGTTAAAGTGTTTTACGTTGTGACAAGTTTGGAGGCTAATATTTCAACAGATTATTTTTCCTTGGAAATACTTATACTTGACAGAAATTCTTGGACAAGGGCAGTTATCGAAATTTATACAGAATTCAAACTAGAATATTGTCATTTTCTGTGATTCAACAAAGAATTGTTGACATATCCGTAGGACGTAGACCACATCAAACGTCATCACCTTTCATTTTGGATTACATCGGGATTTCATTAGGACGTTTATTACTAGGACTCTTTTATTCTTTGATTACTTTTGGATTTGATTACTAAAATTCTACACCCTTTTTCTAATTTTTATCTTGTTTATTTTTTTGTAGGCAAATACAGTATTTGTTAAATTTTATAAATTTTACTTCACCCTTTTCTTGTTACTGTTTGTAAGAGCATGAAATAAAAATAGGATCACTCATCCTTCAGACATATGTACTGTGGATAAAATATTTAAGAACATTTTGTATTTTGAAATTTAAATTTCTCTAGGTTTTCAAATTTTTAAAAATCTAGGAATTATGTTACGAGTTTTAAACTTTACTGAAATCATCATGCATCTTTTTACAACGTCATCAAAAGTGGAAATTATTCTTTCATCTTCTACCCAGGAACAGCTAGCCCTTTTGAAAAAACAAAAATGTAGTGATTCAACTTGAAAGAAAATATGATCTTTCAGATGCAAAAGCTTCCTTAATAAAAACAAGAAATAAAAATAGGTTTGTTTTAGTATTTCGTAGAAAAGTGTGTTTTGGATGAAATTGCTTTGTATCGATTAGCATTCAACTCTGACATAGGAATTCAAATTATAGTAAAAGACAAAATGGAGTTAAGGAAATTTGAACTTCAGAACGAGGAACAAGAAATGGAATTTGATAATGAAGACTAATGGAGAGCAAAAGAAATGCAGTTACAAAAAGATAAAGAAGAAAACAAATGCAATTAGATATTACGAGTATTCGTAAGCTCATAAAGTTTTCTTTCATTGAATGTCTTCCACTCAGCAGTCGTCTGGCATAAAAGTATTTCAGCCCAATAAAAGCCCTGTTAGATCTCAATATGGCAACACCAAGCTCCTGATAAGATTGATAAACAAACATGGTCTCTTCCTGTGTGTATATATTGCAAACAGAAAAGCTACGTTATTTCAGATTGCTACAAATTGAAAAACATAATCATCAGAATCAAGACAGACCTATTACAAAGACTCGTATTTCTAAGAGGTCAAGGTCACTCATATATTGAAAGCAATATATTTTGGGGGTCTAATAAAAATTAGTTTGATTTTACTATGGAACATTATGAACAATTAATTTCGAAGCGTTCTATATCACTTTTGAGTGATTCGGCCAATCCCAACCCTATTAAAATTTGAATGGACATGGAGCTTCTCAGAGTCTTTTATTATCATGTGCATTGCCTTTTCCTGAGAAGTAATCTTCTAATGAGAGTAGTCATATTCAGGGAGTAGAGAATGGATTTGTAACGTTCCTCTACTCTGTGCAAATTTGTCATCAGATTTAGTCTCAAGACACGTGACAGTGAGAACAGTGTTTACTTTACCCACTTTAAGACATTCGTTTTTAAAATAGGCAACGCCCTAGCTGGAGATACGGTTGTGGTGAATCCACTTGTAACAGACAAACGTTGTTTGGATCAGAAAGTCGATCCTACTGAAAACGAATTCCCTTATTTATACCCAGCTTGTGCAGTTACTAGAGCTATGTCAAAAAAAGCTCTTGATCATGATTTTGGTCAGGTAAGTATTCACTTAGCTGTCACATGTATTAGCCAGGCTGTTTATAAAGTCACTTTCACTCCTTTGGATCAATCAAAAAGTATTGGTCACAGTGATTTTCTTTTAACTACTCATTTTATTCAGGGTGCAAGCGACAATCACTTGTCGTCGAACAGGAAAAGAATCATAAGATCTCCTGTTTGTTTCAAAAGTATATTCGTGAACTGGAAGACGCTGAAAGAAGTGTCTGTTTTTTCATTAGAAATGGAATTTGTGAGAAAATGTATGTACCTGCTGGTGACGTGTGGTCAGTGAACTTGCAAACTGTAGTTCAAAAGTTGCAGAGGCAGGACAAAATGGTAGGAAAACCCAGTTCGAATATACATAAAACCCTAACCATATTCCTGCATCTGACGAACCATTTAGCAGAATAATGGTAGATTGTGTTCTCCCATACCCAAGACAATGTCAGGTAATCAATATTTGTTGTTCCAATGCATGATATTGTAATGTAACGTTATTACTGGATTTGATATATTTCAGTTCTGACTGATTTTATTTTGTTGTAGACGTGAACAATTTTACAGAGACTTGGTGTATAATGTTGATCTAGTTACTGGCCTTGATTCAGAACCACTAAGAGTTGAAGTTAACACCTTTTTTATATTTTTATTCTTTCTCGGAGAAAGATTCATAAAGTGAAATCGATGCCAGATTTTGAGTACATGCCAAATAACATGCATCAATTAGGTTTTCCAGAAGATTGACCCACATGCAGGCATCTGTTTTACGTCTTTACAACTTATAAAGTGATATTTATTTATTTAGTGAATTTAATCCATCGAAATTATTATCAAAGGAATGCTGAGAGTCATTGACAATATTTGAAACGTAAAGAGAGCGTAAGACGTATAGGTAAGTGACTTCTGTTGTTTAAATACTATTATTGGTCTGCATTATTTTAAAACTTTCAATGGTACAAAAGCGTTTACTAAGCAAATATGCAAGATTCGCGATTAGGTAATCAACGGTAGTTTTAAAAGTGAAAACTGTTGGACGAGTTTATACGTATTCGGTTCTGTAATGTTCAAACATTATTTTAAGAAACGTCAATGACTAATATATACCAGATACTGTGAACTTGAGAAAGGCGTATGAATAATGACCATATAATAAATCGGCAGAATATGAAGCACTAGTCATATTTGCAACTGTAACTAAAGCATAATTTAATTGCACCATGTGGAAATAAAGTGCTCACTTGTACACATTATATTTTAAACCATTTTATTGGCGAATTGTTTCGGATTTTCGCCCTAATGCAATATATACATATATGAATGTACCCGAGTGTGGTTGTCCTAACAATCAGGTTGATATTGAAATAATATACATGGTGCATCAACACTTTACAGGTTACACTTTACTCCGACAACGTTTGTTAAATCCGCTCCGCATTTGAGGTTGTGCGAGTTCTCAACACAAGAACAAGTGTCTTGACAACTCTCAAACAAGTTTCTTGGCGGTTTACGAAACCCGATTCTTTGGTTATGGTCATACGAGCCACAATAATATTATATGTTTTACATTTATTCTGGATTCCTGTTTAGTCTTTATGTCACATGATGAAGTCGGGTTGGGACTGGATTAGTGAAGACACCGAAAGCAATTGCGTTAATACGACGTTTATTTATTAACGCAGTTTAAATATAATTATTTCTGACACCATTATAAACAAACGATAAGGAAAATTATAATGTTCCTAACATAGAACTAATCAATAACAAGTAACTCAATGACAAAAACCCCAAAGGATGATTTCAACGAAAGACATTTGAAACTGACGTGAAATACGTCTGATCACCAGATCAACAAATACAAGTGTACACGTATGAATTCATATATATATATATATATATATATATATATATATATATATATATATATATATATATATATATATATATATAGATCGTATAACGCGATCTATATATATATATATATATAGATCGTATAACGCGACATATGTAAATGCCTGTAATTTTGGTTATATCGTTCATATAAAGAGTTACCAAAGCAAAGGCAAGTATATTATGATTTTATCGTTCATGTAACGGAGCTGCGATGTAAATATGAATTTATGAAGTTATCGTTCATATAACGATACTGAAACTCCACCAGTGAGATCCTTAGGGATTTATGATCTGCCTGTCCCAAGTCAGGGTAAAGAGGAGGGTTGGGCGTGGGGTTAGCACCCCCACACCGTAAAAAGAACGACGCTACAGAAACGTCAACAACAGAAGAAACAGAAAACTTTTTCCTGGGAGAGGAAGCGTCTTCATCACGAAGACGCATGACGCTGGGTGGTGAAAGCCAAAAGGATGCCACAAAGCCGACTACCCTTTTGTCTACCAGGAGAATCAACATCGGCACATGGAATGTTAGGACCATGTACGAGCCAGGAAAGACGGCGCAGGTAGCAGCCGAGATGAGGAGCAACAACCTGGCCGTGTTAGGCATCAGCGAGACACGGTGGACCCAAGCTGGATAATCACGACTGATGACAGGAAAGCTGTTGCTGTACTCCGGGCATGAAGAGAGCGACGCACCCCACACGCAGGGAGTAGGCTTCATGCTGTCCAAGCAGGCACAGAGGGCACTGATTGGATGGGAGGCGCACGGCCCCAGGATCATCACGGCATCCTTCCGAACTAAGAAGAGGAAAATCAAGATGAACGTCGTCCAGTGCTATGCCCCAACGAACAACAGTGAAGAGGAGGACAAAGACCAGTTTTACAGCAGACTGCAGAAGATCCTCGAGACCTATCCGGACAAGGACGTCACCATCCTCATGGGAGATATCAACGCCAAGATTGGGTCTGACAACACTGGATACGAACCAGTCATGGGCACCCACGCCCTGGGAGAGATGAATGAGAATGGAGAGAGATTTGCAGACCTTTGTGCACTCAACAGCCTAGTCTTTGGAGGCAGCATCTTTCCTCACAAAAAGATCCACAAGAATACATGGGTATCGCCAGACAGCGCGACAGAGAACCAGATCGACCACGTTTGCATTAGCAAGAAGTTCAGAAGATCCCTGCAGGACGTTAGAGTGAGAAGAGGAGCAGACGTGGCGTCCGACCATCACCTGGTGGTGGCCAAACTGAAGCTGAAGCTGAAGAGAAACCAGATTGAAGCGTCAGACAGAAGAGTCAAGTACAACGTCAGCCTTCAGAAAGACCCCAAGATAAGACAAGAGTTTGGTCTGACGCTGAAGAACAAGTTTGAAGTGCTTCAGGAACTTTTTCAAGAAGAAGAAGACAGTGTACTCAACAGCTGGCAGATAGTGAAAGAAACACTAAGAGCATCATGCCAAGAAGTAGTGGGGCCAAAGAAACACCAGCAGAAAGAGTGGATCACAGCAGAGACCTTGACCAAGATCGAAGACAGGAAGAGGAAGAAGGCAGTAGTCTACAACAGTAGAACCAGAGCAGCGAAGGCCAAGGCTCAAGAAGCTTATGCAGAAGCCCACAGATTAGTGAAGAGAAACATCAAGAAGGACAAGAAAGAATACATAGATGGACTGGCAGCTGAGGCGGAGCAGGCAGCGTACAGCGGTAACATGAAACAGCTGTACGACATCACCAGACGACTCTCCGGGAATTTCAGCAAACTAGAAAGACCGGTCAAGGACAAGCAGGGGAATACCATCAACAGTTTAGACCAGCAGATGAACAGATGGGCAGAGCATTTTGAGGATCTCCTGAACAGGCCAGCATCCGCGAACCCCCCAGACATCGAACCAGCTAACGTGGATCTCCCGATCAATTGCGAGAAACCGACCAGAGACGAGATCAGGAAGGCCATCACCCTGATAAAAAGCGGGAAGGCGGCTGGACCCGACGACATCCCAGCAGAGGCGCTAAAAGCAGATCTGGATGCGTCAGTGGAGATGCTGTATCCACTCTTTGAGAGGATTTGGGAGGAAGAAGACGTACCGGCAGACTGGAAGGCAGGTTACCTGATCAAGCTTCCCAAGAAAGGCGACCTCAGCAACTGTAACAACTACAGGGGCATCACACTCCTATCTGTGCCAGGGAAGGTCTTCAACCGAGTCCTCTTGGAAAGGATGAAGGCAACCGTGGACGCACAGCTGCGAGATGAGCAAGCAGGCTTCCGGCAGAACAGATCCTGCACGGACCAGATTGCGACGCTCCGCATCATAGTCGAACAGTCCCTAGAGTGGAACTCCCCGTTGTACATCAACTTCATCGACTATGAGAAGGCATTCGACAGCGTGGATCGAGAAACCCTCTGGAAACTCCTTCGGCACAACGGCATCCCAGCCAAGATGGTCAACCTAATCAGGAACTCCTACGGCGGCATGTCCTGCAGAGTTATCCATGGAGGGCAGCTCACAGACAGCTTCCAGGTGCGAACTGGAGTCCGACAAGGATGCTTGTTATCACCGTTTCTCTTCCTCCTCGCCATCGACTGGATTATGAAGACGTCCACCAGCGAGCGCAGGAACGGAATTCAGTGGACTTTGTGGAGACAGCTAGACGACTTGGATTTTGCCGACGACCTTGCACTCCTTTCACACAGCAAACAGCAGATGCAAGAAAAGACAAACGTTGTGGCAGCCACGTCTTCACAAGTTGGCCTCAACATCCACGAGGACAAGACCAAGATCCTGAATATCAACTCCACAAGTACCGAACCAGTCACCCTGAATGGAAGTTCCCGGGAAGAAGTGCAGTCCTTCACCTACCTGGGTAGCGTCATTGACCAGCAGGGCGGTACAGATGCAGACGTCAAGGCAAGGATCGGCAAAGCAAGAGCCGCCTTCATCCAGCTCAAGAATATCTGGACCTCCAAAGAGCTGTCCTTGACCACCAAGATCCGACTGTTCAACTCCAACGTGAAGTCAGTCTTACTGTATGGAGCAGAGACCTGGAGGACGACCAAGACCGCCATCAGGAAAGTCCAGATCTTCATCAACAGCTGCCTCAGAAGGATTCTCCGGATCCGCTGGCCTCACACCATCAGCAATGCCAATCTTTGGGAAAGGACCTTCCAACTTCCTGCTGAAGAAGAAATCAGGAAGAATACATGGGGCTGGATAGGGCACACCCTACGAAACCCGCCATCCGGTATCACCAGGCAGGCGCTGAGGTGGAACCCACAAGGCAAGCGGAAGAGAGGCCGTCTAAGAAACACCAGGCGACGCAACCTCCAGGTGGACACCACCAAGATGGGCTACACCTGGAACCAGCTAGAAAAAATGGCCCAGGACAGAGGACTCTGGAGATCTGTAGTTGACGGCCCATACGCTGATAGGAGTGACGGGCAGTAAATGAATGAATGAACGATACTGAGATGTAAATATGAAAGTATGAATTTATGAAGTTATTGTTCATCTAACGAGACTGAGATGTAAATATGAAAGTATGAATTTATGAAGTTATCGTTCATGTAACGAGACTGCAATGAAACTGAAGTTTTGAGTTTATCGTTCAAATAACGAAACTGCAATGAAAAGGTGAAATTATGAGTTTATCGTTCAAATAACGAAACTGATACATAGATGTGAAATATTTACTCAAGATGGTAATGGTAATAGCAATAATATGGAACACGTATTTCACAACATTCGTGACGTCCATTTGACGTCCAAGATGTATATCCAGTTCCACCCGCTCTAGTCAATGTTGGCGGAGTCGCCATGCATGGTCCACTCCCCCGTCTGTTTAAAGAATTCCTCGAGAGCCCTTATATTTAACACAGACAGGATGGTCGCGAAGCCTTGGTCCCTCGATTTGAGAACAACAGTACATGTACACTCTTCCGAACCATCGTCCCCAAAACACAGCGTATACGTCACAAGAACCCCACAGTTCTGTGACCTCACATTACCCAATTATATAATATAATAACTATATATAACGCAGCATACACAAAGGCAGCATACGCGTAGGCAGCATACACAAGGTACCATACACGGCACCACACACGGGCAGCATAGACGAGCCCCGCAAACTGTCAACACACGTTTACTACAACATGGCACCACAATCACGGGCAGCATAGACAAGCCCCACGGTCACCCACGGACCTCAAGGTCACCCACGGACCCCACGGTAATCACACCATGGCACCACACACGGGCACCACCGGACCCCACGGTCAGCTAAAATTAAAACAACCAAACCGTGTAATACATATGACACGGTAAAGTACTTCTACATTCATATATGTCGCGCATGCGCGTACATGAATTATTTATCCATGTACATTAAACGTTCGGGCATGCAACGTGCAATTAAACTCGGTTTGTCTGTTCAATTACAAAAAAACACAGAAACAGAATATAGTATTGCTAATATAATGGCGCTGCATAACCTAGGTATTTACCATGTAGAATTTAGAATAAATACTAAAACATCTGATTATATGAAACAACTATGCCATATAAAACGAATAGCGATAAAAATATAATCTTAGATCTATTTTACCGCTTTTTCTGAAAGTTTGCTCCTTTAAAGAGAGAAGCATTTCTGACAAGACTGGATTGCAATGTGATGCTTACTTAGAATTTGTTTATATATACCCTAGCTGTGACCGATATGCGCAGCTAGGTACTTCAGACTTTTAAACTGCAGGCAATTCGCACATGCAGCATGAGCGGAGTTTCGCTCACCATTTCGAAATAACTAGAGCCGATAATGAATAAACCAGCCCCGGTAACGCTGTACGCGGCAACGAAATCCGAGTACATTTTTGACCACATATACATATAACAGTCATACACAATTCCATGACACTTTACTAAATCCTGAGTTAGTTTTGCAATTGTAATATTACGTTAGACTTTATTATTTTCATTAAATATTCCATGTTTTGTATACATTGTAAAATTCCGTTGTATGTTTGGAATTATATCATATATATTTTATATTCAGTTGTAGAATATGTTTGGAATTATATCATATATATTTTATATTCAGTTGTAGAATATGTTTGTTCAAGTGATGAATAATTGTTCTGTTGAAGATGTGGATAGATTAAAGAAATTGTTTGCTCAAGACAGATTTTTGTGTGCAGTAACTGGTTGCTTAATTATTGTACAAGAGAGGGAGAAGAGAAAAGAGGGGATATTGATTTGATTATAAATACTCAAGTACCTGACTAAATGGACTTTCTCCCAAAGAATTTGCAGCCATCTCCACAAGACTTGAGTAGTTGGTGTCTGTTTTTATCAGACGTCCTTTCAGTTTTGTACGACAAGTCTTGGGCACTCTTTCCTTGAAGATATCCGAAAGCTCCTAATATTTTTAATTATCTAATTTAACTTCCACCTTCACCTTAATATCCACTAAACTTAAACTCACATGTAGCTTCCAAAACTCCGATCTCATGTAGTCCCCAAAACTCCGATCTCATGAAGTCCCCAAAACTCCGATCTCATGTAGTCCCCAAAACTCCGATCTCATGTAGTCCCCAAAACTCCGATCTCATGTAGTCCCCAAAACTACGATCTCATATAGTCCCCAAAACTCCGATCTCATGTAGTCCCCATAACTCCGATCTCATGTAGTCCCCAAAACTCCGATCTTTACACAGTGAAAATCATTAACTCCACCATGTCGTTATGACATGGAAGATGCTAAACATAGTTTATATTGACCTTTTTGAATAGAAAGGATCTTGTCAATATAATTATCACAAATATTATGTAACCCAGATTTATTATTGCAAGCTGAAGCAAAAACGACAAAGCATCTAGTATCGCTGTGTAACGCGTTATTTCTTAATAAACCACGATACATGTTAAACCGCGATAACGCGCGTTATTTCTGAATAAACCACGAAACATTTTTTTACCGCGGTGTAAAGCGTTATTTCTGAATAAACCAAGATATATGTCACATTATACCTTAAGTGTAGCACTGACAAAACGACTTTAATTTCCTTGGACAGAAACCTGGGGCATTCTAAAAATGTGCTGCTACTATGGAGGAAGAAAATCTTACTCTGAAAGCGAAATGATATATATTATATTCATTATTTTATTTTGAAGACATATCTCAGTTCGAAGTAGCATCGCAGCCCTCCCCCACGAAACATATTAGGCTAATACCTTATAGCAGACAAATCTGTCCTGTCAATGTTAATCTGTCATGTCAATGTTAATCTGTCGAATGAATGCTAATTGGAGTTTACGTTGTTTTCTAAAACAGCGACTAGGATGGGATAATTACATTTACACAATGGCTGACACCCTTTATAGCATATTGGTATTAGCGAGACTGTTGATACAAATAGGAATTATTAACACTGAAGCCTACACTAGGCTTTTCATTAGTGTAACACAAATGGAAGCTCAGGACGTCAACACCCGGTTAAGACTTTTATCAGAACGGACCAGTAACAAACTGATTCAGCAAACGAGAAAATATTTAAAAGGATAGAGAAGTTACCTAAACTTCGAACAGAAAACAACTGGTCTCCTGTACATCTTCATACGCTAGTCTCGGTTTTACAAAACAAAGAATGTATGTATTTAACATATTAACGTACACTAACAAATAAACAAAGAAATATATGTACTTAACACATTAACATACACTAAAAAAAACGAATATATGTACTAACACACTAGCATACACTAACCAAAAAACCAAACGAATATATATACTAACACATTAGCATACACTAAAAGATAAATTAAATAATATATGTCTTAACACTTTATCCTACACTAACAAATAAACAAAACCAAAGAAATATATGTACTTAACACATTAACATACACTAACAAAAAACCAAAGAAATATATCTACTTAACACATTAACATACACTGACAAATAACCAAAGAAATATATTTACTTAACACATTAATATACACTGACAAACAACCAAAGAAATATATGTACTTAACACATTAATATACACTGACAAATAACCAAAGAAATATATGTACTTAACACATTAATATACACTGACAAATAACCAAAGAAATATATGCACTTAACACATTAATATACACTAACAAAAAAACAAAGAATATATGTTCTAACATACAAAAATCTTGGACCGCTTTGTTCATTGCCTCCGCCTATCGGTTTAAAGGTAAGATAAATGGTTAAGAGCCCTCATTTTTCTGCTGCTGTGCTTTTGGACAAAAATTGGAAATCCCGAAAAATTGTCTTTAACTGTCGTAATCAGGCAACAGCTGTAAGAATTAAAAAGGTTATCGAATAAAGCTCACTTATCATGAGACTATGTGTATGACATACAGTTATGTTGTGCCTGCCGATACTTGTCAGGTGTTAAACGTGGCATTGTCGATACTTGTCAGGTGTTAAACATGGCATTGCCGATACTTGTCAGGTGTTAAACATGGCATTCCTGATTCATTATATCGTTTTCAGTGGAGCAGATTTCATCAGCTTGTACTCTAAGGATGCAGGGCCCAGGAAACATGCCCAGGTCTGCAAGAGATTCTGTATCAACAGATGTTATCAATCATTTCTGGGATGATGACATCAGCTCGGCAACACACATATCTTACCAATCTGCCTTGCATCACTTCCTCACTTTCATGGTTATGACTGGGAAACATCAAGAGTCGGGATTTCCTCACATTTCTGATCTTCACTATCTAGCTCATTCTGAGGGAGTGCTGAAATGGCGCTACAACACTATCAAACTTATTTGTGTGCAATTTGTTTCGTGTATATAAATAGCTGACTTCCCAACCCACGTTTACAACCAGACGGAAATCGGTGTTTTCGTTTTGAGAGGAGTAAAACGTTTGCAATCTAATCTTAACAGACCAAGGCTTCCGATATTTTTTTCAGATGCTCACTCAGTTCTGCTTCCTATTCTGTGCAGGGCATTTTTCACCATACACGGATCTCTTGAAGGAAGTGGTGTGATGTGCTACATTTTTACGGTGTTGCACATTTACGGTTTTCACTGACACGTTTGATACTGTGCTCCATTTATGTCTTCAGAGGTCTCTGTTGCTGCCGATTATTTTACTTTCAAACTCCTCCAAAACTAATCATTTTCTCACAGCGATTATTTTGTGTTATTACAGAACAAACAACTCCATATGTCTTTATTTAGTGATGTTGAAATGTCTGCACGTGCAGAAAACCATGGGTACCCTTCCATATGGACCCATTATTTGTGGATCCATCTATCCAGACACTAACACGGCGATTATTCATACATACTTTACGCATTTCATTGTAAACTCTTCATGTTGATACAAACTCGCATGCGGACAACCATTTCGAATTGGTGATGCAATCACGGTGGATGCTGTCCGCATGGAAGAACACTTGATCAAGACTTTAGTACGATGGTCTTCTGACTGTTATACCGAATATATTCATGTGTCTCGATATGTGTGACGGAAAGCAGAAACATCTTTTCATAGTTGAATTTCCCGTGTTTTAATTTTGCCAGGACCTGTCGCACGGGGCTTTATCTTTTCATATATTATATTCATCATGTATGGGAGGCTGGCTACATTGTTTCCTTCATTATTTAAATAAAATCCACAAAAGTTTCTATATACTGGGGTAACTCAGTGCAATTTCATCTAACGACTTCATATATTATTGTTTCATGTGTGTCGTAAGTTGTGTGTCCAAATAAAGTTTCTACGTTGCACGAACTTCAAAATCATAACACTCTTGGTCTGATTGGCGTTACCTTCCCCGTAAATAATTCATCCAAAGTTGAACACATTCAAAGCAGATTGCAGTATTGTGGCAGTTTCAATCGACGAGTAATACTAATTTTCATTTTGTCGTTCGATGTAATGAATTCAGCACACTCTGTATATCCGGCAGTATATGATACCTTTTTGTATAATTTCACTAACAGCTTGTGATTATAACTTGCATCTGAATGATTCCACCCTTCAAAATTACCTGCTTTTGTCGTTTGATGCACAGCTAAAATGGTTTCAGTTGCATCTATTACTTGATGCTTCATCCTCCGCGCATTTAGTACAAGCCAATTATCGTACGCTCTCCGCCCAATCACAACGTCTGGTATATCCTTCCACGGATAGGATCCTGATGTGATAAAATAATCCTCTGCATAATTGCTAAACAATGTCCCTCGTTTCTTTGAAACACTTTCTAGTTCGTTCCATGACGAGCCTTCGTTCCTCGTTAAGCTGTTTACATTGGTTCTTTTTCCAATAATTAAAATATGTCCTTTGAACGTTGAATTATCTTCAAGAACTCCGAGTAAAGTTTCGACTAACTTGTCTGTAAACAATATATCACTATTGGCAAAAGCATACAATTCTGAATTATACATTTTCATCACATCCAGATACATGTGTTTCAGAACTGGGACCCCTTGTGCTGCAGTTTCTCTCACTGGCAAAACTAGCCATCCTTTACGTGAACATTCCTCGGCTAGGGACGTTTCATTTGTGAATACCACAGGGACAACCAGAGGTCTTAGAGATAACCAGTTCAGTGAAGTTATGTTATGAACGGTGTATTTGTCTTCGTTTTCACGCCAAGTTGTAAACAATGTTAACAGAGGACGTGTCCGATTTTGGCACATTTCTTTTATATTTTTTGTCCATGGGTCTGATATATTCTGAAAATTGATTGTAGCAAAAGAAAATGTTGTCGAGACAGACAAGTTTTTTTCTAATGTCTTGATTGATGAATCATTAAAATGCAGCATTTCGTTTTCTTTAATGAAATATAAAGCTGTGAGTGAATTGTTGCTCGACATTATAGCTTGGCCACCTTTTAGGAACCTGTGCGTGGCAGAGGTTTTCCATTTCTGGAGAGCTTCATGATAAAGGTAGAAGTAAACCAAAACGCAGGCACAAATCGAAACCATTGTCAAGCGGCTAAATCGACACATCTGCGCAGATGGACTCCCCTTTAAGTTTGGCCTGTCAAGTTTAAGGTTCTTCCTGAAATTACAGAAGGGTTTATAGAGCAATATTTTTATTATTGAGACAATAAAACAAAGAATGGATTTTACAAGATCAGTGCTTGATGGTACAAGATGTGCGCACGTGATTTCAATCATCTGATGAAAATAAATCAAAACATAAATAAATTGCCTTTAATTTGTTTAGAAACAATCCCTGTACCGACAAACAACGGAGCTTACAAGTTTTATGATTTAGTTTCTTTTAAAGCGTATTTAGAGCTGTACAATGCAAGTTGTATAGTTTTTTTTCTTTTAAAACGTATTTAAAGCTATACAATGCACTAATCAGTATAACTATCACACATTAATTGGTAATAGCTATAAAAGATAAAACTATAGAATTGTTTGACTATATTTGTTATTTTATTTTACTCTTCCTAACATAATCATGCAACCAAGCGGATTTAGTGTCATGAGATACGCACTTTTCTCCTTGTTTCGTATATAGAGATCCACACTTTTCTCCTTGTTTCGTATCTAGAGATCCACACTTTTCTCCTTGTTTCGTATCTAGAGATCCACACTTTTCTCCTTGTTTCGTATCTAGAGATCCACACTTTTCTCCTTGTTTCGTATCTAGAGATCCACACTTTTCTCCTTGTTTCGTATCTAGAGATCCACACTTTCCTCCTTGTTTGGTATCTCCAGATGCGCACATTCCTCCTTGTAGCGTATATTGCTATAGATTTATAAACATAACATGACATACATATTTTGCATTCCTAAAAAGAAATTTAGGCCTAAATGAAAATCTAGTCCTAAATAGAAATCTAATCGTAACGAGAAATCTAGTGATAAATGGAAATCTAGTCCTAAATAGAAATCTAGTCCTAAATGGAAATCAAGTCCTAAATAGAAATCTTATCCTAAATATAAATCTAGTCTGAACGAGAAATTTAGTCCTAAATGACAATTTAGTCCTAAATGGAATCTAGTCCTAAATGGAACGCTAGTCATAAATGGAAATCTAGTCCTAATAAGAAAGCTAGTCATAAATGGAAATCTAGTCCTAAAAAGAAATCTAATTCTAAATGGAAATCTAATTCTAAATGGAAATCTAATCCTAAATAGAAATCTAGTCCTAAAAAGAAATCTAATTCTAAATGGAAATCTAATCCTAAATGGAAATCCAGTCCTAAATGGAAATCTAATTCTAAATGGAAATCTAGTCCTAAATGTAACTCTAATCCTAAATGGAAATCTAGTCCTAAATAGAATCTAGTCCTAAATGGAACTCTAGTCCTAAATTGAAATCTAGTCCTAAATTGAAATTTAATTCTAAATGGAAATCTAATCCTAAATGGAAATCTAGTCCTAAATAGAATCTAGTCCTAAATGGAACTCTAGTCCTAAATTGAAATCTAGTCCTAAATTGAAATCTAGTCCTAAATTGAAATCTAGCCCTAAATGGAAATTTAATTCTAAATGGAAATCTAATCCTAAATGGAAATCTAGTCCTAAATAGAAATCTAATTTTAAATAGAAATATAATTCTAAATTGAAATCTAGTCCTAAATTGAACTCTAATCCTAAATGGAAATCTAGTCCTAAATAGAACTCTTTATCTAAATGGAAATCTAATCCTCAATAGAAATCTAATCCTAAATGGAACTCTAGTCCTAAATGGGATTCTAATTCTAAATGGAAATTTAGTCCTACATGGAACTCTAGTTCTAAATGGAAATCTAGTCCTAAATTGAATTCTTGTCCTAAATGGAACTCTAATCCTGAATGGAAATCTAGCCTTAAATCGAAATCTAGTCCTTAATAAAAATCTAATTCTAAATGGAAATCTAATCCTAAATGGAAATCTAGTCCTAAATGGAAATTTAATTCTAAATGGAAATCTAGTCCTAAATGGAACTCTAATCCTAGATGGAAATCTAGTCCTAAATAGAAATCTAATTCTAAATGGAAATCTAATCCTAAATAGAAATCTAATCCTAAATAGAACTCTAGTCCTGAATGGAAATCTTGTCCTAAATGGAAATCTAATCCTAACAAGAACTATAGTCCTAAACGGAAATCAAATCCTGAATGGAAATCTAGTCCAAAAAAAAATCTAGTCTTAAATGGAAATCTAGTTCTAAATGGAAATCTAGTCCTAAATGGAACTCTAGTCCTAAATGTAACTCTAGTCCTAAACGGAAATCTAGTCCTAAATGGATCTCTAGTCCTAAATAGAAATCTAATTCTAAATGGAAATCTAATCCTAATTGGAAATCTAGTCCTAAATAGAAATCTAATTCTAAATGGAAATCTAATCCTAAATGGAACTCTAATCCTAAATGGAAATCTAGTCCTAAATAGAAATCTAATTCTAAATGGAAATCTAATCCTAAATGGAAATCTTGTCCTACATATAAATCTAATTCTAAATGGAAATCTAATACTAAATGGAAATCTAGTCCTAAATGGAACTCTAATCCTAACTAGAAATCTAATCCTAAAGAGAAATCTGGTCCTAAAGGAAAAATTCGTAATAAATAGAATCTAGTCCTAAATAGAATCTTGTCCTACATGGAAATCTAGACTTAAATGGAAATCTTGTCCTAAATGGAAATCTAATTCTAAATAGAAATCTAATTCTAAATGGAACTCTAGTCTTAAATGGCAATCTTGTCCTAAATGGAACTCTAGTTCTAAATGGAAATCTAGTACTAAATGTAACTCTGGTCCTAAATGTAACTCTAGTCCTAAATGGAAATCTAATCCTGAATGGAAATCTAGTCCCAAATAAAATCTAGTCTTAAATGGAAATCTAGTTCTAAATAGAACTCTAGTCCTAAATGGAAATCTAATCCAAAAGAGAAATCTAAATAGTGGGTTAGTGCAGACAGCTGATTCCAAACTTGGTTTGTCTATCAAGTGAGTTCTCAATTAGCTGGAGACTTCTGTTTCGACCTGACCCAATCCTGCTCTTCGGATGAGCGTATGACCGTGTCATTTCAGGCTCTGGTGCGTGAGAGCAAAGCGATAGGTTACGTTACTTGTGTGTGTGTGTGTGTGTGTGTGTGTGTGTGTGTGTGTGTGTGTGTGTGTGTGTGCGTGTGTGTGTGTGTGTGTGTGTGTTTGTTTGGATAGCCTTTCCTATTTCAAACATTTCCCAGTTTTCTAGGTTACTGATCGGTGACCCGGACCTATAAGCAGATAGTCACCTTTATTCTTTTAATTCATCATAAATGTTTATTTCAAGAATTTTGAATTTGAAGAAAAGTCCATTGTACTATTACATATTTGTTTCTCCACAATAAAAATCCAAATAACATACTTTTATTCTGTGTCGTTTTTGCTGCTATTATTTTCTATTTAAATGATTGAGAAAGACTGTACTCGGGACAAGATACGTACATTTATTTATTTTAGTTGTACATACCCTGCCTCAAATTAGGTCGTCTCTACGTTTTTAGATTATTTCCTTACAAATTCTAGAAATGTGTATGTGTCCTCTAAGCAGGGCTGTACGTGTAGTACGGGAGCTACTCAGAGAGGGCAGATTTAAGAATAGCTCACAAGTGACATTTATTTCCCTTCTCAGGGCATACGTTTTGGGAAACACGTATAACATAAAGCAGCAAAGAGGGTGAATCCGACAACTTGGCGGAGGGTCTATTTGGCTAATCAATGCTTTCTCCAAAATCGAAAAAAAAAACAGTTTTCTATGGAGACGCAAAGTCGTTGTCGCGCCCCTCTCTGCTGCTATGGGCGTAAAAATCGTTTTAGGATTTCAACCGAATATTTGATCAAGTCCGATGCGATATCTTGATCTAGGATCATGCGAATTTATCGTTACAAATCCATGTTGAATTGACTGAGCGTGACTAAAGAAATTTCTAAAGAGATTATAATCCATATCAGCGCCGCACCAAGTTTGCCAAATATTTCGTAGCGTATGTGTGTCAACTCGGTTGAATACAGCAAGAATATTGCAGTTATCTCTGATCACTTTTGGTATTGGAGTGTATCGTTGAGTGACATATATCACATCGCTATTTTACTGCCTACCTCTGCAAAATATCCTAGCGGGATTCTTTTGATTGTCTGACATAACATCATCATATACGACTTAATTGTTAATACTTCAATCAATATCATCAATGCTCGGTGCTTCCTCGATATCGGTTATAAACTCAAACATATCCTCATCGATTTCTGATTTTGCTTTTAAATCCTTTAACACCTTGTAACATCGCTGATCGTCTACACTCGGGGCTACTAAATACAACTTGTCCCATTTCATCCATCTCGTTGTTAAATTAAGTAGCAGTTGTTTCTTGCCATTTCCAGATGGTTCGAGTATAATCATGTGAATAGAATTTGGTAGCGCTGCATGATGCTTAACTAGTTCTCGTGTTTTTTTTCGAGAATCAATTACATTCATGTTATTATAAATAAATTATGGATCTATATTGTGTGCAATGTAAGAAGCGTACTAGCACAAACGACTTGACTAAGATTACAACTAAACATAACAGATCAGCACTTGCTGGTAAGTGTGTAAAATGTGGTACAACAAAATTCGATTTGTTTCTATGAAATCTGGAGATGTTTTTTTTAAAAAAAACGAAGAGGTGATATTGCAGCCAAGTTAGGAAAACTCCCAGGAACACCATGGGCAAAAGATCCAGGAGAAAAACACCTTCCAGGATATAATTATTGTGGACCCGGGACCAGACTCGATATATCCGACTCGATGATCAAAACCAACCCAAACCCGGTGAGTATCCAATAAACGCTATTGATAAGGCGTGTCATGCTCATTTGCTTACACAAGCAGCAATCTGCAACACAGACATATCGCAGTTGTGAAATTAATTCATGCATTGAATTCTATAACTGATAAATCCTTCAAAGAAAAGTTGGCTTCATGGTTGATAAAATTGGCGATGAATGGCGATAATGTTGGGTGCTAGTAATTACTAACATCATGGAATCTATTTATTATTCTCCAAGAGGATACTGGAGGGGTAAATCAGCAATCAGTAAAGTCGCTAGGTTAAAATACTACAGCAGCGGATTAGTTATCCAAACATGTTATATGGCAAATATATCTACCACCGCCTAAACAAATTAACTTCTCGCATTTTGATGTCAGGGTCGTTAATGCGGTGCATCAGGCCGATATATTATTTCTGCCACATGATGGTGTTTACATGTATGCGCTAACCGTAGTTGATGTTGCGGGTCGATACAAAGAAGCAGAACAGCTAAAAACGAAGTCATCAACTGATGTAGCTTCTGCGTTTGAAAGGATTTATCGACGAGGTCCTCTGCATTGGCCAAATCTATTACAAGTTGATCCTGGCAAGGAAATTTAGGGTGCAGTATTATCAACAATGAAGCATCATAATGTCACCATCAGACGAGAAAATACTGTATTACATCTCGATCAGGCAATTGTTGAACAATTTAATCGGACACTTGCTAAGCGGTTATTTGGATATCAATACGCGAAGGAATTTATTCAGGATAAACAATCTCGTGAATGAGTCAAGAGATTACCAGGCATAATTACCGCGCTGAATAATGAGATTAATCGAACAATTAATATGAAACCTAACAACGCGATTAAAAAGAGTATATACCTGTAAAACCGCAAAATTTTTTTCAAAACAACCAATACTCGGCAATGTCACTGTTAGGTATTTATATGAACCAGGAGAACTCGAAGGCGGCAAAAAAATAGCTACTAATACTATTTGGAGTGTTACTGCACATAAAATATCTAGTATAACGAGATCTACGGGTAGACCGACAGTCTATAGGTTGGATTCAACTACTCCTCAGCGAGGATTTACTCGTGAACTACAAGTGATACCCGAAGATACTCAATTACCGCCGCGTGGTCTTCACTAGCACCTCTGCGCTGTTGCACTCAAGACAAGTCAGCATCACATTATCTCTGGTAAGCCCTACGCTGCTATTTTTTCTGTCTACGGTAGATTGGCAGGGGTCTTTATCCAACCAACATCAACGCATTATACGATTGCAACTCGCGCAATGATTATTCTGTTGTTGTTTCAGTGTGATTATAAACTCGGCGTCAATGTCAAATTTTGAGGGATTTTTTTTTGTCCTGTTGTTTATAACCAGAGAGTTTTTTTCTGATTCTGTAATCGCTGACAATATCACTTATTGTAGTGTCATTATAGTCTAAAACAACTCTTCGAAGTTGATTTATTCTTCGTACTCAGGACACTGTAAGATAAACAAATTTCCAATAAACCACTCGATGCGATTATCTATGAGCCAAACAATTGTATCGGATATAGTCAACCCCTGTGACGAATGTATCGTCGCTGCGTATCCTAGCTTCCATGGGGATTTATCAGCACGCATTGCATCTTCGACAACACTGATATCAACTAACACAATATCATTTAACACGAGAATCTGTTTTCACTTTGTCCAGCTATATCAACTTCGATATTTTGTCTTCGTGTATCCTTGGGTCTATAACACAGCGGCAATGGAAGCTGTAATGCAAATGTTTCTTTGTGTGTGTTAAATAACTTCATCTGAAGTGTCTCTCTGACGATCTTTCTACTTGCCACTATCAAATCGTTTGGTCTCCACGCTTCCCAGAAATCATTTAATGGGGTTTCTGAAATTATTTCACGCGCTATTTCACATTGGATTCTATCCGGTTGTAATCTGATTAGTTTCTTGAACTCGCGTAATTGTTTATCAAGTGCTCTATGATCAGTATTAATTTCTTTATAATAGTCTACAAAATTCTTTAGCCAATTATGTGGGGATAAACCAACAAATGGTGGTGGTTGACCATGATCGCCACACATTATCACTTTTGTATTAGCTTGCAATAGCCAATCAAGAAACATTTGTAATATATCTAACGACACTGTGCATATCTCATCTTAAATGATGATTTCAGGAATATATTTCTCGCCCATTCGATCAGCAGTCCATTCGTCACCTTTCCATCGAAAAAAAACTGTGGTAAGTGTAAGCATTAATTCCTAGCTGTTTCATCTCTCTTGCAAGTCTGTGTGTTGGTATTAGCACAATCATGTTTGATTTCCCTCCAAACAATTTGATCTCAGGAGTCGTATTACCTGACCCACCACAACCGTTTAAGTAACTGGTTTTATATCTACGTACTGGATCGGAACACGACGGTGCAGTAGATAGTTCTGATATCTGATTATTTTTCAAGTAATGGTTTTCAATCGTAAAATCTGCTGATTTGGAGTAATCACGCGGTATTTCCTTTTTAATTCTCCGTCACCAACTCTCGTCAGAATTGTTGAATTCAGCTACTGCTTCGCTATATTTTACGTCTATATAAAATGAATCAGTGGCTACTCTAACTGCGCTGTCAGGAAATTTATTTATCATCGAAAGTAAATTAATACAAGCATAAGCCAGCATAGACGACCTTAAGAACGTATATTTAGGATTTTCTATATCTGTGTAAGTAACAATTGTACATAATTTGGTTCCATCGGACAAGAAAGCGTCTTTACAATCGACGTATATACCCCTAGATGTTACATGCGATTATAAAATCTTATTCAGCGTGTTTATTTCTAACTTCAAAGATTTATTGGACCATTTCACGATATATTCATCGTCGAGATCGGGGAATCGTGTTTTGGTTTCGGTGATTATACTATATAGACTATCGGGTTGTGGTAACCAGACTTCAGGTTGTTTCCGATATGACATAATTGCTTCACTGACAATCAGCGATATCAGCATTTTAGAATCAATCATATACCGTAATAACACTATTGGCATCCAGTGTTTTTCAGAGATGTGTCTACCAAACCAAACATAACAACTCGGATGAAGTCCTTTAGCCAATTCAAATGATACCACACGAGCGAATCCGGTGAGATCAAAATCGGGCAGTGGACCATCAATCGCAACACGGGTCATCTCATGTGTGGGATGAAAATTTTTTTGAAGTACTCAGAACACTCTCCATGCCCGAGACAACTCCCTGGATAACACGCAATCATATCAACGGAATTAATACTTTCAGGGTTGTATTTTGTATTCCATAATCCACCATGACCATATTACACGCAGCTTGATTCGATATCTGAGAGGAATTCTGCGCGTGTTGGTTTCTATAAATTTCTCTTTCTCGTGAAATGAGCTGCAACTTACGGAATTGTAAAACAGTTTGTTAATAATTGTTCGTCGTAATCCGTTGAAAAACCACTAGCTAGTTTTTTTCATCTCTTTGTGGAGGGCTTCAGAACGGTATAATTCGCCATTGGGTCTTACAAATTGATCGAATTTACCCTCTTCGTCTTCAAAACTGTGAAGTAGCCACACTGACACAGGATCGTTTTTACTTGACTGAGAAATAAAATCAAATAAATTTCCCGTGTAATATTTTTTATTCTATCCCGTGGAAATATAATTACCGCCGGTGTCCATGCATGCTCATTATGGTCAATAATTTTGATTGAAGCTCCATTTGATTTATATTTTGATTCGTTTAATACCTCTCCTGTTATCGTCATTACGGTTATTGGGAATCTTATTGACGTTTTTAATTTGGCTATATCTTGAATCGTTGCTCCGCTCTCCTTCACTGTTAATCCCCAATCTTTTATTTTTTTTGTCTTAGATCTGTCAATTTGTTTCCACGAAACGCATTTGTAAAATGCTACATTTTATTCGTTCTGCTACACAATTTATTCTTGACGAATATTTCATTGGTTTTAATTTTTCAATACTCGGTTTATCATTTATCGGATAGATCCCATTAACAACCGCGGTTACAGGATAGGATCTCTCGTAATACGGTTTGTCAATCCCAGTCAGAATTTCTGGTTTGGAATTCTGACTCACAGTGACGGTTCTTTTATCTTTCAAGATTGGTTCAAATTTGTCACGTATAATCCATTCCCCGTTTCTAAGCGGACAATGAATTTCACTCTAAAAAATAATTTTTCTTGTCAAGATGTGATATTATCACTGCTGCTCTTTCGTGGTTCATGGTAGCATCAACACTACCATCAATTCGAAATGTTGACCAACAGCGAGATGCTCCATTGCGCTTGAATTCATTAAAACAATCACGAATTCTACCCAACATGCTTCTATCACTTAGTAGACCATTTGGTACATCAGTGGAGATTTTTTATCGAGATTGAATTCAACATTTTTCCAAGGCGTAATTTTCGATAATCTCTCGAACTCTTCCATATTATAATTAAAACAAGTATTTAAATAAAGAATTTATTATATAATGAATCGCTGCAAATGGTTTATAATAGGATCAGTAACCGCTTGTAACAAATCATGCAGAAATGAATTCTGTGGATATCATTTACAAAGCGTACGTCGTGGGAGTTTTGGTCCCTGACCTTGTATACGATGTGGAGTAGGTGTGCGTGGTAAGTCGCATTTGTGTTGCAATTGTGGTGGTAAGCGATACAGAGAGCTAAAGCGCTATTATGAAAATAGAGTTAATAACTCCATCAATGACTCTGACAGCGTCCTTGACTCTGTCAAGAACAAAATCATAAGAACACCTCAAGACTACATTGATAGATTCTCAAGTAATAATTAAACCAAATAATGAATTAGACAAATAGTATTTAGTATATAAATCAACCAAGAATTTATACCACATCCCGTGATTACGAATTATGAAGCATCTCGTCATGGTACTGTCAGACACCGCAGGCTGAAGAAACCAGTTGGCATTAACGCCAGCAATTTGAAATCTGTTGTAATAAATAAAATGTCATCATTGGCAACGTCACAACCGTGTTGCTATGATCAGGACAGAGAATTTCAAACTAAACTCAAAACACTCACTGAGGAGTACCAAACAAAAATAAAAAAATACCTACGAAGAATTATCGCAGTTGATGTTACCGTGTACTCGGTATCAGGTGTAATCACCGGAGCCGGTATAATACTCTCCTCGGTAACAATGATTGCCCCGATAACTGTTCCAATTTGTATATCAGCGGTGACAACAATTGCTGAAATTATTTCAATAGTAACAAAATAAATATCATCGTGCAACCAGAGCGCAAACTACATGATTACGTAGTTAGGTTCCATGTTGTGTCAACCGCATACTCCCAATTATCCTCGAAGAAATCGTCGTCATTCGATGACACATTAATATCCGATAATGAGTTTTCAGTGATAGTACGTGTTTATGATTCTGCGATGTCAAAATTAGAAAACAACATGAATATAATAACCATGGCAACATCGCAAGAACTACTTTAACGAATAGCGGAAAATACCACACCGGTGAAAACCAGCATGCTATCAATAACCTCAACGAATCCTGAATTCAGTGTGAATTTCCCTTTTTCCCTTCTGCGATTTCAGTTAAGGAAATATCACTAGCAAAATTACGAGTATACCACATTTGACCTAATCTTAGATCAGTACCATTCGGTGGTCAACAACCGAAAAATTCCTTGGTGTTTGCTAGTAAAAATAAACACGATGGTTGTTTCGTTACCATCTGGGTCCTTCCAAATCGAACAGATCGATAATGACTTTCAGCGTAGAATAAAATTCATTACTGGAAAAGAATCGAAAATCGCTATAACAGTTCATGAACGAACACTATCATCTGCCATTGAGATAAACTCACCCGGATGTGTCGTAGATATCTATCAGAGTTCGATAAGAACAATACTGGGCTGGCCTGAGAAAACACCTCTACCTGAACCGAAAAAATCTGATTTTACCACAGATGAGATTAATAAACATGATAGAGATATAATTTGTTATTTTCTAAAAGGAGAAGTAAATAAAATAGATTTCGAATTTTATAGGAAGGGTTTCTCTGGGTTGCATTTTGAATTTGAATACGGTGATAAACAAAGTACATACACGATTCTATTAGATGAACATATTGATGCGTTTTTTAAAAAAATAAATGAACATTGCGAATCTGATAGAGCAAGACTACGGCAAAATTTTCAAAAATATCTTTTGGATGTAACGGGTTCACGTGATAAAATCATAGAAATAATAAAAGATATGAAAACTTATATAAAAAATATTAAAAAAATTAAATGAATTTTTATAAAATCTTTTGATGAATCTATTGACGAGCGAGAAGGAGAAAAACGAATATTTTTATCCGCATATAATTTAACAAAAGAAGAGTTATTAAATTTTAAATTATCAGGATATAACGTTCCAGAGATGGAAAAATCTCTCAATGACACCATCGATGATGTTTTAAAAGGGTTCACGACGCATGGAAGAAAATAGCACAACCACAAACAAAAGCAATCCTCAATAATAATGATCCAGATGGTGGTGAGCGACATATAGCTCCTCAAAACGTCAATATATCCTCGGTGATTGCAGTGAATTTAGTATGTGATGTCATCGAAGGAAGTTACCAAATAAATCTCGAAAGATCAAATCAAGCCCAGCAGGGATATATTTTATATAGCAGCAGGTGGGGGGGGGGGGGGGCGAATCAGACATTTGCTCCAGACATCATTTGCTCTAAATCTAACAAACATCTGAAGAGAATTAATTCGAATCCTTCTTTTTCAAACAAAAAAAAAGGATTACTTGCTCGAAACAAGTTTTTCGCAAATCATACTCCAAGACCGTTTTCATCGTTTAGTCAAAATACGGTCTCGTCGTGATGTCATCGCCCCTTCCCCCCCCCCTTGCTGCTATGGGTTAATAATTTATTTCAACCAAATATTTTATCAATTCCGATACGATATCGTGCCCGAGGGTCATGTAAATTTATTGTTATAAATCCATGCGGGGTTGACTGAGCTTTACTAAAGAAATTTTTAAATTGATTGAAGTCCATATCGGAACACCATGTCTGCCAAATATTTCGTAGCGTATGTGTATCGACGCCGTTAAACACAGCAAGAATATTACAGTTATCTCTGATCACTTTTGGAATCTGAGTGTAGCGTTGAGTGACATATATCACGTCGTTGTTTTTATGCCTGCCTCGGGAAAATATTCTAGCTGGGTTTTTTTTGATTGTCTAACATCACATCGTCGTATACGACTAAATTGTTAATGCTCCCATCAAGGTCATCCACGGATGGTGTCTCGTTAGTATCGGATATAAATTCAATAAAGTCCTCGCCGGCAATCTCTGATGCATTCTCGTTAAAATCCTTTAATACTTCATAGCATCGTTGATCATCTACGCTAGGAGCAACTAAATATAACTTATTCCACTTCATCCATCTCACTATTAAATTGAGCAACAATTGCGTCTTGCCGGATCCAGATGGCCCGATTATAATTGCGCGAATAGAGTTTGGTAGCGCTGAATGATGCTTAACTGGTTCTCTTGTTTTAGTCGCTGAAAAATCAATTATTTTCATATCTCTATACATGAATTATGGATTTATATTTTATGAAGTGTAAAACGCGTACTAGCACAAATGATGTGACGACGATCACAACTAGCAATAACAGATCAGCACTTACTGGTAGATGTGCAACATGTGGTATAAAAATGTTTAGATTTGTTTCTATGAAATCCGGAGATGTTTTAAAAAAAAACGAGGAGGTGATATCGCAGCCAAATTGGCAAAGCTCCCTGGAACCCCATGGGCAAAGTACCTCGGAGAAAAGCACCTTCCAGGATATAGCTACTGTGGCCCCGGAACACGATTAGTAATTAATAATATGGAATCTATTTATTATTCTCCGAGGGGATACTGGAGGGGTAACGCTGCAATCAATAAACTCGCCAACGCCGCAAAAGTGAAAAAGGCCTCTGCGACTAATTGGTTATCCAAACAGGCTATATGGCAAATTTATCTACCGCGTCCTAAACAAATCAATTTCTCGCATTTTGATGTTATCGGACCCAATGAAGTTCATCAAGCTGATTTATTGTTTTTACCACATGACAACGGTTAAAAATACGCGCTAACCGTAGTTGACGTTGCGAGTCGATACAAACAAGCAGAACCGCTAAAAACAAAATCATCACCTGAAGTTCCTTCTGCATTTGAAAAGATTTATCGACGAGGCCCTCTACGCTGGCCAAATTTATTACAAGTTGATCCTGGCAAGGAATTTCAGGGTGTGGTTGCATCTACAATGAAACATCACAATGTCACCATCAGACGGTGGCATACTGCGTTACATCGCGATCAGGCAATTGTGGAACGATTTAATCGGACTCTTGCTGAGCGGTTATTTGAATATCAATACGCAAAAGAATTCATCCAAGAAAAGCGATCCCGTGAATGGGTCAAAAGGTTACCAGGGGTAGTTGCAGCGCTAAATAACGAGATTACCAGAGCAATCAATATGAAACCTAACAACGCAATAAAAAAGTATATACCACAACCACAGCGGGATAGCGTTTCTCAGCCAATTCTCAGCAATGTCACCGTGAGATATTTATATGAACCAGGAGAACTCGAAGGTGGTGAAAAAGGGCTACTGATCCTATTTGGAGTTTCACTACGCATAGCATATCTACTATAACACGATCAACTGGTAGACCTCCAATCTATAAATTGGATTCAACTGCCCCTCATCAGGGTTTTACACGCGAACAATTACAAGTGATTCCTGATGATACTCAATTACCACCGCATGGTCTTAACTAGCGCCGTTGCGTCTGTTGCACTCAAGACAAGTCAACATTACATTGTTTCTGACATGACCGAGACTGTTATTTTTTCTGTCTACGGTAAATTGGCGAGGATCTTTATCCGAATACTGCCAACGCATTATACAATTGCAACTCGCGCAGTGATTATTCTGTTGTTGCTTCAGCGTAATTATTAATTTAGCATCAATATCAAATTCTCGTTGTTTTCTTTTTGTCTTGTTGTTTGTAACCGGAGAGATTTTTATTAATGATGCTAACATCAATATCATCCATTGTGGTGTCGTCATCGAAAACAATTCTTCGAAGTTGATGTATTCGCCGTACTCTAGACACTGCAAGATAGACTAAATTTGACCACTCAATGCGATTATCGACTATCCAAACAATTGTATCCGCGATGGTTAATCCCTGCGAGGAATATATTGTTGTTACGTAACCCAGTGACCATGGCGATTAATTAGCACGCAATGCGTCTTCGACAACACTGATATCAACCACCACAATATCATTTAATACTAGTGTTTGCTTTCCGCCGCCGGGTATTTCCACCTCGATGTTTTGCCGCCGTGTGTCAGCGGGTCTATAACATAATAAAACTTTTATCAGGGGATATTTTTCTCTGTGAAGTGAAAACAACTTTTTTTGAAGTGCGTCTCTGACTATTTTTCTGCTAGCAACTAAAAAATCGTTTGGTCTCCATGTGTTATAAAATTCCTCCATGGAATCATTTCCCTGATTATTTCACATTGGATTCTGTCGGGTTTCAGTCTAATTAATTTTTTGACCTCACTTAATTGTTTATCGAGCGACCTGTAATCGCTATCAATTTCTTCATAATAATCCACGTACTCGCTTAACCAATCATGTGGACCCGCGCCGACAAATGGTTGTGGTTGGCCATGGTCTCCATACATTATTACCGCTGTATTCTTTTGCAGCAACCAATCAAGAAACATTTTTAATACATCTACCGAAACCGTGCATATCTCATCCCAAATAATAACCGCAGGGATGAATTTCTCGCCAATTCGTTCAGGGGTCCATTTGTCGCCGTTGTATCGAAAAAAACTATGATAAGTGCAAGCTTCGACGTTTCGTTGTTTTATCTCTCGCGCTAGTCTATGGGTCGGTGTCAGCACAATCATATTTGCTCTACCTCGATATGATTCAATCGCCCGAGTCGTTTTTCCTGACCCGCCACAGCCGTTTAAATAAACTGTTTTATATCTACAAATTGGATCTGATATCGGTGGTGGATTAGAACGCTCTGATAAATTATCACCGCGTAAGTAATTACTTTTAATTTCAACGTCTGCTGATTCAGAATACTCACGCAGCATTTCTTTTTTAATTCTCCATGATCCCCAGCTTTCATCCGAATTAGTGAATTCAGCAACTGCGCAACAGTACTTGCTGTTAATGTAAAATGAATCAACGGCAACTCTAACTGCAGTGTCAGGAAATCTATTTATCATTGAAAATAAATTAATACAAGCATAACCCAGCATCGACGACCTCAAATGTGTATACGGGGATCTGTAACCGTCGCTGTAAGTAACAACTGTACCCAATTTTGTTCCATCGGACAAAAAAAGCATCTTTACGATCCACATATATGTTTTTGGATACTGCATCCGCGATTACAAAGTCATATTCGGTGTTATCCATAATCAGCCGTGAACATTATCGTCCATAGTCGCATTTTTTTCCTCCCTGAGTGAATTTTCTGATTATTCTTCTGCCGAGATCTTTTGCTTCGATGTTTTGTTGATTAAATACCCGTTTGGACCACTCAATGATATATTCTTCGTCGGCATCAATATGTTTTCTGGATTCGTCAATTATACTATCAAGACGTTCCGGTGTTGGTAACCAGACATTGGTTTGCTTCCGATATGATATAATTGCTTCACTGACCGTCAGCGAAATTAACATTTTTGTATCAATCATGAATCGTAATAGCGTTATTGGCAGCCACTTCTTTTCAGACATGTGTCTACCAATCCAAACATAACAACAGCGATGAAGTCCTGCTGCGAACTCAAATGATACTACACGAGCGAATCCAGTTAAATCAAAATCAGGCAGCGGACCATTAATTGCAACACGAGTCATTTCATGTACGGGGTGTCCAAATCGTTTAAAATACTCAGTACACTCTCCATAACCAAGAAAACTCGCTGGATAACAAGCAACCATATCAACTGAAATGATATTATCACTGTCGTATTTGTTATTCCATAAACCGCCATGATTAAATTCTAAACAACTAGCCTCAATGTCTAGCAAGAATTCTACGCGCGTTAGTTTCCATGCGTTTTTGATTCTTGCAAAATGAGCTGCAACCGACGGGATTGTAAAACAGTTTGTCAATAATTGTTCATCGTTGATGATTTCATCATTGTTGTTGTCTTCGCCACACGCCGTTAAAAATCCGCTAGCTGTTTTTTTTTCATTTTGTTGTGAAATGCTTCAGTGCGGTATAATTCACCGTTTGGTCTTACAAATTGGTCAAACGTATTCGTGTCGTTTTCAGTGCTGCGAAGTAACCACACCGACACGGGGTCGTTTTTACTCAAATGCGCAATATCATCGAATAGTTTTTCTTCAACGAGAAAACCATCCCTGGAGAATTCTTCTCGTAATAATTCGTCGGGTATATACTTTATTATTCTGTTTCGTGGAAATATTGTGACCGCGGACGTCCAAGCGTGTTCGTTATGATCAATAATTTTGATTGCAGCTCCCTTTGATTTATATTTTGATTCGTATAAAACTTCTCCGGTTATCGTTGTAACGGTTATTGGAAATCACAGCGACGTTTCTAATTTTGCTATGTCGCTAATAGTTGCTCCGCGGTCTTTCACCGTTAACTCCCATTGAGCTATTTTGCTACGCCGTAGATCGGTAAGTTTGTTCCCTCGGGATGCATTTGTAAAATGTTCTGTTATTCGTGCTGCTACACAATTGAGTGGCAAAGCCACTGACGACAAAGTCGCCGGCGACGACTGTTTCATTGGTTTTAGTTTTCCTATATCGGGTTTTTCATTTAACGGATATATCCCATACACAACTGCTGTTTCAGGATATGCTCGTTCATAGTATGGTTTGTCAATTCCAGTTAACAGACCCGGCTTAGAATCACGGCTAACAACGACTGTTTTCTTGTCTTTGAGAATCGGTTCAAATTTGTCTCGTATAATCCAACCGCCTGATTCTACGCGGATAATAAATTTCACCCTAAAAAAATACTTTTTGTTGCCAAGTTGTGATAACATTAACGCTGCGTTGCTGTCGTTCATGGTCGTATCAACAACGCCATCAATTCGAAATGTTGACCAGCTATGAGATGCACCGTCGTGTTTGAATTCATTAATACAATCGCGTATTTTATTTATCAGGGCTCTATCCGTTATTGCCCGTTTTGGCACATCTTTGAGGGTTCTATCGAGATTAAATTTAACGTTTTTGTAATGCTTAATTGCTGATAATCTCTCGAATTCATCATTCATATAATTAAAACAAGTATTTAAATAGAAAAATATAGTATAATGAATCACTGCAAGTGGCTTATGATTGGATCAACAACTCTATGTAACAAAACATGCAGAAGCGAATTCTGTGGGTATCATTTACAAAGCGTTCGCAAAGGTTCCTTTGGCCCCCTTCCGTGCCTCCGATGTGGGGTGGGGGTAAGGGGAAAATAGCAGTTGTGTCTCAGTTGTGGCGGCAAACGATACAGGGAACTAAAACGCTACTATGACAAACGAATCAAAAATGCAGTCATTGATCCTACAGATGACTCCGTCAGCGACAAAATCATAAAAAACCCTCAAGACTACATTGATAGACTTATAATTAAAGCAAATAATAAATTAGACAAATAGTATTATTATACAAATGAGCCAAAATTTCAGACCTCACCCAGTGCTTGTTAATTATGAAGCATCCCGTGATGGTATTGTTAGAAATTGCAGACTAAAGAAACCGGTTGGACGGGTAAATAATAGAGGGTATTTAATGTTTGGTGCCGGGAAGAAGAAATATCTCTGTCACAGAATAGTATATGAATGTCACAACGGATTGATCAAAGATGAATCTGTTACTGATCATATCAATAATAACAAGACCGATAATTCTCTTTCGAATCTCCAAGCTATCTCACAGAGTCAGAATATATCAAAAAGGGCAGAAATTGGTACTTTTAAATCAGTTGGAAAGAGACCCGTAAAATCATTTGATACATCAACTAACGAGGAGAAAATATTTCAGTCAATGAATGAAGCCAGTAGATATTTCGATATGTGTAGGTCTTCAATACGATTTGTTGCAGAAGGAATTGAAAAATCGGCTCTGTCATAGAAAAATGGCCATAAAATAAAATTCGTATACATCTGAAACGATTCAAGGGGGGTATGCTTCGGGCCCTTGGGCTTGCATGGATGCGAAGGCACCCAAGGAGTTCCAAGATGCGTGTTGTGCTGTCCTTACTTAAGTTAATATAGTAACCTCTGGGTCTCTCTGACGTCATAGGGCACCAGCGAGATTGCCAAATAAGTGTTACTTTTTTTTAAAATTAAAGATAAAATGTATTACATTTAAATAATGGATATCAAAGATGTAAATGCTATAATTGCTGAAATTTCAAATTTGAAAGATCGAGGAATAGTATTATCTAAAGATCTCGACTGCGACAGGATTACCTCGGAATATGAAGACATTGAGTATCAGTCTAGTAAGGGTCGTTATGTTTTACCTAAGATGTACAGGCTCGTGAAAGGAATTCAAAAGTCCATCAATGCTTGTTTGTACGGTAACGACATTAATGTATTTATAACGCTATTTAGCACCGTTGAATCAATACGTCAAAAGCTCGGCCAAGAGTATCAAAAACGAGCTGAAATTAGTTCTAAGGTTCGTGATCTTAGAAAAATGTTAAACGAGGAAAAACCCGCATCCTAACCACGTGAGCGTTACTAAAAAAGAAAGGCTTTCAGTAAAAAAAAATTAGCGATTTTTGTAACACTTGTTACACTTGTCACATAGGATTTTCTCCTGAAAGAATACTCAGCAGTTTGGGCTTGCTCATGCAGTTATGTGCGTACTGGATGATCTGGTTGTGGTAGCATGTAATCACCGCGACGCCCCCATTTTCACGTAGTTGTTGTTGTTGCCGCGTCGTTAACAAAAATCGTTCATCGCCGTTCTCAGATATTACAATTCTGAAAACCCCAGCTATGTTATTTCTGAAACACTCGCGGATAGCGTCGTACAGTTTAACCCTGTCGGAGATGGATACGTTAGCTTGATGGTACATTTATTTAATAACTCAGCTTTTAATTGTGATAGTTTCACATTTGAAAACTCAGTTCACAAACAATATATGGTAGGTGAATCGCTTACAACTAGATTAGCCCGAGAGCGGCTATCAGCAATTAAAAAGTTTATACCGGTTCGAGACAGACTTCGCGAGAAACTTCAACAACGACAGCAAATGCAAACTGACTTTTCTGTGTCAAGTGAACAACTGTTTACTCCGATAACAAGTGCGACCAAAGATGTGAAAAAGTTAACTGAAGCAGCGATATACGGAGATATTCCTGAACGAGAACGAGCAAAGAAGGCGCCGCTGCTTGAGACACTTGAAAAGATAGCAGCAGAGACCGAACAAACGCGCGCAGGGATACAACAGCTATGCAGTGATATAAAAACCCAACACGAGTATGAACGATTAGCTGATACTGATGATTCTGCACTTGAACCACAACCTGTTGATGTCACCCCAAGAGGTGTTTCCTTTATAGACAAACTCACCGAAGGAGCTATAGCAGAAATCAAACGATTTCAATTAATAAAACCCGAAAATTATAAGATGTTTGGTAATTTTGCCGCCCAAAGCTTTCATTCCAAAAACGGCTTTTTAAAAGACGAGTATAAAAACAGTAAAATAAGCCGAAAGGAATGGGTTAATTGGTTGTATAAAACGAATAAGGAGATTATTGGCCGTTTAGATAAAAAAGCATTGGAATATAAAGAATTTAAAAAGGGAGTTGATGAGTATGATGAAACTAGTACAACTAAAAAAGTGACTGCTAGCGGATATTCGATTGAAAATCCTTCACATTTCAACGCAACCGTGACATGTCCTGGTAATATTCTCAGTGATATATCACGGTTGGAAGTACTTATCGGAGGAAAACGAGCCGGAAACAACTCCGTCGAGATAATTAATGAAGCAGCTGATATCTGTAGACGATTATTTGCCGGCGGTATCATTGGCATTGATGTATATCGAGAACACATTGCTGAATTAGTTGAAAATCACAGAGACGCCCATGGTTATTACAGCGATTGATCACTAATTGAAAAACTACTAGTTTTATAACAAGATGATCTTACACTACAACCATGATAAACTCGTAAGCGTCTACGTGGTGAACTCACGATTGCCTGTTTATAGAGCATATTACGGAGATGGTCTCGGCAATACCATTGCGGGGTTATTTACAAGAATGGCTCCCAAGGTGGCGCCGTTAGCTAAACAATTATCAATGAAAGCCATTGATATTATTCGTGATAAGGGAATCAGCGCTGTTGGAAATCTTGCCGGAAAGGCATTTTCTGCCGCGAAAGATAAAATAATATCATTGGTGCGACGACGAAAAAAGCAACCAGTTATACTGCCATCTACAACAGTGATGCCTGCAAGTGTCAGCAAAGCAATAAATAGCGCAGTGGAAGAAAAATTAACGTCGTTGGCTGCTTCGGTGACTCCGTCATCCGTGGCTGCGCCGCTGGCGAACAGTAACCAAGATGATATCGCAAACATGATAGCAGGAAGTGGTTTGAAAAGAAAACAAAAACGACGATGATTACAAAGAATTTCACAATTGAAAATACTGATGTGAATAATAATAATAATAATGTTCAAAAGAACAGCTGATCCAGCGCTAGATAGGGAAGCCCAAGTACGCAAAGATGATTCTGTCCGCGATTATCAATTTTATTCCTATCATGCAATACAACCAGATATTCGATCGCGAATTGAACTTCAAGTCCATGATACCAGCAAATACTTTCTACCCGCTGAAGCGTTTATCGAAGTAGAAGGAGAACTTGTACGACTTACTGATACTCCTGCTGTACCCGCACCGTATCCAGATGGTGCCAAAGTCGGCTTAGTCAATAATGGTATCATGGCGCTATTTGAATTCGCGAGATATCTCATTGACGGAAAAGAGATTGAGTCTATAGAACGTGATGTTGATGTGGCTACAACAATAATTGGGTTAGCAAGATATTCTGACGATTATACAAGATCAGCAGGTCCGTCTATGATGTTTGCAAAAGATAATAAAAACACTGCTGGACACACTCAATTTATTGTACGACGACCAAATGATCGTGCTGGTCCTCCCGCCCCTGCTGCTATCGAGGATATGATTATAAATACTGATCCCCAATACAATCTAGGAGCTGCAACACGAATAGCAATGATGGCAGGACAAAGTAGATCGTTTTCATGTGCGATTCCGTTGCATCATATATTTGGATTCTGTAGAAATGTACGAAAAGTTATTTATGGAGCGAAGCATACAGTAGTACACGTGCGAAAGGGTAGTGACGATGATGCAATCTGGAGAATTGCAGCGGTTCCTGCAAATCCAGATGCTGATGCTGGTAAAGTCATTTTAACAAAACTGGCATTGTGGATGCCAGTGTTGACTCCATCAATCACCGCAGAAGAACGATTACTATCATTTATGGATGCGGGTGGCAAATCATTGCTAAGTTGGCTAACAACAACAGATGTTAAGCAATCAAATATCAATGGTACATTTACATGGAACTTGGCATCACAACAAGGCGTTTCAGCTCCACGTCATATATTTATCACGTTGCAGGATATGACAAGAGTGAATTCACAATTGCACAGTCATATGATATTTAATCAATTAGGAGTTACTAAGGTCTCGTTGAGAATAAATGGCCAGCAGGAACCATCCAAAGACATACAACTTAATTTCGGTCAAAATCATATTGCACGCGTGTACCATCGTATGCTGTCATAAATGGGCCGTGATCAAAATGTTGATACTGGTTTGCAAATATCGCAATATGATTTTAAGAACTTGTATCCGATCTACTACTTTTAGCTGGGACATCTTGATTTAACAAGGCAATCCGTCGTTGATATACACTTCATAGCTAATGTCCTTCGTGGCGTTATTGCTAATTATAGAGCGGTTGCTGTTATTCTCAGCCACAAATCAATGTTGTTAGAAGACGCTGGCGGACGAATGAGAATCGTTGATGCACCAGTGGAAAATATGTAAACGATTCACAATTAGATCAATTGAAAGCATAAATAGTTTTACAATAAAATGACATATAGTGTTGTTAGTGTCAAGCTGACTGATGGTCAGGTCAAGAAATTGCGATTAAAATCCGCTAAAGAATGTGGAACAGCAATAACGTTAAAACCAGCGCAGATGTCCGGCGGTACACATAAAATATCACTGACGGATCGTCAAACAAAACATTTTAATGATGCGCTAAAGAAACAGCGAGGGGTTCAAATTGTATTTTCGAAAGCTGCAATCGCCAACATGATAAAATCAGGTGGTATTTTTCCATTGTTAGCCGCAATACCAGCATTGATTGCAGCGGCCGCCCCAGCGGAGGCGAAAGCGGCTGAGTTGGGATCCGTTGGTACCGCGGCAGGGATGGCGTTGAAAAAGGCAACTGGGCAAGGATATAAAAAAGGGAAAGGGTTTAAGACTACCAGGGACTCCATATTCATGGTACAGCGGAAAGGGTCTGAGAATACCGGGAACGGTTTATTAGTTGAAAGCCCAATTCTCCCTATGTCCAATTTTGATTTAATTGATGCTGCTAAAAAACTAGCGATAAAAAACTTCAGAGGGGTTTTATGAGAGATCAATTACCGAGAAAACCTAAACGCGATGAAACCGGTATCATCAATCTTGATAACAGTAACGGATCGGGAACTCACTGGGTTGCATACGCGATCGATCCGCGTGGGATTGTCTATTTTGATTCATATGGGTTAGCTCCGCCAAGCGAGTTTATGCGGTATATAAATTCTTCGATGAAACTCAAAGAGTTTCCGATTTTTTATTCCACGCTGCCAACACAACAATTAAATGATCCACCGATATGCGGCCGTGAAGTATTAAATGTCCTCGCGGAGATTTCATCGTCACAGAAACCACCTCATCTGGTTGTAAATAAATACACGAGTGGGAAATTACAAGGTAATTTTAGAGAATCAATAAATTAAAAATACAAGTTGCGCTAACAATAATGATTGATATTTGGGGACGATCTCTGTCAATGTTGAAACTCACCGCGGAAACATCTGCGGGTTCTATCGAGGATGTAAAAAAAATAATTGAAGATGAAATCGCTGAGACGTTAAATTTAGCAAGTGTTGACCCGAACGAAATAGTTGTATTTCAAGATCGCCAGGGTAAATTGAAAAGCAGTAATATATCCGCGGATGACATTTTGATACGGCAGAGCGATGCCGCTGAAAACTCTATTGCGCTGTATTCCAGCGGTGGACGACTTAAACCAGGCGCACTTGTGTCTACAATCACCGACGCGATTGAGCTGGATGATTATATACGAGGTTATAATACTTTTCGCAAAAATGTCGTACATAAATTCTTTGAAACCACGCTTGTGGTTGGCATGACTCTCGCTGAAATTAAAAACTTTCTATCTTTATTCTTTTTTAACAAGGAGGCGGGGAGGATGATGAATGAAAATGAAATCAAGGCAAATTATCTCGATATTTACACGGATATTTCTAAACTAATAGAAATTTTGAAAAGGTACAAAAACCCACTAATGACGTCGTTGTTAAGGTTTTTGGAACCCCGCTTGTGGCAGGCATGACTCTCGCTGAAATTAGCGAGTTTATTGGCAAGCATACGTCGCTAATAGTTTCTTTGGTGTCCCGGCTACATCTACGATGACTCTCAAAGATATTAGTATGTTTATGGTGAGACAAACAACACTTAATACCATAGTGGATAAATTTTTAGGGAGAACACCTGTGTCTGAAACCACATCTCTGACAGGCCCGACCCTCGTTGAAGTTAAAAAAGCTCTTGACGAACAAAAGCTCATCAGCGATATTGTTAATAAGTTCTTTGAGTGCAGTAAACCTCAAGATATCACGACAAAATTTTCTGAAATCGACCGGTATATTGAAAACCAAGCACGGCTTGGAATCGACGGCCTTCTGATTTCATTCTTTTTTAACAAGAAGGCGGGGAGGATGATGGTTTCTACCGAAATCGGGGCAAATTATCTCGAGATTTACAATGATGCTCTTAAACTAAAAGGAAGATTTGAAGGGATACAAAACTTTCTGGAGTTATTCTTTTTTAACAAGGAGACGTTGAGGATGATAAATACTAACGAAATCAAGACAAGTTATCTCGATATTTACAATGATATTCTTAAACTAAAAGAAGATTTTAAAAAGGTACAAAACCCCACCAACGACGCCGTTGTTAAGTTTTTTGGAGTCCCACTTGTGGCAGTCATGACTCTCGCTAAAATTAAAGCGGCTATCGATGAAAGTAAAACAATAGTTAATGCCGTCAAAGATGATTTTCAAAAAATGATCGAACGACTCGATAAGGTAAAAATTCCACACCGCGTAAAAACCGTTGGTAACATCGTATACACAGTTGCCAGTGGGACCTTTGATTGGATCCAAGAAAAGGAAAATAGTTTACATTTTCACAGCAAATATAGTAGTATACCGGGTTGCTATCGATTTACAATAATTCATCGCCATAAATTTGATTTGGGAGTTGGTCCGGCAATATATATAAGCGGTGTTAACACAGTAACATATATAAACGATATGATACCAGCAGCACCCGACCGAATAAGATACCCTATTAGGATTGATATAAATACATCCGACAAATTAGTGGTTAGGGAGTCGCTACCCTGGACGCTAGAATTTGTATCCGGTATTCCCCCCACCGGCCATAAATCCGAGTAGAGTACACAATCGAATAATTGAAAACACTAGCAGGTTTAAAATAGTAATGACATCGATGAAATCAATTGACCCGATAATAGTCCCAGAGGTATCACAATCGCATCGATATCGATATGATACCGTGAAAGAATTTTCCGCGAACTTGAAATCACTTTCTGAGCGCTATCGTGAAAAAATGAAAAAATACTGACGCAGCGTAGCAATCATCGATATCACCGTGTACTCGGTGTCCGGTGTGATGGCCAGCGCCGGGGTTATTTTGTCGACGGTGACCATGATGACTCCGATTGCAGTTCCAATCGCTATCTCCGCGGCAACAACAATCGCGGCAGTCGCCACCGCGATAACTAAAACGTTATCATCGTGTTCTCAGAAAAAACTCAGTGATTATACAGCTCGGTACCGGGTGGTATTTGACGCGTACTCGAAATTATCCGAGTTGATCTCGCTGTCGATAGATAATTCGTTCATATCCGATGTTGAATTTTCCACGATGACCCAGTTGTATAACTTCGCGATGTTGAAATTGGAAATTGAAGACAGCGTTAACAATAATGTCACTCGAACTGCTTCAACGAATCGCGGAGAATACCACTCCGATACGAACAAGCATGATATCAATAACATCAACAAACCCACAATTTAGTGTGAACTTCCCTTCTCCGATTCCAGTGCGCGAGATCGCGCTGGCAAAATTACGAGTATATCATAGCTGGCCCAATATCAGATCGGTTGCATTTGGCGGTCAGCAACCCAATAACTCGTTAAGGTTTTTGTGGAATAAACCCGATGGTACTCCAGCGTGGGAAATTGTTTCGTTACAACTGGGTCGTACCAAATTGAGCAAATCAATTCTGAAATTCAGCGTAGAATAAAATCAATCCCTGGAAAAGAATCAAAAATAGCTATTAATCTTCCTGAACCGACGCTCTCGTCGTCGATCGAAATAAGCACAGAGGGATACATTGTAGATATCTATAACAGCTCGTTAAGAACAGTGTTAGGATGGCCTGAAAAACCACCGGAAAAATCCACCACCGACTTAACCACAGGCGTACAATCATATCATGAAATCAATCCCATATATCGAGATAATTTATCTGATACAAAAAAGGAAAAATCGCCGATAGATTTTTATTTACCAACAAAAACACATTGCAATGGGATTTTATTATTAAAAGAACAGCAGATTCATCTGTTACTATTTCATTTACGCTAACTGATATCACTGGTTATTTTAATCAAATTAATGAATTACATAAAACACAACTAGAACAACTACGGCAAACAAACTCACAAAAACACGTTGAAATACTAAATCAGCTTGTATCTGACATGGAATATATCAATGAACTAATTATTCAAACAATAACCAATGACAACAGCGAAAATAAACAACGAATCCTAACCAGTTACAATATCATAGAAGCCGATCTGCGTAATTTCAAGTTTTCCGGATACAACGCTGAGGAACTAAAAAAAAAAATTGTTAGAAACAATATCAATGTGCTACAAACACTAGATTCAACTGTCCTCCTCAAATATAATAATGACCCAGATGGCGGCGGTAGGCATATTGCCCCGCATAATGTGAATATTTCGACGTTGATTGCGCTCAATTTAACATGTGACGCAATCGAAGGAAGCTATCAAATTAATCTAGAGCAATCAAATTAAGCACAGCAAGGATATATTCTTTATTCGTTTGCGCCAATAGCTCCTCCGGGATTTCTAATTATTGAAAACCCAATTAATCCTGTCTACATGCGATGCCATAATAATTCGCTGACGTGAATTAATTTCCGACTCACTGACCAGTCAAATAATTTGATTGATCTACAAGATGAGGTGTTAGCGATTAGTTTGTTTGTAAAGTCCTAAGGACTTAATCAAATATTTGGTTGAAATAAATTATTAACCCATAGCAGCAGGGGGGGGGGGCGATGACATCACGACGAGACCGTATTTTGACTAAACGATGAAAACGGTCTTGGAGTATGATTTGCGAAAAACTTATGTTTCGAGCAAGTAATCCTTTTTTTGGGGGTTGAAAAAGAAGGATTCGAATTAATTCTCTCGAGATGTTTGTTAGATTTAGAGCAAATGATGTCTGGAGCAAATGTCCGATTCGCACCCCCCCCCCCCCCTGCTGCTTATATTCATTTGCACCAACAGCTCCAATCGGATTTTTAATAATTGAGGATCCAACTAATCCAGTGTATATGCGATGTCATAATGATTCATTAACAAGAATTACTTTTAAACTCACTGACCAGTCAAATAATTTGATTGATTTACGGGGTGAGGTTTTACAAATTAGTCTGTTTGTGAAATCGTAAAAAAAGATTTTTAACCCCATAGCAGCAGAGAGGGCGCCACAACGACTTTGCGTCTCCAAAGGAAACTTTTTTATTCGATTTTGGAGAAAGCATTGGTTAGCCAAATAGACGCTCCGCCAAGTTGTCGGATTCACCCTCTCTGCTACTCATAATCATATTTATCCTTAATCCCCTGTTTACATGTTGCATGCTTCGTGTCCCTCTAAGTGGGTTTTTTCTCGACTCTGCCATAAGCCTTTCCACTTCGCGTAGCGCCTTGTGATTTAGCCTCCTGGCGTCATAGTTATGAACTTTCCACTTGAGGGTCCCTGTCCCCTTTAGATATTTTATTTCCTATCTATTGTGTTTCCCTATAACTATTATTTTTCCGCATGCCTTCATATTTCCTATGATAAAATCTGTAATTTTGTATAGCAACGTTTTATTAAAGTTTCCATCCAAGTATAATGTTTCCTTGCTTATATAGTTAGCTTTCTCTTATTTTTTGTAACATATGCACTCACTCGATCCTGTTTACCTCGCACTCTACCATTACATGTGATTTTGTAAAAGCTACTTTTTTACAGTGGACATTTAGGCGATACTCTTATCATGTGCCGTCTCACTGCCACCTCTCCCGTCAACCACGAATTATGCATGTATTTGAAGCAGAGAAATCATATTAGGGATACTTCTGTTTTTACTGTTTATTAATGACATAACTTTGTAAGAGCTCACTCTAACACAGATCTCTTTCCTGAAAACTCAGCATTACATTTAGACTCCATTTAAAAAAAAATATATATCTTCAAATCGAACTCACCACTATTTGCTGATAACTCTGCATTATATTTAGACCCCATTTTTAAAAAAATATCTTTAAATCGAACTCAACAATATATCAGTTTGGTGTCAACAAACAAAGTGAATGCATATTACGTCTCTGAAATGAAATGTATGACAATCAGAACAAGGCAGTCTGTCTGGCACCGCGAGAAAAGAGCGCACGACAAATATAATAATTACTTAAAATAAATTAAAAGGAACTAATATCTTCCCCTTCTTTGACACAATGTTTTCCATGTATATTTTTTGTACAACCATTATACTGTAAATGGTTAACTTGGATAGGAATTTTTAATATATATATATATATATATATATATATATATATATATATATATATATATATATATATATATATATATATATATATTTATATCAACATGTTCTTTGATCGCTAGTCTGTTTGTACCAACGTATATCGATCAAACATTCCATCGTTTAAAAACTTTTCTATATAACTACTTGATCTCTTTTAGTTGATAGAATAGTTGCAAATATCGTTCTTTTGCTCAAGAATGTTTACTTTATTTTTTAATTAAAACTTCTAAAATTTGAAAAATTTTCGATATAGCTATCTGATCTCTACTCTACTTGTTAGTATAATTTAATAGGTGCTCTTTTGTCGGCGCTCTTTTTGTGTTGCGCTCATTTGTCGGCACTCTTTTGTCGGTTCATTTTGTATGTAGATCCCATTTTGCGTGGCGTGCAGATCCCATTTTTGCATGGCGTGTAGATCCCATATTTGCATGGCGTGTAGATCCCATTTTTGCGTGGCGTGTAGATCCCATTTTTGCATGTCGTGTAGTGTAGATCCCATTTTTGCATGGCGTGTAGATCCCATTTTTGCGTGGCGTGTAGATCCCATTTTTGCATGGCGTGTAGTGTAGGTCCCATTTTTGCATGGCGTGTAGATCCCATTTTTGTAGTGCTAGACTATTCACGTAAAAACACCTTTAACAATACGAGGTCTAACACACATCCTCTACAAACACCCCTAACAATACTAGATCTAACACTGTGTTCAATCACCTTTAACAATACGAGGTCTAACACACATCCCGTATAAACACCTTTAACAATACGAGGTCTAATACTTCATGTTCAGTCACTTTTAACTTTACGAAGTCTAACACTCGGTGTTCAATCACCTTTAACTATACGAGTTTTTACACGCGTACTGTATAATCACTTTTCACTTGGAGCCCAATCACCTTTAACTATACGAGATATAACACACAGTTCTGTACAATCACTTTTCACTTGGTGTTCAATCACCTTTAACTATACGAGTTCTTACACACGTGCTGTACAAAAGCCTTTAACAGTACGGAGTCTAAAACATTCTGTGCAAACACCCCTAACAATACGAGGCCTAACACACATCCTGTACAAACACACCTAACAATTCGAAGTCTAACACTTGGTGTTCAATCACCTTTAAATATACGAGATCTAACAAACGTGCTGAACAAACACCTTCAACTAACTATTCGAGGTCTAACACACGTGTATTATGCCATTTTATTTGCAATATTTTAACAGGTCTTTCTTTCAAACATTTGAATATCCAGCATGTTACAAAGAAAAGTCGGAAATTATTTGTTCATACAAGGAACTTACTTCACTACCATACTTTCCAGACTTCAAAATAATGGTCAAACACGACTACTATACACTTGCAAAAGCTCGTGTAAACTGATCGTTTCAAGATTTCCTCAATGACATGTAAGTGAAATCTTTGTCAACGTATTTCATTTCTAGATTCTCTGAATGAATAAATAAAAGCCCTAAAATTGCGGGAAAACGTAACAACTGTTGGTTTCATGATTTCCAGAATAACGTACTAGTGTAAACATGTATACATACTGGGTTGTAAGTTTCCCTGATGCCGTCATGAAGCGAACTTCTGTTGACAATGTATGTAAACAATGTATAAAGATCTTATGTTACTTATTTCACGAGATCTATATTTTTATAGCTATTTTTCATTATAAGAATGAACTTCATAATTTGATTACTTCAGCTCTGTAAAGTACAAAGTTTTATTTCTTAAGCAGCAAGCGTTGATACTATTCGTGCTTATTGTATTTCAGCAAAGTAACTGAAATATACTCTATTTTAAGAAAAATATATATCCCGTAACCAAACATTTTTTAGAAATTATAAAAGAAAATATTTTTTAATTCGGACAAAATATGCGTTTCTACTTTTACAGATTGTGGTTAAGTCGACACTAGTTTTTAATGCTTTGATTTTTCACAATTAGAGCGTGGCGCTCGAATATACTCGTATTGTATAATTGTCGTTTAGCCACGAGAGTATTACAAAGATTTTAATGCCATACTTGTTAATTGAACAAATTGAACAAAAGAAGAAAGTTTAGATACACGCAAATTAACAAAAGAAGCAAAAGATAGACGAAACAACAGCAGTAAAATCAAGGACTTGGCATTATAGACATACATTGTTGGTTGGTTCTTAATTAATTGGCTGTGCAATCACTTACCCAGTTACACCACAATCTCAGGCTCCACCCGTTATATATTCCACTGTCGCTATGCAGACTAACGGGTATCTAATAAAGTCTCTTGGAAACATATGCCACATTTTCGGACTTTACGTATAACCGTACTAATCACCTATGCACATGTTTTAATTGGAGATAAGTGTAAGCCCTTAAGAAATGTACATGAATGCTTCTTTTATATTATCTACGATTTTGTTATTACTCGATGTTACATAAGTTTTCAGTTTTTAATTGTCAAGGTTTGATGTAAATGAGGGACAGTTTTGTAGCGTCGTTGTTGTGTGAATTCCACTTCATCGTTGTAAAAACAGCCTTTAGTTGCAAACTAATGACGTGGTCAGTAAGTAGGCGTATGTAAATACGACGTGTCCAACGAGGCCATTGTTGGTATTAGTAGATCATCGTGTTCCCAGCTATAAATTTTATTTGACCTACGGCGAGATTGTAATTGATTGTATAGGAGGGTCTATTAGCACCCATTTTAAGAAGATATTCGTCGACGAGTGGAACAATATGGCGTTTAAAAACTAACCTTGTGCTAAGAAAAGATCATAATGTATTTTTTACCGAATGCTTTCTATTCCACCATATTGTATTTGAATACAGCATCTTGTAACATTTTCCCCCCTTTTTTCTACCGCTCCCAACAACATCTAAGATATTATTGTCTCGCATGGTAGAGATTCATTCTTGAACGAGGTCATTAGTAGTGGTAGTAGCAGTAACAGTAGTAAAAGTTTCAGTAAGAAGAAGAAACATAGGTAAGATGTAAGTAAGAAAAAGCAAAAAGTAGTAGAGAAAAAAGAACCCAAAACAAGTATTATATATAAACATTTCTTGTATTTTCTACGTACCCGTGTAATATCGTGACAAAAATACATAAATGTTTAGCAATACTAACAATAACACCATTGCTACCATTACGACCCGAAATAATGTACTGATTGTGTTGCTAAGTGGGAAAGTAACAAGCCAGGTTAAACGCTATCAGTGTATGAAGATCTTGCATCTATGTCTCTTTCAACTATTGGTATGCTTTTTGCTTAGACACTTTACTAAAGTTCCATTTAAAGCTGAAAACCTGAAGCAAATAATTTGTTAAACACTTTTACGTGACTCTTACCGTATATTTCCAAAGCAGAACACAATGACATTATGTTAAAATAATTTTATATTAACGCCATTTTCATTTTCACATTATGTTAAATTAATTTTATATTAACGCCATTTTCCTTTTCACATTATGTTAAATTAATTTTATATTAACGCCATTTTCATTTTCACATTATGTTAAATTAATTTTATATTATCGCCATTTTCATAAATAATAGAACAAATAAATAAAATAACATATTCCAAAAGATACAACTGCTTGCTGAACTGCATGGTTTGAGGAATTTTTGACACCGAAACAGAAAGGATATACACATTGTGTGGTATTATTGTATGTGCAAAATTCACGCATCATCTACAATGTGATAGCACAACTCGTATTCCATACTGTATATTTTACGCATTTACTTTGTCTTATGCCAGATTATGCGATGACACCCAAATATACAAATCTAGCCACCCAACTGAAGTTGATGCTACCATCCATGGAGTAGAGAGTCGCATTTCAGATGTGAAATCATGGATGACATGTAACAAGCTGCAGATGAATGATGATAAAACTGAGGCCATTCTGATCACAACAAAAAGACTTTCTCATTCACATCCTTTACTTCAAACAATAAATATCAGTAACACTAATATTAAATTCACACAGTCAATACTAAACATAGGTGTTACTCTAGACGATACTCTCACATCACACCAACAAATATCTTTGAGTTGATGCCACTAAAACACTTGTGTGTTCATTAGTACTTTTAAAAAGGTTCAAACCACAGCTGCACGGATCATCCTTAGTGTACCACGATCAGAGCACGCCTCTCCGCTGCTCTGGACCCTACACTGGCTATCCATTTTTTCTCGGGAAGGGGGGGGGGACACCAGACAGGTGAACCCTCCTCATTCAAACACAAAATAACAAAAAGTGTTCATGTATGAGTGTGTTCCCCCTGATGTGTACTTTATGTGTTTGTTTTATTTTTGATTTAGCTTTCTATTACTTTAATATTTCCCATCAAGATTATAAAAAAAAATTCAAAGGGGTATTTTTAAATTTTACTTAGGGTAACTATAGGGAAGTTTTTCTGAAGTAGGATTTATTAACCTCTCACGTAGTCCCTTTCGTAATTCAAACAGTTGACCCTGGGAGTAAACTGTATCCTGTGTTTGCTATTTGCGTTGATGCTATATGTGATATATATATATATATATATATATATATATATATATATATATATATATATATATATATATATATATATATATATATATATATATATATATATATATATAGCCTGTTTCGTATCAAAATATTTTCCCCAGTTGTTTTATTCAGTGATCAAGAACTATAAGCAATCATCATTCGTTTTTTAATTATATTCATTTCATTTTATTTTGAATTTTGAATTTCAGCAATGTCCGGTGTTTTAATTTTTATTTTTATTTAGAAGAATGAAAAAATTAAAAAACTTATTGTTTTAATGACTGTATCATTCATCATGTTTTTCTTTACTTTTGTATATTTAGTTATACTGAGTACGACTGTGTTCAAGTCGGGGTCCATATTGTTTTTAATTTTAAATTGTACGACTGTGTTCGAGTCGGGGTCCATATTGTTTTTAATTTTAAATTGTACGACTGTGTTCGAGTCGGGGTCCATATTGTTTTTAATTTTAAATTGTACGACTGTGTTCGAGTCGGGGTCCATATTGTTTTTAATTTTAAATTGTACGACTGTGTTCAAGTCGGGGTCCATATTGTTTTTAATTTTAAATTGTACGACTGTGTTCAAGTCGGGGTCCATATTGTTTTTAATTTTAAATTGTACGACTGTGTTCGAGTCGGGGTCCATATTGTTTTTAATTTTAAATTGTACGACTGTGTTCGAGTCGGGGTCCATATTGTTTTTAATTTTAAATTGTACGACTGTGTTCAAGTCGGGGTCCATATTGTTTTTAATTTTAAATTGTACTTCTCTCGACTCGAGTTGGGTTATCTCTACTTATTTATAATTATTTATTTATTTATTTATACTTATTTATAATTATTTATTTATTTATACTTATTTATAATTATTTATTTATTTATTTATACTTATTTATAATTATTTATTTATTTATTTATTTATACTTATTTATAATTATTTATTTATTTATTTATACTTATTTATAATTATTTATTTATTTATACTTATTTATAATTATTTATTTATTTATTTATACTTATTTATAATTATTTATTTATTTATACTTATTTATAATTATTTATTTATTTATACTTATTTATAATTATTTATTTATTTATTTATACCTATTTATAATTATTTATTTATTTATTTATACTTATTTATAATTATTTATTTATTTATTTATACTTATTTATAATTATTTATTTATTTATTTATACTTATTTATATTTATTTATTTATTTATACTTATTTATAATTATTTATTTATTTATTTATACTTATTTATAATTATAGCTCCTGTCCAAAAATGTTCTAAATCGTTTATTTGTCCTTAAAGCAGGGCTCTGTGTAGTACGGGAGCTATACAGAGAAAGAAAATGCAAGATTGTATATGTGAATAAAAATCACAAGCGACTTTATCTAAAATCTATTTTCTTTGTAGGGCATGTTTGTTCTCTAGGCTACGTTTCACTGACGGAATCCACTCCAACACACCTATCTAGCCTCACCCATGTGAAAACACCAGCAAGATACTTACGCTCCTCTTCTAATAATCGTATAGTCCTTGTTCCCACTATGAAAACAAAGTCATATGGATAACATTCTTTTGCATACCAGGGCGCAGCAACGTGGAATGAATTGCCCATTGAATTTAAACACAAAGACACATTGATCCTTTTCAAGGATGATCTTAAAAGTCACCTTTTTCGACTGCAAGAACAAACTAAAAGACCTAATAATATTTCCTACCTTAAATATTTTCAGTATCTTTTCCTAATTTCATAGTGGTTTTCTGGGGTTTATTTTGGTAGTCGTATCATTGTAGATGTTGTATAGCGCTTAGAACTTCTATTATTATTATTATTATTATTATTATTATTATTATTATTATTATTATTATTATTATTATTATCAACATCATCTTTATTACTAATAATAATAATAATAATAATAATAATAAGAAGAAGAAGAAGAAGAAGAAGAAGAAGAATTTTTACATTTGTTGAATATATTTTATAGAACAGCACGTGAGATTCAAGGGGGATAGTTCTGTAGCGCATACCCTCTGTCATGTATCATATTGTCGGGTACCTCGAATGACGATATATACAAAATGGTTGGATAAAATTGACCTATATCCAACAGTTGTGTATACAGCATGTCACGGAATCGTATAAACCCTTTTATTTATTAAGTTCTCGGGCTTCGTTTTTGCGATTATTTAATAAAGAGGACTTTGTATAGCGCCTAATCTTTAGAAGCTCTAAGCGCTTTACAATATCTATAATGAAATGACTACACTACGGAAAAAAATAACAAAAACCATGAAAATTGGAAAACATTAAAACATGCTGAAACATATAAGATATAAAACGTTATTAGGTCTCTAAGTTTGTTCCTGCAGTTGAAAAAGGTGTGTTTTAAGAGCACTATTAAAAGGGGCCACTGTGTCTTTATGTCTAATTTCAATGGGCAATTCGTTCCACTTCATCGGGCCCAGGTATGCAAAAGAACGTTGTCCATATCACTTCGTTTTCATAGTGGGAACAATGAGTATACGAATGTCGGAAGAGGAGCGTAAGTATCTTGCTGGTGTGTACACATGGGTGGGACCGAATCGGTATGTTGAACTGGAGTCTGTCAGTGAAACATAGCACAGAGAACATTTTGTTTGGTTCATTATCGAACTGATAGCCAGTGAAGAATACAGAGCAGTGGTGAGGTGTGATCTGATCGAGGTACTCTAAAAATGATCCCAGCAGCTGTGTGTTGATCTTTTTGAAGTTTCTGGAGTAGATATTGAGACGAACCAGACATAATTGAGTTACAATAGTCCAGTCTTGAAAGTACTAATGAACACACAAGTGTTTTAGTGGCATCAACTGAAAGATATTTGCGAACGGATCTGATGCGTCTCAGCTCATGATATGCAGCCTTTCATATATTGAGGACATATTGATGCAATGTGAGAGTACTGTCTAGAGTAACACTTAGGTTTCGTACTGACTGTGTGAATTAAATGTTGGTGTTGCTGATATTTATTGTCTGAGGTAAAGGATGTGAATGAGAAAGACCTTGTGTTGTGATCAAAATAGACTCAGTTTTATTATCGTTTATCTGCAGCTTGTTACATGTCATCCATGATTTAACATCAGAAATACATCTCTCTACTCCATGGATGGTAGCATCAACTTCAGTTGGGTGTCTAGACTTGTATATTTGGGTGTCATCATCGTACAATTGGTGAGACACTGGGTGATGATACATGGCAATTGAAAGCGGCTGTGAGTATAGAATGAAGTAAACAGTTCCAAGAACAGACCCCCGTGGAACACCACAACATATATCAACTGGGATGGAATGTATTCCATTTGCAGATACCGTTTGCCCTGTTGACTAAGTAGGACTTGAACTACTGTAAGGCTATATTATGAATGCCAAATAAATGCTTGAGATGGTAAAGTAATATATCATGGTCGATTGTATCAAATGCTGCAGACAAATCAAGGAGGGTCAGGACTGTAATCTTTCTACCAATGTCAAGTCCTGCAGATAAATCCAGGAGAGTGAGGACTGTAATCTTCCCACTATCCAAAGTAGAGAGAATGTCATTAAATACTTTCAGAAGAGTAGTTTCAGTACTGTGGCAAGGGTGATATGCAGACTGTACATTGCTAAAAAGACTGTTTGAATTTAAATGAGATACAAATGAGTTACAAGTTGGGTTATAAAACAGTTTCTTTTTGTTATATGAATGGGAGATTAGAAACTGGGCGGTAGTTCTTTAAATTATTATGGTCAAGTGTTGGATTCTTCAGCAGAGGCTTTACGATGGCAGTTTTGAAAAATGTTGGGAATTCCCTAGATGACAGAGAGCTATTAATAACATCCGTTAGTGAAGGCAATATTGGGTCTAAGCACTCAAGCAACAGTGATGTTGGAAATGGATCAAATTTACACGTCTTTGGTGCACTCTACATCACGATTGTCCGTACTAAATCAATAGAGACAGGCTCAAATGCTCCTAATGGTTGTCGCTGAAATTCTTTAGCATAACTGTATGGTGACGAGTCAGTTGAAATTGTGTTGTCAAGCAAATCTCTAATGGTTTGTACGTTGTCACAAAAGAAATTTGCAAATAGGTCCGGAAGGTCTACTGGAGGGAAGGTAGATGGAAGTGGTGTACATTTGTTCCTTGACATTAGTTTGTTAGTTATCTCGATGAGCTCTTTGCAGCTGGAACTATCCGTGATCTTAGTACTGTAGTGGGGTAATTTAGCTAAATGGACTATGTTTGTGACGTTATTCTTTGTTTATGAATAGTTTGTCTGGTGGAAACCCAAAACCTTTCTGCTTTACGGAGATTTCTTTTAGAGTGCGAAGCTGGTCCCTAACAATGCTATACCATGGATAACACGTTTTTATCGATACTTTGCATTTGGTAGCTGAGGAATGTTTTTCAAGCAATGAACTGGGGCAGTTATCGAATTGTTCTGCTGTAGGATGTAATTAAGTTGTTAGATTTTCATGTATATCATGTAATAATTTGGTTATATTTATCATTCGGAGGTTTCTCTTAGTAGTAAATAAAGGTGGATGGTTAGGGACTGATACGTTAAGATGGCATATAATGCAGAGCTGATCCGATGCAAGTTAGTGGGATACAAGGGTGGATTGCCGAATATTATCATCAGGTCTATGACAAAAACAGTCTAAAATGTGACCAAGTTTATGGGTGGGTTGCTTAAATGACTGTTTAAGGTTGAAAACATGAATGGAATCTAGAACTGTTGACGTGCATGGGTTTCCAGGACAGTCAAAGTGGAAGCTGAAATCTCCAAGAATAATTATGTTGCCACCTATCGAATTTAAAAACTCCAGAAGATTCGGAAACTGCTCCAAAAAGATGGGTTAAGTCAGCTTGTTATTTCTACTATGAGGAGCGCGGAAGAGATAGAAAAATGGACTGACCTTTGTGTGAGTTTAGTTTAGACTAGTTCAAACGATGTGTGGCAGAAATTGAAGGCTGTCTTGCATTTAAAGCATTTCATCATGTAATTCTTTGTGAAGACAGCGATTCCACCTCCGACAGAGTTGCGGGGGAACGACTTGATGGAGTAATTGGTGGGTGTTAAATCCGCGCACCTGGGCTCATCGCCTGATGTTTTTAGCCATGTTTATGTCAAGAAAAAGACGTCGATATTCTTGTCGTTGATACAATTAACCATTTATATGCGCTTTTGCGTGATAATACCGATTGGGCGTTGAATAATGGAATACGTAGTGGTATCACCGGGACAGCTGATACAACCATTGACGATTTAAGGTGAATTTGAAGCAGGTTTCTCACAGAATTCGGCGAAAATTGAATTGATTTTTTTTCTTGAATTACAAACTAATCTCACCATTTTTTTTGTTTCGTCGTACATGTGTTACCTGGGGTGAATAAGTGATTTTCTCCAAGGTAAGCGGTGTGTAACGATTTGCATGTGCCTGACTTTGAATTACATGAAGTCCGGAACATTAGATTCACGGGGTGCACGGTAATTTTGCCGTGATTTCTGCTCACCTATTTGAGGGTATATAAGGCAGAATATTACTGATAAATATTACGGGACCAAAAGTATCTTACCACAGGAAAGATAGCTCGTCATTCAATCTCCAGCCAAAGGGGTGAGTGTTAAATTTATGTTTCGTTTTATTGTGAATTTTATTCAGTTTATCATTTCATATAATGATGCCTTTATTACAATGCAGATTTTAAACGTGGAATATTTGGAATTACTAGTCACTATTAGACTTTAAATGCAATAGCGTAAACTAAGGTTTAGATTATTTTTTGAGACAACTATTATTAGTCTGGTTTTCTTTATTGTAGCTGATAACATCTCTGATAGCGTAGCTGATTTGTTGCGGAACATCTCTGATAACGTCTTTGAGATCGTAGCTGAAATTGTAGATGATTTGTTGCGGAACATCTCTGATAACATCGTTGATAAACGTCTTTGAGATCGTGGCTGAAATTGTAGATGATTTGTTGCGGAGCGTCTCTGATAACGTCTCTGATGACATCTCTGATATCGTAGCTGAAATTGTAGCTGATATTGTAGCGGAAAATCTCTGTTTGTCGGATTGTCTGTCCGTCTACGTCTGTCGTGACGTGTAAATATCCGGAAATCTAGAAGTCCGAGTGTCGGAGCTGTCTAGAGTTGTAAACATCCGAGGTGGCATCTAGGGTATTGAGGAATGTTAGTTCTAGTAGATGTTGTATGCTGTCTGTACGTATAACTGTGGTGGATCCGTGAAGGGCAAGTGACCGATAAAAGTATTGTGTCAACCCTAGGTTTTCGGGGAAAATGGGCGGCGATTCAACTGTTGGTGAATCGTACGGTTATACAGGGTCGAGACACATGTGTGTATTGCAATTGTAGTACAATTGAATACATTGTTGTATTTACATGGTTACTTCAAATAACAATAGTATTTCAAGGGATTGCATGAATCTCAATAAAAGTTAGCAACTTGATTAAATACATGTATATGTTCGTGCTAGTTGTTGCAATCCATACGTGCGATAGTATAGTTTGATGTTTTTGTTTATTATCGTAATTTATACTTGCGTTAATATAACTTTTGTAAAGGTTCCTTGGATCTGTGTATAGTCCAAGAGATTCCTTTGTATCTGTGTTTTATTTTGTATTAATATTTCATTTATTCATGTATTGTGAATGGTTGTGAGTGTAATTGTGGGTTGAACGCATGAGTTATTGTGTTGATACATCATTATTTTTCATTAATAATTTATTTCATAAATTTATATTTTCTTTCACATATTGTGTTTGTGTTGTTCATTTAACCCACCATCCTCTCGGTAACAATTCTGTTACAATGGTGTCAGAAGTGGGATCGCTGGATTAAGTGAACTGTCAATCATTTTTGTGAAAGTATACATTTAATGTTTATATTTGAGCGAGACCTTCTTGACAAGATAATACTCAAGTAAGGGTTTATTTTGGTTTAGTTTATCTAGGTCCGTGTGTCCAGTATAAAATATTTAAAGCATTGGTTTGGTTACCTTTATCAGGAATATAAGGTCAGCCTGTGGTATATATATATATTTATATTTATATTACAATTTGTCATGTCATCCCTTAAGGACTTGGTTGCCTTAGGCAAAGATTTTGGATATGAAGGTAAAAGTTTAAGGAAATTTATTCAGGAAGAACAAGCCCGGGAAAGGGAAGAAAGGGTAAGGGCAAGGGAATTAGAAAGGGAATCCGAAGAAAGGAAATGGGCCTTTGAAAGGGAAAAGATAGAATTTGAGAAGGAAAAGATAGGATTAGAGACGGAAAAGATAGAATTAGAGAAGCAGGCCGAAAAGGACAGGATAGGATGGGAAATGGAAGCGGAGGGAAGGCGAATAGAGTTAGAAAAACTAGCAAAAGTAAACATGTTAGGGTTAGAAAAACGAGCAAAAGTAGAAATGTTAGAGTTAGAAGAAACAGCAAAGCAACGGGATCATGAGCGTAAGGTAGAATTAGCAACATCTGGAAGAGAACACGATTCTGCCTTTAACAAATTAAGGGGCCCCAAATTACCTCCCTTTTGACGATGAAAAAGATAACATGGATAGTTATCTCCATCGGTTTGAGCGGTATGCCGAAAACCAGAAATGGAGTCAAAATGACTGGGGATTGCATCTTAGTGCTCTATTAAAGGGTAAAGCACTAGATGTATACTCGCGACTTCCGAGAGACGATGTGTTTAAGTACGACGTCCTAAAGGAAGCACTTCTCAAAAGGTACGAGTTAACTGAACAGGGTTTTCGTAAAATGTTCAGGTATAGCAAGCCCGATAAGGGAGAAACCTTTGGTCAGTTCGCCGTTAGAATTTCAAACTATTTTGAGCAGTGGATTGAATGCGGCAAAGCGGTGAAAATGTTTGAAGGGTTGACTGATTTCTTGCTCAGAGATCAATTATTTAATACAGTTGGGCGAGAATTAGATCAATTTCTGAAAGAGAAAGTCTTCACAAACGTAAAAGATATGGCTAAGAAAGACAATTTCTTTGCCGAAGCTCATGGGGGAACCCAGAACGTGGTTTCAAAAGATTTTAAGTCTGGAAACCAGTCTGCAAGACCGGTGCCTTGGGAGCTTGTGAAATCAGCTGAGTTAAATAGGTCAGTTAGGAATCCAGGTATTCAGCGTCTGCAATGCTACTTGTGTAATGCATGGGGTCATGTTCAAAACGACTGTCCTAAAAGAAAGGGACTTGTACATAAGGTAGCAGTGGCTATACAAAGTAAAGGTATATCTGATAATATCGTACAGGTAGAACCTTGTATTCATTCGCTTGGCACGTGTCTATTTCCCGAAGCGCGTGTACCAACCGCGAGAGGGTTTGTCAACGGTCGAGAAGTCGTAGTATTACGTGACACTGGTTGCACGGGCGTAGTGATCAAACGGAGTCTCGTGCAGGATAGCCAAATGCTCGGGTGGGAGTCCCCATTTATGTTACTTGATCAGACGATCGGTCGCATTCCCGTAGCAAGGATCACGGTAAAAACACCTTTCCTAACGGGAACTGTTGATGCCCTTTGTATGGAAAATCCTATTTACGATCTGACGATCGGTAATGTTGAAGGTTCCCGTCTTCCAACCATGGCCGATTTTAAAATACCTTTGGCCCAGGCAGTCGAAACGCGAGCGCAAACACGGCGAGAGAAAACCGCGTTTAATAAATTATTAGTCCCTGAATCGATGTCGGGAATTTCGCGTAATGATATCAAACAAGAGCAAGAACGTGATAAATCCATCAGAACAATTGTTGACAAAATCACGTCCGGCGCGATTAAACATTGCAAGGGTGGGGGTAGCTCGAGATTCGTATGCAAGAACGGATTAATTCATAGGGAGTTTAGCGCTAGGGAGGGTAAGAAGTATTGGCAAGTGGTCGTACCCCAAAGATATAGATCTCAAGTGCTTTGGGTGGCGCATGAGTCGAGTATAGCAGGACACCTAGGTAAGGCTAAGACCACTAGCAGGGTAGTCGCTGAATTCTACTGGCCCGGTGTTAATGGCGATGTCACACGGCTCTGTAGGTCGTGCGACGTATGTCAGAAAACCGTATGTAAGGGAAGGGTCACAAGGGTGCCCTTAGGACAGATGCCATTAATAGATACACCGTTTAAAAGAGTGGCAGTAGATATTGTAGAACCAATACACCCAGTTACCGAAAGAAAGAATCGGTATATTCTTACTCTGGTTGATTACGCAACCAGATACCCCGAAGCCGTAGCATTACCAACTATTGAAACGGAAAGGGTAGCTGAAGCATTAGTTGATATCTTCAGTAGGGTAGGGGTGCCAGAAGAAATCCTCACTGATTGTGGTGCCCAATTCACCTCTGACCTCATGGGTGAAATAATTAGGCTGTTATCCATCAAACAGCTAAACACTACCCCATACCATCCGATGTGCAATGGACTGGTAGAGAAGTTTAATGGTACCCTGAAAAGCATGCTGCGAAAGATGTGCGCGGAACGTCCGCAAGACTGGGACCGTTATTTAAACGCTGTTCTGTTCGCGTACCGTGAAGTACCGCAGGAAAGTTTAGGGTTTTCACCCTTCGAACTGTTGTACGGTAGAACAGTTAGAGGCCCGATGCGGATACTACGCGAACTATGGACTGGTGATGTCGCGAACGAGGAAATAAAAACAACTTACCAGTACGTGTTAGATCTGCGAAACAAACTTGAGAGTACATGCCAGATGTCACGTGACGAATTGATTAAATCGGGGCGCAGATATGCCAAGTATTACAACCGCAGAGCTCGAAATAGGAAATTTCTTGTGGGAGATCAGGTTCTATTGCTTCTTCCAACGAGTTTAAATAAGTTATTAGTCCAGTGGAAAGGTCCCTATGAAGTTAAAGAGGTAAAAGGTGACATGGACTATAAAATTGACATGGACGGTGATTTAAAGACATTCCATGCTAACATGCTCAAGTTGTATATCAAGAGACAGAGCGACAATTTCAATAAGGGGAGTTGAAAATATAGGCGCAGACTACTTGAGTAGGGCATGATGGGAAATTTGTATGAATTTGCCCAGTAATAAAATCCAGATTGTAGTATAACCAGTGTAAATGTTGTAAGATATCATCAGTAGTTATTTTTCTTCTATTCTGTGTTAGTTTTAAAATGTGTACATTTTTATTCTTATTGGGGAGGTATTGTCACAGAATTAGGCGAAAATTGAATTGATTCTTTTTTCTTGAATTACAAAATAATCTCACCATTTTTTTTTTTTTTTTGTTTCGTCGTACATGCGTTACCTGGGGCGAATAAGTGGTTTTCTCCAAGATAAGCGGTGTGTAACGATTTGCATGTGCCCGACTTTGAATTACATGAAGTCCGGAACATTAGATTCAAGGGGTGCACGGTAATTTTGCCGTGATTTCTGCTCACCTATTTGAGGGTATATAAGGCAGAATATTACTGATAAATATTACGGGACCAAAAGTATCTTATCACAGGAAAGATAGCTCGTCATTCAATCTCCAGCCAAAGGGGTGAGTGTTAATTTATGTTTCGTTTTATTGTGAATTTTATTCAGTTTATCATTTCATATAATGATGCCTTTATTACAATGCAGATTTTAAACGTGGAATATTTGGAATTACTAGTCACTATTAGACTTTAAATGCAATAGCGTAAACTAAGGTTTAGATTATTTTTTGAGACAACTATTATTAGTCTGGTTTTCTTTATTGTAGCTGATAACATCTCTGATATCGTAGCTGATTTGTTGCGGAACATCTCTGATAACGTCTTTGAGATCGTAGCTGAAATTGTAGATGATTTGTTGCGGAACATCCCTGATAACATCGTTGATAACGTCTTTGAGATCGTGGCTGAAATTGTAGATGATTTGTTGCGGAGCGTCTCTGATAACGTCTCTGATGACATCTCTGATATCGTAGCTGAAATTGTAGCTGATATTGTAGCGGAAAATCTCTGTTTGACGGATTGTCTGTCCGTCTACGTCTGTCGTGACGTGCAAATATCCGGAAATCTAGAAGTCCGAGTGTCGGAGCTGTCTAGAGTTGTAAACATCCGGGGTGGCATCTAGGGTATTGAGGAACGTTAGTTCTAGTAGATGTTGTAAACTGTCTGTACGTATAACTGTGGTGGATCCGTGAATGGCAAGTGACCGATAAAAGTATTGTGTCAACCCTAGGTTTTATGGGAAAATGGGCGGCGATTCAACTGTTGGTGAATCGTACGGTTATACAGGATCGAGACACATGTGTGTATTGCAATTGTAGTACAATTGAATACATTGTTGTATTTACATGGTTACTTCAAAAAACAATAGTATTTCAAAGGATTGCATGAATCTCAATAAAAGTTAGCAACTTGATTAAATACATGTATATGTTCGTGCTAGTTGTTACAATCCATACGTGCGATAGTATAGTTTGATGTTTTTGTTTATTATCGTAATTTATACTTGCGTTAATATAACTTTTGTAAAGGTTCCTTGGATCTGTGTATAGTCCAAGAGATTCCTTTGTATCTGTGTTTTATTTTGTATTGATATTTCATTTATTCATGTATTGTGAATGGTTGTGAGTGTAATTGTGGATTGAACGCATGAGTTATTGTGTTGATACATCATTATTTTTCATTAATAATTTATTTCATAAATTTATATTTTCTTTCACATATTGTGTTTGTGTTGTTCATTTAATCCACCATCCTCTCGGTAACAATTCTGTTACAATGGTGTCAGAAGTGGGATCGCTGGATTAAGTGAACTGTCAATCATTTTTGTGAAAGTATACATTTAATGTTTATATTTGAGCGAGACCTTCTTGACAAGATAATACTCAAGTAGGGGTTTATTTTGGTTTAGTTTATCTAGGTCCGTGTGTCCAGTATAAAAATATTTAAAGCATTGGTTTGGTTACCTTTATCAGGAATATAAGGTCAGCCTGTGGTATATATATATTTATATTTATATTACAATTTGTCATGTCATCCCTTAAGGACTTGGTTGCCTTAGGCAAAGATTTTGGATATGAAGGTGAAAGTTTAAGGAAATTCATTCAGTATGAACAAGCCCGGGAAAGGGAAGAAAGGGTAAGGGCAAGGGAATTAGAAAGGGAATCCGAAGAAAGGAAATGGGCCTTTGAAAGGGAAAAGATAGAATTTGAGAAGGAAAAGATAGGATTAGAGACGGAAAAGATAGAATTAGAGAAGCAGGCCGAAAAGGACAGGATAGGATGGGAAATGGAAGCGGAGGGAAGGCGAATAGAGTAAGAAAACTAGCAAAAGTAAACATGGTAGGGTTAGAAAAACGAGCAAAAGTAGAAATGTTAGAGTTAGAAGAAACAGCAAAGCAACGGGATCATGAGCGTAAGGTAGAATTAGCAACATCTAGAAGAGAACACGATTCTGCCTTTAACAAATTAAGGGGCCCCAAATTACCTCCCTTTGCCGATGAAAAAGTTAACATGGATAGTTATCTCCATCGGTTTGAGCGGTATGTCGAAAACCAGAAGTGGAGTCAAAATGACTGGGGATTGCATCTTAGTGCTCTATTAAAGGATAAAGCACTGGATGTATACTCGCGACTTCCGAGAGACGACGTGTTTAAGTACGACGTCCCAAAGGAAGCACTTCTCAAAAGGTACGAGCTCACTGAACAGGGTTTTCGTAAAAAGTTCAGGTATAGCAAGCCCGATAAGGGAGAAACCTTTGGTCAGTTCGCCGTTAGAATTGCGAACTATTTTGAGCGGTGGATTGAATGCGGCAAAGCGGTGAAAATGTTTGAAGGGTTGACTGATTTCTTGCTCAGAGATCAATTATTTAATACAGTTGGGCGAGAATTAGATCAATTTCTGAAAGAGAAAGTCTTCACAAACGTAAAAGATATGGCTAAGAAAGACAATTTCTTTGCCGAAGCTCATGGGGGAACCCAGAACGTGGTTTCAAAAGATTTTAAGTCTGGAAACCAGTCTGCAAGACCGATGCCTAGGGAGCTTGTGAAATCAGCTGAGTTAAATAGGTCAGTTAGGAATCCAGGTATTCAGCGTCTGCAATGTTACTTGTGTAATGCATGGGGTCATGTTCAAAAAGACTGTCCTAAAAGAAAGGGACTTGTACATAAGGTAGCAGTGGCTATACAAAGTAAAGGTATATCTGATAATATCGTACAGGTAGAACCTTGTATTCATTCGCTTGGCACTTAGCAGTGGCTATACAAAGTAAAGGTATATCTGATAATATCGTACAGGTAGAACCTTGTATTCATTCGCTTGGCACGTGTCTATTTCCCGAAGCGCGTGTACCAACCGCGAGAGGGTTTCTCAACGGTCGAGAAGTCGTAGTATTACGTGACACTGGTTTCACGGGCGTAGTGATCAAACGGAGTCTCGTGCAGGATAACCCAATGCTCGGGTGGGAATCCCGTGTATGTTACTTGATCAGACGATCGGTCGCATTCCCGTAGCAAGGATCACGGTAAAAACACCTTTCCTAACGGGAACTTTTGATGCCCTTTGTATGGAAAATCCTATTTACGATCTGACGATCGGTAATGTTGAAGGTTCCCGTCTTCCAGCCATTGCCGATTTTAAAATACCTTTGGCCCAGGCAGTCGAAACGCGAGCGCAAACACGGCGAGAGAAAACCGCGTTTAATAAATTAATAGTCCCTGAATCGATCTCGGGAATTTCGCGTAATGATTTCAAACAAGAGCAAGAACGTGATAAATCCATCAGAACAATTGTTGAGAAAATCACGTCCGGCGCGATTAAACATTGCAAGAGTGGGGTGGCTCGAGATTCGTACGCAAGAACAAATTAATTCATAGGGAGTTTAGCGCTAGGGAGGGTAAGAAGTATTGGCAAGTGGTCGTACCCCAGAGATATAGATCTCAAGTACTTAGGGTGGCGCATGAGTCGAATATGGCAGGACACCTAGGTAAGGCTAAGACCACTAGCAGGGTAGTCGCTGAATTCTACTGGCCCGGTGTTAATGGCGATGTCACACGGCTCTGTAGGTCGTGCGACGTATGTCAGAAAACCGTATGTAAGGGAAGGGTCACAAGGGTGCCCTTAGGACAGATGCCATTAATAGATACACCGTTTAAAAGAGTGGCAGTAGATATTGTAGGACCAATACACCCAGTTACCGAAAGAAAGAATCGGTATATTCTTACTCTGGTTGATTACGCAACCAGATACCCTGAAGCCGTAGCGTTACCAACTATTGAAACGGAAAGGTTAGCTGAAGCATTAGTTGATATCTTCAGTAGAGTAGGGGTGCCATAAGAAATCCTCACTGATTGTGGTGCCCAATTCACCTCTGACCTCATGGGTGAAATAATTAGGCTGTTATCCATCAAACAGCTAAACATTACCCCATACCATCCGATTGTTACGAAATGCCCGATATGGCATAGAGGATACACCATACTCCTCTAAGCTATATTTTAAGCATTAATTTTGTTATATAATTTGTTTGTCGTTATTCCGTATTTAATGAATTATTATTTTTAAACTCGTTGTTATGACGCTGTTACGCAATACCCGATATGGCGTAGGGGGTACACCATACTCCTCTAAGTGAGTTGTCTTATACAGCGAGTCGCACGTGCCGCGCGTATAATGAAGGTATCACGCGAATTACTTTTTTACAAGTACGGCCGACTAATATATAGGTACAGTGCAGGGTCTTTTTAGGACACAGTGGACATTAGAGCAGACCTCTAAACGTTACATTTGTCGGATATTAGAGCCAAAAAGTTGGGTGAGTTAAATACATTCTTTTTGGTTTAATGTTTCAGTTGAATGTTCAGTTTCGGAATAGCACGTTCGTTTTTATGTACTGTGTAAATTTATTTTTATTATTTGGAAAATTGTCGATTTTTAAATTCAGCTCGCCGGTCGTATGAATAGATGTGTATTCAAGACCAATGTTAACCGGTGGAATGGAGACGGACAATGAACTACTGTCGCACCGGAGGGAAGTGAAATGTTAACACTCGTAGTTTGGTTATTGACTACTTTATGTAAAACACGAATAGCGTGTTTGTAGTCAAGAGAACCCTACATTTGCTTTATTGACTATTTATGTAAAACACGTATAGCGTGTTAAGTCAATTGGATAGTATTGTTTGGTTTTTATTGATTATATTTTGTGTGTGTGACACGAATAGTATGGTCATAGTCAATTAAACCTTATGATTTGAATTACTGACTATGTTGTGTGGGGTACGAATATCGTATCAATAGTCAATATCATGCTACGTTTTGTAGATATATAATACAGTAGTGTATGACTAGATATATAATGCAGTAGTGTATGACTAGAAATATAATGCAGTAGTGTATGACTGTAGATATAATACAGTAGTGTATGACTATAGAGATATAGTACAGTAGCGTACGACTACAGATATATATAGTACAGCAGTGTATGACTACATATATAGTACAGTAGTGTATGTATACCGTCATATAGTAGGGTAGTAGATTTATTTGTGTGGGTATTGTGTGCTCATCATATATATATACCTATCATGATGTTTTTTTTTTATAATATAAGTTTTATTTAAACAAACGTGTTTGTTATTTCTTTAAAACCCTACCTAATCTCAAAGGGTCGGCTCGACAACGTTACACCGATGTGCAATGGACTGGTAGAGAAGTTTAATGGTACCCTGAAAAGCATGCTGCGAAAGATGTGCGCGGAACGTCCGCAAGACTGGGACCGTTATTTAAACGCTGTTCTGTTCGCGTACCGTGAAGTACCGCAGGAAAGTTTAGGGTTTTCACCCTTCGAACTGTTGTACGGTAGAACAGTTAGAGGCCCGATGCGCATATTACGCGAACTATGGACTGGTGATGTCGCGAACGAGGAAATAAAAACAACTTACCAGTACGTGTTAGATCTGTGAAATAAACTTGAGAGTACATGCCAGATGGCACGTTACGAATTGATTAAATCGGGGCGCAGATATGCCAAGTATTACAACCGCAGAGCGCGAAATAGGAAATTTCTTGTGGGAGATCAGGTTCTATTGCTTCTTCCAACGAGTTCAAATAAGTTATTAGTCCAATTGGAAAGGTCCCTATGAAGTTAAAGAGGTAAAAGGTGACATGGACTATAAAATTGACATGGACGGTGATTTAAAGACATTCCATGCTAACATGCTCAAGTTTTATATCAAGAGACAGAGCGACAATTTCAATAAGGGGAGTTGAAAATATAGGCGCAGACTACTTGAGTAGGGCATGATGGGAAATTTGTATGAATTTGCCCAGTAATAAAATCCAGATTGTAGTATAACCAGTGTAAATGTTGTAAGATATCATCAGTAGTTATTTTTCTTCTATTGTGTTAGTTTTAAAATGTGTACATTTTTATTCTTATTGGGGAGGTATTGTCACAGAATTAGGCGAAAATTGAATTGATTTTTTTTCTTGAATTACAAACTAATCTCACCATTTTTTTTGTTTCGTCGTACATGCGTTACCTGGGGTGAATAAGTGGTTTTCTCCAAGGTAAGCGGTGTGTAACGATTTGCATGTGCCTGACTTTGAATTACATGAAGTCCGGAACATTAGATTCAAGGGGTGCACGGTAATTTTGCCGTGATTTCTGCTCACCTATTTGAGGGTATATAAGGCAGAATATTACTGATAAATATTACGGGACCAAAAGTATCTTATCACAGGAAAGATAGTCGTCATTCAATCTCCAGCCAAAGGGGTGAGTGTTAAATTTATGTTTGGTTTTATTGTGAATTTTATTCAGTTTATCATTTCATATAATGATGCCTTTATTTCAATGCAGATTTTAAACGTGGAATATTTGGAATTACTAGTCACTATTAGACTTTAAATGCAATAGCGTAAACTAAGGTTTAGATTATTTTTTGAGACAACTATTATTAGTCTGGTTTTCTTTATTGTAGCTGATAACATCTCTGATATCGTAGCTGATTTGTTGCGGAACATCTCTGATAACGTCTTTGAGATCGTAGCTGAAATTGTAGATGATTTGTTGCGGAACATCTCTGATAACATCGTTGATAAACGTCTTTGAGATCGTGGCTGAAATTGTAGATGATTTGTTGCGGAGCGTCTCTGATAACGTCTCTGATGACATTTCTGATATCGTAGCTGAAATTGTAGCTGATATTGTAGCGGAAAATCTCTGTCGGATTCTCTGTCCGTCTACGTCTGTCGTGACGTGTAAATATCCGGAAATCTAGAAGTCCGAGTGTTGGAGCTGTCTAGAGTTGTAAACATCCGGGGTGGCATCTAGGGTATTGAGGAACGTTAGTTCTAGTAGATGTTGTATGCTGTCTGTACGTATAACTGTGGTGGATCCGTGAAGGGCAAGTGACCGATAAAAGTATTGTGTCAACCCTAGGTTTTCGGGGAAAATGGGCGGCGATTCAACTGTTGGTGAATCGTACGGTTATACAGGGTCGAGACACGTGTGTATTGCAATTGTAGTACAATTGAATACATTGTTGTATTTACATGGTTACTTCAAATAACAATAGTATTTCAAGGGATTGCATGAATCTCAATAAAAGTTAGCAACTTGATTTAATACATGTATATGTTCGTGCTAGTTGTCGCAATCCATACGTGCGATAGTATAGTTTGATGTTTGTGTTTATTATCGTAATTTATACTTGCGTTAATATAACTTTTGTAAAGGTTCCTTGGATCTGTATATAGTCCAAGAGATTCCTTTGTATCTGTGTTTTATTTTGTATTAATATTTAATTTATTCATGTATTGTGAATGGTTGTGAGTGTAATTGTGGGTTGAACGCATGAGTTATTGTGTTGATACATCATTATTTTTCATTAATAATTTATTTCATAAATTTATATTTTCTTTCACATATTGTGTTTGTGTTGTTCATTTAATCCACCATCCTCTCGGTAACAATTCTGTTACAAGGTTATCAAAATTAACGGCCGAATTTTTAAATTGTTTATCTGGAAAGGGCGAAAGGGGGATAACTGGAATTCTTCTTTCTATTCTACGCCTGCCAGCTTTGAAACAACGTTTCTTTTTTCGCTTCCGCTTACATTTTAGTAATGATGAATGTAGTCCCAGTTCGTTTAGTCTTGAGCCAAGTCGTGCTCATTTAATGCAATTAATGAGGGTCCAATATAACGTAAGCGGGTTGACAGACGATCTCGTGATGGAGGTTTATTTGAAAACAAAGGACGTCTTAACAGTGGAACAATACAGCTGAGAAAAATTCTTATTGTTCTCGTTTCCAAAACAAGGAGATGAAGAAACACATACGAACTGAACAGCCATTGTATGATGAAACCCGATAATGTAGACGAAGATAACAACAAGCACATAATATACAGTTTAATAAACATTACGCCTCATGCTCCAAACATCACTAGTCAACTCCGTTCGTGGTTGACTGAAATCCTCTCTACGGCCTGTGTACCGCAATAATACGCAAGTTAAAATAAACCAAATGTACGTCTCCCAACACGGGATCGTGTATGAATTGGTTAACAAGACAAGACGTGTGTCCAGCCATGTATTAATAAGTCGGATATTTCACGAGGTGACCGCTGATTGATTTCTACATTCATCTATTATTTTGTTCTTGGTATTAAAACTTAATCAACAAATGTTTAGAAATTAAAATCCAGTGTATTTTCGGCATTTCAAGCCATGTTATAGTCGATAATAGCAGAAGATGACTTTGTTGTTCAATCATGGGAGCCCGAAAGAAGCGTTAATGTAGTAAAATATACAAAATATACTGAAGCGTTATAGCGTATGCAACAAAACTAGTTCCAGGTCAAGCTGATAAATCCGAACTGTCGATAATAGTTTTACACGCATTAAGACTACGCAGATTAGAGTCAGATCGGGTAATTGAAGAACTTTATATTTTTGGTCGACTCTATCCATCCCTGATCCACGGACCTATAAATTAAGCTTCCATCCATTTCAGGGCCATCGCGAATTCGATTGCGACGGACCAAACACCTTCAAATGTTGTTGGGTTTCTTTGTATACTCGGGAGCTGCAGAGGCCAAGTGCACTGTAATGGCCATAATATCCGCAAAGAATGGAAATATTCCTCCACTCTTGAAAAAAGCGTTGTTGTGGCTTTGACATTGTCAACGCTATCCAGATGTGCGAGAGTAGTAATTTTGTAGTTCTGTGCTGATCAAGCTGCACATGAGTTAATAAAAGTGGGCCATCCCAGTAAGGTTTGATGGAGAAATTGTCAATGTGTCCTGACATTAATTATTTTTATTCCACTTTATAATTTACCAAGTTAGTGTTTGCTTAGACCAATGACTTGATGCCATTATTTTAAATTATGCTGTAAAAATGTATTTTTGAGACACTTTAACGAATGTTTCACTGGTGCGTGTATGACGCTATTTCGTGAACATGTTTCCTTCATTAACAAACACGTGACGCGATGCCCATACAATGGGTACGCATTTGTCATGACAGGTCTCCTCTATTGGCAGTTTACACAGAGTTTGTGATTATGGCGAGGATTAAAATCATAATGGTTCACCTGCCTATAAATTATGTCAAAGATATATATGGATCCAGTGGTTGACTCTTTAACGGCGTCAACAGAATAAATTTAGATAACGCAACTTTGCCATCGATGCCTACCTAATCATGATAAACTGCATCGGTGCAGTTGTAATACGGATTAACATGACTGCGTGTATGTCCGTGCAAAATAATCTTTCTAGCTAACTGCAGGACCCGAATATGTGTGAGTGGTTTTGTACATGTGGTCTTTAATCTGAAAAATCAAAAGTTGAAACTCTTCCCGTAAAATATTACAGACGGGTCGGCGGACTTGTGTAATCGTTGCTGAATTGTGTCAGCGACGTAGACTGTCGAGAAACATGACTTTAGTTCTTCTCAGTCGATCACTTAGCTGCTAAACAACGCCATGCTGGCACTATTGAAAAATTCGGCTTCGTCGTTGGCCCCGTTTCCAGCTTTGTCATCAGCGCAGACTGGTTTTCCTTCATTTCCAAGAATGCTTCGCGCTGAGGGAAGTATCGAAACACGTTTCCTGTGAAACTAAAGTTATAATCGCCAACGCTCCATTGGCACCCTAACCTCGTGCACGTAATGTGAGTAGTCTTGAATGCTTCAATCTAGCTCTACTTTGAATGAAATAAAACCTTTAGTTGCTGCTATAAACGATGTAATCGATCTCGAATAGACACGATCACCTTTGACAGGAGATGTACTAGCCGATCAACAGCAGCAATTATAGAGTTATCAACAAATCGCCTTGCAACCAGGCCCACAGGCACCTTTGGCGCACATGTGAACAATCTGCTGACATCAACCCCTATGCCTATTCTGTAATATTTTGATCAAACAAGTTAATTCGCTTTAATACCACGAATGGGTTTAACATGTGTGCTTACGACCGTCACTGTTTATATTAAATGTCAGCTTCATCCATTCTTGGTGTTCGAGTGAAAATAGGATGCAATAACCGCAAGAAAATACGGGAGTGGTCGGGAGTAGACCAACAGTGGGCTGGTTCAAGGAAACCACTACAATATGTAACGCTGGGAGGTTGCTCCTAGTTGCACTTTTAGTTGATAATTGCGCAGCTTCAGATTCAGAGTCGCGTTAAACTCATACCTTTTCCTTTTGGCTCTTTTTATCTACTGCACCTTTCTTCATTAATTCACCAAACATCGTGTTGTTTTGTTAACCGTTCACAGCTTTAAAGTACCAAATATTTTTATTAGAGAGCGACCATCTGTCACCTCAGGCTTGTGAGTGTTCCGTAATCTCCCCGAATATCCACTTGCACCATTGTTCATCTCTGCATAATGAGACCTCGCTGCAACACAAATTGTTTCCATTTGTACGGTCTTCTTCGATAATTAACTGCTTAGGTCATTCCGTCATTAATCTCAATGCGAGTAGTTGAGGATGTGGCAATCGAATTGCGGACGTCTTCATCGAGTATACATGTGCCTTTGCGATGAAAGCAACTTCCTCTTGGAGTTTTGTCCAATGTTTTTATGCATCTATCCGATATCGTCCCTAGCCGCATCTAGGTCTTCTTGAAATATCACCATCTTCTCTGGCAAGCATTATACGGCGGCCGATGTTAGTCCTGAGAAGGTAAGACTTCATCCACATACGCTGTCTCAGTTGAAACATATCTTTGACGCCTTCGCGAACACTTATGTATGTACGCTTCAGTGAATACTCTGCGACTTTTCAGCGTTGGTCAGCATTCTCTACTATAACATCACTGTCGTTTTCTTCATTTCTTTGCTCACTGTGTACACTGCTTCGCACGTTCATGGCCAAGAAAACTATAGTTAAAACACACCTCTAAAGTCGACCTTGAGAAAATTATAAGAATCTAGGGTGGCCTCCACAATTATATTCCGAACAAAATTCCACTAGTCCAATGAAAGTTTACCAGGCCAATTTGCGGCTACATCCCGAAATATCATGAAGATGTTGCATTCGTTCGGGTTCAAATAATCAGGACGCATCCATAACACAACATGCAAATACAAATACGTCCTAATCTACGTAGACGTTTGCAGAAGAAAAAAACAGAGCATATCCGCTGACATCCATAGATTTGACACGAGTCGCAGAATATCTAAGCATACTGGCCGCTAACGTGGAACCAGGTTCTGCTTGTGAACCTGGACAAATGATTTCTCAAAGCCATTACTTCTGAAAGACATCATGTACGAATTTGTGGTGGACATGCCGGAGTGCAACACGATCATGGAACGATTCAACCATGAAATTGCGGAACAATTATTCGGGCAACAGTCTATGCAAAAACTATTTATCCGGACTGCTGTCTCGGACTGAAAAAGCAGTTTTGTGAGTGGGTGCCGTCGCTTAGCAGTGTTGAACGACGGAAATTCAAGGTACGTTAGTTAAGCGACCATGATCTTTCGGGTATTTGCTGGCGTCAACTTTGCCATCGAGCGTTGTCGAGCTCGTGTCTGCGTTGACATTATTTGTGAAAATGGGCATCACTCACGAGTCAGTGTATTCGATGTCGTTGCCCTACAGCGACGCCATTGAGGCATATAAATATTCATGCAAGAGAAGATTCGATAAATAAATTAATGACGCGTCATGGCAAATATTTAATCACGTTTAACTTAGGTACAGCATCGACCCCACTATCCGATATCTTGCATGACTCGAATGATTTATTGGCACATTTTCCATGTATGTTTTACCAACAAACGTTTGTTCATTAGTTTGAAAAAGGTACTTGTCTAACTATTAGTTTCAGAAAGCCCTGTGTCAAACAAGTTCGTTGCGGCCGTTTGCAGACCCGTTTTCATCTGAAGGTAAGGGTTTCATCCATATACGCTGCCAAAACGCCATTACCTGATGGATTTGTGACATATGCATCACTCCGCTGGACATGCAGCTGCGGGTTTAGTATATGGACGACATAGTTGAGTTTTTGGCGCATATTTGTAATACGCTTTGTGCATTCGACGAACTTTCCACACACGAGAACACATTATTATATCAACATCTACTCACTGGGTACTAATAGTGCTTACGTGGCTCGTGATAATCATGGTGGAAAGCCTCAAAGACATCCACGAGCAGAGTAGATACATATTGTGCCAATCACTGAGGTTTCGACAACCAAGCGTGGACTAGACATTGTTAGCATGCGTGTAGTCGTCGACTGAAATGGTTTGGTGGGACACTGATAAATGGAATGCTTCAATCGACAGCATATGAGTTTCAGAAAACTGTTCTCAATCACTTATGTATTAATTAGGATAGATTTGTTTCCGGGTGAGTAGCTTCAGAGCCTCATACAAGAGGGCCCTGTATTCCATTATATAGCGACAACGAAAAACAACTGCACAGAGATCATCATAAGTTTTGTTGACAGGTTTTTCCAAGGTGGAATATAGGAACGTCACTGAATCAATGATCAATACTTGACACAAGCGGAATGACATGTATTTTCCAATTTATAAATAGAGTTTGTTGTTGGGTTTGGTCCTCTTGAAATGTTTTGCATGATAAGGTGACCATCTAACCTTCCACGGTTATAAAATGCAACTGGAATTCTTTTCGTGATGGGCATATTTACAACAGTAGATTTCATGCACAATGTGCGGATCCTCTGCGTACGCTACTGATGTGGTAGTGCTAGCGATACTTTTCATCCGTGGAGTTGCAGGCTCCGTCACGAATGTATTAGTGACTCATGCGAGCGAGAATAAAAAGCTGTTGCTGAATCATGTTTCGCTGTAAGATTGAGAGATCTAATAAACATTCCTCTGTGTTCTTGCCGCAGTGCAACACTGGTGGCTCAGTTCCAGTGTCATATCTGAATTTAGTGTGGAAAACTCTGCAGGGAACTTATTCAATAAACTATGTTTCCCCAGAAGATATTTGGTTGTTGCAATCTTTATATGGGGAAGTGGAGCATTCCACAGGACCGTTGATGAATTTTAGGTCCATATGCTAAGTTGTGTGTCGGATTCACAATTGTATTATTACTCTTAGTCTTGGTCGTCTAAATAAAACGTTCCTTTATCTCTTAGGCCGTTTGTATATATATCATATTCCAGATGTATGAGTTGTCTCCACCAAAGTGCCTTCCAGTTTCAAAATAAGTGTGTGAGTGTTGGTCATTAAATATGGGTTTTGGACAGTACGTGTCATGGCTAATGACTAAGACTGTCTTAGTCACCTTTATCTATATCGTCATTTAGTCAGTGTGTGCGGGTTCTAGTTAGTTCGATGAGATTGGTGAGTATACGTCGGTGTTTGTAAGTAAACATGGGTCATGATCAGTGTGTGTGGGTGATGGCCAGAAATTCTGTGGGATGATTTTTCGTTAAGTATGTTAGATCCACTTTGTGACCCACAATGTAAATTTTTAGTTGCAATGTCGTTGATATGTGGCTGATGACCCCCATTTACAATTCAATACAATTCAAGCAGTATATTTTAAGATGTGATCTTAATATTCATAAGACCCCTAAATTTCTTGGCTATTTTTACATCAATTTAAGTCGTAATACAAGAGACAGATCGGATGTCCTTCCTCCAATATGCATCAAGCGCAGTAAAACATCCCGCTACATTCATTGGCAATTTAAAATTATTTTGCAACTAGCTTTGGTGATAATCTAATCCATTCCCAAAATCTTGTCAGCATTTTAGCTAGCGAATATCAGCTACTAATTATATTAATTAAAAGGAAAACCATATGGTTTATATGTATAGTACCTATTTATCTTCCAACAAATAGCTGTTTGTCGGCATTTCTTTACAATTTTTCAAAACCAAACATATATCAACTCTGCAACAGCTATGTCAAAATCTTTGTGGTTAGTCATGGGCTATTTAGAAAGCAAACACTGTTAGATGGAGGGAGTAGGGCAACTAAAGCTTGGATATTACTTTTTTACCCTGAGATCTCGTTCTAGCTTCTGCAGAATCATATTGCCCGTCCTTGAGGCGATCTTTTTGGGGATTCTCGCCGGAAATCCAAGTGCACGTTCCCTGATGATCGGAGGGTCCTCGCCTTAACAAGTAAAGTTTATTTCAGACTAATAAACATACTTCATAAGCACCAGGTAGGTTCCATCATCTCTGTTATTTTCCACTGTCTCATCAGACGTAGTGTCAGTTTTCAAAACAAGAACAATGTTCTTGACGGTGCTTAAAAACGGTTCTTGACCCTAGGGCGAGACAAAGAAATATGATCCCGTGTCTCGACCTAAGACATCAATAGTCTTCTATTCGTCTTCAGATTGTAATCACCATTGATTTTGGTAGCGTAATCAGACAGATTCGGACATCGACTATGCTGCAGCGTTGTCTACCCCTTGATTAACATATTCAAATTCCACGTGTTTCGGGTGTCTCTGAAACCAAATAGACAATGTTGATAAAGCCATAAAAAATAATCTCCAAAATCCTTTCATCTGTACATCAATCTGCCGTTCCTAAAAACTACACTAAAACAGAAAAAACAAGAAAGGTACCTGCTCGCGTGAGATAAGTAACTGCTCGCATACGTTACGAATACAAAAAGTATGGTGTTTCTTATATTCTTTCTCTCGTTGAGACTGTAAATATTCTAATTTAAGTTCGCAATTTTGTTTTGCTGAACTGTCTCTGTGTTCTTTGCCCTTTCTCCATACCCCAAAGTGCAACGTATAGTTAAACCATAAAGTGTTCAGTAACTTTGACAGTGTCGTGTCATTGCGACCAAAATCGAAAACTCAGTGTATGCATGTCATCACGGACGACCTGGACCGTTTTGAGTTTGTTTCCTTTCTATTTCTTCTTTAGACCTTTATGTTTACTTTTAAGGGCATCTCGGGCTTGGTGAAATTCAGAGCTATAAACCAAGATGGAATTATACCTTTTCGTCTTAGATAACGTTCAAAACTTCCCATCATACATGTAATAAAAAATAAGTATACAAATCACATAGCAAGAGATAACAAATAAATCTTTGTCTCTTTCTCTCTGTCTGTCTGTCTGTCTCTCTCTCTCTCTCTGTTTTGAATGGTGCATTATCCTCCACGTTGGAGAGACTTTAAATTACAAGTCAAGGTCTTTATCTAATGATGTAATGTACGTTTTAAAGCTCTGTGAATAAAACTATTGTCCATGACATAACAAGTTTTGGGTACTATCAAATATCCAGGAGGTACTTGCCGAGTAAATGTAAATAGAATATATCCTTGCTGAGCGTGATTAGATTCTTCAAAATTTGCTTCATAGCAAATGTTAATGTTATATTAACAAATCCGGGTGAAATATACCGTATAGATCATTGCTATGTTCGATAATAGTTGGATGTGGTGCTTTTCTTCTCCACGAGTCAACAATTTGTGGAAAACATTCACGAATAGTTTTTAGTTCTTTATCGTAAAATTTTGGTACTATGAATGAATGTGAAATCGCCTGGTCCTTCATATTCTTATTTTTCTGTTATTGTGTAATTACTGAGAAATGGTTTTCTATCACGGGGGAAAGAAACAGTGTGCTGATATACTTCTTCAAAGAAAATGTCATTGATATAATTGAGAGATGATATTATTTGATTTAGATATAATATTTCAATGATCTGCTGTTTTATATCATTGGTGTAATGTTGGGATAATGACGAAAACAGATTTTTTTTATTGATTGATGAGATTGGAATACATTTTATAAACGTCCATGTATCTTAACTCGCCAATATATGACGATACACATCACTAGATCCTTCCCATGGAACGTTTCCTCGATAAGTTGGGATATTTATATAAAAAGAAATAATCTGGAATAAATTCATATCGTTTTGATTCTGGTGGTCTTTTATATTAGGTGTAAATTCCAGTCATCCTAACAATAATCTGTTTAACGTACAATAATATCATGGCAAAATCTAGCGAGTTTATTTATATCGCAGCTGATAATGTTGGTTCGTGGGTTGTTATAGCTATCTTAGATTCTTTTCCTGTTATAAAATTAATTCATCTTTTATTTATTCAATCTGAAAATTGCCCGCTGGAATAGAAACAACTTTGTAATTGGGGCTTCCATCTTGTTTGCTTTTATTTACAAAAAAACAAATTATGTTTCGCCTGCATCACCAAATGATTTTGCTCTAATATTTGGCCAACTATGATTTACTCATAATTGTGCAAGTGCAATTTCGTTTACAAGAAACGCAGTTGGAAAGTTGGCGCTAAATCCAGGATTGGTCGAGTTTGTTGATAGCATGGTAGTATTGGACTTGTTGATGACGATCTTTTTCAGTAGTTTTGCGATGACATTATTTTTATTTTATAAATCAGACGTAATCATTGAATCGTTGTAAATCTTGATCATTTCTGTAAACTCAATATCCGATATAATGCCATCACCAAGACCTGATTATATCAATGAAAATAATTTGGAGCATGATAGCGTCGCTGTATACAGCTTTATTTTATACTCATGTAATTTATTTTCGATGCGCGTGGATTTCGTTCTGCAATGATACTAAGAACTCCAGCAATTGCTGATGCAGCTGAAACACAAATTTTTACAACTACTGGTGCCATCACTAGAGATGGTGTTATTGTTGTTAGCAATACACTGCTTGCAGCGATAACCGTGGACGCCGAATATATAATTATGTCAAAGACAACTTCATGACTGCGATATTTTTTTTATTTTGCTTTCAACTATATCCGTTTAGTTTTTTACGTACCTGATTGTACATGTACTGTTGGCAACTCGTTATATTTAAGTAGGGGATAGTTCGCGACTAATTCAAGACTCCAATGATAAACCAAACTGTCTTTTTTCTTCGGGTTACACTTCAATTGTTACTTCGTCGTTTTGATCTAGTAATAATAACACCAAGTGCAGATGTTTTTGCCATCGTCGGGGCTGCGGCAGATATTAAAGCTGGTATAGCTGCAAGAATTGGAAATATACCACCTGTTTTTAATTGAATCTTTAATGGCACTCGGAGAAATATGGAGTTGAACTCCTATACTTGCTTCTAAGGCTTTGTTAAAATGTTTGAGCTTAGTTTTAATATTTTGTTTTGACAACCACTAGCAAACTGTTATTTTTTAATGATAATTTTTTCCGCAATTACTTTCGAGTTTTGATTATATTTTTACCTCAGCTAGAGTCAGTGTGACCTTAACGTGACTATATGACATTATAATATCAAGAGTGATTTAATTAAATGTTTTCATCAATGACTCTTATTAGTCCACTACTGCCTTCAAGTAATATCAATTTATCACTGATTGATCTGTAATTAGGAATAGCAATATTTATATTTCCACAAGCTCGAAAATGTATATGAAAGTCTTCTAATATCTTTTAACATTGTTCGGCGCATGGCAAATCCTAAATTCTGATTATTCTTCATCGATATTACTACGTGTGATTCTTCAACTCCTGCAATCTTTCTTACATTATTAACAGTTACGCTTTTATGTTCGGAATGGTTACAGGTTTTTTTTGATAAACATCATTGATGGGCCTGTTGTTCTTGTATAATCATCAGAATATCTTGCTATACCTATTATTGTTGTAGCAACATCGGCATCTCTTTTAATTACTTCAATATTTCTTCCATCAATTATATATGTGGCGATATCTAACAACGCCATAATTCCATTAACAAAACTAACTTTATCATCATTTCCGTAAGCAGCATCATCTGTTTTCAAACATTCACCTTCTACTTCAATAAACGGGCAAGAAATATTTTTTCCTTTAAGTTCTTCAACAACTTCTTTAAATTTTGAAATCAATTGAATATTGTATTCTATTACTTTAGGTTTAGGTACAAGATCCCTTTTTATTTCACTTATATTAGCACGAAACCGATACCTTCCAGTATTTCTTCATCTACGAGGGGAGGATGAGTTACAGTTATTTTAGTAGGAAGATCTCATACAATATTTTTGGTTTTTTTCTTTTCTTTTTGCTATTTTTCCAGTTGCTATAGCGGTTTGATCGACTACTGAACAAAGACCTTCAGTAGCTTCTGCAACTCTTTCAGTAACCTTCGTACCCGGTTTAAATAACTGTTCTAAACACTGCAAATTCTCCGAAACTCCTGACGAGCTTGTACTTTTTGTCTGACAGAATCACGTACAGGAAGATATTTTTGGAGTGCTTCTAGTCACTCTCATAGCTAATCTACCTGTGTATAAATCCATAGCTAATCTAGCTATATAAGAATCCATAGCTAATCTAGCTGTATAAGAATTCATAGCTAATCTAGCTGTATAAGAATTCATAGCTAATCTAGCTGTATAAGAATTCATAGCGAATCTACCTGTATAAGAATCCATAGCTAATCTAGCTGTATAAGAATTCATAGCTAATCTAGCTGTATAAGAATTCATAGCTAATCTAGCTGTATAAGAATTCATAGCGAATCTACCTGTATAAGAATCCATAGCTAATCTAGCTGTATGAGAATTCATAGCTAATCTAGCTGTATAAGAATTCATACCTAATCTAGCTGTAAAAGAATCCATAGCTAATCTACCTGTATAAGAATCCATAGCTAATCTAGCTGTATAAGAATCCATAGCTAATCTAGCTGTATAAGAATCCTTAGCTAATCTAGCTGTATATGAATCCATAGCTAATCTACCTGTATAAGAATCCATAGCTAATCTAGCTGTATAAGAATCCATAGCTAATCTAGCTGTATAAGAATCCATAGCTAATCTACCTGTATAAGAATCCTTAGCTAATCTAGCTGTATATGAATCCATAGCTAATCTAGCTGTATAAGAATTCATACCTAATCTAGCTGTAAAAGAATCCATAGCTAATCTAGCTGTATAAGAATTCACAGCTAATCTAGCTGTATAAGAATTCATAGCTAATCTAGCTGTATAAGAATCCACAGCTAATCTACCTGTATAAGAATCCTTAGCTAATCTAGCTGTATATGAATCCATATCTAATCTAGCTGTATAAGAATCCATAACTAATCTAGCTGTATAAGAATCCATAGCTAATCTAGCTGTATAAGAATCCATAGCTAATCTAGCTGTATAAGAATTCATAGCTAATCTAGCTGTATAAGAATTCATAGCTAATCTAGCTGTATAAGAATCCATAGCTAATCTAGCTGTATGAGAATTCATAGCTAATCTAGCTGTATAAGAATTCATACCTAATCTAGCTGTAAAAGAATCCATAGCTAATCTAGCTGTATGAGAATTCATAGCTAATTTAGCTGTATAAGAATCCATAGCTTATGCCATATTATTGATGTAATAATGATCTAAGTACAGGAGCAGGGAGGGCACGACCTCAATGAAGCATCCTATGGGTAAACAAAATTACACATACAAATTTGTAAAGAAAAACATCAACACAAACAAAATAACAAAAACAAATAACTCAATTAGAGAAACTCTCAGTAAACAAATAACTCAATTAGAGAAACTCTCAGGAAACAAATAACTCATTTAGAGAAACTCAGTAAACAAATAACTCAATTAGAGAAACTCTCAGTAAGTTTGAGGTTTTGTTTTGGCATTATCGACCTTGTATTTTTCATTTTCGTAAAGATATCTACTGTCTCCTACTGAAGCATATTTTAAATATCTAGAAAACTTAATTGAACATGAAAATTAGGTCAATGTGACCTCCTTATGACTACAAATTAGGGTAACCTTCAAAATGATTATACCAATCAAAATTCCCAACTGTAATTATAATTGTCATAGAAACAGAAAAAAATCATATCATGGACTCCTACGCTAACAACAACATCGAATATTACCAATATTGCATCCATACAAGCCAAATATTTAGTTTAAGCTAAACCCAAAAAGGATTAAATGTAGTTAACCCAGATTGTGATCTTCCTCATGTACTAGGACACTACTATATTCCATTATCAATTAAAATCTCTAAATCAATGATTCATTCTTGTTTTATTATTGCATACATTGTGACAACAATCACATGGTTATGTAATGTTATTCACATGCTAATTCAATATGCTTAGACCTCAAGCCAGGTTATCCTATTTGAAACCAGACAGAGGAGAAGATTCAACAGGTTATCCCTTTTGCAAGCAGACAGAGGGGAAGATTCAACAGGTTATCCCATTTGCAAGCAGACAGAGGGGAAGATTCAACAGGTTATCCCATTTGAAACCAGACAGAGGGGAAGATTTAACAGAAGTAAAATCAGTTAAGCTACTTATAGAAAAATTAAAGTCCATCAATGTGCTATGAAGACCATTATCCATGCAACATAAATTCTTAGGACAAGCAATCACATGCACCACCTGTTAAGTGGTCTCACTAATAGAGGTAACAAAGGAAAGGTGTATCAATGAATAGAATCACAATAAAGGGTTAGTTATAGCTATGTCAAAACAATAAAAGTGTTATATATATATATATATATATATATATATATATATATATATATATATATATATATATATATATATGAATAAGTCTAGTGGTTTCAGTGGTTTTTGAATTTATGATTGAAAATGATGAGGTTTTGTTTTTTATGTTGGTGTGAATATAAATGTAACCATGGTTTCATGTATCTATATTGTACATCTGCAATTTTCATAGCCAATTGAAATGTGTTCTTTTCCTCGAGGCATATTTAAAAAAAATTAAATGCGGTTTGGATGGGAATTAACAATGGGAATTAACTAATCAGAGACCTGTCAGCACATTGTAGTTTAGCATATCCACATCTTACACTTGGCATATCCATATTTTACACTTGGCATATCCATATCTTACACTTGGCATATGCATATTTTACACTTGGCATATCCATATCTTACACTTGACATATCCATATCTTACACTTGGCATATCCATATCTTACACTTGGCATATGCATATTTTACACTTGGCATATCCATATCTTACACTTGGCATATCCATATCTTACACTTGGCATATGCATATTTTACACTTGGCATATCCATATCTTACACTTGCCATATCCACATCTTACACTTGGCATATCCACATCTTACACTTGGCATATCCACATCTTACACTTGGCATATCCATATCTTACACTTGACATATCCACATCTTACACTTGGCATATCCACATCTTACACTTGGCATATCCACATCTTACACTTGGCATATCCATATCTTACACTTGACATATCCACATCTTACACTTGGCATATCCATATCTTACACTTGACATATCCACATCTTACACTTGGCATATCCACATCTTACACTTGGCATATCCATATCTTACACTTGACATATCCACATCTTACACTTGGCATATCCACATCTTACACTTGGCATATCCACATCTTACACTTGGCATATCCACATCTTACACTTGGCATATCCATATTTTACACTTGGCATATCCACATCTTACACTTGGCATATCCACATCTTACACTTGGCATATCCATATCTTACACTTGGCATATCCATATCTTACACTTGGCATATCCATATCTTACACTGGGCATATCCATATCTTACACTTGGCATATCCATATCTTACACTTGGCATATGCATATTTTACACTTGGCATATCCATATCTTACACTTGGCATATCCATATCTTACACTTGACATATCCATATCTTACACTTGGCATATCCACATCTTACACTTGGCATATCCATATCTTACACTTGACATATCCACATCTTACACTTGGCATATCCACATCTTACACTTGGCATATCCATATCTTACACTTGACATATCCACATCTTACACTTGGCATATCCACATCTTACACTTGGCATATCCATATCTTACACTTGGCATATCCATATCTTACACTTGGCATATCCATATCTTACACTTGGCATATGCATATTTTACACTTGGCATATCCATATCTTACACTTGGCATATCCATATCTTACACTTGGCATATCCATATCTTACACTTGACATATCCATATCTTACACTTGGCATATGCATATCTTACACTTGGCATATCCATATCTTACACTTGGCATATCCATATCTTACACTTGGCATATCCATATCTTACACTTGGCATATCCATATCTTACACTTGGCATATCCATATCTTACACTTGGCATATCCATATCTTACACTTGGCATATCCATATCTTGCACTTGGCATATCCATATCTTGCACTTGGCATATCCATATCTTACACTTGGCATATCCATATCTTACACTTGGCATATCCATATCTTACACTTGGCATATCCACATCTTACACTTGGCATATCCACATCTTACACTTGGCATATCCATATCTTACACTTGGCATATCCATATCTTACACTTGGCATATCCATATCTTACACTTGGCATATCCATATCTTACACATATATTTTCTCTAAGCTGTTTGAAATGTAAACTTTTCATCCTGATTCAAATGAAGAAAATATCAACATACATTAAAAGATAATGGAATGAAATAAATTATGAATGGTCATTATTTGATTTCTTAATCTCCTGTTTCATTATTAAATACCTCAATAACAAATTTATAGAAGTTAACAAACAGTCCTATAAGTTTTAATTCAAGCAACATTTGTTTTTCATTTGGGAAATATGTGAAATATATGCTTAGAAAGAATACATTGGTAGTTTGACTTATCTAAATCATACATCAGTATTTTTTTCAAATCTGTTTGAAATGTGAACTTTTCTGCTCAATTAAAAAACAAACATACAATACTAAAATCTTGATAAATGAAATGATAATTGACCTTTCATAACAACTATAAATGGTAATGTTTTTATTTCTTAATCTTGTTTCATTATTTGATGCTTCACTTAACAACTTACCCAAAATTAATCAACATTTATTTCATACACTCACCAAAACAATACTTTCTTAATTGGACATACCTAAATTGCACACTTACCCAAAATTAATCAACATTTATTTCATACTCTCACCAAAACAATACTTTCTTAATTGGACATACCTAAATTGCACACTTACCCAAAATTAATCAACATTTATTTCATACACTCACCAAAACAATACTTTCTTAATTGGACATACCTAAATTGCACACTTACCCAAAATTAATCAACATTTATTTCATACTCTCACCAAAACAATACTTTCTTAATTGGACATACCTAAATTGCACACTTACTTACCCAAAATTAATCAACATTTATTTCATACACTCACCAAAACAATACTTTCTTAATTGGACATACCTAAATTGCACACTTACCCAAAATTAATCAACATTTATTTCATACTCTCACCAAAACAATACTTTCTTAATTGGACATACCTAAATTCCACACTTACCCAAAATTAATCAACATTTATTTCATACTCTCACCAAAACAATACTTTCTTAATTGGACATACCTAAATTGCACCTCTGTATAATATAACAGCCATTGGAAAAGGGAGCCTATTCAGTTTTAATACATTGATATATGCAGTTAAAAATAATACAAAATAAAACAACCATAAAACCTAATTGAATATGTCTATGATTATATTCTCATTAATTGTTGTAAAAGAAAACTTTATCTTTTTTCCTAACGTAAATATTATTAGCAGAATTTGTAGGTATAATAACTTAAAAGGATTTTCTGAAAAATAAAAAATGATATGTATAAAAAAAATATGATACATTTCAATAATTATTTTATAGCTAGACTGTACAAATTAAAATGGTACCCAAAATATACATAAAATACGGTAAACAGTTTCTCACAAAACCATAAAATACACAGCATATTTTATTCAAATCACTGTATAAAAAAACAGATGTTTATAAAAAAAAAACAAAAGTAACAACAAAAATATGCCATGCTATTTTAAAATATTTACAGAACAGAAAATAATGGCTTCTTAAATACTGATACAATTCATGGGTCATTGTTTAGGTTTTTGCTATGTATATATGCTTATACCAGCAAGAATATAGGAGTTGGTGTATGCTGGCAAGGAGACTGTTGCCATAACAACCTGTGGAAATGTGTTAATGCCTTATTAAAAATATTATCTAACATGTATGATAATATTCTCTCTCAATATATAACAATTTCACTCAATATGTTGGATATTGGGATTAGCACCTTCCTCTCTACCTGCTAACTTTGAAATTCATTCTTAGTGTAAATACCCAAGGTAAATTATAATTCTTAATCTTAGAATGGTATGGAATATATTAGAATGGTATCACAAATTATTAGAATGGTTTGAAATGTATTAGAATGGTATGGAATGTATAAGAATGGACTGGTGAACAATTAACAGTTCAAAATCAACAGTTCGCACATGGATAACGTGGGTGAGAGTTAACAACACTACACTATTATTCAAGATTGATACTGGAGCTGATGTGACTGTAATTCCTGAGATGGATTTACGAAAAATCATAAAAAAGAAACTTTCAAAGTCTGATCGAAAACTGTATGGACCTGGAAACTCTGAACTTATAGTGCTGGGAAAATTTACATGTGGACTGGAATCAAACAATGCATTCAGTGTACAAGACATATTTGTTGTGAAGGGACTGAATCAGGCACTCTTGGGTAAGCCCGCAATTCAGGCTCTTAAGATTATTGAACAGGTAAATATATCCTCCGTAAATGCCTCAGATTTAAACTCACAAAATGCAAGCAAAATTCATGATAAGTCCATAAATTTAGATAAGGACTATTGCGAGATATATCCAAATTTGTTTAAATTAGGGAAAACAAAATGGTTCTATAACATAACTCTGGACAAAAATGACAAACCTTATGCCTTATCTACCCCAATAAAAGTTCCTATCCTTTTACTGAATAAAGTTCAAGAGGAGTTGGATAGAATGGAACAAATGGGGGTTATTTCAAAAGTAGATGAGCCCACTGAGTGGTGCGCTGCAATGGTTGTTGTTCCAAAACCAAACGGTAAGGTGAGAATTTGTGTGGATCTAACTAAACTGAATGAATTGGTTAAAAGTGAAAACCACCCACTACCGTCAGTTGAAGAATCCCTTGCAAAACTAGCAGGTGCAAAGTTTTTCACCAAACTTGATGCAAACTTGGGCTTTTAGCAAATAAACCTGTCAGAAGATTCACGCCGCCTTACAACTTTCATTACTCCTTTTTGCAGGTTTTATTTTAATCACCTTCCATTCAGGATCAGTTCTGCGCCTGAATTTTTTCAAAAAATGATGTCAGAAACTCTGGAACGACTTGACGGACCACTCTGTCACATGGATGATGTTCTTGTTTTGGGGGAAACGCAGAAAATGCATGACTAAAGATTAGAAATGGTCATGAAATCAATTCAAAAGGCCGGCGTCACTTTGAACGCTGAAAAGTGTGAATATTCGAGACCATCCATAAGGTTTCTTGGGCATATTGTTGACGAAAATGGATGCCAACCTGATCCAGAAAAAGTCAAAGCTATGACTGAAATGGAAACACCGAAATGTGTAACAGAGATACAACGATTTCTCGGTATGGCGAATCAGCTCGGCAAATTTAGTCCGAATTTGGCAGAAAAATCAAAACCATTACGTGAGCCTTTGAAAGGTAAAAACTCGTGGACCTGGGGTCCAGATCAAGAACAAGCTTTTAGAGATATCAAGCAAGAAATGATATCTTCACCTAATTTAGCACATTATGATCAAAATAGAAAAGTAGTTGTATCTGCAGATGCATCTTCATATCATATTGACTAGGTGCTGTGCAGCGGCAGAAGTAAGGTAGCACTCTGAGACTGGTGGCATTCGAGTCACGAAGTATGTCAGAAACTGAGCAACGCTATGTCAAATAGAAAAAGAGGCCCTTGCAATCACTTGGGCTTGTGAACGCTTTAGTAGCTATTTATTTGGGTCACAATTCAAACTTGAAACTGACCATAAGCCATTAGTACCACTAATGAGCACACAAATCTTGGGAGATTTACCCCCTAGAATTCAACGCTTTAGAATGCGTTTGATGAGATTCAACTTTTACATAGTTCATGTTGCTGGCAAGAATCTATTAACTGCTGATGCTCTGTCCAGAGCACCTTTAACTTATTACTCTGAGAGAGACAGACTTTTAGGCTGAAACTAACGCCTACGTTGATTTCATAATTAGTAATTTGCTTGCATCAAATACTCGACTTGAACAAATAAAGTCTGAATATCAAAATGATTTGATTTGCAAACAACTTGTACAATTCCGTGAAACAGGGTGGCCAGAGAAATCCGCTATGGACGGAAAACTACAATCGTACTGGGCAGATAGAGGTGAATTTACAATTCAAAATGGTCTTTTAATGAAAGGTACACGCCTGGCAGTAAACAGAATCACTTCAGAAAGAAATCCTTGAGAGAGTTCATGATGGTCACCAAGGCATAGTTAAATGCCGAGAACGCGCCAAAACATTAGTTTGGCGGAAAGGATTAAGTACTCAGCTAGAACACTTGGTAAAATCTTGCCAAAATTGCACAGAAAACTCAAGAGATCAAGCTAACCCAATGATACCAAATGAATTTCCAAGTCAACCTTGGCAAAGAGTCGCTTCAGACTTGTTTGAACTGAATGGTCAAACATATCACCTGGTGATTGATTATTTCTCACGATACATCAAAATAGCAAAATTGCAAGGCACAGGTTCTAAAGCAATTGTCAATCATCTCAAGTCAATCTTTGCGCGACATGGTATACCAGAAGTATTAGTTTCAGATAATGGTCCGCAATACACATCCACAATACTCAAAGATTTTGTGAAAAGTTATGGATTCAGGCATATTCCGAGTAGTCCGAAATATCCATAGAGCAATGGTCTAGCCAAAAGAACTGTTCAAACAATTAAAAGAATGCTTAAAAAAAGCAAATGACCCTTACATAGTTCTTTTGACATATCGCACAACACCATTACTAAATGGATATAGCCCTGCCAAATTATTGATGGGAAGAAAATTACAAACTACTTTGCCAATGGCCCCAAACAACTTGGAGCCAAAATGGCCAAATTTAATAAAACAGAAGAAATCTGAAAACTATCAAAAGAAAACTCAAAAGAAAAAGTATGATCATCGACACCACACGCAAAATATGAAAAAACTTCAGGTAGGGAATAAAGTATGGATTAAAGATCATTTTTCATCAGGGATAATTAAATCTGAGGCATCTACACCATGTTCATACATGGTAGTAAATGACAAGGGAGAGAGATACAGCGTAACAGGAGAAATTTAATTCCAATACCTATCCCATTATCAGAGCCTCTCAGAGTGACTACTTCAAACCCTGACACACTGACTGACTCAGATGAAAGCAAAGCAATGCCAACCACTCAAAATGGATATTTCACACGTTCGGGAAGGTTATCAAAACCACCTGAGAGACTGAATTTGTAGAAAACAAAATAAGCTAATGGAGCTTGTTTAGAAATGCGGTCATCAGATCAAGTTTCATGTTAATGGTAAACTTGTCAGATGGGGAGATGTAGTGTAAGCCTTAATTTAATAAGCTTTGAAATGTGATCAGAAATTCCCAAAAAATTTGATTTGAAATGATACACACCAACAGCTGGTTTATGCTATACATTCACTAGGGTTTAAGTTCCATAGCAAATATACTCTTAGGGCAGACTTTACTCCCCTTCCAAGCTGTATTGATGTCTTGTATTGAATAAATTCCACATAACGCCTTCTACAATAATTGTTCAATAAGAAATAACATTACACTTAAGTTATAAACAGTGTGTGTGTGTGTGTGTGTGTGTGTGTGTGTGTGTGTGTGTATACTTTAACAGCTCTTGCAGGAAATTGTTCGATGCAAATTAAGTAGCTGATAAATATTTATGAAATTTAATTTTAAAAAAGCAATCAAAGGAGATGTAAAAAGTTGTGACAAGAGAGAAAACACCAATATTTCTAATTATTACAAATGCCAGAAAATGTGTCATATTCGGTTCCAAATTTGTTGCTCCTTTAGAGTTGGTATTACTGGTTCACTTGTTTTTGCTCAAACTAATTACTTATGACACTAATGTTTTATTTAAGAAATCCATATTACTGAAGTTTATCCAAAAACAGTATTTTCTGGAAGAATGTTAATAAAAGATAGTTGCTGTAGCAAATATCTTTCTTTTAAAATTCGGGCATAGGCTTTGCATATTTTTCTCAAAAGATATGTGCGGACACAGTGACAAAAACCACACTGTATAAAGTACCAATCTGATGACTATAGGTACTGACCATATGGCAATCTCTGAGGAAAAGGATTTATGACATGTCCAGTTTTCAGACCTCTTTTGTATTGTGTTTAAACACTTGTGAAAACACACTGATCAAACAAGTCAATAGCAATTCTTATGATTGTCTGATGAAGAAACTGTAAATTAGACCCATCCACCTTTTTGAATTAAGCTTAGTCAACGCCATCTATATTTACTGTCTGTACAATCTATAAATTAGACCTTGTGAACTTTAAATTTACTTCATTAAGATGCCTATTTTGTAGTTAAATGAAAAAAAAAAACCAAATAAAAGAGAAGTTGAAATGACATGTCCAGTGCCTCACAGTATTTGCCTGTCAAACCTTTGATCTTCCAGACATATAAGCCAAATATTGGATTGCTCTTGATACAGTAAAACCTGTTTTGAGAAATCCCTGCTATAAGAGACCACCTGTCTTGGAAAACCAGATCTCAATGTACAGATTTATTGATTATATAGTGTTATGACCTATTATAAGGGACCACCTGTCCTGAGAAACCACCTGTTTTGGGAGACTAGAATCTCAATGCACAGATTTATTGATTGTATAGTGTTATAAATAATTATGAGGGACCACTTGTCTTGAGAGACCATTATTCATTGGCAGAAGGGGTGGTCTTTCAAGACAGGTTCTATTGTATATTTATTCACATTGTAAGGGAAAACTTTGCTGTCCTGCAAGTTGAAAATTCGGCTGAGCATGTAAAGTTGTAATTTACATGCCCAGAATTGTATACAATATAAGAAAACTCTATGTTTGCAAAGTTTATGAAACCTTTGACTCTGGGCAATTAGAAAAATCTAGGAGATTTACATCCTATTAAGAGCTATCTCAAATAAAATTTGCTCCAATGCCTCTGTGATGACATATGTATTTACAAAGACAACTAGTGCTTCTGTTCTTTTATAATACATAGATTTAGCATTGTACTATTCACTCACCTTGACAAAATGTGGCATCAACTGGTAAGTTTTGATTAGTAACAATACCTGTGATATTTTATCAGTAATTTGTTCATAAAGTTTGGTAGGAACCACTGTTCCTCACCTCCTTTACAGATCTGGAAGAATGTATGAGGCATATAGTGCTGTGATAGAGTTTGATGATACAGTCTATAGAGAAGGATGCTGAGGATTGATTGGTCAAACCGATGACAGTTGTGATACAATTTACCATTATCACAATGTAATAGCTGAGACCATGATGAAGGGACCATACATCCCTCAATTAAGGCACAAGAGACCCAAGGCTTCATGAAGTACTCTTCTACTAATGGGCTTGGGTAGATAACAATGTATGTGGCTTCAAATTCATTTTTGTCCTTAAATAGACATGGTTCTTCCTTGAGAAATGTGAAGGCTTGAAGGCTTGTTCTTGATGCTATGGGAACACTACCTCCAAGGGCCATAACTCCAACTTTATGGACATGATCAAAAAGCCATGTTATGTTATTAGTGGTAAATCTCACTGATGCGTCCATCCACATTACAAATGGATACTTCTTTCGAACGGTCTGTAAAAAGAAATATGAATTAACACACTTGCTGAATTACTCATCTATACAGTAAAACCTGTCTTGAAAGACCACTGCTATGTGAGACCACCTGTCTTAAGAGACCACATTCTCAGTGCACAAATTTATTGATTACATATCATTGTGATGTGACCTGTTAAGAGAGACAACCTGTCTTGAGAGACCATACTTTTTGGCCAAAGAGGTGGTCTTTCAAGACAGGTTATACTGTATTTTATTATTTAAGAGATCAAGCCAAGGGTTGACAGCTGATTTTTTTAAAATTATAAATCCTTTCCTAAAATAGATTAAATGACTGCTGAAATTCATGAACTCACTAAATATATTAAATTTCTCACTTAGGCTTTTAATTACAAAACTCATCAGATTTCACAACCATCAGAGAAAATACTATATAGTGATTTTATTGGTAAACAATTATAACAATAGTGAGGAATTTGTATAGCGAATAATCTTTAGAAGCTCTAAGCTCTTCACAAAACATACTGACATGACAACAAAAACAAAACAAACATGAAATTAGAAAACATAAATAAATTTAAAATATACATCCCTAGTTAAGTTGATACTATTAAGGTAGACATGTTGAGTTCATGAATGATACCAATGCACAATGCAAGAATGTATAATTGTTTTATACTGAACATTTCAAATCTTTGTAAAATCTTTTTCAAACTGTACTAAAATCTATCGAGTTACATCCATTTACTTACATGTACACTATGGAAATGGATAAATATTGTAATGGAAAATACAAACTGTATATATTCACATACAAAGTACAAGCTACACCACGGATCGACCATCGCATAATGCACATGTAGATCTAGTTCTGTAATCAGTATAACATAGAATCTGACATGCCAATGCATTATGTGATGACAGATCAAAGTCTATGCTGTCTGGAATAATCAGTACAACAAGGACCCTGACATGCCAATGCATAATGTAATGACAGATCCAAATCTACTTATAGACAAGTATATACAGTACTTGTCGGGGCCCCGAGTGGCAAAGTGGTCTAAAGTGCTCTCCATCACGAATCACTGCCATCTCACCTCTGTCTGCATGAGTTCAAGTCTAAGTTTTGGCTGATGTAGTTTTGTGAGAAAGCTTGCCAGTAGATTCTCGTGGGTCGGTGGTTCTTTCCAGGGGGTTTTCCCCCGTTCTTCCTCCACCAATAATACTGTCTGCCATGTATAGCCTATCATGTGCTGAAAAATGCCATTAAACCCTAAAACAATAAACAAACAGTACTTGTCCTGTAGACGATGAATGCGTACTATAGGTTTCATGAAACCTGGATGGTTCAATGGTGATAAATTTAGTCTCATGTGAATGCATGGTGGATTTAAACACTTTATCTACCCTTTCATTGCTTTTAATACCATTATGACAAACCAGGATTCTTTCTAAACTGTATAGGCAGATCTCTTTCTGTAAGATCTAGATAACAATGAGCTGCCAAATTTAAAATTTAATATCTGAATATTAATGAGCTTCAAATATAAAATTTTCCAAGGCTAAATGATGAAAGAAAATCTGACAAGAGGATAAAATTTGTTTTTGGAGATGTCTTAATTTAATTAAAAGCTCCAAGTATGCCTGTAATTTCTGTGGTAAATATGGAAGTTTTATATCGTAACCAGCTGGAGATGGCACTACTGGGGTAAATATGGAAGTTTTATATCGTAACCAGCTGGAGATGGCACTACTGGGGTAAATATGGAAGTTTTATATCGTAACCAGCTGGAGATGGCACTAATGAGTTTTAAAACAGCAGCTCCAGCTTATTCTCGATGTTTCAGATCATACCGGGACATACGGTTAAAATTGATGGCTCTGATTTTAACAAAGAGACTCAGAAAAAGGAGATTCATTAAGCACTTTTTGAACTGCCCAATATATATTATTTTATGTGGATTTAAAAAGGTGGTGATTTGTGAACATGGAAGTTTGCAGTGCAGAGGATGAGTTCATATGCTCTAAGGTTCAATTAAAATTTGATTCTCAGCATATATGGTTTGGTATTTGAGCTTAATGATTACATCAAATGCAGGATTAGATGAATTTAAACAAGTCTGCTTGAGAGATAATTAATTCATCTGAGATAAAGTGACATTGAGGCTTTATGAGGAGATGTTATAAAATCATAAACTGACTGCCCTTGATTGTGTATCATATCAAGCATTTGAATTTAAATTTTACAAGATGATCCATACACAATCAAGGCAGCCAAATTTAACTCTTAATAAAATCATGTAGAAGCAGGGCAAGATTTTTCAATCTGTTTTTTAGATAAAATCAAGCTGCTATAGTTTGTATATGCATGGATTACATGATCTATTATGCCTAGAGTAGATGGTATATTATACATGGACAAGATGGTCTATTATGCCAGGACTAGATGATCTATTATACCTAGACTAGATAGTCTATTATGCCAGGACTAGATGATCTATTATGCCTAGACTAGATAGTCTATTATGCCAGGACTAGATGATCTATATGCCTGGACTAGATAGTCTATTATGCCTAGACTAGATGATCTATATGCCTGGACTAGATAGTCTATTATGCCTAGACTAGATGATCTATATGCCTGGACTAGATAGTCTATTATGCCTAGACTAGATGATCTATATGCCTGGACTAGATAGTCTATTATGCCTAGACTAGATGATCTATATGCCTGGACTAGATAGTCTCTTATGTCTAGACTAGATTGTCTATACACCTGACTATATGGTTTCTGTCTGGACTAGATGATCAATTATGCCTGGTCTAGATGGTCAATTATTATGCCTGGCCTAGATGGTCTATTATGCTGGGGGGGAGGGGGGTATTATGCCAAGACTAGATGGTCTATTATGCCTGGGCTAGATTGTCTATATGCCTAGTCTAGATGGTACATGCCTAGATTAGATGGTCCATTATGCCTGGACTAGATGGTCTAGATGATTTATATGCATGGACTAGATAAGTCTATTATACCTGGCCTAGATGGTTGTTGTCTGGACTAGATGGCCTATTATGTATATTTTTTTATATTTTA